>OY294067.1:230297770-231497770 GCA_958510875.1 Endomychus coccineus | reverse complement strand
AAGAGTCCGCAAGTCTCGCAATTACCTATTAGTGTTTCTGTTTTTCATTTTTATTCAACCTTTTTATGTTGACACAATTTACACAAAGCAATTTGGGATGCATGAATTATTTCGAAAAACTCATCAAATTTGCTTTTAGGTCTTTTAGATCTATAACTCCAACTCTCACTACTCCGACTAGAACTATTTGAATCTTCGTCACTCATGTCAAATTGTAAACGTGATAAGTTTTCCGAGAACAACAAGGATTAGAGTAAAATCAATTACATTAGACTCGAAGCAAAGCTCAATTGAGAATGACTGGAATTGAAATAAATACTATTACTTATAGTCCATTCGCTTAGATAGTGTCGCCTTGTACCGCGCCGCCTTGGCACGTGCCGGTTCTCATTAAAGGATGCCGTCGCAAATCAAAGGATGCCGCATGCGGCGTACAGACGCATGACATTAAAGCGTCCTGCTTTTCGCTCTTATACCTACCTTATTATTATTAGTTAGATTCCAAATTAGTTTGAAAGATCTCTTTTTCGGCCTGTAACTTTTGAAATATTAAGAAAATAAACATTTTCTCGGTAACATACTACATGTAATTTTATTACGCTTTATTCTATATAGTTTATTTTTCGTTTTCATTATTTTCATTTTTTTATTTATTTTCATACTATATTTAATACATTATTTTTTATTTACTTATTCGGACTGCGTAAATTCCCCCTTCAACGAAAATGCACTGGTAGTCGTTTATATCTGTACTTTACGTCTTCCTATTTCCTGCCTATTTTCTTCTTCAAAATTTTATTCACTAGTACTTTCGTTTATTTTGTTTCGTTTGTTTTCTATGTGTCAATTTCTTGTATTATAAATTAAGCCTGTCCGCTCCCTGAAACGACACTCAGTCCTAACTGCAAGACGCAAGAGTCTCGCAGGCTTAGTCTTGTTCTTGCTCAAATCTTGCACGGTCAGTCTTGGTCTTGGTCTTGCTAAAATTACGCGGTCTTGGTCTTGGTCTTGCAAAAATGCAAGAACAAGACCAAGACCGATTTTGGGCAACACTAATTGATGAGAACTGGTAACACCATGAATTATATTGAGCTTCGCTAAGAGAAATATTCAAAACCGATTTAGAAGACTGTTGGAACAAGCAATTTTGTGACATATTGGCTTGACTGGGAGGAATTGTTCTGACAGGTTCAAAGAGCATTTTTATCATGTTCGAACTGATAACATGAACTGACAAGACCACCGTAGCAAACGATGTCTTACAAACCAGTTATGTAATCACAGAAGCGGGACTTTGTCATTTGGGATACAGCGAAGAATCTTACATAGGGACATCATAAACTATTGAAACGCATGAACATAATTTATTAAATTTTGAATTCAAATTGAAAAGTAACCCTTCTTACAAGTACTTTAATAAGCTTCAGGTCAACTCTAGGAACACTGCTACTACTGGAATACTTGATGTTTATCTGCGGCCGAAAAGTACCTGTAATTCTTTTAACCATTATGAACAGCGTAAGTCGTTTTATTACTAGTTGTAATTCACCCTTTCCCTCATTTGACCGATTATGTATTTCACGTTGTTCCGTAAAATAGTATTTCAGATGAGTTAAAATTTAAGTGGAGATAGGGTGATAGTTTTACCTCAAAAGTTATAGTCTAGGAGCCAGACCGATATTGATGGTCTGAACATTAACCCGATGGCACTATGGTTAATCGTTAGAGGAAGGTTCAATGACCAATTCATCTCACAGACCGAATTTTCCCCAGGTGCTGGATCTCGAGATTCAGCATCCGCATTTTTTTTGACTGGAGGTTAACCCTTTCCAAGTTGCGGTTACTTAAAAAGCATGCCATTCTTATACAATTCCACCATGTGCCATCATCAGGCCGACCAGTTAAAATTTGACCGAAAATGGACTGCTAGTTAACCCTCCTAAACCTGGTGTTAACAATTGCCAACACCAATGAACATTTTCCACCAGGTTTGGGAGGATTAACTAGCAGTTCATTTTCGGTCCAATTTTAACTGGTCGGCCTGATAAACGGGCACGATAAAAAATGATGGCACATGGTGGAAGTGTATAAGAATGGCATGCTTTTCAAGTAACCGCAACTTGGAGAGGGTTAACCTCCAGTCAAAAAAAAAATGCGGATGCTTTATCTCGTGATCTAGCAGCCGGGGGAAAATTCGGTCTGTGAGATGAATTGGTCATTGAACCGTCCTCTAGCGATAATCCATAGTGCCATCGGGTTAATGTTCAGACCATCAATATCGCTCTGGCTCCTAGAATATTAAGAAAACATTAGGAGGAAATATTAATATTTTTTGGAATATTAAAATTTCCATACATTACTCATGACAATAAATCAAATGAGTCATGTTATACTAACTTAAATACTGAACACTACAACAGGCCGTTTGAAAGAAATCGATTATTTTCACGTATCAAGAGAAATGAAATTCATATGATAATAGTGGTATAATCATAGATAAACAATAACAATTATCGTGCATTATATTATAATAAGCTGAAAAGTGGGTAGAGATATATCTAATGATCGATTCATTTATTCGAGCAGGATAAAATCTTGATTGAATGCAGAAACTTAAGTAGGTAGGTAGGTGTTTGCGAATATTCAATGGAACAAACCGGTAAGTCCACTATAAGCTTTAGAGGTAGCTGAAAGCAAAGCCATTTCACAATTATATTTGAGTAGATGTGGAAGAAAAGAACTGTCAGAAACTCCGGATTTATCCAAGATTGAAATACGGAACATAATTTTTATAGCATTGCGCCCTAGATGCTCGAATGAAAAAAGCTGAAATATGTTTCTTCAACCATAATTTTGCACGTTCTCACATTTAATATTGATCATCATGAAAAGGTATGACAATATGGAGTGTTTAACAATTTTTACACAACTATAATCTATTCTAATTGATGAAATAAAATAATCAAGGTAGTTCAACTAACTATTCTGCAGAGAATATATCCTGGTGCATACGTAGTGTGTGTATGTGTATGTACGTGTGTGTGGGTGCACGTGTGTATGTAGGGTGTGTATTTGTTAGTGTTGGGTTTATCGAAAAATTCCGATTGTGGCTGAATAATCGATCATTTCATTATTGCAATCGAGTGATCATTCGGTTCGAAATGATTATGGATGAAAAATGTGTTTCACTTCTTTCTGAATATCGTCATTCGTTATCTCATGCAACCAACAATTCTGTTATAATATTTACGTATGGTAGGATTTTATACAATTAATTTCTATTATTTTATTTATTATTCCTACCGATATAATAACTCATATTGTTCCTTGACGACACGTAAATAACCACTATATATCATTCCATTTTTTGAATTGTTTATTTTCGCAGATAAATTATCCAAAATTTCGTTCAAAAAGTCAATATTGTGAATCTACAAAAGGTAGGTAGGTCATATATATGTGAATAATGTATCGGAACGAAATGAAATTCAAAATCAAAAACCAATACTAGTCCTGCACATCATCCACACTTTCATGTGCTTATTCCACATAATCGAAAGTCGAAACGAAATATGAAATCTACAATTAATCAGATTCAGCCACTAAGTGATGAGTATCTATTATAATTTGAAATAAAATAACTATTAAAAGTTTGATTTTCACTAATTTAATACATTAATTGAACTAGTTCCGAAACTTCTTCAAACAGATGTTACAAAATACTATATTTTATTACAGCTGTACGGAGTTAAGGAAACGAGTCTATTTAATGTATTAAATTAGTGAAGATCACACGTTTAATAGTTATTTTAAATGAATTTAAAATTACAAGTTGCGCATCATTCATAATCGATCTTTCGAATGATCATTCGATTTTCCCAAGCGTTTATTTTGATTCATTAAATCATGGAAATATATCTATTATGCACAAAACCAGTATGTATTTATGTAGCTTGTATGATCGGAATAATGAAAATAAAGATTGGGGACATTTTCGTTGGGGATTTTTCGAATAACAACTTTTTTGTCCTTCCTGTGATAATTCCGGATCTATGCAACAACTAATCCAGGCATCAATTGATTCAGCAAATTAATTATCCACAGTTAAAAGTTTGATAGGTTATAATAGATTGGATAAATAACAAACATATATTCGGGTTAGCAGAGTTAAGGTTTATCCAGGTCGAACAGTGACAACGCGTCTATCAGTCTCAGACACCTACTGTTTCCCTTATTAGTCGAGGAAATAAAGCACAAAAAAGACCAAAGTAAAAAAAAATCGGATGAACCGATTTTGATAATTTTTTAAAAATTGATTCAGGAAGTCATTTAAAAAAATGTTACCAATTTTTTTTCTTTCAATGTGCATTTTAGCATTTCTACAGAGGAAAATGCATCGCTTTGAATGCACTTTCAGGAGATAATATTAAAAATGTTGAAAAAATGTCCAAATATAACCAAAATTTCTCACTCGGGGGTTTTTGGGTTCGCTGATCACGATTCCGGTGTCAGATTTGAACTACGACGCACCTGGGGCTCAGGACATCCTGGTCTATCGACGTCTTCAGGGAATTCGCAGAAATGCCTTCTGCAAAGGAATGGAACCTGTTATGGAGGTTCTCTTGAGTGTACGGGTCATGACCATGCCACTCAATAGTCACCTTGTGCTCAAGATATCCTGATCACCTAGGTCATCTCCATGGACTGATTTTAAATATGATCTGAAATGCAACCAAATTCGTCTTTCGGGAGTTTAATGGACCGCTCAACACGATTCCGGTGCCAGATTTGAACTACGACGCACCTGGGGCTCAGAGCATCCTGGTACTATCGTCGCCTCCAGTGAATTCGTGAAATCATCTTTTGGAATGGGATGAAACTTGTGAGGGAGGTTCTTTTTGAGGAGGTTCAGTAGTAACCATGACCTTCAATACCTGGTGGTCAGAATACTCTGATGACTTAGGTCATCTCCATGGATCGTTTTTTAATATGCTCTGAAATAAAACCTAATTCGTATCTCCGGGGTTTTTCGGATCGCTGATAACTTTTCTGGAGTTCGGACCAATCACCGAAGCATCTGGTAAACAGATCTGTTATATCGACAACAAAGGATTCAAAAAAGTAATACTGATATATTTTCTATTTTAATGTCAAAAATGTTATTATCGTAGATCGAATCTAGCACCGGAATCGCATTTCGCAGTCCCGAAAACCCTCGAGAGACGAATTTGGTTGCATTTCAGAGCATATTAAAAATCAATCCATGGAGATGATCTAGGTCATCAGGGTATCCTGGCCACCAGGTGACTATTGAGTGTCATGGTCATGACCCGTATGCTCAAGAGAACCTCCCTAACAGGTTCCATTCCTTTGCAGGAGGTATTTCTGCGAATTCCTTAGAGATGACGATAGTACCAGGATATCCTGAGCCCCAGGTGCGTTGTAGTTCAAATTTGGCACCGGAATCGTGCTCAGAGACCCCAAGACCCTGCGTAATTTGGTTGCATTTCAGAGCATATTAAAAACCAATCCATGGAGATGACCTAGTTCATCAGGGTATCCTGAGCACCAGGTGACTATTGAGTATCATGGTCTTGACCCGTGTGTTCAAGAGAACTTCCATAACAGGTTTCATTCCTCTGTATGAGTATTTCTGCGAATTCCCCGGAGGCGACGATAGTACCAGGAAGTTCTGAGCCCCAGGTTTCGAAGTGAAAATCTCACACCGGAATCGTGTTCAACGGCTTCAAAAACCCCGAGTGAGAAATGTTGGCTATATTTGGACATTTTTTCAACATTTTTGATATTATCTCCTGAAAGTGCATTCAAAAGGATGCATTTTCCTCTGTAGAAATGCTAAAATGCACATAAGAAGAAAAAAAATGGTAACATTTTTTCTAAATGACTTGTAGAATCGATTAAAAAAATTTATCGGAATCGGTTCTTCCGATTTTTTTTCGACCTTTTCTGCTTTATTTCCTCGCCTATATGAGCTCATCAGAAGGGTGATGATAGAATTATTCGCCCATTGCCAGAGATATAGAAATCCAATTTGTGAATGTTATAGCACCAAGTGTTCCAATACTCTAATAGTGACATCCTTGTCCTACGCATATAACATCCAGTTCTTCTGGTAGATGTCGTTTGTAACACTTGGCACTCTGAAATTTCCGAATGAGGTTTCTTCTACTTCTATTACTCGTTTCACTGATGAGCTCATGAGAGAGCGAAACAACTGCCTGGAACTGTATTGTCACTGTTCAACCTAGAAAAAGCTTAACTATGTCTATTGATAGGTTATGGTCTTCAAGTTTGAACTATTACTATGGAGTCTAGACATTGCCGGTAACGCCACCAATCGCAGCCTCTCATGGAACGATCATGTGAAAACCATTGCGATAACTGCGTTACTGAAACTTGGTTTTCTATTCTGTCTCAAGACGATGTTTGCACCCCAGCAGCTCCTCATAATATCTGATTCAACCTGTCTTGATTTGTAATTCGGCTACCATACATAACATACGCTGAAGCTCTTGAACTATATCCAGAAGAGATCAACATGGTAGAAAGGTGGGCGATATCTCCCATTTCTATAGATATTTCGTTGTTCTGTGCTTATCTGAAACCTCGAACACCAGGCGATGCCAGTTATGCAGACGTGCTCAGGCTGGTCATTCCTTCATTATTAGACACGAGTTCTGCCGAACATATTTATATACCAGACTTAATTTCAGTATCGAAAGACAAAGTTTTGTCTCTTTCCTGATACTAATAATTTCCAAAATTGAGAAAGATTCCAATGCCAACCTCCTCTCCCAACATTCCACAGCTGACTCACACGATGTTTCACGGAGATTATATAGTCCAGTCATTTTTAGGGCTCAAATTTTTATGCTCTTTGATTTTGGTTAATTTTCATGTTTTTGGATGCGCTGATCACGAATATGGACATTGAAATTTTCTGAGCTCTATGCTACTGGAGTTATTGGCCATTTTTTTGGTCCAAATTGCCCCGACTTTGGTGCTTTTTCAATTTTTAGAAAAACTCTGAGTTCTACTCAATCATGTTATGAGTTGTAACAAATCAAAAATAGTGAAGTGATGCCAATTAGAAGTTGATAGAATGTAAGGGGCCTAATATACGGCCCAAATAGTGCGATCTTTGAGCAACATCAAACGTTTGTTCAATTGTCAATTATAAGATGCCTGTTTGTCGTATCAACTAATGCTTAACATACATTGATAGTATTTTGTGTGTACTTAAATATGGGTTTTTAATTTGTTTGATATTTACAAAGATGGCGCTGCAATCGCTCTTTTCGTGAAAAACGTAATTTTGTGATTGCGGGCCAAAAAATTAACCTTTTGACTCAAAACAAAATTCAAACGAAAGATATTGATGGCTTTCACCTATGAACCAAAATCCAACCACTTTGGTTCATATGGGCCGATCTGAGCCCATTTTGAAAAAAAGTAACCGCGAAAAATGAAAATGTTCAGGTCAGAAAGTTCGAATCAGAAAAATAAAATCAAAGTTGAATAGCTGAAACATTTACACAAATCTTGATACTAAGCACGATATTCTACATTGCGTCAATCCCGAGAAAACTGATGCTAAGCCTTTTGGGCCCTACCGGCTCCAATTTTAGATCTTTCGTTATAAACTTTAGTTCAGACTATAGATGCCTCTTGTGGCTATCTCAATATACTAATTCCCCCGCTTCAGCGTTTGACAGTCACACACACAAAAATCGACTAAAAATTCAATTCTTAATTATCAAAGAAGATGTACACCAACGTTAACCCGGGTTCGTTCCAACTCGGGAGACTTCTTTTTCTTACTTTTTTTCACTTTTTCTGATAATTATGATACAAAATCATAATAATTTTAATCATAATAATCATAATAATAATAATCATAATAATAATAATAATAATAAACCGTTTCAATAGATCACGAAACTGTTTGTGAGTATCATTTACTCTGTCGCACTCATCAGTGTGGACCACTTTTCGGCAGAGAGAGACAGTCACGAAGCTGTTTGTGCGTATCTTTTACTCTGTCGCACTCAACAGTGTTCACGCGCATCGTCTTCGTATAATGTATTATATGTAAAGGAATTTCAATCCGACATCATTCTTATTTCCTATGATACATGTTTCGCCATCTAAGTATCATTATTTTGTGATTCTGAACATGAATAGATATTTAAATAGCATCTAAATTTTAAGACCATATTTTTGAGTTGTATTTTCTTCCAAATCTGAGGAACCAACTACAGTTAGTAACGTTTTCCCTTTTCTTGTTATTATTGGCTATAATAGCACCACCATACATAATAACTGTAATTATTCTTAATGTAAGGAGATCTGATCAGTGTCGCATAGCTCTATGGAGGAAGTTCTGCGTCTTGGAGGAATCAGTGTTACGCATCTGCACAAAATTTGCATTGTTGTTTCGTTTTTCGTCTTCACCAACTGCGCTAGGGTGAATTGCTCAGATTCATTTATGGAAGTGGTAGTTGAACGGTCCATGTCTTGTTGTTAACCGAGTTAGTAATAGTTTGGCATTGCTTTTAACCATTTTCCTCACTTGCTGAAACCAGTCTTCCCTAATATGCGTCCAATCACTGCTTTAGACTGTCGGCTACCTTTTCCTTGTTGCCACTTTTTTGAGAGTTTTGATCTGGCCCAGTAGTGGATCGTCTCTTTGATGTTACTCTCCGACATGCCCATCGCTGGTTCGGGGCCTATTAGGAGTTCTTTGCCTTCCAGCTTTGCGAGCTCATCAGCTATTTCGTCTTCCCTTATTTCAGGATGAATAAGGTTGTTGAGGGTGTTAATATCTACACGAGCTTTGATGTTATTTTCATGCTATTCAGCTGGGCACGGCGCGTTATATCCAGTATTTCCGCTTGGAGACCTGATTTGATCATCGTGTTGAGCTCTGTACTTTTCCACCACATTATCGAGACATAGGTTTAAGGATCGCACAACCAGAAGGCTACGACGAATTTGCAGCACTGTTGTTCTAATTATGGTTTCCATAGAAGTTTCTTGTCTAAGATGACTCCTCAATATTTGGCCTGATTACTGATGTTAATCACCTGACCTACAAAAGTGAGTTCTCTGGTGGTGGTCTTGCACTTTATATTGAAAACTGTTCAGACCTGCACCATTTATTAAGTGCAGTCAGGGCTCATTGTATTAAGTCCATCAGCAGAGGGTTGAAACAGTTTCATCTCACTTCATTCAAAATAAATTAATCAATAAAAGCGGATATAAAACATAATCCAATTCTCTGTAATTTATCGGAATTGGAGTCTACATAGGAACGGGATATTCTTGAAGAATATAATTTCTAGCGAACAACGCGTTGAAACTGCTGTTCGAACGTTTAACAATATTAAAGCATTAAGATAATCAGATTGCGAAGCTCTATATTTGAGTTAGTTTTAGTTTACTAATTTCTCAAGCATCAAATTATTTAGCATTTCTAATAACTTTCAGCGTGTAAATAGTAGAACGGTTACTGTCTATAGAGAATTGTTATTGCAATTAGCTTAGACACAAAACAGTTCTCATAAGTTGTGTAAGCACTTTACACATGTAAGATAAATATACAAATATAGAATAAATAAATTGGAGTTAACTACGACACTGCATTCACTAAATATTTAGTATTCGTACGCATAGTCTTTCTTTCCATTCGTATTATGTTATTTTATTCTTTGGATTAAATGAGACTATAATTTACAAATATCAATAAACATCTTCACCCTCTTTGTACCTCATAAGTAAGGTTTAAAAGAATCGTTTGTGTGACTTGAGAAAAAAGCCATTTTCACAAATTAGACAATAATGGCTATTGATCATTTGGGAGAACCGACGTGACAATTTATGATTACAAGAGGAGTATTCGAAAAATTTACGAGTACAATTTCAGTTGGCAAAACACAAGATCATTTCCTGTACTGACTACGGAGAATTTTGAGAGTTTGATGATATCTCACAGCTTAGATCTCGAGCAAATAAATTGGACCTTTCAAAACGACGATGTTTATTACCATGATCACTTAAAAATTTAATACTCCACTCAAATGGTACTAGAAAACATGTACTCAAATACATAGTTTTCTTCCGTTATTATATTCTGTTAAGATAAATCCCGATCTGGGTTGTAAAAGAATATAAAACAACGTGAGCAGGGGAAGGAATTCTTGCGTTAATGACTCAAATCTATTCTCTCTTCTCTCACATTATAGAGTTACGAGTAAATTAATTCAATAAGACAAACCATCAAATTCAACATTTTTCAACAAAAACGTTTCTTATTTGGAACTATTTAAATCTACCAAGACCCGATATAACTTCTGGAGTATGCTACGAATCAGAGATGAAAAGTCAACTATTCCGATTAACGAAGGAAATGAAAATAACTCTTCTAACTTAATTAGTCTCCATGATTAAAAACTGAACTGTAATGTAGATGAACATTATTCTGGATGAAGTTACCATAACTGAACAAAAAATAACCACAAAAACATTTTGTAGACCAAAGCAATTCAGTGCAAGTCAGTGTACCGAAAAAGATTGAAGAAAATCGTTTATTTTTATGGATCAAAATTAGAAACATAAAGCCAACATAGTTCCGTTTTTGACGTATAGTATAATATTCCAACAATAATATTATATAACTAACGAAATAAAACTAATTCTAGGAAGTTGGAAAACTTCCCTAATTTCTCTCAGGCGTTTTCACCAGATCAAATTTTCAAACGGCGGAAGGCTGCAGTCACTTCTGAAATTTACTTTTGATTTTTCAACCTTATCAAAAGATCGGCACGATAAAAACTGTTGTTCAAAAAACTCATGTAAACATAGCGCATCGAGTATAACCAACGCCAAGTTAGGAATTCCTCAATACATTTCTTTTTGTACATTGGCTAATCGTTTTTTATGGTGTCTGGCAATATTTATAGCTATGTCTATAAACTTGACCGGAAATATTGGAAAATTGAGAGCCTTATCCCACAATAATTTACAATTATTCATAATAATTCTATATAACTCAAAATCAAGTCAAATGCTGCCCTGAATGAAACGACATCGTTCGAAAGATGGTGATACATTTTATTTAATCCTGAGCATGGAAGTAAATAATTAAAAATACTGCAACCCAACTGGGAATTGCGATTCAATATGAAGAATTTAAATTAATTCATTAATGCTGAGATCTGACTGACAATCAGGGAGAACTACTTTTGTACAAGACCTGGGCATAGAAGAAAATAATTGAAGACACTCAAAACAATACTGCAACCTAACTGAGAGTTGCGAATCAAAATGAAGAATTCAAATCATTTCATTAATGCCGAGATATGATAATCAGAGAGAACTATTTTTGATCATGAATGTACTTAAAGGGCTTCTAAAGTCTAGAGACGGATGCTGACGATATTGCAGACTAGTTAAAATGATTATCCCAATTATTGAGAATACAATTATTAATGTTCTTGGGATTGATGTGTAATAAATAATATATAATATTTGTGGTAGTATTTTACCCTGGTGTGCTAATTTAACTTATCATTACTATTAGCTCTGCCTTCTGGTTATATATAATGTTTGTGTGAATCTTAGAACATCTAGATACATGATCATCGATTCGAGAAATGTGCTTAAACACCATAGGCTAAGTTTGATGCACTAAAGTCAATATATAATATGGCGGACTAGCTTTGAAGTTTATCATTTCCTGTTGAGAACAATTAATAGTACATTGTTTACCGACTTGGAAAAACCTAACATTCCTGGACGACTGTGATGACAACACAGAGTTCAGGAATGTGGCTTTTCCTATGGGGTAAACATACTATTTTTCCGCAAATCGTTTAAAATTCGATAGTTATTAATCAGTTTTGAAAAACTCGCAAATAATTTTATTCACAAATAAATGGTGCTTTGAAATTCGTAATAAAATTACTTGGGTTACTATGGGAACGTATTAAGGTTGAATTGTCAAACTTGACGTATATAAATTTAATTGCTGGTGTTCTCGAAAGTAAAATGATGTGATGTTGAATTTTCCATTTCTGTGACTCCCCCAGAGCTGGTTGAGGCAGTGAATACTGCTTCATTAGAATTATTGCCAAAGAAATCAAGAGAAAAGTACGAATATGCATATAAACGTTTTATGGACTATCGCAAGAGTAAAAACACGAGTTCTTTCTCAGAAAATGTTGTAATGGTATACTTCCTAGACCTTTGTTTAACGATAAAATCTTCAACATTATGGGCCAATTATTCAATGTTGAAGTAATCCCTTGCAATTGAACACAATGTAGATATATCTACATATTCAAAACTTCGTTCTTTATTGGAACGGCAAGCTCAAGGTTACAGGGCAAAGAAATCTAAGATTTTAACGAAGGAAGAAATTGAAAAATTTATCAAGGAAGCTCCAGATAAAGAAAATTTAATGATTAAGGTAATTTACAAGGTTTTAATTTCTATTTAGATTACACATTTATTTATTTTTTAGGTGTCTTTAATATTTGGTATTTCTGGGGCCTGTAGAATGGATGAGTTAGTCTGAATGACTCTACACGATGTAGAAGACCTAGAATCTAAGTTTCTAATTATCATACCTGATTCGAATACCAACAAACCAAGATCATTTGTATTTAATCAGATGTACTTGAATGTTTATCGAAAGTATGTTTCGTTAAGACCAGAAAATATGAACAGTGACCGATTTTTCTTTAAATATCAAAGCGGAAAGGGTAGTAGACAAGTGGTAGGAATTCATCAATTTAGAAAAATGCCTAAAATAGTTGCTACTTATTTGAACTTGGTAAATCCGACAGAATATACTGGTCCCTGCTTTCGTCGGTCTTTTGCAACAATATTGATTGACTCTGGTTTCCTTACAGTAAAAGAGTGAATAGGAAATCTTGACCTTTTCTATAAGAAATTTTGTCTGGAATGTCAAAATTTCCTCACGATTTGCGGAAAAAAATATATTTCAATAAAATAAGAGTGTCGTACGTATGTCAAATATGACAGAAAAAAATTGGAAAGGGAATTATTGTTTCATTTGCAGTTTAGTGAACAATGACTTGCTGACTATTTAATTTCACAGGTAAATTTCACCAAATAATCTCATTATTTTCTCATTTTTAATGGTTTTTGATGTTTAATGCTCCCTTTAATTTCGAAATAGTTCGAATAATTTTTCAAGAATCTTCATTGTTTTCTGAATTTACACAATTTTAACATAATTTGGAATGTTATTGATGTTACAAAAACATTTTTGAAAATCCTGCATATAACGCTTTTGAAAATTCATAGGATGTCAGTTAATTACAACAATTGTTATGATCGAATTCGTATTAAACATTTAGAGTAAATTACTTCATTGGACAAAAAATAGTTTTCTTTTAAATTTACTGACACTTACTCTAACCATTACATTACATAATGCCCCTGCAATTCTCATGGTGCCATTTTGCTATACGAGTATACCTTAGACCATTTATAGTACCGGGATATCAAAAATTATCTTGATCAAGGGTGGTTGTGGAATCTAAAACGTGTGTCTTACTTTACGTTTGAAATAATTATGTCACTGTCACACTGACATCATCAATAACCTACAAATTTCATACCTATTTATTTCAGTTGTAAAACAATAATGAACTACAAATTATGAAATAATTATGTGAACTTTGAACCTTTTCAGAGGTCGTGATAGCCACAATCCGGGTCAAAAACTGTTTTGAAATAGTTAATTTTCCGTAAATCGAATGACGTTCACGTGAGAAGCCCGTAGCACGCGAGTCAGAAAAGTGCAAACTGGTTGTACCTAATACGGCTTTACGACGACTTTTCACGTGCCGTTTTCGCTCCATGTAGTTAGATTTAGTATCGGACCGTGCCCGACGGCCCTTCTTTTTTCGATAAATGTTCATTAAATAAGTAAATTTATTTAAAACAGTTTGAGCTATTCTCACATCTCAGCTACGCGCGTCTAACGTGCGACGTATCGAAGGGAATTTTCTCGCGACTAAAATATACACGAAGCTGGTAAAAGGCCCATAGCCAAAAATAACAAGACCGAGGTAAAATGTATAAACTCTAACTTACGCGCAGCGAGCTCCTCGAGGCATATGTCAAAATGATTTCGTTCGTAGCTAATTACATATGACGTCTGGCGTTCATGCAATTATGTTTTTAGATAATTCGAACCTTCTCATTTCGATAGGCCACGTGAAAACCGCGGAGTCCAAAGCGCTAAAGACTTCTGAGTGTTACAATATTCGTATAAAATTGCGAAATTTCGCACTTTTAGAAACTTCAAATTAATTACGACATAATTATTTCAAACGTAAAGTAAGACACACGTTTTAGATTCCAAGATAATTTTTGATATCCCGATAGGTACATACTATAATATGTTCTAAGACTTTGTGTATTAAATCCAATATGTTTGACCCATTTATGCCAGTGAAATCCATGTACGTAACTATATGGTCTATGGTGTGTATGTATATGCGTTTATATTTGTTTATGTAAGTATGTATGTGTGTGTGCTTGTGTGAGCGTGTGAACATTTGTTCACGTATGCGTACGTGAGTGTAAGCAAGTGTGTATATATTTTTAAATATTATCATACGTTGAGGTTTCGTTTGTTAAATATATTGTCAATATAGTCTAGGCATTCAAGGCTATATTTTAGATAAGGCTAATCCTCTCAATTCGATGCACTAATAGACATTTTTTGAAACTTTAAAATTGCTTGGTAATAGTGTTAATCGAAAACATTGAAAATGTCACATTCTCGGGAGTTGATTATCAATTATTAAATGAACAATTATAATGAATAAATGCCAATGTCTTTAAAAGTATTATTCTGAATAGGGTGAAATTTTGTTGCTTGTGATTTTTGGTGACTTGATTAAGATAATTGTCAAAATGGTGGATAACAAAGAAACAAACATTTTGGTCCATAATTCGGAAAAAATTAAGGATATCCAATCCAAAGTAAATAGCAAATCGAACCTTAAGAACGTCGCTATCAAACTCTACTTGTGTTTCATGTTTATCGTGTATATTTTTGAAACTCTGAACAATACACGCGGCAGGAACACCGCAATTTAAGCAAATACTCCAGTTCATTCAAAATGAATTTCGAATACAATCTCAGAAACATAGGGATCACCAGCTCTTTTTGGATTTCCTAATTGTAGTATATAGAGGGGAAGGTAAGTTCCGGAAAAATAAAATAGCTGGCACCATAATCGAAAATACGATGTGACATTTGTGATTACCATTTTTAACTAGAACGCATTGAAATTTTCAGATTCACATGTCATTCAGTTCTATTTTGACACCCATCGAAACAAGCAGCCTTGAAGTTTTTTGGAAAAAAGTGAATTTCGTGTCTTGATCAAACACTATTTCTTGGGTGGAAAAAACATCACATCAACCAAAGCATCGCTTGTTAAATATTATGGGGACTCTTCACCATCGGTTGGAACGATTCACAAGTGGTTTACTGATTTTCGTAGTGGTAGTATGACCACAAAGGACGCCAAAAATTCTGGTCGTCCAATTGAGGTTACAACGCCAGAAATCGTCGATAAAATCCATGGTATGATATTGGACGATCCGCTAGATGAGGTGCACGAGATTTCTGAGGCTATGAGCATCTCAACCGAATGGGTACGGAACATTTTACATATATCTGCCAGATGGGTGAGGCATTTGCTCTCTGTTGACAACAAGGGCGACGTGTGATAACTTCAAGGGAGTGCATGGCGATGTTCAAGCGCGATAAGAAGAACTTTTTGCGCCGTTTCGTAACTGTGCACGAAACATAGATTGATCACAACACACCAGAGACCAAAGAACGGTCGGAACAGTGGACTTGTCATGGCAAATCGAAGCAGAAAAAGGCCAAAGTGGTTTTATCGGCCAAGAAAGTCATGGCTACAGTTTTTTGGGATGCACACGGTATCGTCCATATCGATTACCTTGAAAAGGACAAAACGATCACTGGCGTATATTATACAGAGCTGTTGGATCAATTTGACGCTAATTTGAAGCGTAAGCGGCCTTATTTGCCAAACAAATAAGTGCTCTTTTACCAAGACAACGCACCACACCGACGCACAGGTCCGCAGTCGCAATGGCAAAATTGCATGAATTGCGCTACGAATTGGTTCGTCACCCATAGTCGAGTCAAATAGGTATTTCATTACGAAAATCGTTAGATATGGACCGATTTTGATGAAACAAAGGGCATTCGATTCGGGATGACGTCTAGAAAAAAGCATACCGGTTAGTTTTTTGTGTAAATTTGTTAATATTTTTTTAAACAAAAAATTGACCAATTTTCAGGCTAATTATTGGGAAAATTTAGTCGGGGGTTTTCGGGTTCGCTGATTACGAACTCCCCAGCTGGTAATTGGCCAGTTTAATTGGACAAAATTGATCATTTTTTCTTAATTTCATCGCAAATAGACAGGAAAAATTACTCGGGGGTTTTCGGAGTCGCTGAGTACGATTGTGAAGTCAAATTGTCCAAAATCGAAATTTTCAGCTGGTAATTGGCAGCATATACATATTTACAATATTTTTAATCAATTGAATATTATTTACAAAATGCATATTTCAGTAAGTACAAGTAAAATCAATCTTCATCGTCACTATCATAATCATAATAATTGTCATTGCGTATTTGAATTATTATCTACTTCATCATCGCCATCGTTTTCGTCGTCATCTTCAGGTGAAATTGGATTGATCAGACTGAAATTGTTACTACAATTTCCAATGCAATTTGCACAAGCAACAGTACAGTTCATATTTTTTTTTTGCTACATCCATATCTGCTTGACGCGCATTTCTTTTTGCATGAGCATGATACTGTATTTAAAAGCTCTTCAGGAACTGGATGCAAGTTCAATTTTACAGGATGTAAGACTCCGTCTACTTTTTTCCATCCCCACTCTTCTGGATTCAATACTAATACACCAATTCAACTTTGAACTTGAAAATAAACCCTTTTCAAATGTTCCATAAACGCATCCAGTGTTGGTGGTAAGGACGATAAGTAGACAATTTCTTTTTTAGCGTTTTTTTTACTTTTTACAAATTTGTATTTTGAAAATACAAAGTTTAGTTAAATAATTTAAGTAATGGAAATGATATTTATTCAAAAATGTGTTGTTTTATTTATAGGTGTACTCTCTTTCAATTTCTTAAGATGATAACAGCAATTTTAAGATCAAAATATTAAATGGACGTATATGTCCATAGTATACGTAAAAGACGCTGTGTGGAATATGAAAAGACTGAGTAGAGAAGATAGAAAAAAATTTTAGATGAGCGGGAATTTATTTCAAATTAAAAAATTAAAAAATTAGAATTCGATTTTGTTTATGATTTAAATTAGTAACGACCCCCTTTTAACAAATTTTTAAACATTTAACATGAAACAACAACCTCCACAACCCCTAACTAACTGAGGATTTTCGGTTAGTTTTGATGAAATTTTGGAAATGGTCAATTTTGTTCAATTAAACCTGCTAATTACCAGCTGACGAGTTCGATTTTGAACAATTTGACTCCAGAATCGTACTCAGCGACTACGAAAACCCCCGAGTAGTTTTTCCTGTCTATTTGCGATGAAATTAAGAAAAAAATAACAATTTTGCCCAATTAAGCTGGCCAATTACTAGCTGGGAAGATCGATTTTGGCCAATCTGAGTTCAGAATCGTAATCAGCGACCCCAAAAACACCCGAGTGATTCTTCCTGGCTATTTTTGATGAAATTTAAAAAAATGGTCACTTTGTCCAATTAAAGTGGCCAATTACCAGCTGGGGAGTTTTATTTTGGCCAATCTGAGTTCAGAATCGTAATCAGCGACCCCGAAAACCCCCGACTAAATTTTCCCAATAATTAGCCAGAAAATTCGCCAATTTTTTGTTTAAAAAATTAATAACAAATTTACACAAAAAACTAAACGGTAAGCTTTTTTCTAGACGTCATCCCGAATCGAATGCACTTTGTTTCATCAAAATCGGTCCATATCTAACGATTTTCGTAAGTTTTAATACCTATTTGACTCGACTACCATCTCTTTCCAAAATTGAAGAAATGGCTTGGCGGAATGAGATTTGGGTCCAACGATGAGCTAATCGCTGAAACAAACGGCTATTTTGAAGGATTGCCGAAATCGTATTATTTAGAAGGGATTGAAAAATTAGAAAAACGATGGACGAAGTGCATCATCATTTGTTTAATTTTTCAGGGACTTTTCACCTTGCCCTCGTAGTTCCGAAATTGCGAACAATTGAAACGGCAGGCTCGTGGCGATATGAAACAAAATTAATGATTTATAAAATATTTAGGTGAGAACAAAATGCGTAGCTATCAGCCCCCTCTGATGTTTTTAATAATGAGTATGAGTCACTAGTAGTGTTTTGAATTCAAGTTCAAGTTCTATGGCTCGTTCACATTAATTTTGAATATACGAGCTTCGAATAGTTTGGAATGTTCACCTGATTACCATAAAATGGTAAATTTACAAATATTTAAATTTTAGTAGTTTCAAAGAGAATTATTTGAAACGGTCTCAATTCGCTATCTCTTATAATATTGTTCACGTAATTCACTTATGTGAAGTAGACTGCACGTTAGATAAATGGCAAGGAACTTCAATGCTCGTAGTTTTTGTAGCGAATCTAGGAGAATTATATAGAGCATTGAACAGATTAGTGCTTTGAACTTCGTTCGTGATATGCTTTAGTGAACTACAGGACGAACAGCATTTATTTGGATCGATGATAAATTCGGGGAAATAGTGTCTTCCTCTGATCAGGTATATATATATGCTAAAGATAAAACCAATCATAGTAAACCTGAAGTTTATGAGCTAATTTGTCTAGAGTGTGATAACTTTTATATGTAGAACATGTCGCAACTTTAAACTTCGATAACAAAAACATGTTCGTTCTTTCAGAATTAATAAAACCGACTCATCCTTCGCTAACATTTTTTTACAAACAAGTCACACTTTTTGTAATTTAGATAGGCTAAAGCATTTTACATAATCAAACCAAAGGTTTCAAATTGAATACATTAGAATCAATGGAGATTTAACAATATCCTGAATGATCTTCAGTCTTTCAAAGCACTCTTCGAATAACTGTTAGAATATAAAATAATAATAATTATCCTAATGCACAATATCTTTTTAAATTTACACTGCATTTTCTCGGGATCTACCTGTTTCGGAATGTCCTTAATTGTACAGATCAGATTAACCCTATTGTACTCTAGTGACTATTTTTACTGGAATTGTTTATTGTTTATTGCATAATTTTGTTTCGGTTTGATAATGGTACTTCGGTTTTCATGTTATTATTCATGGTGGTATAAAAACAAAGTAATTGTTCCTTCATACAATCACAATGTAACTTTATTATTAACCGATTAGAAGCATGTAATCGGTCAACATTAGTCAGGTGGATTGAAGCCATGCAACCTTCGCCTGCGATAAAAGCGCAACATAACGGATGCGTTGTATAAATCACCGCTACAACCGGCTGCCCACAGGGTGTGTCCTATCTCCGCTTCTGTGATGTGTCATAGTCGATGGACTCTTGGAGGAGTTGGAAGAGGCAGGGTTTTATGTTCAAGCCTACTTGGTTGGCGTCACCTTTGGGTGGCACTTGGAACACTGTGCGAGCTAGTGCCGCACAAAGGGGCTCAGGATTAACCTTGTCAAAATGGAAATTGTACCACGGAACGTAAACTGGGCACCCTGCAAAAGATTACTTTCTCTGGAAAGGTTCTACAACTCAAAGGGTCGGTGAAGTTTCTGGAAGTAATCCTAGACTCTCAAAATTCCTGCGCGAAGACCTCGAATATCGAGTAAGGAAGACCTATGCGTCCTGTTGGGCGTTCAGGAGAGCTTCAACATCACATGGGAATTACAGCCAAACATCCTTTTTGGATCTATACCACTCTGATCAGATCTATGGTAACCTATGATGAGGTCGTGTGGTGGTCAGGGTCAAGAACTGGTAGCACCCCTTAGACTGACTGCAGCAGCTTGCATGCGTAGGTATATTGAGTGGTATGAGATTGGCTCCAACATGCACTCTTGAAGCTCTCCCCGGATTACCACCTCTTCACTTATACAGGGTGTCCCAGGTTTTAGTAGCAGAACTTCAACAGTCGATAGAAAATTTGATTTTGAGAAGAAAAGTTCCTATCAACATATATGCACAGACGCTTAGTTTTTGAGATACAGGGTGTTGAAATTGAAAAAAAATTTAGTTTTTTGCAAATATCTCCGAAACCGTTTATCGTACAGAAAACAGCTTTTGGGAGCATTTTCTACTCATAGTAAGCTTTGTTCTGTGCTATGAAAAAAATTTTTTTAGTCATGATTGGTGAAGATTTTGAAGGGGTAGTGAGTGTTTTTCTCCCCAACTTCTACGCCCCTAAAAAAAGTGTTTTGGAGTCAACCATTTGAACCGCCAATGTTTTCTACACAAAAAAGGTACTCCTAGTCATAAACTCTAAAGTTGACCGTTTTCGAGAAAAATCAACTTTTATGTTGAAAAACATGGTCAATTTGTTGGTTTTGTTACTTGTTCTAATGTTTGAATAAATTTCGTTTAATTAGAAAGAATTGATCATGTTTTTCAACATAAAAGTTGATTTTTCTCGGAAACGGTCACCTTTAGAGCTTATGACCAGGGTTACCTTTTTTGTGTAGAAAACATTGGCGGTTCAAATGGTTGTCTCAAAACCGTACTTTTTCCAGTGGCGTAGAAGTTGGGAAGAAAAACACCCAGTACCCCTTCAAAATCTTCACCAATCATGGCTAAAAAAAATTGTTTTCACACAGAACATAGCTTATTATGAGTAAAAAATGTTCGCGAAAGCTGTTCTCTGTACGATGAACGGTTCCGGAGATATTTGCAAAAATTTTTTTCAATTTCAACACCCTGTATCTCAAAAATTAAGCGTCTGTGCATATATGTTAATGGGAACTTTTTTCCTCAAAATCAAATTTTCTATCGACTGTAAAAGTTCTGCTACTAGAACCTGGGACACTCTGTATATAGAAGTTGAAGCCATGAGAATGGCGTATAGGTTTCGGGGTCTACGTCACTGGATCAAAATGCACTATTCTAAGTGGACTCGTATGGTTCACAGATGGGTCCAAGGTAGGTCAGGCTTCTGGAGCGGGAGTGTACCTAAAAATTTCAAAGGCGGGCACAAACTTGCTACAATAGAATAGGCTTGTGACCACGGGGCACACAATGGGCTCAACTAAGTGGCCTAAGGCCCCCAAATGATGATGATGATGAACTTGATTATTTCTTATTGAGGAGCGTATGCATTCAAACGAGGACATATCCACAAAAATAAAAAATTGAGACTTTAACGGATATGTAGTCCTTCGAGAGGCATTTAACGTCAAAAATAATCAAGCCCCGTGAAATTTTGACAGCTACTTGGTAGCTGAAAGGTTCTCAGTACTTTAACCGTATTTTTAGTGGATAAGGGTGATTGTTTCTTATTGATAATGTTATAGTGTGAACTCTTTTCTAGTTTATCAATATTGAGGAATTAAGCAATTTAAATGAATTACGTATTAAAAGAGCACAAAATTTGTGATGCCTTCGGGATTGAATTAAAAACTAAGCTGCAATTTATCGTGGATCAAAAATATTCTGAAATTATTATTGCATTCCAATCGAACAAAAGGAACTATTCCTACAGCGATATAACCAGAAGTGACATTTATTCAAAGAAGCTATTATTGTAAATAATAGTTGGTTGAAATAAAAATCGGAGCAATGACAGACCAAGCTCCTAAATAAGAATACTCAATGCAGTTGATTTCATTGTCTTATAATGTTTTTAAATAACTATGAACAATACTGGTAGTTGATATATCGAAAATTTGACAACAATTGTTGGAATCATATAATTTATATATAACATAATTTTGTTTTCAACTTTTTATTAAATTGAGGGAACTCACAATATCAACATTGATAATAATAATTTTATTTATAGTATAGAAGCCAAACGTAATAAAAATTGAATTGGAGAATGAATTCGATAAAGCACAGATTCCGTAATGTATAAGCTGTTTATGATCTCCACTGAAAAAAGTTTTCATAGGAGTATAACTCGCATTTCACAGTATCAACTAAACTGAAATTTTGAGGTTGAATGTGTAAATAGTTCTTGGTTTCAATAATTAAAAATAATAGAGTTAGTTCATCCTGACTGATAAAAAAATATACAAAGCAAAATAAATATTTTTTCTTTTAATGTGAACTAGCAGAATAATAAATTGAAAGTGCTCACGAGAAGTTCTGTTATTCGAGGGATTCTGGAAACTTTCCATGAGATCTTCTAGGAAATCTCTTTCTAATGTTCTATATCTTTGTCTATTATATCAGAAAGTATAGATCAAAACAGTTTCGAAAGATAATTATTCGTTGATAGCACAAGAACTAATTATGAATTTATTCCTTCATTGATTAATTCTCATACTTTCTCAATCTATTTTACGTATTGCCTTCATTCGACACGTAAACTATTAGTTGTAAAACAACAAATCAATATTAATCGAACATAATTTATCCAATATGAAAATTAAGCTTTATACTGATATTTTATTTATATAATTATATTAAGTCTTTGAATTGTTATTTGTGTAGATTGATATATATGGTATAATAAACTAGATGATGATAAAAAATTGAGATTTAAACCGATATATCCAACGATCGGAATCGACCCCAGGGTCCTCGCCCTCAGAGGGTTATAGGACAGATAGTGACTATAGGACTGGCGCGGTGTTCCTGGTATGAGGCAGACAAAGGTAGACATTGTGAACTTTTCGCTCAAGCGCTCGGAACCCTTCTCTCCATAAGTAAAAGACGTATAAAACTGGTGACCTTATGGAGCATTGTTGATGGCGTAGATTGTAGCAGATGCGGAGATTACTTGCAGATGGAAGAAACAGTAACGAACATTGACCAGGGAAAGACCCAAACGTGAAAACTAAAAATATTGTAAGCTGCTTTACGTTGTAGCTTAGTGACACTGCGAGTATAAAAAAGCCGGTTAACAAAAAATCCAGCTTGTCTGCATTTGGTGTTTCAAAAATAAAGTCAACGAATTTCTTTAAACTCAAAAATAGTGTGACTACATAAATCTGCTGCCAAACAAACAAAAATCCTAAGGAGTAGATATCTTCAAGTATGTTCGAATGATTTTTTAACAATGTGTTCAAAATTGGCTTTTCTCCAACGATGTCTAACGTTTTTGGAACAATTACACTTGAAAAACTTGATGAAAGAAAATCACGAAAACAAAGCCAAACCTGTGAGAGACTTGCGAATTCGCGAAATTAGAGTCAGCGTCTATTAGTAATTGCTCAAGGAGAATTCTGAACATAGCATTAGTTTTTGTTTGGATTTACAACAGGTTCATCCTAATCCGAAAACGGCCATTCAAGATGCACTTTATTTGCCACAAATTGGTTTGTTCACGTTTTACTGTGTCGACATTAACTCACAAAACCAGGCCGTGGTTTCACTGAAGTGGGTCAAAGAAAGCATGCTTCATTTTCCAGTGAGATGTATTTATTCTACCCACCTAAGAGAATAATACAGCTTATGCCGTAGCCGGACTATAAGCCGATAGACATTTGACCGAATCGTGCTGATTATAGGAGAGCATTCTTAGCTTTAAGCCTTCTACCAGTTCCAACTGTGTTTATTTACCATTATCTTATTTATGACAAATTCGAAACAAGACAATATAGAAATTCCAGAAACTCACTTCTGGATTTGTTATAGGTACTCTTGAATGAATCAGCTGTAGTGATAAAAGAACTTTCTTTTAAACAATTGAAAAAAATTATTAGGTAAGTCACTTTTGGCTCGATAATATTTCAAATCTAGTAATGAATTCTCAAATTCCATTTTCTGTAACCATCAATTCTATGTATATCAAATAAGATTAGAAAATAGGGTAATTTTTTTGATGTTTTGTAAGATAGTGATAGCTTTCAATATGAATCAGTATTTATATTATTATATCATTTATTCTTTCTTATTGTGACACTGCTATAAAACTTGTTATGTTATAGCGCAATAGAGAAATTATTATTATTATTATTTGAAACATCCCGTTCCAATGATAAGACATACTTTCATATCTTGCCATTATATCAATAAGTCAGATATTTTGGATCAACTTGATACACATGATATTTTGCGCAAATTTTTCTTAGTGAAAGGAAGAAGAAAATTCACTTAATTACTTTCTATCTGTTTACATATTTATTTGCCTATTTCTTCAACAAATAATGTTGGTAATATATCCAAATTTTATACATTTGTATGTTTATCGTATTTTTTTAAATTTATATATTTATACATAATAAAACTGATTTTCTCCCGAATGAAATATAAGCAGTTTATTTATGAATGAGAAAATATTTGATAGAGCTGCAAATAATCCAATACCCAGTAAACTTGGAATCAATATAATTCGTATTCTGGTAAGTTTGCTAAAAGAGATCTTTCATTATGGGAGGCGGAGTAGTGTGATAGAATTATCAAAAAATTTCGGTAATTTTAGCATAATTCTGAGTTCGGAGAAAAAAAATTGCCTTAAGTAGATAATTATGATGAAAAATCTTGTCTTCCGGCAGGCTTGAGGTTTGAACTGGAACTGTTCAAGCCTCAAGCCTGCCCTGAAGATGCCACCTGTAATGGTTGGCGAAACGTCGGCATCAAGTCGAGCTATTGTGACGCGGAATCCATCCGGAAGACAAGATTTTTCAAGATTAGCTGTACGCAGAAGTCTACTATCCAAGATAATTATGATACGAATTGAAAGAACAAAAATCGAATACTTTTTGATCGTCGCAAATGGTCCATAAAATGGTAAAAATGCCCAAAACCGATTTTTTGCGTCGGACATCGTCGGATTGAGTTGAAAAGAAAAAAGCTTTTGAAAATCTTATGCGCCGTAAAAATACGGAAAAAATGAGCTGCGGATCAACCCGATTGCTCCAGCGTTGACCCCTCAAATTGCAAAAAACCATCGATTTTGCTCGAAATTTCGAAAATTCATAACTCTTGTTCTTTCGAAGATTAAGAGCTGAAATTTTAATAGATTGTAGCTTTTATGCCCACCAAGTACCACACAAAATCGCAAGCTCGGATGTACAATCTTAGCAAACAGCAGCTTAATGCAAAAAAAAGCACTTTTGTAAAATGGCCCTAAAAAAGTCGTGGTGCGGTGACGCGCTATTTTTTTTCACGGGATCATCTTCTTCAATAGTTAACGAACAGCTTACCAAATTTCCAACCTCTTATCTTCCGTAAAAGTTGCTAAAACAATTATTTTAAATAATGGTATTTCGTGCGCTTGACTGTGCGGCGCGCGTGGAAGGGAGAGCCGCCGCGCTATGTTCGTAAAAAACAACAATTTTTCGGGAACCCTTGCTCGAAAATCTATGTTTTTTTTAATTCGTACTACCATTCAACTACCTACTACCTAGCGCGGCCCCTCCCCCTCTCACGCGCGCCGCACAGCCAAGCGCACGAAATACCATTATTTAAAATAATTGTTTTAGCAACTTTCAAGGAAGATAAGAGGTTGGAAATCTGGTATGTTGTTCATTAACTATTGAAGAAGATGATCCCGTAAAAAAAATAGCGCGTTACCGCACCAAAATTTTTTTAAGGCCATTTCACAAAAGTGCTTTTTTTGCATTAGGCTGCGGTTTGCAAAAAGTATACATCCGATCTTGCGATTTTGTGTGGTACTTGGTGGGCATAAAAGCTACAACCTATTAAAATTTCAGCTCTTAATCTTCGAAAGAACAACAGTTATGAATTTTTGAAATTTCGAGCAAAATCGATGGTTTTTTGCAATTTGCGGGGTCACCGCTGGACCAATCGTGTTCATCCGCAGCTCATTTTTTCCGTCTTTTTACGGCGCATAAGCTTATTAAAAGCTTTTTTTCAAATCAATCCAACGATGTCCGACGCGAAAAATTGGTTTTGGCCATTTTTACCATTTTTTTTGGACCATTTGCGATGATCAAATAGTGTTCGATTTTATTTTCTTCAATTTGTATTATAATTATCCACTTGAGGCAATTTTTTTCTCCGAACTCAGAATTGAAAACTCCAAAAAGCTAATTCTATCACACTAGAGGACATGGAACTTCAACTGAATTCTACACACAGGGGTTAGACCACTACTGACGCGCCAGTAATTACTTTCAATAGTCCCAAATAACAGTCATTCGTGTTCAGTCCCTACTATATTATTTTATTAGTGATGTGTAACATCATCTATTAAAAACAGCCATTCCAGTTTTAGTGACAAATATAAATTTATATCAACAAATATATAAAAAGGACTGGCACATCAAGCCAGTAATTTCTTATATAAATTCGACCCTTATACAACATATTACAAAACATTTATTCGAACTCGCGCACAAACTTAAATACATTCACATCCTAAAACAATTCAATTCTCATTTCGTTTGATGTCTCTAGTATGTTTTCAAAAATACCTAGCACCGAATATCTACCACCAATTAAAAATACATTACTGGAACAAAACGTTGAGTTATTCAAAATCTTACAACTATTGGAACTTTTTATCTCAGAAAATTACCTGGAGTTTAAAAACAATTTTTACAAGCAAAATCAAGGTTTACCAATAGGTTCTCCAATGAGTCTCTTATTGGCAGAAATATTCATGTCCAACTTTGAGACAATATTTTTCAAAATCATATCAAACTAATTTTTTGGTACAGATACGTAGATGAAATTATAGCATGTTTTAAAGATAATACAGATGAACTTACAACTATTCATGAACACCTTAACCGCATTCACCACGAAAATACTTCAACAATCAATTTTTTGGACGTAAAAAAAACAAAACAAAGAAGTTCTTTTGACATCTATAGAAAACCTACTTATACAGATGTAACAATACCCGCAGACACAACACACCCATTTACACATAAAATAGCAGCGTTCCAATCTATGATACATACAGCCTTTTCCGTACCATTGGGAAAACCAGCACTTTTGACTGAGTTAAACTCTATAAGAAACATTGCGATACACAACGGCAATTCTGTATTTTTAATAAATAGTTTTATCGAGAGAAAATCTTTAAAATTAACTATTAATTGAATTTATCCCAACGTGCAACAAAAAACTAAGAAAAAATATGTTACATTGGGTCAATACTTGATAAAATCTCGAATATCTTTAAGAAACAAGTTAAATAAATGTAGCTTTCAGACAAAGCCAAAAACATTCAAACATATTTTTCTATGCTAAAACTAAATCTGATAATTTCAAAGAGTCATTTATGAATTAACTTGTGAGAAATGTAATGCCCTATACATTGGTCAAACAGATAGACTCATTTCAATTAAATAAAAGTAATTCATATTTTTCAAACCACTTTATAGGAACCCAACACCGTTTTCCCCCACTAGTGAAACCTAAATATTTTACATACAATTACGAAAGGGAGAAAACTTAATCTATTAGAATCTATAGAGATATTCAAACACAATAATCCTTCAAACAATCTACTTCAGAGAAACTAGATTTAGGAAATTCCACTTTGATTACCAACAGTTTAATCCCTTGCCGATTACTATCTCAACACAATTAACCTTATGTGTATCATTCTTAGAATCAATTGACTTTATTGTAAATTTCGTATAAATATTATGATGTTTCAGTATTTTCTCATTATGTGTTTTGATAATGAATTGTAAAGTTCGAAATTTTCATCAATGTTATTTTAAATAAAGTGATATTTAACAAAGTAAAGTTCCTTGTAGTCCAGGCTGTGAACCGGGATTTTAGCTATAATAAAATTAAAAAAACATGTAAGTTCGAATCAAAAAAAAATTTGTTGCATTAGCTTCAGGAGGTTCTCAGGATCATTCATACACCTTAAAACTTCTTGGGAACTCCAATCCCACCCATTGGGGGCGAAAATGTCCCGAAATCTCCAAGTCTTGAATTGTATTTTCCCCAAAAAAAGGTATTTTGCCATTTCGAGTGCACTTAGGTTTTTTTTTGGGTCGCTGAACACGAATACGGTAACAAATTCACTTGCAATGCTTTTTGGGGGTGGTAAAATCGACAATATTGGCCAATTTTGCACCCCTAATATGTTATTTCGCAATTTACGTGTTTTAGGCATTTCGAATGCACCAAGGGGGTTTTTTGAGTCGCTGAATACGATTCCAAAGCCAGATTTACTCGAATATCATCGTAGGGGTGAGAAATTTACAAAAATGGCTAATTTGACACGCTTCTAAATTTTTATTATTTTTGCATTTGAAAATTACTTTCGAGTTTTCTTTTTTTTAATATTAAGAGGATAGGAATATTAGTAATTGTTTGAAAAAGAACACAAATATTTAATTACTATACTTTTTTTTATTCTTAACCTTATTTTCTTATACAATTATATACAATACTTGATATTCGTCATCAGAATCATTTTCAAGAATTGGCTCGCCTCTATTATTATTACCACGTTGAAATTGCAAAATAACATACAGGGGTGCAAAATTGGTCAATTTTTCCGATTTTTACCACCCCTAAAATGGATTGCAAGTAAATCTGTCACCGGATTCGTGTTCAGCGACCCCAAAAACCTCCTTGGTTCATTCGAAATGCCAAAAACACGTAAATTGCAAAATAACATATAAATATAAAATTGGCCAATTTTGTCGATTTGACCACCCCTACGATAGATTGCAAGTAAATCTGGCTACGGATTCGTGTACAGCGACCCAAAAAACCTCCTAGGTGCACTCGAAATGCCAAAATACCTTTTTTTTGTAGAAAATACAATCCAAGACTTGGCGATTTCGGGCCATTTTCGCCCCCAATGGGTGGGGTTGGGGTTCCCAAGAGGTTTTAAGGTGTATGAATGATCCTGAGAACCTCCTGAAGCTAATGCAAAAAAAAATTTTTGGTCCGAACTTACATGTTTTCTATTTTTTATTTTCCGGTTCATAGCCTGGACTATTGTTTTTATTTGCAAAAATGGAATATCACAAAGTAATGGACAGCTCCATTCAAATTCATTATCTATTATTATCTCACCAATCAAATTTGAAGAGACTTTTTCCGTTCAGGAGTATATGCAAATAAATATGTATCTACAAGAAAGTGTCCAAATAAGGGACTATCTCAAGAACATAATTTCTTCATAAACATGCATGATTAATCCAAATACCCTGTACAGCGTTTCAATATCTGCAGCTGTAACCGATTCTTGTAGTTTATTCACTGCTACTAACATGTAAATCGATAACAACACACCTCAATTCGTCTAATTGGCAATCATTCGACCATTGACGGATTCCAGCGAACTAGCCTCGTGATATAAAAGTAAATGGTGCAAATAAACCAGAAAATATATGATCGAATTTCAGTCTGTTGGAAATCAATATAAATTAGGTAAGGCTTATTGTTCGCATCTGCTACGGGTTATGTCGTCATAAATCTATAAACGGAATTTTTTTTAAGCGAGGAAACCATATATTATTTTAAATACAAGGCTTCCACAGAAACCAACAATCAAACTTGGTATTAGTAAAAGTGTCAATCCCAGAGTTATAATAACGTGCAATTAACTCTCGTTGGAAATGTTTCGGGCTTTTCAAAAGCTCTCCAAAATGTTATACGTTTGTGAATAATTCATAGAATAATTATATTTAGCTCACCGAGAATTCCTTCATTCCAATTGGTGAAAACAGATAAATTAAAGAAAGATTAATTATTAGTCATATTCAGTTATTAGTAATCATTGTCCAATTAACATTTTGAGAATATAATAACAATTAACAAGTGTATTAAGTGTACTCTAACTTTAGTTATAGGTACTACATATTTTGTCCCGTATTATAACCCTCTACGATTTATAGCAGAGGTGTTATTGAAATCTCTCTCAAAATATCAATCGACTCAATGAATGCATACTTGTCTTTGGACGAATTGTAGAACATACTATTCAGCCAATTTATATCAAATCAATCACTTGTTAGCAAGATGTTATGTACATGCCCACATGCTTTCTTAAAATGGCCCTCGGCGAAATTGCCTGAATTTGCGAAATGTTGTTGATGGAAACTTGCATAAGGAAAATCTGCAATTGGTTTCAATCTCCTTGGTACAAGGTCCCAAACTAGTCCTCAGCGGATATCTGGTCTCAGAAATACGAGAAGTAACTGAAGTGATTCCACTGTTAACATGCATCTTCTTCGCAAATTTGCACTTTCCTCAATTTCAGACGAGTAACGAAAAAACTTGCGGTTGCTTGTCAATATCTGAAGTTCACAAGATTCCAACGAGTGCCAAAGAGTACCAATAACCGTGAAATTTGTTTCATTGTGTTATTTAGAGATCATTTAATATATGAAATTTTGTAATAATAATAATAATTTTATACAAATAAGCTGTCATGATATTTGGGAATTCATAAATCAGTACATATGATTATAATGCTAGTGTTAAAATACAACCGCAAATGTATCCTATGTAAATGAGAGAAAGGGAGAGGAAAGGCGGTGAACGCCTACAAGATAGACATTGGGTATTATTAATGGCTAGACTATTATCTGCAACATGCTCAGGTTCACAAGTGTATTTTGTCTGTCTGAACGTTGGTAAGGATACTTATACTTTTCGTCTTCATAACCAAACTGAAAATGCCCTTTTAAAAGAAAGAATTAAATTAGTACAATGGATCTACGAGGCAACTCTTGTTGTGAAATTATCAATAAGTAATTTATTATCGCTTTAAAGTTCTTCCACCGTCAACTGACGCCCTAGTGCAAAGTATTCGAATATTTTTCAAGCTTCAAACTCCGTTACTTATAGAACATGTTTGAGCAGAAATTTTAGGGAATAACTTTATTAGGCTGTATTTCATTGGCGGAACATTGTTACTGCAAGCACGTGTTATTCCCGCATTGGAAGCCATACCTAATATCAATTTGAATCAGCCAATCAGCACTACACACAATGTACTGTAGGTGAGGAATTTGTTGAACACTAATTTTCCAGTAATGAGCGGTTACGGGGATTCCTAAGATTTCCTTATTTGACACCCTCAGTTTTTCCTTATGAGAAATCATAATGTATCAAAATGTACAGATTTTAGGAATATAGGGCCAATAATTTCTATACACATATGGTAATCTATATCCTTTTATATTCATGATAACAATAATATCAAAGTTATCTTTGTTTCAATATAAAAGAATAACAGCTTCAAAAATGTATAATGCATAAATAGTTAATATTGATTAAGATTTAAAAACGCTTCTACATGACTGTAAATAAGACATTCTGTACATTATTCTCAATACACGTTTCTGGATTATGGAAATTTTTTGTATTTTGGAGTTTGCCCCCCAAAATATGATGTCAAATCTAGCTGTTGCCTCAAAATTTGGAAAATACAGTGTCGTTATTGGTGATTCCTTTAGGTACAAAATAGGTCCCAGAATCAGCCTTGAGGAATTCCTACTTTATTTTGCAATAATTTTGACTTGTTGCTAGTTCCGTTCTTCCTAATTAGTGCCTTTTGGTACTCATGTAAGAATCATGGCTCAGAGCTTTCCCCCTTATTCCTTATAATTCCAACTTTTTTAGCAAATCTCTATTTAAACAATCATGTCCTTTCGAAAGATCCAAAAATATTCCCATTGTAATTTTACCCCTTTCAGGTGTCTCAAAATTGCCTGCATGAACTGGAAAACTGCTGTTTGAGTTGATCTGTTTTTGAGATACCCATAGTGATTATCTTAAAAAATTCTTTCACGGAATGTAATATGTGTACACATAACCATTTCGAACAACTTTGAAAAACCTGGCAATACGCTGATCGGCCTGTGGTTGTCCAACAATTCTTGATCCCCCTTCTTTTTATGAAGTGGTTTAATTAATGCTAACTTTAACTGATCAGGGAACATATCTCCTCTAAGTGAGTTATTTATTATAAAACATATAACTCTGGTCATTACTGATATACTGAGTTTACATCACGCAAAATTGAAAATTGCGGGGGGTAAAAATATCGAAAATTTGTTGGGTGGGAATAGCGGCAAGACATTTAACAACATGCGCAAGAATGTTTATGATAGGTTGGGATTATCTTTGAGCATTTGAACATTCGTTTTATCTCTTAGACTTTAATTTAAAGTTATTTATTTCGGAATTATTTTTACTTTAATATTATTTTTGAGAAGTATAAGTATTAGTTTCGTTATTTTCCGCTCAGAAAAGAATAAAACAATAGAATAACATCGTTCTTTCCAGACGATCCAATTTCCGTCATTTATACCCTAGTGGAAAGGATATGTTATACACCCTTGCGCTCGTCAAGAGTTACTGATTTAAATAGTTTCAATGAATGCGGTTTTCCACTGAAATCACACTTACAATACCCATATACTGATTTATCAATTTCAAACTGTATGAAAACTACTTGAGCACAATTACAACAACGATGCAAACAAAGCCAACGATACTCGGTTTGAACGTGAGCTTACCGTTTACCAATCGAGCTAAACATTGAGATTGAATCGATATGCTCAATGTTATTTTTGTCGTATGAGTTGTCACAGTTCACCTTTCATATTTGATGGAACCGTTTTCGATAAATATTCACATCCTCAATAGGTCTATTGGACTTATTGATCGAGATGCTCAAAATATTTTCAGTTAATTGCTTCTACATGTTCAATTTATGTTGCAATCAGCGGCTTGCGTTGTAGCGTTTTCAAAAACGCACATACTCGAACACGGGTGCGCTCACGTTCACATGCACAAACGTACGTGCTTAACAGAAGCACGCAAGCGCGCATATGGTAGAACACAACAAATTAATTCTGATGTTTTAAACACAAAAAAAGTTGTTGCGGAACATATGTGTACTGTCTTGAATAGATATAAAGACTGACATTTCGAAACTGAATTTGACACACCGGAAACTACACGAGACTTTTTAATGCCTACATAGTCTTTCTGAATTAAATAATGTCCTTATTGAATTCTCAATTGTTTTACGACGTATGTCAATACCTATTTTAAGTATTTTTTGATTATCGTTGTTACCATTTCTCAAAATTGATTTTATTGATTTGTGAAGCTCTCTTTTGTTATCTAATCTCTGGGACAGGGTTGAGAAAAATTGGAGAGATTCGGATTAACCTGACCTGAAATAAATGAACGCAATGAAAACAGAATAAATGCCTTGATAAACAATTTGCCCCAACATCAATATTAACATTTCGAACATTAACATTAACTGTTCGAAGAGTCAGTTTCGAAGCAGTAATCAAAACGATTAAAACTAAATATCAATGTAATCGTCATGGTACAATAAATATTCACAGCAAAATTAACTGAAATTCGAAAATTTCCAAATATTCTTTTGACAAGGAATTCAATTTTTAGTATCGAAACTCAATGATGGTTGTTCAAAACCTTGTTAAAACTCAATTATGGGTAGTATCAAAGTTTCTTTTAATAATATTAATCCTTTGAGGTATATCTCTTCTACAGTTTGAAATATTTCCAGAGGAACAAATGGTATTCTTATTTTATTTCAGTTAAAATATGGCTCTATTATCATTTGCGAAACAATTGTATTTCAGAACCTGAATCTTTTGAGATGAACCATTCTTTTCGTCCTGATTAAACATAGTGAAATAGATCTTATAAGATAAGTATAACCAAAACCCAATGGTAGACATTAGACAATGTACAGTTGATTAGAATTATAATCCGTAGAAAATTAATGCGAAAGAACAAGCATAATTTAATTATGTATGGGGATTTAATAAAGTTACTCACACTTTTTGATTTGAGCTGCGGTTACACTAGACGCGAATTCGCGATTTATGAGGAAATCAAATTCTGCAGGAAAGTTAGAAAGAGAGAGAGAGAGAGAGAAATGTTTTTTTATCATAAGTGTGTACGTATATAATTCAAGTGAACAAAATTGAAACGATTCCTTTATTTAATTATTCCTATACAAATCAACATATTAATATAATAATGTGGAATATTTAACAAAAATAATACTTAATAGAAATAATGAAAATAAACTGCTTAAATTGTTAGCTTGAGTGGTAGCGAAAAATTATCCGCTCAATTAGATAGGAGAATGATTCGTAAAGTACGACGCGATCTCTTCGTGTGCAGGTTCAGGAAAACTTGATATATTAGCCCTACTTTGTTCGGATGAATTGTTGGATGGATTTCCTGCAGAAACGGTATAACCAAGTAAGAATTGACATTGAGATAGTTTCTCATCCCACTTGTTGAAATTTTATTGGCACGATCATAAGAAAGTGAAAGTCTCTTCATTGCGAGTTGAATTTTTTCGTTGTTACATCGGTAGATGTTTTTTTCTTCAATCGCCAAGGGTTCATCGACCAGATAGGATTCAGTTGTAGCCTTCTTTGACAGCAAGCTTTCCTGTTGTACTCCGATAAAATTTCACATTGTGTTTTTGATAGTTCTTATGGTTTTTATTTTGCTGAAATCACGGGGGGACATAATATTTTCGGTATCTTCATATTTTCAACTGAGGACATTGCCTCCAATCTTTTTTCCTCAAAAACAGACTTTTCAAAAAATGCGATACTTTGAAATCAGGGCCACGTAGATTTCTTGATGGGCACCCTTCTCTTCAAATTTTTTGAAGCTGTCCAATGATTTACGAAAAGTGTATCTCAAACGTCTCAACGAACTTTTGACTAGTTCACCTGAATTAGCAACTTAAAGTTATAACTAATAATATTTTTATCCTGAAAATGATTGGTTTGATTTTTTACAATACTTTCTGTTGCATATTAAGAGAGGTCATTTCGAGTACCACCTTGGGACAATTTGAAATGTCTTCTATGAGAAACATATCCTTCTATCTACTATGGAGGAATGGCACGATTTTTACAAGAAATGATTTTTCTTATAGTTCAATCACCTCCGAATGTTTTGAGCCCATCGATTCTTATGAAACTTTGGGAAGATTTAGGGGATGGACCAGAATGATTGTTTGACCTGGTCTTCTCAGAGATGGAAATTTTGAAATTTTGTAAGTCTATGGTTACTGAGTTATTTACGGATGAAGTTGTAAATTTTTGGTTGAAAAAAGCATGTTTTCGGACGATTTTTTGCAAATAACAATATGACCAAATGTTGATAAAAAAGAGAACCTTAGGTTGATAAGAGTCCCGAGATTTACCCGCCCTTATTTGAGGCGTTTAATGGTCAAATTTGGAAAAAAAGTATAACATTTGTAAAGGAGGATTGATTTGACATATAAGGTTGTTTTGGGTAGCTGATCACGAATCTATTATTGACATTTGGATTCCATGTCTGCGAACTTTCACTGCCAATCCTGTGGAGGAGCGCATAATCGATCAAATTAAAACTCATTTTGAAATTCAAGCTTAATTACTGTACGCATATTTTAGTGCAGAATGCGTTCCTCCATTAGAATTATATGTTCAATTTGACACATTAAGATTCTAATTTATTCCGCTGGTCTAGTAGGTGAAATTGAGTTTCAATGTTATATATTTTATCAACAAACATTTTTCAGTATAACTTTCTTTTTGATTAAAATTTTTGCTAAAATGTTTTTAGAAATCCAATAAAATGCATAATGTGAAAACCAATTCAAAAAAAATTATACAAGTAATCATATCCAAAAAATCAAAATACTAATGAATAAAATAATACTTACTACTAGTGTTCATTTCTCGGGCGATCTTTTTTCAATTTCTCTGAGAAATATATAAAATGGTAATTGTTATTCTTCATGTCCCACAAACACTTATTATCGAACTCCATGTTATCATTTTCCAACGTCCATTTTGCGAGGACTTTGTACAAGACAATTAATTTGAACAGATGGTTGTAAAATTATGGTCTATAATGCATGAAACTTTAAAATGATATGAACGGTGAACTTGTTCTGACGTGTTTGTGAGTCATTTAAGGAGGCGATTGTAGCCGAAATAACTACCCTTCGATAAATTTGATTGTTCTGTCTTAGACAAATTATTCCGCAAGTCTTCTATTATAATCGGTTTTATCAACTATAGCTGACGAATTGGTTTCGTTTATTCGTTACGATTCCCATGGAATTAAACTCTCGATTCAGGAATTTCAATTTAATATAAGAGGTTTACGAAAGTTATTTAAAAAACTCAAATATGAATATACAGTTAAGTACCTTCAAAAAAGTTGGCGTCATATGAGGAAAACTTTTAAGGATAGTTTTTTTTTTTCGAAATTTGACTTGAGCGTCAAGTTGAGAAATGGCTTATTCGGACGAAACCAATCAAAAGTCACATTTATTCAAAATAATCACTTGAAATGAGCTTATTTATTTGAATTTCAAAAATTTCAATGATGAAAAGTTGGTTCATTTCAGATTTTACACATGTGTGTCAAATTCGAACGCTTTATGTTAATTTTAGTTTTTGCCATTTATTTAATATACCTAACAACTAATTTCTTACGTGAAAAGTCCTAAGCTTGTTGTTTGATGATATTTTGATTCATGACATTATTTTAGTACTGAAAAATCTATTTAAATGAATTTCTATCCTGAATGCTTGACGATATTATTTGCAGAACAGAACAGAAATTTGAAGTAGTATTCTCATTTTATAAAGAAAAACATATTTCTGTTCATAATTAGTAATTGAAACCTACTAGCACGATAAATCTACTGTTACGAAATTTTTAATATACCAGAAATATGGATATTAAAAAAATTGGCAAAAATTAAAAGTTGCAATAGAACGTTCAAATTTGAGGCACAAATTTGTAAATCGAAATAGCAACAGCTTTTCTCTGATTTTTTTTTGAAATTCATACAAATAAGCCTATTTTAAGCTGTTATTTTGAAAATATGTCACTTCTGTCAGGTAGCAAAAGTCATGTCACCCCGGCCGAGTAGACCATTTTTCATCTTCTTTAAAGCAAAACTGAACGTCCGATTTAAATTTCAAAATAAATTATTATTACGAGTCTTTCCCAAATGATGCCAACTATCTGAAGGACACTGTATCTAACTGAAATGTGATCTGACAGAAAAATGAACATTATAATGAAATAAACAGAAACGAAATGCCTAAAATCAATAAAGAATGGACATTGAATATAATTAACCATTATGTGATGAAAATCCGTTCTAAACTTAAATAAGATAACTATTGAAAGTTCGAATTCCAATAATTTAATAAATAAATGTGACTACTTCAATAAATAAATAGACAATGTACTTTGTATTATTTGTTTGAGAAGCTACTGTGTTAGCGGAACTATAGTCACATCTATTTATTAACAAGTGAAAATCGAACTTTTAATATTTATTTTATTTAAGTCCAGAAAGACAGAATAATGATTGAATTTGTTAAAAATAGTAAAGATAATGATATAAAGAGGAAATAATTGCGCCAGATGTTCACGAATTCCTCCGATTATTTAGAAAGTAACACATACATTCCATTTTATTTGAAATTGCAGTCTTATGGTTTTCAATTTCATAATCACACAAAAGAATTTTTCAAAGACATAAGCATCAAAAATAAAAATAAACATCAATTTTGAGTGTGCAAATAGTTATTTGATTGTTTTCATAATCCAGACTCTCTCAATCAGTTTTGAGGAATAGTAATATATGAAATCAGTATAGAGAGAATCATGTGAATATGAATTTAGTTGATATATCAAACCATGAAAAAACGATTATTTCAGTGAAACCAGGCGTATCGAATGATATTTTTAATCAAGGTGAAGCAAAATGTTTAGAATTTCAGATTTTTCACATTGAAACAACCTGACTTCATTAACATCCTGTATACTTAGAGAGAGAGTGAAGGGAACTAGCTATTAACTACATAGTACCTACAGGAAATCTGTGAAATTTGACGGAAGCTTCTTCCAAAAATCGTTAGCGAGGCATGTGACTAGCTTAAAACCAAAAAGTTGTGATCTCTTCTTGTGCGTTTTTGGGAATATCTAAATGTTTTTCGATTTGATTTTCCGCGAGAACGGTAGGTCGTGGAGAAAACTTTTGTAGACAAAAATTGTAGCCGACAATATTCTCTACAACCAAGCAGAGGGCACCAAATTTGCCCAAAATGACTTTATCCATTTTTTCGACGAGTAAATACAATTTTTGCGCTACAGTGGAAATATAAAAGTTGCCGAAAATGCCTACCAAAATATATATGCTCATTATTTTCCTACGATGTACTGTTATGGAGATATATGGTATTCATTTTCTCATATGTACTACTTAGGGAAACATCCACCGAATACAGGATAATGAGAATTCACAAATATTAGAATGAAGAAAGTATTGTTTATTTTAAAATAAAAGCATAGCATGCCAGTGTAATCGCCTTATACAAGGTTTTGTTAATAACCAATTTAAAGGTGAAGAGGTTGATATTGTTTAAAAAAAATGTTTGCAACTGTAAAAAAGCTGCACCACAATTATTTGTTTTGCATCAGCAGGTGATTAGCTTCATGACGTATTCAGGCACTGATTCCCTTGTATTCATCTCTGTTCCAATCATAGGTATCCAAGGCTAGCCCAACCGAGCCTACACTTGAAAATAGACTCTTCAGCTATGGAGGATCGCAGCATCATGCGAAGGTGTTAATGAAGACCTATTAACTTTTGGTCTCAGATTGAGTGAATGGAAGTGGTACTGTCGTACAACGCCACAAAGATGGCTTGTCCTGTAGCTTCAACACTTTGTTCATGAATGTCTTGCAGTATTTAGCAAAATCTCACCCTTTGCAAGTAGCGCTACGAGTTTTGATTTGCCTTTGAAATAAGGGGCCGAGGTGGTATCACATCCGCTAAAAGCTACGACGCTGCATTCGGTCGATGAAATAGTACATAATTATTAGAAAATCCAAGTGCTATATCTCCGTTACAGTGCATAGTAGGAGAAAAAAGTTCGTGTATAATTTGTAGGTGTCTTTTATATCTCAACTTTTATATTTCCACTGCAGTAAAAAAAAAATTCGCAGGAAAAACTCATTTTTGGAAACTTTAGCGCTATTTGTTTTTTGTACGTTTGGCTTTAGCGCAGCAACTGCATGAGATAAGTTGTAGGAAATATTATTATTCTCTACAATTTTTGTGTGCAAAATTTTTCTCTACGACCTTCAATTCTAGCGGAAAATCAAATCCAAAATCATTTTGATATTCCCATCAAGGCTGGGAGTCACTACTTTTTGCTTTTAAGTTCTTCACATGCTCCGCTAACGATTTATAAGAAAAATGGCTTCGGTAATTTTTCATGACAGATTTACTGTACTAACATCTCATATACAAGATGACCCAGAGTCCCGAAAAAGTTCAATACCTCCGTTGCAAGCGGTTTTTTCATGAAATAAATACACAAACAGAGCATAATTGGGGAATATTCGAATTATATACAGAATGGTCATTATTAAATAACACATCAAGCTTATGTTTTTTCAATGGAGCACCCTATACTGTGATCATTATTTCTGAAGCCCACATTAATCTGAGAAGAATGATATAACATACCATGGGTCTCTTATTAACGGTTTCTTAATTATTAGACATTTTAGAGTCAAAAGAGGTCTACTTCAAAAAAATCACTCTGTGCTTACTGATTGGGATAAAACCGCGATTCTTATGCGAGCAGTTTTTCAATATGGTGGGAAATAGTATTCATTAGCAGAAATTTCTCGAAAATGTGGAAAGTATACATGGTGAACCATAACAGAAAAATACGCATAGCTTTCTTATTCTCTATGGAACATCCTGCATATTATTATATTACTCTAAAGGTCTTTCAATAAGTTTTACAACGTTGCAAGGTAAGTATGGTCGAAAGTGAAAATTCAGACTGTTATTAAATAAAATAAACGAGAAACTAAACTTTCCACTGAAAACAATGCACTATTCGACAAGGCTGATCAAAATACCACAAATAACCAATAAGTCACTACATGCAAATAGTGAACAAACTTACAAAAAGGGTGTATTTGATTGAAAACAGATCATGATTTGATAGATTTAACAAGTTAATAAACAAAATAATACCTTAATAATTCAAATATTGGATCTTAAAGTGATGGAAGATATGACCTTGTTGTTCGATACAAACATTTACTCTCCAAAGGAAAGTTTAACACGCAATAGTATGCCCGGAGTCAATAGAACGAAAAGCATCCCTTATTCTGATCTTTATGTCTTCGTAAGTCGTTGGTGTAGCATGAGAAACTTTCTTTTTCATAAATCCCCAAAGGAAAAAATCTATTGTGGTTAAATCAGGAGAACAGACAGGTCAAGCGATTGCTCCTCCTCTTCCTATCCAACGATTCGGATAACCTTGATTATAAAATTGGACAATTCGATGGTAGTATACGGGCAGTCCATCCTGCTGGCAGCCACATGTTTCTCCTTGTATTCAAATTTTCGTTTTCTAGAAGAAGTGGTACATCATTTTCTAGAAATTTCAAGTGTCTAGTGCGATTCAAAACCACAACAAAAAAGTGAGGACCTATCACTTGGTCCCCACATGATCAACATGACGAATCCAATGGGGGTTTTCAGTCGCATAATAATGCATGTTGTGTTTGTTAACTGCTCCATTGCTCTTGAATTCTGCTTCGTCACTAAATAAGATTATATTCAAGGGCCCATCCATCATGAACTAAATTAAGCATTGTTTCCGTAAAAGTGTTCGGTTTCGAAAATCATCTCCGTACAGTTCCTGATGGAGTTCGATGTGATACGAATGAAACTTATGCTTATTATTATTATGTTATTCGACTAATAGTGCTTTGCGACATTCCAGTTCCTACAGCAATTTTTCGGGAACTCACTTCTTGACAAAAGGACTTCTAGTTCTTCATCATCGCGTATCTTCGACCAAACAACACTCTCTTTGTGTATAGGTGAGGTTTCCAGTAGCTTCAAGTCGGTCTTTTACTTTTCTAAAAGCAGCACTTTGTAGTATACGTGCTTCTGGATATTTTTGCTGATAAATTCTTCTTGCTGATAAAATATTTTTATCAGCTTCTACTAAAAAATACACCATATTTATCAGTTCTTGTCGCGTGAAATTCATTTCGAAAAATAGTATTGTTGCATGAATCTGAATGGATCTCAGAACTGACAGGTTGCAAAGTTGACTCTTGATTTGTGCATTGTTTTCAGTGGAAAGTTTCTCGTTTGTTTTATTCAATAACAGCCTGAATGTTCACTTTCGACCACACTTACCTTACATCGTTGGAAACCTTATTGAAAGACCTTTCGACTAATGAAATAATATACAGGATGTTCCAAAGAAAATAAGAAAGTTGTGCGTGTTTTTCTGTTTTGGTTCACCATGTATACTTTGCACATTTTCGAGAAATTCTTGCTAATGGATACTTATCTACCATATTGTAAAACTGCTCGCGTTGTGTCGCGGTTTTATCTATCAGTAAACAGCGGGTGCTTTTTTGAAGTAGACCCCTTTTAACTCTAAAATGTCTAATAATTCGGAAACCTTCAACAAAATACCCATGGTATGTTACATCATTCTTCTCAGATTAATGTGGGATTCAGAAATAATGATCGCAGTATAGGGTGTTCCATTGAAAAAACATAAGCTTGATGTGTTACTTAATAAAGACCATCCTATATATGAATGCAAACATTTTACAATGAATTATGCTGTGTTTGTGTATTTATTTCATAAGAAAACAGTTTGGTAATATCTCAAATAGCAACGGAACAATTGGACTTTTTTGGGACTCTGGGTAATTTGTGAATAGATGCTTCTTATACTCCAACTGATCTGATTTATTATTATACATCAACACTCGGTAGTTTCTCCGTACACGGTTATGAGCATTGCTTCCAAATTACTAAGTACACTGAAAGCTCAGAATAATAAATCAAATAAGTATAAATACATTCAACAGAATGGATGACTTTATGCTCAACAAATTACACATTGGCACAATAATAACGAAATTTTATGAACACTAAACGAATTTATTACTAGCTACATAGATAATACAGGTAGATAAAAGATATTAAAATAAAACATAATGCACTGTGAGAAACACTCAAATCTATGAACATGCAGCCATCTACAAGTGATTCGATAATGGAAAAAGTTCTAAAAAATCTAAATGCTTAGAAGAACGATTACCTAAATGCTTGAGTACATCAGGATTGGTAACTATATTTACAACAAAAAGTACAATACATTAATGTCAACTCCATAAAAAGAGTGTAAATAAGAATTTCATTTGTTTTGAATCCAATATACAAATTGTATGTCTCTTCAGATAAGCTTATAACAATTCTGAAGTATATAACATATTCTTTGATAAATATACATATATGATTTTATACTTACCAACCGGACACATCTTCACATACAGTTCGCTCCATATTTTGAGTGGAAACATGAAGAGGTGTTCGGTTGATAAGTATAAAATTCAACACAAGCCAATATTGATTGAAGCAATTCACTGATTCATTATGTAGTCAGTTTGAGTAGCATTTCAAACAATATACGAGTCAACAAAATCAGTGAATATTCTAAGATAAGTTGATTTATAGTGAATCCCGATGTCTGCTCTATTACCGCTATAATGGAAAAATAAAAATATTTGGTTTCATTTTTCTTTGATTCATGCTCTGGTTTCTTGTTGAAAATAATTTCAAATGACGGAAAAGTATCAATCGTGGATACTCGCTGGATCGGTAGTTTCATATAATTAGTCAATTTCATCTCAAATTATTATATGTTATAAATATTAGTACACTGTACTACAACAATAATGTTATCACTGATTTTTAAAATTTCAAAGTGATAGTCGCAAATTCCGCAGTTTCAAAGATAATTATCATAGAGATCATAACGGATAAACAGGGTGTCATTGCGCCATTTTCGACCTATCAAACATGCGGCTGTCATTTTTGACACCTGTCATGTAAAAACGCTGGGACTTTTAGTTATGGAACTACGCATATTCAATGATAAATCCCATTACAAATATGCGGAAAGTTTTGAAGGAAAGCAGAGAAAACTTCGTAGGAAATAGTCAAAAAACGAATAACTAATGTACACAGGATTTCAATCAATAATTTTGAGGCAACTACCCAGTTGTCACAAAACTTGAGGTCACCAGTGCGTCCTCGTACAGCTCGTACGGCCAAAAAGATGGCTACGGTGCGTGGTGATGTGACGGAAGATCCGGGGACCTGAATTCGTCAGTGTGCACAGCAATAAAACATTAAGCGAGTTTACAAGATTCAATTAATTCAGGAACTGAAGCTTAGATAGATGTTAGAGCAGCTCGAACACTTTTTTTCCTCACTGGGTTCGTTAAAAGGGAGTGAAACTGCTGCATTTGAGCAGAAAATTCAAAGCAGATTGTGGAAAAACAAATGCATCCACGAAATGCATCAATGTCTGGAGTGGTTTTTGGTCTAGCGGAGTAATCGGGACGCACTTCTTCGAAGACGATGGCGACCAAGCGGCTACGGTGAATGGCGAACGATACCGTGCCATGATAACTTTTTATGGCCTGAATTGGATGGTGTGGATGTGGAAATTATGTGGTTTCAACAGACTGTGCCACATACCACACAGCCGGTTGAATAGTGGTTCTATTGCGGACCAAGTTCCCAGGTCGCATATCTCTGGAAACAGCGAGGTTAATTATTTTCTTTGGGCCTATTTGAAGGCAAATGTTTATACCATTGAGCAGAAACAATTCAACAACTCAAGTACGAGATAAAAGGTGAATTGATGGATTAATACAGCCTGAATTGTGGCTAGGACATACTGCTAATTTCAGCAAGCCAAGGGGGGCATTTGAATGATATTGTGTCCCGAATTTTATCATGAGATTTGTGGGTACTTAATTTTGAAATGATAATATGAACGATGCCATACAAATTATGTATGGCTTTCATAACAAAATCGTAATGAAACTTATAACTTTGACTTTATGTACTTCTGAATTAAAAATTTTGCCAATTATCAAGTGCAAAATCGACACATTTATTATAACAGACAAAACCAAAAATGACATCACAGATGGGATTTGAGAACATCCGAAAAAGTAAGTGTCATCAATTACTTGTCAATTTACAAATCCCAATCGTTAGAATTTTTTGATTAAAACTGAAAGACGGGAATGGCATTTACTATGCATGAATAAGACGGTCGACAGAATCAACAACTAGATGGCATCATCGCTGATAACAAAATGTTGATGTCTGTACCATAAATTGCCATCAACAATAAGTTTCTTGTATAACCAAAATATGATTAGCTGAACACATTTGTATTATCATTTTATATTTAAAATACGGTTAGATACTAAGATGGTGTACGTCCTGCGCTCGAGGATAATCCGATTTTGAAACAGGAATAAGTTTATCTGCCTATTCGTTATATATATCTTAGGCATCAAATTATTTTAAATAAGAGATCTCCTGAAAACTGGTTCAATTATATCATAGATATTTTTAAAGAACTGAACAAATTGAATATAAACATTGATTTGAGCTATCACTTACTGTTAAATATCCCTTTTATCATTAAAAATATAATAAAGATAAATGATAATGAATGATAGATCTATTAATAGAAAGTTTATTTAGGGGGGCCTAATTACAACTTTAATATAATTGTTCAAGTGATAAAGGTACCTATGAGACAATATTGTAAATGTCATGAATGATGAATAATTTTTGAAGGGTTTTTATTGTAAAAGAATATTCTAACAAACTGAGTTTCTACTTTCACTAATTAGGTGTGATGTTCATATATTATCAATCGGAGAGAAATTGGCCAGCCAAGATGTGGTTAAGTGGTAAGCAACATTTGAATTTGACATTTTGTGTTTGTAAATGAATTTAAATGTCCCCTATTTTACCTTCGAACGATCTACATGTTTGACCAACAAATAAGGCATTAAACTACCTGTACTTCAGAGATGCTTTTGCGCATCTAAAAAGGGAAAGTGACAAAGGTCCACCGTAGGCGTTTATCGGAAGGTACAATCTCTTCTACGGCTGTACTTAGTGATGTTTAGTGTACAAATTACGTGACTTGAATGAGTTCCCGTCTTGCTGCAGTGTATAGTCTAGTGCGCATCTAATATTAAGAGGTTACGCTAGTATGGCCTACTGTATTAGGCCAAGCAATAGGGGTTTAATCGTGACAGTAATACTACCTGAAAACCGACTGTGCCATTATGTTCAGGTGAGTGGAGACATTAATTGTATCATGTTTTCGACTCTCAAATGTGGTCACCCTATTTATTATAAACATTTTAAACAAAAAAAGGCACTTTTTTAGTTTTTTGTTAATAACTCAACAAATAATGAAGTAATCGAAAAGGTGTAGATAGACAGTTGAATTACGAACAAAACAAGCTTTCGAGCGACTAGATCGGATAATTAGAAGCCGAGAAAACTACGGAAAAGCGGGAATTTCGACGTTTTTTCAAAAATTCATATCTCCGCTGTTTATCATTTTGTAGAATCGAATCTTTGCAAAAATGTTCTAGTACTTATGCACTTCACGTGTGCAAAAAACTGTCGCTGTGAATCAATTAGTTTGGGTGTAATTGTAATTCAAAGTTTTTTAAGCGATATTTTGCAAAATCGCTCGATGCGTCTGAGATGATCCGATTTTAAATTTTAAAACGGTTTTGAAAAATATAAGATCCGTACAACAAAACGTATATTCTCGTTATCAATTCAAATGATGGGAAGTGCCTTAAAAACGCTGGGAAAGTCGGTTCGAAACGGCGGATCGCGCGGATACGCTCGAGTAGAGGGGGGAGAGAAAGCGAAGGAGAGGCACACATATATAATTTTTGCATTATAATATCTTAACAATGACACAAGCTATCTTATCTCCCCCCACTACTCGAGCGTTTCCGCGCGATCCGCCGTTTCGAACCGACATTCCCAGCGTTTTTAAGGCACTTCCCATCATTTGAATTGATAACGAGAATATACGTTTTATTATACGGATCTTATATTTTTCAAAACCGTTTTAAAATTTAAAATCGGATCATCTCAGACGCATCCAGCGATTTTGCAAAATATCGCTTAAAAAACTTTGAATTACAATTACACCCAAACCAATTGATTCACAGCGACAGTTTTTTGCACACGTGAAGTGCATAAGTACTAGAACATTTTTGGAAAGATTCGATTCTACAACATAATAAATATGAATTTTTAAAAAAAACGTCGAATTTCCCGCTTTTCCGTAGTTTTCTCGGCTTCTAATTATCCGATCTAATCGCTCGAAAGCTTGTTTTGTTCGTGATTCAATTACCTACATTTTGTCTGTTTATACCATTTCGATTACTTCATTATTTGTTGAGTTATTAACAAAAAACTAAAAAAAGTGCCTTTTTTTTGTTTAAAATGCTTATAATAAATAGGGTGACCACATTTGAGAGTCGAAAACATGATACAATTAATGTCTCCACTTACCTGAACATAATGGCACAGTCGGTTTTCAGGTAGAATTAATGTCAAAAAATCACTCATTTCATGCCGTATTGCTTGGACTATTTATTATACAGATTGAGTCAGATCGAGTGGTGTGTAGTAATTTAATAGGTTCGAGAAATATTCGACAAAGATGAGGTTAAATGGGCGTCCCCGAACAATTTCATTCCAAAGTATTGTGTGGTAAGCATAAAATAATTATCTAAAGATGATGCTAGAACTAGAATTGAATTGAAGTAGGTGCTGTAAATTTATCTCATTATTCATAGAACAGATTTACGAGATATTACAAATTTTGAAAATCTATAACGGGGTTTCCTCTAAAGCACGCCATGATATAGTCTAGATTGTGTTAATGTTAATGAGGAACTCAATGAAGAGCCCACAAAAAGTATATACCTACATTATAATGAATAAAAATATTTGGAATATAGCAATATCTTTCTACAATTTCACTTAGTCATTAGAAAATTCCAATATGTTTGCACTGTTAGATTAAATCCTCACAATCGGTGGTATTTGCATTATAATATTTGTAGGTACTTTCCTTGCTAATTGTAGGTTTAGCATATTTATCATTTATATTTTTGCATAGCAGAAGAATAATTAGGCCCTTCCAAATAATCTCTCAAACTGAATATAAAAGGAGATACAGTTGAAACAGTAATGCGATCAATCTGAACAGTATGTTTAACTCGTTCCTTCATTTAATAAATATATGTTACGCCCTTTTTCCTAAGTGGAGTCAACTGGTTTTTGAAATTACTAATTAAAAGAGACCCTGATACATATTCTTTAGGTTTTCTCATCGAAAATTCCTTCTTCATAGAAATAATTACTATTTTATTTTAAACCGAACCTTTTGTTATTTAGGTTTGATATAAAGTAATTTTGAGAATAAAGTCTAGTAGGGCCCATATATTTAATACTACTATATTGCTAGCGTGAGAGAGAAGTCAATCGTTACGGTGTCAACATATCGTTTCTTAAAGTAGGCCAGTCAGTAGAGTCAATCAATTCATAATAATTGTTATACACTTTATAAATGCAACAAAAAAAAACTAAAAAAAAAAATTTTGCAACCTCAAGGAATGGAACATTGCTAAGATTTCGAAAATACGAAACATTCTCTCGTCGTAATATTTATGTTTTTATTCAATAACTTAATGAAAACAAAATATATACTCAAGTTCTCCAAATTCGAGATACACATCGGAAAAATGCTAAGAAGATACAGATAAATAGGCAACCTTCTGCGTTGGAACGGAACATATTCTTTTTCATAATTTATAATTTTCGGTCATTTTATTAGAATAATTCCACGCCAGATCAAACAGGTCGTTCACCATGGCATCAATGATCTTGCTGACATTTTGTACACGAATTCTAGTAATGATGTTTTCCAAAATTTGAGCGTTGGATATGTTAAGGAGTACCTGGGAACAACGGTCAAATTTTTCAGATTTTCCGGGTAATGGAAAAGTAATTTTTTCACATTTTCATTTCCCGTCGCTTCCTAACTGAACGTTTCGAAAAATAATAATCGAATGACTGATTCTTTTAGGAAATTTTACGAAGAATCTGAATCTGCAACGAGTTTTCTTATACAGGGTGAGTCAGTTTTTTGTAGACAAACTGCAACAAGAGATAGAACAAGTGTTTTTAAGAAGAAAAGTTCTTATAAACATATGTCGTAGAAGACTTCGTTTTCGAGATACAGGGTGTTGAAATTGAAAAAAAAATTTCGTTTTTTGCGAATATCTCCGGAACCGTTTATCGTACAAAAGACAGCTTTTGTAGGCATTTTCTACTCATAGTAAGCTATGTTCTGTGCAAAGAAAAAAAATTTTACTAATAATTGGTGAAGATTTTGAAGGGGTAGTGGGTGTTTTTCTCCCCAACTTCTACGCTACTGAAAAAAGTACGGTTTTGAGACAACCATTTGAACCGTCAATGTTTTCTACACAAAAAATGTACTCCTGGTCATAAGCTCTAAAGTTGACCGTTTTCGAGGAAAATCAACTTTTATGTTGATAAACATGGTCAATTCTTACTAATTAAACAAAATTTATTCAAACGTTAGAACAAGTAACAAAACCAAAGGATTGACCATGTTTTTCAACGATAAAAGTTGATTTTTCTTGAAAACGGGTACCTTTAGAGCTTATGACCAAGAGTACCTTTTTTGTGTAGAAAACATTGGCGGTTCAAATGTTTGTCTCAAAACCGTACTTTTTTAAGTGGCGTAGAAGTTGGGGAGGAAAACAAACACTACCCCTTCAAAATCTTCACCAATTATGACTAAAAAAATTTTTTTCACGGCACAAAACATAGCTTACTATGAGTAGAAAATGCTCACGAAAGCTGTTTTCTGTACGATAAACGGTTCCGGGGTATTCGCAAAAAACGAAAATTTTTTTTCAATTTCAACACCCTACCCTGTATCTCGAAAACGAAGCCTTCTACGACATATGTTTATAGGAACTTTTCTCCTTAAAAACATCTGTTATATCTCCTGTTGAAGTTTGTCTACAAAAAACTGACTCACCCTGTATAACGTAAATTGTGCTCTACGTTTGGTGTAATAGTGATAAGACCGTATTTTGGACCGATTTTATTTGAAAATTTATTGTGAAAAGCCTGTGGTTTGGATTTTTACTAAAAATTCAGAGAATACTCCTGAAGCCACGTACTTTGAGATGGTAATTATTTGGATATGCATATGAAAGAGTGGTCAGAAAAATTTATACGAAAATTTCAAATCCTAGGAGTAAGAGAATTGCATAATATTTATAAATGCGTTTGTTCTTGTATTTATATTTTTGAACCATTTGGAGATGTATATGTTATGTTTGACTGAAAATGAAAATAAAATAAAAATTCTCTTTTTTTGACGTTTCGATAATATTTTATTATCTATATCAAAAATTGTTTTGTCAATTAGTTATTCCATGTAATTTAGAAAAGAATAGATGATTTCGATTAATAAAATGCGTCTACAGCCGACTTGTATTTTTAAAATCCATTTAAAACTGCAGAAAACATTGGATCGGTTGTGTGTGAAAGAGTAATGTATGGCTAATTAGCAATTTGAAATGAATCAAATATATTTAATTAAATACATTAGACACTATTTTGGGATCATAGGTACAATTCTGAATATCTAGGAGTTAGCTTAAAATAGTGTCTAATGTATTTATTCAACTATATTCAATCCGTTTCAAATTGATAATCAGCCATACATTACTCTTTCACAGCCAAACGATCCAATGATTTCTGCAGTTTTAATTGAAATTTGAAAACACAAATCGGCTGCCGACGCATTTCATTAATCAAAATCATCTATACTTTTCTAAATTACATGGAATAACTAACTGACAAAACAATTTTTGATATAGATAATAAAATATTAACGAAACATCAAAAAAAGAGAGTTTTTATTTTATTTTCAGTCATACAAAGAGCCAGAATACCAAGAAAACTATTATTTTTCGAAACGTTCAGTTAGGAACCGACGGGAAATGAAAATGTGAAAAAATTACTTTTCCATTACCCGGAAACTCTAAAAAATGTGAAAGTCTGTTCCCAGGTGTCCCTTAACATATTCAACGCTCAAATTTTGGATAATGTCATATTTTGTCTACTAAAATTCGTGTACAAAATTTCAGCAAAATCCATGATGTCTGAATAGGCGTGGCATTACTTCGTAGTATATCTGCGGATTTGCAAGGATACGGAACTGTTTATAAGTTGTAAACATAAGTTTTGTGCGATTTCGCACCTTCGAGAAGATTGCAAGACAGACAATGGTCTTCATTAAATAATTAATGGTGCAATTCCTATTTGCAACCGCTTCTGATATACGGAAAAGTATTCAGACCCGATTTTACTTTTTCAGCGTTACCATAATAACCGGCCCGCGCAGGACAACGCTGGACTGTTTCCATTTATCCAAACTAAGTTTCGTAACGTAAAATTGAAAATTTACATGTTATCATTTTGCAGTTGATCAAACTTTCTACCAAGTTTTGCCCTATTTTCGATGGTGATAATTTGCAAATTTGTGTTTTGCGATTTACACATAGTTGCGTATCGTGCAAAGATTGCAAGATTTGCATCTGAAATTCACCACTTCTGTAATTATAGAAAAATCATTTTGTTCGGTAAAATTGTAAATATTTGAAAAATATACAGGGTGTCCTCGAACTGCGTGGCTAAAATAAAACCGAAGATTCTTTGATTCGAAAAAAATTTGACGAGCCTTTTTACTTTTGCCTCAAGTGTCTTGTTTAGCCGGTAGAGGGCTTCAAAGTTGCAAAAATAATTTTGTTTTTTCGGTATAACTTGAGAACGTGATGGAGGACTTTTACAATATTTGGCAGATGAGTTACTGTCAATAATAGCCGTTTTTGAGAGTGGAGCATAGAGCCTTAGAGACCATAGAAATGGCTCAAACTTGAGGATGTAACGGGAAAAGTGTCCAGAACTTTTTTGTGGTCGATGTAATTCACTCTATATTTTTTATGTAGATAGCTTATCTAATTTGAAAACTTTTCTTACTCCTAGAAAATTTTGATAAAATCAACGGATTAGCTTGAAAAAATTAATTTTCGAGTCTCTGCAATTTTGGCTTACTAATTTTACTTGATTAAAATACCTTAGTTGCCTTTGCTTTTCTAATGTCATTTTGGCATTTGAAGAATTTATTCTCAAAACTGTCAGTTTTTACTTTGCTTTCCGTAAAAATTTTATAAAATTATGGCTCAAAATTTCACTAACACTGAAATGGTTGATATGTTATTGATTTATGGACTTTGTCGTTGCAATGGCCGGAGAAGGGAAAGATATCCGCATCGCAGAATTCCAAATCGGCAAACCTTCGCGAAACTGGCAAATTTGAAGCAAATCGCAGAGAAACTGGACGCAGACGGACAAGAAGGACGTTAGAGCTCGAAGAAGCGATTCTGGAAGCGGTTGAAATTGAACCTGGGATAAGCACACTACGTTTGGGACTTCGTATTGAAGCCTCAAAATCATTAGTTCATAATGTACTGAAAGAAGAACTGTTGTATCCCTATCATATTAAAACAGTTCAAGACTTATTGCCCATGGATCCAGGTCATCGGCTAGATTTCTGACGGCTTATTGTCCAAAGACAACACGCAAACCCCAATTTTTGTAGAAGAATTCTGTTCACGGACGAAGATACTTCCACGAGATGTGATCTTTTTAACCTCCATAATGAACATTTCTATGCTGATGAAAATCCTCATGAAACGGAAGTTACATATTTTCAGAATCAAACTAAAATCAATGTTTGGGTTGGAATTGTGGATAACTTTATTATTGGCCCTACCGTTATACCCGATCGATTGAACGAGGAGAACTACTTGAACTTTTTGGAACAAAGGCTACTTGAACTGTTGGAAGACTTGCCCTTACACATTCGTCGTGGCCTGGTTTATCCATGATGGTGCACCTCCTCATTTCACATTAGCTGTGAGGCGACATTTGAATGCGGAATATCCAGATCGCTGGATAGGTAGAGGACACGATGCACCAGTGAACTGGCCGGCCCGCTCCCCTGATTTGACGCCCTGCGACTTCTTTCTATGGGGCGCTTTGAAGTCGAAAGTTTATGCAGCTCCAGTAAACACACGAGAGGAATTGTTGCAACGAATTAATCATGAAGCGGATTTATTGAAGAATGATCCTGAAGTACTAGCCAGAGTTCAATCCAATTTCTTGAAACGAATTAATTTGTGTATTCAGGAAAATGGGTAACATTTCGAACAATTGATGCCTTAGCGATTTCCCAAAAAGTTTTGTTGTTTCTTTTAATTTAGCATTTGTTTTTCCTAAATAATCACATCGTTTCCCCATTTCTATTGTTTTTATTATTTGTGTTTTACCGAGATATTAACCATTTCAGTGTTAGTGAAATTTTGAGCCATAATTTTATAAAATTTTTACGGAAAGCAAAGTAAAAACTGACAGTTTTGAGAATAAATTCTCCAAATGCCAAAATGACATTAGAAAAGCAAAGGCAACTAAGGTATTTTAATCAAGTAAAATTAGTAAGCCAAAATTGCAGAGACTCGAAAATTATTTTTTTCAAGCTAATTCGTTGGTTTTATCAAAATTTTCTAAGAGTAAGAAAAGTTTTCATATTAGATAAGCTATCTACATAAAAAATATAGAGTGAATTACATCGACCACAAAAAAGTTCTGGACACTTTTCCCGTTACATCCTCAAGTTTGAGCCATTTCTATGGTCTCTAAGGCTCTATGCTCCGCTCTCAAAAACGGCTATTATTGACAGTAACTCATCTGCCAAATATTGTAAAAGTCTTCCATCACGTTCTCAAGTTATACCGAAAAAACAAAATTATTTTTGCAACTTTGAAGCCCTCTACCGGCTAAACAAGACCTTTGAGGCAAAAGTAAAAAGGCTCGTCAAATTTTTTTCGAATCAAAGAATCTTCGGTTTCATTTTAGCCACGCAGTTCGAGGACATCCTGTATATCCCGCACAAAACGATAGGTTGAAATTTATTACTGTCATCGGCACATTTTTCCGATGTACTTACATTTCATGTTTGCAAAACTTTGTGATTTGTTTGTCGAGTTACTCATAAAACGAATAACATTTGACAATTAGACAATGTTCCGTATCCTCGAATTGGTCGAAAATCTAACACATAAACTGAAGCAATGTAATACATTTTCATTTTAGAAATTTTGTTCGGGGAATGGGAGCGGAATTACATCAATTTCAAATTTTAACAATTTTCAGTACCCTGGAGAAGGTTGCAAAATGGGACTTGTTATACTCTAGGTATACTTTTTGTTTTACCAAAGTTTTGATTCTTTTGGAATTATTGTGAAGTTTTTGATTTCTGATGTCTTTACTGACTGGACTAAAAGTCTGCGATGCTTGGATCTGCCAGACCATGCATAATTTAAATTTTATTTGAGTGAAAATATTTCATCGTTATCGTTCTTTTAGATGAGATTTCAAAGATTTTTATAATTTTTTATCTAAATTTTTATAAGTAACTATTTAACCTGATAATTTATTAAATTTTCTTGATTTTTAATATATCAAATTTATTAATATTTATAATTAAGAATTAAATTTTGAAGTAATTTATAGAGAATTATTATTAATTTTTATTTTGCTAATTAAATAAAAAGTATAAATAAATTTATTATCAAAATATTTAGTTTAATGTATTGGTTTGAACAGAATTAATTTTATTTGACTATTTTTTCAACAATATGTCGGGAATTTTAGAATGAAAATTGGAATGAAAATAATATTAGTCAGAAACGATTTGAAATGTTCATAATGAAAATTTCATTTATTTATTAGTTAAGTTTTTATTATTAAACATAAATTATTTCGAAATATTACTTAAATAGTTTATTATTTTATAAATAAAAATTTATGTTTTCTTATCTATTCAAATAACGTTTTATTCTAGGTTTTGTCTTATATTACTATTATTATTTTATATATTATTAGAGCTATCATCAGAGTAAACTCAATTTTGAAAGCTATTTGGTAGCTGAAAAGATCCTCAGTATTTTAACAGTATTTTTAGTGAGTGATTATTTGTTATTGAAAATGTTATAGTGTATTCACAGTGTGAACTCTTCTAGTTTATTAATATGAGCAATTAAGCAATTCAAATTAATTACGTGTTACAAGAGTAAAAAATTTGTTATTCCTTCGGGATTGAATTAAAAATTAAACGGCAATTTATTGAGGATCAAACATATTCTGATAGCTGCTACTGCATCCCACTCGATCAAAACGGACTATTTCTACAGCGAAATAACCAGAAGTGACATTTATTCAAAGAAACTATCATTGTAAATAATAGTTAGGTGGAACAAGGCTTGACAGTGTTATTCATGGTCATATAATATTGAAAGTTAAACAAAAATCGAAGCGATGACAGTCAGCTCAACCAAGCTCTTAAGCCAGAAGTTGAGCTCATTGTCGTATAATGTTTTAAAATAACTATGAACAATAGTTGATATATCAAAGTCTCCAGCTGAAATTTGACAGCAATTGTTGGAATAATGTCCAACATATAATTTCATATTGCATAATGTTATATAGCATAATTTTATTTTCAACTTTTTATTAAATTGAGAGAACTCGCAATGTCAACATTGTTAATAATTTTATTTATAGTTTAGAAACAAAACGTGATGAAAAATTGAATTGGAGAATGAATTCGATAAAGCACAGATTTTAGAATGTATAAAATGTTTATGATCACTGAAAAAAGGTTTCATAAGAGTATATACTTCCATTTCACAGTATCAACTAAACTGAAATTATGAGATTGAATGTCGAAATAGTTCTCGGTTTAAATAATTCGTGGAAACAATTAAAATGATAGAGTGAGTTCATCCTGACTGTATTTAAATGTTTAAATATGATATGCAAAATAAATATTTTTTCTTTTTATGTGAACTAGCAGAATAATAAATTGAAAACGTTCACGAGAAGTTTGGTTATTCGAGGGATTCTGGAAACTGTTCATGAGATTTTCTAATGGTTCTTAGGAATTCTCTTTCTTACGTTCTATATCTTTGTCTATTATATCAGAAAGTGTAGAAATAAGTGAAGATATAATGTAAATTAGATATTTTCGAAAAATAATTATTCGTTGATAGCACAACAACTAATTATGAATTTATTCCTCCATTGATTAATTCGCATACTTTCTTAATCTATTTTACGTCTTCCCTTCATACGGCACGTTAACTCTATCTATTAGTTCAAAACAACAAATCAATATCAATCGAACATGATCTGTCCAATTTGAAAATTGGACTTTACACTGAAACAAGTTTTAATGATAGTATTCCCTTCAGTTTTTATGTCTAACTCACATAACTCTATTAATAAATTTTCATCAAACATCGAACATAGTTGAAACAATTTGTTTACATTCTTTTTTTCTAACCCATTATTTCCTTCAATTAAAAACCTTGTCAGCTGATATCGTAGATGATGAAATTTTGATGCAAACATATATGTGAAATATTAGCAGAGCAAGTTCAATATATCTTAAATTCAGGTGTTGCAATTATTTTTATTATCTCATTATTGTCCTTAGTTTACGACCTTTTATCAGCTGATATTGATGACGATGAGATGTTTATACAAACGTGTATTTGAAATATTAGCAGAACCAGTTCAATGTATTTTAAATGCAGCTATCTATACAATTATCTTTAGTCTTAGAATTCTTATTTGCACTCGTAGATTGATAAATGTTTATCGGTATAATAAACTAAATGATGATCTAGGTAAAGCCAGTGAATGAATAGAATCAATTAGGAAACAATAGCACACTTACCTATATTTGGATGTTGAAGTTTCCTACATATCCTAGCCTCTCTTTCTAACTTTTGAAAATCTGTAACAAAAATTTCGTATCCGTAAGTTCATAAAAGCAAATCGAAACTATGCGGTACAATATTTATACCTATTTTTACATGGAAATTACAAAAACCGATTATGTGCAAGAATACTGTATGAATGAACTATTTCAGTGTACCCAATCTCGCAATTACCGAATATTAGGAAATAAAACGTTCATTATAATCAGTTCAATTATCTCAAAACTCTATATCGGACTTCCAGAGCTTCTGCACTTCCATGACCACAGAAAACTGAATAAACTTTTTTTGGGAGATGTGTATCATCATTATCAATTAATAATAGGGGGTATATTGCAAAACTACCTTAAGTTTTATCAATCCTTCCAACTTCACTTCAAGAAAATTTTGTAACAACAAATATACATAATAACATTAATTAATCATCCAGAATTTTACAAACCAATTAATTCACCGACCACTGTTCTCTGGTTAGGCTTTCGCGATACTCTTTGGAGCTTTTCTTCAACATGTCAAGCTATCTTCTTGTTTAAAATTGAGTTGACTGTATTTTGGATGTATTGTATACGATGTATGTAGTTAATTTCCAAAGTTTATTTTGTACTGAATGAAAAACTTTATTCATCCGCATCCAAGTTTGGATGTTTCAACATTCAATATTAAGTCAAAAATGAGGAAGACCGAGGTTTGAACTTTTGATTAGGTGCCAAGAGGTAGGTTTCACATTGATCTGTGTCAATGATTATTTTCCAGAATGTGGAGTCGGCTAACATATTTTCTGTGAACAAGTTATGAATCTTCTTCATGGTTTATAGTAAAGAATGGGCAATATTTCGCTACAATTCCCCTTCCTTGGATAGTTATAGGCTCAATATTAATTTTTTTGATTAATTGTGATCAAATTTTGGGCAAGACTCATCTTTTGAATGATAAATACAAAGATCCACCCGTTTCATGAGTTAAATTTGAAAGGCATTCTGAACGCCTCTGCCATTGTCTTCCTAATGAGATTTTTTTAAGGAGAGTCATTTTTGAAAAAGGTAAACTTGATGTATGTCGCTTAAGTGCATGATGTTAGAGTAAACTGGGTTTGAAGGATTTGTTAAGAATAATTAATTCTTCAAATTATTATTACAAAAGGTTTACTGTCGGTCTTTTAACAACTGAAAATGAATACAGCATGAAAATGAACTTTGAAAAATATGAAATACTGGAAGAAAAACAACATTTAGAGGTAAACATACAAAAAAATTAACCATTTAATCCTAAAACCATTAGCAAAAACCAAATCTCTATTTCAAATTTGATTTTCGACAACCGCTCTTTGCCTCAATGCATTTTCGACATCTCTTCAGCAAATTTCTTCCAACGGGAACTAATGTCGGATGTTATCATTTGTCTCATCCGTTATTTTCTGCCATAATTAATTTCTGGAATTAGCAATAGGGCCAAAGTGGACTCGAGATTTAATATATCCTCAGAGAAGGACTTTGTGGGGGCCATGGATGTTCACTTCCACGTCCGATCCACAGATGAGGGAATATGTAATTAAAATGATTTGGTACTATGCCACGGGTTAATGAGCAGGGGCGACTAGGTCTCCCAACGATTTGGAACATCCCTTTCACTCTACATTTAGGCTCCGCTCACACGATACATTTCTCACCTATGCTCTTATTTTTTTTATTGTTCTTATTAGTTCACCCACCCCGTGTTTTCTACCACCTATAGATACAGTTAAGGTTCATTGAGGACAGGTATGTTTTTGAATTTACTCAGTTAGATGACTTGGATAAATTTGTTTTTTGTGTATTTGTGATTTCATTGGAAACAAGGATAATCAGCTTGAATTATGTTTTCCCAATAATAAACTTCAACCCTAATTTTTGATTGATGCTATTTATTCCCCGTTTTCACGAATAATACCGGGATATCAAAAATTATCTTGGTCAAGGTTTGTTGTGGAATCTAAAACGTGTGTCTTACTTTACGTTTGAAATAATTATGTCATAATTAATTTGAAGTTTCTAAAAGTGCGAAATTTCGCAATTTTATACGAATATTGTAACACTCAGAAGTCTGTAGCGCTTTGGACTCCGGGATTTTTACGTGGCCTATCGAAATTAGGAGGTTGGAATTATCTAAAAACATAATTGCATGAACGCCAGACGCCCTATGTAATTAGTTACGAACGAAATTATTTTGACATATGCCTCGAGGAGCTCGCTGCGCGTAAGTTAGAGTTTATACATTTTACCTCGGTCTTGTTAATTTGGGGCCGTTTCTTGCCCAGTGCGACCGGCGCCAGTTGTGATAAAGTGTTATTGGCTATGGGCCGCTAGCTTTTACCCGCTTCGTGTATATTTTAGTCGCGAGAAAATTCCCTTTGGTAAAGCCGTATTAGGTACAACCAGTTTGCACTCTTCTAACTCGCATGCTACGGGCTTCTCACGTGAACGTCATTCGATTTACGGAAAATTAACTATTTCAAAACAGTTTTTGACCCGGATTGTGGCTATCACGACCTCTGAAAAGGTTCAAAGTTCAAATAATTATTTCAAAATTTGTAGTTCATTATTGTTTTACAACTGAAATAAATAGGTATGAAATTTGTAGGTTATTGATGATGTCAGTGTGACAGTGACATAATTATATCAAACGTAAAGTAAGACACACGTTTTAGATTCCACAACCACCCTTGACCAAGATAATTTTTGATATCCCGGTATTTTGAATTTGCTTTCTATGCATCACAATTGATTTGGATAGACAAGAATATCGTGATTTTTGTAGTTAGGAACCGGAGCAAATAATAATTTACACTTGCCTAAAGTTAATAAGGTTACCTAAATAGGTTTGACGCAATTTATTATGTATCCTTGGTCATAAAATAGTATAATTGACGAACGTGAAATTATTCAATTGTTCCGATTCAGCTATATTGATTAACAACTTGGGAAACATTCGTATTGTATAAATATCATCCGATATATTATTAGATTGAGATATAGCAATCAAGTAATAAGCAACTTGAGAAATGTAGTTCCCCCCCAGCAGACATGCGTATCCGTACCCACATGGCTGCTGCGTAGTCATCTCTCAGAGAACAGGTTTGGCTTGGATTGCTTCGGGAGGGGTTAATCCGTTGGTATAAAGTTTGGAATTATCAAAATCTCAATTAATTCTGAAAACAAAGCATGTGAGTGGACCGGTATACCAGGAAAACCTATTACTGCTTAGGTTGAGGTTTAGGTTTCTCGTGAGTGGGTCGAACATCGATCCTTCCCCCGCGGCGATGTGGTGTATTGTAGCTCACTTGTAACTAATAAAGTTCTCCCAACAAATTCAGTGTTTCGATAATGCCAATGCTTTTGCTGGTTGTGATTTGGTTCATAGCTTTTGGTAGGAGATATGTGTTATCCAACATCTCAGAAATGATTCTTTCTCTAGCTGGACGTTGACAGAGAACGCGTGCCATTTCAACATCCTCGAGACTTAGTAGACATTAATCGTCTTCACCTAGGCTGAGTCTTCATAGATGGTGATTCAAACATCAGTATCCGTAGGTATAAGAGACCTTATAATAAATGCTCTAGAATGGGCTAATCCTGGTAAGGTTTGCCAGTACTGAAGTATTCTACTTTCAGTTCAGGATAATATAGTTATTTTAACTTGCAAATACACCAACCACCGCTTCCGGTCCGGTAAATTATGAGACTGCACCTTCCCTGGCAAGAGAGTCTGCTGCCTCATTTCGGTCCATACTCGAATGGTCACGTATCCACACCATAGTCACGTTGTTCTTGTTGCCTAGGCCTGCAAGAGTTTTTCTACTATTCCAGATTGTTGTTGACTTACAATAGTAGGAGTAAATCGCTTTGAGAACCGCTTGGCTGTTGGAGAAGATTTTTATCGACCTGCTAGCACTTTTCCTTTGTTGCATACAACTCGACGACTTGTAGTTGCATAAGAACCAAGGCTAACAGATCCATTCATTTCTTTCTTGGAAGATGATGTTGAAAGGAGAGTTGGCGATGGTCGTTGTGGGTGTACGATATCTATAATCATTCCCAGAACACTGTGACTTTCTAGGTCTTCCAGCAGCCTATTCCGCTCCCTGCAGCGGTTACTTACTTGAGCCTCTAAGTTGTACACCTGGCATCTCTCTCCCCAAATATATGTGATGAGTAGGTAGGTCAATTAGGATTTATATGGTATGGTGTGAAGCAGATGGCTACGGTGATTGTCAGACATGCTCATTTTTGTAAGCTTTTGATCGTATAGTAAAAGCATATAACACCATAACTTAGCATGGTCTGATGACCCTGAGATGCAGCTATCTTTGATAATTATTTGAAACGAAAATCGTTCATATTCAGAGCACTATACATAAGGAAAGTTAGTAATTAATAAGCATGAAGGAAAGTTATTAACTAATAAGCATGTTGCAGGGAATGAAAACGTTTACGGTATAAAGAACATTTCTAGAATCTTAAAGATGTAAGTATACCTATATTTAAAACGAAATAGATGGCCGTAAGATAAGTTTATTGTGACATCAAACCTTATTTGTCAACAATGAAAGAAGTTTAACGATGGATTTTACAGGTCATATATTGAATTCTACTTTTTCCTATTCAAGATACTATAATATAAATGGTTTTTGCTGCGGATTAACTGGTTAGGTTTCCTTATTCTGTATCTGACTCTGAGTGACCACCTGTACGATTACAAATGAACACGAGAAGGAAAATATGGGAAGGGTGTTAACTTGCACGTAACTAAGGACTTTATGTAGAACTAATGGAAATGGATTTGAGAACATACGGTTGGGAACGTGATAGACTATTCAACATGTTGTATACTCAGAGTAGATATCCGAGAGTTTCTCGTGTAATAACCCATTTGTGTAAGTTAATTGGTATTAAAAAAAACATATATTATACATCAATATCATAACAGAAATAACTATTATCATGGAATATTTCCACAGTTTTACGATACAAAAATGGGGAATTCATATCAATTACTGATATTTACAATTAGATAAATTATAAAATTTGCATGAAAAACCTGTTTGGACTATATAAGTTAAGTGGAATCTCATTTTTCAAAATTCGCTCATGGTTTCCTATTTTATTGAATATTCTTACTGTTTGTCAAAATTAATTTCCATAAAATTGAACTCATGCAAATTAGTTTCTAACCTACTATTTAACATTTTAAAGAATAAAAAATTGATGCAATATTTATTTTTCCTTTCAACTATTTATCTTCAAAAACAGGGTCAAAAATGCAATATGGAAATATAATAATTTGAATTCAACAAAAACGAAGCGGGAAAACCCGATGTATTCCAAACGCGCTGTGACCTCGAGATCATACTCTTCTCCATTTGACAATGTACTCAATAGTACGCATAACCCGAAATCTGGAAGTAATTTATGTGATGTCAAAGTAAGTGCATACTTTTGAAAAATGGCTATTGTTTTTTTCACTCCTATGCAAAAATACGTATAAAAGTAGTCCCAACAAAACGTTTATCACTGTGCCGAGAGGAGTTAACCGCTGGAAAAATTGATTCGCATTAAACATGAATTCAAATATGAAATATAATATTTTAATCATTTTAATGTCAGTGTTGAGCATAAATAAAAATGTTTTTCATGTTTAATGTTAATTGTCACAAATGCGTTAATATATATGAAATAGTCATAACCTCAAAATTCTCGAATTACATTTAAGGACCTGTAAAGCAATTTTATATGTTTTTTATTCGGATGACTTACTAAGAGACCCATTATGTGGTTCCGAGGTTATTCACTTGCCAAGCAGACTGTGTAACTGCCACTGCTAATAACCGCAGAGAGCACATGAAGAGTTAAGTTGGAAGAGGCTCTTTGCGGAAATTTTGGCAACTGATACGAAGAATCAGTTTTTCTGAATCCTTTGTCCATTGTCACTTTTTTATATCTGGTTTTTGGAATATCTATTCGCTGAACACCGGAATCCCTATTAAATCCATCAGACCTTCAACGAGTAGAATCGTGACGTCATGTGCGTTTCAGCTATCGCGATCATGTTGGCGGTAGACGGATATATAGCTATTTGTTTATCTCGACGGGACATGGATCTTCGAAGATGGTACTGTGGGTCATTCCTGGTACGATTCTAACATTAAAACTGTGAACACGACGAATGTTGGTGAAGCAATGTGTATCGTAGTTCATGCTGGTTGTACAGCAGGTTTTGTTCGTAGTGTAGAACCACGGTCGTACATACCTACAGGTCTGGCGACTCGTATGTTTGACATGAGTCTCTTACGCGTCGCCAAACTCGTAGTCCCTCGCTCAGCCACTAGCTAGCGCTTGGATCGTTAAAACGATTTCTTTCCGGAATCGCAAGCAGTGTTACTAAATATTCTGATTTGGGAGAGGAAAAGAGCTGTTACTCTTATCAAAATGTATTACTCACCTCAAAAATAACTTCCCCTTTTTCGTTATATATGACGCACACAAAAGACCTCGTTAAAACGATTTCTATCCGGAATCGCAAGCATCCACTTTTTTCGCATTTCCGCATCATTCGGCACTTTAAAAACAAAAGTTTCTTGCTTTATACTTTTGTACCCCGTTTTGCATTTCGGCACAATGCACGGTTTTGTAATTTGTTTCTAAAAACGCAGGTATTCCTTGTGTTTACAAGTCAACTGACAGTTATCAGATAATATTTTACGTGACGACTTTTGGTACTACGCGATAGTCGCTTAGCGGACTCACGTCTCTCAAGGAAACAGCCCCGAGTTTCCAGACCTGTATGTACGACCATGTGTAGAACTAATGTTTTCTTTAAAAACAAAGGATGCCGATCATTATGGTGGAATGTATCAAAACCACTTTCTAAATTGGTTTGAATTTCACATTTAGTGAATTTAGAAGTATCACCACCAGTATACATAGGAGCTAATTATGTTACCTGGAAAATATAGTCAACGAAGTGCTTTTTCTACCCCTTGTCATTACATTTTTAATACTTTTACACAATTTGGTTATAACTAGCAACTACAGGGATCAAGTTGGCACAGATGGTAGTTCAGCGTAAAAATCAGTGGCTATGTGGAAAGAGACTAGGAAAAGAACACCAGAAATTCGGGCGAAGACTATTCGACATGTGATAAAGTGAACAATTCTGTGTTATTGTTATTGAAACTTTAGTGTTTGAGGCAGTGGAGTAATATTCATTATTCTGATGTTCTAGTGCAATAACCTCACGTTAAAATAGAAATTTATTACAAATAAGTGATATTGATTTAAAGCTATACGCTTCCTCTCTTAATTTTAATTTTTATACTTATATTTGAAACTATTAGTCATCAGAAGTCCAATTTATTATATCGTTTATGAACGTCTTGTAAAATATATGCAAGATTTAACTGAAATGAATCTTGTCAAGAATATTTTCTTTCAACTTTCACTCGGTTTTCGTTCAACTAAGTGATGAATGTGGTGCTACCAAAGTAACTAAGCTCTTTGTTTCGTAGTATATTGAACAAATATAAATATCATTAATACACATATATATTCAACAGAAAGTGAAATACACTTCCACATGATCCAAGATAATCCTTTAACTTGTATGGCTCCAAAAATGGATTCTAGCTTGAATATTTGTTGAAATATTATATTCTTCCTACTAAATTAGCGTTACTGAGATGATCAAAAGTAGATTTGGAAATCGTAGATTGATTTGAATATTTTGATAATCGGGTATTTTGAGTGTTTGTTTCCATAAATAATAATGCTTACTTCAACATTACAGTATGGATTAATAATACTGACTTGAGAGTAAAATTTCCATATCTTTATTTGATCTATCAGGTGGGAGTAGAAATATTATGTAGGTAAGGTACTTACTTTATTTATTTCAAACATTTGGTAAACACCAACAGTTTTAGCTAATTTATTATAAATAATTTGTTTTATTTCATATAATAATTAAAGAACTCTTAAATTTTGTTTGTCAGTTGTATCCAAAAACATTGAAAACCTGCTCAATCTGACAACAATGGCTGACCTTCTTCCAAGGCGTCACATCATTCTTAACGTAAATGAACTATAAATTATGTAACATTCGGATCTTATTCAAATAGTCTACATAATGTACTTTATAACTGTATGTTTTATACTGACACCTGCTGTCAGTTTGATTTTTGAACTTATTGACTACAATATAACGTTGGTTTATTGACACCAGATATCACATGATCTTTCATAATAAATTGTTCATACTATATAACTATATCGTTGTTTGATAAGAAAGAAGATACTTAGTCAATGATATAGGCAAAGTGGTTTGATCCAAATGGGCATCACCACTAGATGTCACTAGCTCGATTGTGCCCAAGTCATGGCGTGACAATAATAGAAAATCGTCCAAAGTTCCGCAAATTATTAAATTATGAGATGGTTAACGAAAACTGCAAGAAATTCCAGAAATTCCTTATAAGTTTCATATTCCATCCAGGAGGCGTACTAGTACAGTGCCATAAATTATGCAATTTTTGGAAGGTTCTATTGAAAGAACCTAGATGTCACGCGCGATTGCTTCAAACACTCTTTCTTATCAAACAACGACTATATACTATACTGTCATGATACCACAGAGCATTGAACTATACTCAATGTATAATTCAATGCCACTGAATAAAATAAACTGTGACGTTCCATCGATGACATCACTTGAACTGGTTTAATACATGCATGTGATACATATGTCGAATTGCTTGATGACATTTCTTTATTTAAAACGAAAAGTAATTCAACACATAAGGTAAGAACTGGTATCTTAAGGCAGGACCTCTGAAGCTTAACGAGGAACATAATGCTTATCAGATGGGCAGATCTGTCGAGACGGCCCTCCACTCGGCTGTTGGCTTTACATAGCAACAGCTTAAGTGGAAGCGTTGATTCAAAGCTTTCAATCAACGGTGGGAAGGAGTCTGCATTGGTGCTTTCTTGGACATAGTAGGGGGCTTTTAACAAGACCTCTAGGAGCTCTATTAAACAAGCGGCGGAGAGACATGGTATTTCATGAGAACTAATAGGGTGGATTATGAACACCCTTGAAGGTAGACAAGACACCTTTCCACCAGGTGGCAAGGTTATACTCTGAAAGGGTGGGTATCAGAAGGATGTCCACAGGGAGCGGTACTTTCCCCCTTTTATGGATTTTAGTCGATGGGGCTACTAGTAAAGTTGAACCGTGCTGATATTAAGGCAATTGGTTATGCGGATGACATCGCCATACTCTCCAGAGGAGCCTAAGAGGGTACCTTGCACGACTCTCAGAAGAAAATTATAATCGGGGTAATGTAGTTGACTTTTCCGAGACGGTGAAATATTTGGAAGTCACCCTGGACAGAAAACTACTCTGGTAGAAGCAACTGGAAACTAGGTGCCAAAATGCTATGATAATATTTTGCGTAAGTGTAAGAGAGCAATTGTCATGAAGTGAAGTTTGGGGGCTGACCAGCTGATGTGGATCTACTGAGCTATTAGTATCATGCAGTTCTCGCATGATGGAAAAGAACGGAACTGGTTACAGCCAGAAACTTCTGGACAGAATACAGGGACTCTCACTCAGAGACATTACATCCACCAGGAAGAGTATTGGGGGTCTTGCTGGCCGTGTCACCTCTATCAATGACAATGAAGAATCTCGCAATGATGGCGGTCTACAGGCTTCGCTGCAATAGCTCCCTAAAGAGATGGAGTGCCGACCGATCCCGTCTATTTTGTAGGCAGACTAAAAGGCTGCGATTAGAGCTCTAGAGCAGAATGAGAGCCCTGTGTTTCGCGGACCGTCATCCCGTCGAGGGAGGAATGGGAAAATTGCCGCACGTCAAAGCAGGGCACAATTTGAGATACGGATGGGTCTAGAACAAACACAAGAGTCGAAGCAGGCGTTTGAGGTCCCTGATTTATTGATGATTAGTCCGGTGGAATTGGCGATCTCAATACAGTCTTCCAAGCTGACGAGTGGCTATGGTAAGATAAATGAGATCATCTGGATCTGTTGGGACACAAGCGGCACAACACATTGAAAAGCCCGAATGTTTCCTCGAGGCTTATCAGGGATACCAAGGAGATCCTTAACAGGCTAGCCAATGGAAACAGGCTCAACCTGGACTGGATTCCATATCACTCAGGTTGGGAAGGGAATGAGAGAGCGAACAAACTAGCTAGAGACGGGGTCCCCTACAACAGACGTTTACAGACCTTGAGGAACCATCTAAGAGATCGTCAAGCATTGACGGCTGCCAAACTGCCATAGCGCTGTTTGGCAATGAGGTAGCCCTAAGGGCATGCGGGATACTATCGCTGAGTAGGCAAAGCGTGGTAGGATAATATTCGAGATCTTAACAGGTCACGAAATTCTCATGGAATATAAACATACAGGAGAGAAAATCGGACACTCCCTCCTGTATGAGATGCGAGGGGAACAAAGTAGAGCCGATAACATAAAGGATCTAAACTTAAAAAAATCTTACGATTATATCGAGCAGCGGGGTATCCCCTGAAAAACGTAGCAAGGGATAGTATACAAGGGTCTTTGGCCAAGTGCACTGAACTTTCTATTGAGCCCGCTACCATCTGAACCAATATCAAAACCAATAGATAAGAACTTAACATGAACAGTTCTCTTAATATAACTAAATCAATATAAAACAAAACTAATACAATTTAACTTTGACGTAAACTTCAGTGAGTCTCCCTTCGAAGGCTAAATTTATACTGCCATATCTCGGTAGTTCCCCTAGTATCTTCTAGCTTCTATGAACTTTACTCAAACTTCAACCCACGGACCTGCCACATCTTATGAGGTTAAGCTAAATAGACAATAGGAAGTGATGATTCAAAATATCTGAATTTTATTTTATCACTTTTATTCTGAATGTGTAAAATATCGAAATCATCATTATCTTATGGTTTTCTATAATCATATATTTCTGACCAATGTATAATAGGGCAAGACCCACATGTCAGCTTGTACAATATAGATCTGTCTTCACCGGATGATTTAGCTTTATTATTATTAACGTTTTGAAAATTTATTTTTATCATTATCAAAAATGTTATTGTTATTCATAGTGAAGAGACAGAATACCAAGAAAACAAAACATATAATCTAATAATATAATCATATATCTAAAATGGGGTGTCCCAAAATTGCTGGGAAATAAAACTACTACTTATTGTAGAGGTCAAAATATGTCGATTGAACCCAATTTATATAGTAAATAAAAGTACCGTTATTCCGGGGGGAAAGTTCGAAGTTCACTTAAAAAATCACTTTTTTGTGCGCTGTTCACAAATACGTGGAACAAATTAGATTAAATTTCGAAAAAGTGCATTGTAGAAAGTTACCCTACTTTCAGTAACCAAAGAAATTCAAATGAAATTGTAGAAGGGTAAAACCACCCCTGATATTTTTCAAATAATTTTATTGGGGGTGGTAATATGGTTCTAAAACTTTCAGCAGAAAGGCTTATTCGTTATCTTCATTTTTTATCTCCTGTGAAAATTCCGTATTTTGCATAGTTTAGAAGGAAAAAAGTGTTTCCTCAAACACTGATAACTGATATTCTTAGAACAAGTTTAATAAAATTGTAGTACAAAATTTAGTTGGCCGTGGACAAAATCATGATTTTGACAAGAAACATATTCATAAGTGTCCCAGTTTATTATTGACAGTAGATGTTTCAATAATTAGTTCACTTTTAGTTGTTCTTGTTTTGTTTTTCCCCAATTACTGTTATTACTTAATTACTATTATTATTATTGCTGTTATTGTTGCTTTTAATTGACAGCTATTAAATATGGATTTTCCTTTTAATGAGCAGGTCGATATGCTTTTAGTTCTTTGATTCAGCAAAGGTGACTGCCTAGAAAGTCTCCGCGTCTATCAAGAGAAGGTATCCAAATCGGAGAATTCCAGATCACAACATTTTTGACCGAATTGAAAGACGTCTTCGAGAAACAGGGAGGTTGAAGCCAGTCAGAATCAACACTGGAAGACCTTGACAAGCCCGAACATCCATGGCGGAAGATACTGTTCTTCAAATGATTGATAACATTCCTGAGACCAGTAGGTACCAGAACATTGCAACGAAAGATTGGGATTCCAAAAAGCACGAATTTTGAGCGATAAATTATTTCGTCCTTTCCACATTCAGGCAGTGCAAGAATCATTGCTTCTTTACCCCGGATCACGTTTAAATTTTGCACAAATTATTTGGGAGCGCAGAATAATCGACAACAGATTTCACACTAATGTCTTGTTTTATACGTCGTTCCATGACGAACCTACATAATGAGCATATTTATACAGATGAAAATCCACATGCTATTAAAGGTAGACATTATTAGAAGACTTGCCCCTTAATTTCCGTCGAAACATGTTCTTCATGCACAAAGGTGCACCATCTAATTTTGCACGTGCCGTAAGAGAATATCTTGATGAACAATTTGATGGTAGATGGATTGGTAGAGGACAAGAAGCACCTATTCAGTGGCCTCCGCAGTATCGAGACTTGAATCCTTGCGACTTCTTCATCTGGAGTGCGTTGAAAACACAAGTATTCAGGGTTCAAATTGATAATTCCGAACCATTGTGAAACAGAATTCAAAATGCTGTAAATGCAACACGAGAAAACGACGTTGTGTTAAGGAGCACCCATTTCAATTTTTTACGCCGAATTGATCTTTGCATTAATGAAGGTGGAGGTCACATTAAACAGCTGTTATAAGAAATTTTTGTGTTTTTGTGTTCACTTTGAATTCATTAAACTTGTTTTAAGAACAGTCATCAGTGTTTTTGGAAAACATTTTTTTCCTTCTAAACTATGTGAAATACGGAATTTTAACAAGAGATAAAAAATGAAGATAATGAATGACCCTTTCCGGTTGAAACCATATTACCACCCCTAATAAAATTATTGAAAAAATATCAGAGGGTGAGGTGGTATTATCCATCTACAATTTTCTTTGAATTTTTTTGGTTACTGAAAGTAGGGTAACTTTCTAGAATGCCTTTTGCAAAATTTCATCTAATTTGTTCCACGCATTTGTGAATAGCGCACAAAAATGTGATTTCTCAAGTGAACTTTGAACTCTCATGAACAAACGGTACTTTTTTTTTACTATATAAATTGGTTTCAATCGGCTTATTTTCACCTCTACAATAAGTGGTAGTTTTATTTCCCAGCAATTTTGGGACACCTTGTATATATATCAAGAAAACAAATACAACATCAGAATATCTTGAACCACGTACAATACGTATTTATTCCTCATATTGTCTGAAAGTGACTTCGATTCCATTTGAGGTTTCCTTGAGATCAATAATGTGGCCTACAGTTCCACTGTTAGACGGCATGTGTCTCATTTTAATCCGATTATATCCTTTTCTATAGAATAATCGGCACTGTTACCTGGAACTTCTGACAATTCTTTAATAGTGAATTCGTGGTAAATGTTCCTCCTGTTTCGCTGCCTTCATTTAACTTTATTTATAGACATGAGTAAATACATTACGTCTTGTTCTAGGACACGATGGCAAAACTTGTCTTAACAGCGACGTTCAGTTTGAAAGTAATCTCATTAGCTAAGTAAATAATATTAAAATCACCATTCAAAATAAATTTCACAAAAGCGGATGATTCAGTTATTCTAGATGTACTTCAATACTATAACAGAACTTACCTACATTTATTCAAATCATACTCGATGTATTGTTAAATAAGCCTGTAACATATAAACCCTAATTTTGAGTTTGCGAGCTATGTATAAACGTATTTTTGTTTAGATGATATCAAAAAACTTAAATTCTTATTAAAACGTCACCCCTATATATTTGAATCTATGAGTAAGTAAAAGAATTATTATATTCCAGTGTAAGAATGTGAACAAATGAGAACATATTTCTGAAGAAGGCGAAAGGCAAAACGAGTCAACGCAAATGTGTTACATTTAGAATTTAGGTATATAATTTTCCTGATTTATATTCTTGACCCATTTGAAGATTTAGAGTAACGTTCTTTTTTAATTTTTTACGTTTAGGCAAAATTGAAATTCATATATCTTCCGGACCAAGTCATTATACATTTGATAAATAGAGCTATTACACTAAGTTCTTCTAGAGTAAGAGCTATATGGATTAAAAAACAAAAGGAACATTAGTAAAGAAAGAATTTGGTCAATTCTATAACTAAGGATAAAATTTATAAATTTTATAACTCCTCTACTACGATGAAAACCAGTAATAACGACTCAGGAAAAACATTACATATAATTACCATTAATATATCATATTAATGGTGTCCGAAAAAATTCAGTAATATTTAACCCAGAAAAATCTTTCTACAACATTGAAAAGCAGCATACCTTTCAAAAAAATATAACCCATTCTGTATATTCCGAAATTGCGAGGAAGTATACAAAGGCCAATCTTCCCAATACATCGATAAAAGATGGATAAGGAATTCATCTAGTGCACTTAATAAACATATAAATGACACAAGCCATTCATTTGACGATGACAATACAAAAATGTTGAATATTGAAAATAATAATGATGAACGTTTGATATTAGAAAGTATTCAAATTAAGAAAGATAGTTGTATTAAAGATAAAATTGACTCCAATCTTTCGAAACTTTATAATAATCTGATTCAAACATAACCAAATTCAGATATTTTGAATTATCATTTCCTATTGTCTATTTAATTTAACCTCAAAAGATGTGCTTGAATAGTTGAACTATGGCAGGGCATCGAAACGCATTGTGTTCATCAATCATCTATTATCCTTCCATAGATTTATATTTATAAAAATATAAGACATCCAGGAATGTGGGTTCGAATCCCACCTATGGTTCAAGGTTCTACATTTATTAATCTTGTTAAATTATCTAAGTTATCTTCATGATTCAGAAAATTCAATTCTATATCTCTCATTGTACTTACCAGGAATTGCGGCCAATTAGGCATACTTAAATTTGTTTATACTTACTCAGAACATTTCTCAGTTCTATTGAAATATATAAGAACCGGGTTGCTGTCATTGAATGAGTTCTATCAGAGTAATTATCAACCATAGTAATACTCATACCTACACTCAATTCAAATCGATTGAACTGTAGATGAATGTGCATGAACAGTTTTTTTTATACTTTGACTACACGACAGGAAAACCTATAATGTTCGAAGAGCATAATGTGAGCCAGCGGAGTAGCTTTGAGAGAGTAGATTCGAATTTTTCTTCGAAGGTTTGAAGATTAAGGCATAGGGAAAGACCTCACTAGGTGAAGAACTTCACAACTTCGCTGTTCGATAGAAAAATTGAGACTGGTAGGGGGAAGTTCGGCAGGTCGAGCTTGACGATGAAGGGGTGTCCAGTTTGAGCTCCTCTAGACCGCCTATCTCGAATCTCTCGTAGTGGAACAACAGACGAGATTTCTGATGAACACCGAACATGAAAATATCTATAGAAGAGGGAGAGATCTCCCAACTTACTACCATGTTCTAGAGAGGTCAATGAACACGTAAGTGTGACATTAATCTAACGAATAGCTCTCTTCTGGGTAGAATCCAATAGATTCAGCGTATGTTTGGGAACCGAACCCCAAACATACGAACAGTACTCTAGAACAGGTCGAATCTGTGCTTTGTAGATTATGAGGAGCTGCTGGGATGTGACGTAGCTCTTGACACGGAAAAGAAAACAAAATTTCTGTGAAGCGGTTTTCACAATGGACCTCACATGATTGTCCCATGAGAGGGTACTGTTGGTGGTGATCCCAAGCATGGTAAGGAATAGTCGTACCACATCATCATATTAGAAATTGTGAGATCCGCCTTCCTGGAGTAGACGCAAACTTGAGTTTTGGTTGCAGTAAACTCTACCAGTTTATCAGATCCCCATTTCAAAATCGTTGCCAGATGCGGTATGAAGTGTACCATCATCTGCAAAGCTGTGGACGGGACAGGTTGTCACTTCCAGCAGATAGTTTATATGGAGCAGAAACAAAATTGGTGCCAAGACGGATCACTTAGGAACGCCAGCGTTGATAGCCATTGTATCGGCAGATATTTTGTCAACTACCACATAAAGTGATCTATCTGAGAGAAAATTCTATAGTAAGCGATAAAGTTGAGGCGGCGAACCATATGACGGAAGTTTCCCAAGAAGTCTTTGGTGGCAGACTCGGTCAAATGCTTTGGAGATATCCAATGATACAGCTCGAGATTCCCAATGTTTGTCAATAGATTTATGCCAAACATGTCTTACGTAGGCAAGCAGGTCTCCTGTTCATCTCTGCTGACGTAAGCCATATTGCCGGCCATTCACGATTTTGGAGCTCTCTAGGTATTGGATGAACTCAATGTTGATTGCTTTCATTTATCACTTTAGAAATCACTTTTTTTGTGATAATATGAATTGTATATTCTTCTATTTATATTCTTGAACCATTTGGAATGTATATTATGCTTTCTTGGTATTTTGGTTCTTAGATAAATTGAAAATAAAATAAAAATTTTCTTTGGCGTTTCGATAACTGTTTATTATCTTTATCAAAAATTGTCAATTAGTGTTTCCATGTAATATAGAAACGAATAGATGATTTCGATTGATGAAATGCATCTGAATTAGTTATTCTATGATTAATATTTCACATCTATTATTAACAACTAATCAAGTTTAAGATAATTCTATGGAATTCAACTTCAAAATTGTTATTCATAGTGTCATAGTTAAATAATACTTTATCTTTTTTAGGTTGAATTTTAAATAGATAAGTGGAAAGTGGTACTTCAAAATAATAGAATTTTGTTAAGTTTGAATCAGATTATTGTAAAATGTTTCAAAAAACTGGAATCTATTTTGTCATTTAACAATTGTTTTTTTTTTAATTTGAATACATTCTAATATCAAAGGTTTGTTGTCATTCGTTTCAATATTTAAAATGTTTGTATTGTTGTAGTCAGATGAATGATTAGTGTCTTTTACGTGTTTATTAAGCGAGGTGGATGCATTTTTGGTATATTTGTTACCATTCAATTATTTTCGAGGTATTGGGAAGATTGGCCGATGTATACCTTTTCGCAATCTTTACAAGGGATGGAATAAACAGTATGGGTTATCTTTTTGAAAGGTACGCTGCTTTTTAGTTTAGTAGAGACTTTTTTGGTTTAAATATCTTTTATGACATATACGTAAGTTATATGTAATATGTTAAATTATCTATCATTTTAAGCTTTCAGCTTTCACCTTCTTCAGAGATTTATTTATTGTTTACATTTGAACTGGAAATTAAAAACATATTTCTAAACTAACAGTATGCACAATGTGTATTTATATCAAAATTTTCCAATTTTTTGTGAGCATTGACTTAGTTTCATATTTAAAAGTTATGTGTATAATAACTAACTTAGTTCGGTGATTATATATAAAATAAATTAATTTCTCATGAGATATTTGAATTTTAAATATACTTATTACGTAATTAAATATTTGAATTTTAAATATACTTATTACGTAATTAAATACCAACAGATTTCGTTTGCATATGTAGGAGTTTGAACTGTTCTGATTTGTTGTTTACTGCTTTAATTTAAACAATATTGGTGATTAGTATGTTTAATTTACTTACATGAGCCAAGATGAGTGTGTGCTTCCGTAAAATCATCTCATGTAAGTAAATTGAGTTTATCAAAAATAATAAAGATAACTTATCCGATGAAAAGAGATGTGGGGTTTACAAGCTGGCATGTTGGTCTTGCCCTATGATATACATTGGTCAGATAGGAAGGACCATAAAAAACTGATCAAAGAACGTAGGCGTAGTTTCATTAGTAATAAATCGGATTCAATTTTTGCGGAACATTTAATTAGGGAAAATCATAACTTTGATGATAATTTCAATATTATACACATTCAGAATAAAAGTACTAAATTAGATTTGCTATAATCCCTATAATTTAAGAAATATAAGGAGTCCGATATTCTATTGAACGATCACAAATCCTAATAATTCTTCCTTGTTAAATTTGTATTATTAGGTTTTTTAGTTTGATACCAGTTTATCGTTACACTCAATGAGTTATATTATTAGTATTATTATATGATTGAATATTAGGTAAAATTCCAATAGCTATCTAACCTAAGATTATCATTGAGATTATATATTACGTACCTCTTTTGTAGTAATATTGTTTGTAATATTTGTTTGAAGAAGCTACGGTTATTTTTTATTTGAGTTTGAAAAGTGTGTATATTTGAATTGTTAAAGACCTTTATTATTATTAGACAATAAGATAAACACCAGTCTTCTAATTTCGTCAAGTCGTCTTATTTGCTTTAATCGATAGTTTACGATGAATATTTGACTTTTATTTACAGATTACATTACTTCCTGGATTCGCTCCAAGGTTTTTCAAAATATTTTCAAAACACACTAAAAGTAACGAAAGCAACTGATAACTGAGTATAAGCTAGCAACTCCCCAGAGACCAATCTTTCCAAACCACTCGAGAGACACGAACATCAAAGTTGTTCAAGAGTGTTAAAGGAGTTTTGGGTCGAATTAAAAAGTTTTAAAATCTGTATTCAGACTCAACGTTCCTTTGTAACCGATAAATGAGAGAGAATCCACGGAAATCATGCTTCCTGAACATATATTTTATTGTAATTAATCTGTCGTTTGTACGAAAACTGATGAGTAAAGTTTCGTGACTCCGACAAACTTCTTGTAAACGTCTCTATTCTGTTTGTTACCGTAACATGACTCAGATGACAAAATGCGTTTCGCTATGAATTTGAAGATTTCCGTTCCTTATTTGCCATTGTTCAGCACGATTTGGAGCTATGAAATCCAAAAAATCGAGAAAGGAAATTGGTGAATAAGAGTAGTTAGGCCATGAGATAGTTACATTTGAAATTGCGTTAATAAATATTGAGTGAAGCTTTCCACATTACACTATAACACTAATATGTACTTAAATATATATTTTCGGGAAATAGGTCACACTAACACATATGCTTATTATTTTCGTCTTTACGTACATTTCGGTCTCATGATCATCATCAGTCATCAGATGACGTATCAATGTCTAAAAGTATGATATAAATGTTGCACATAAACCTACTATTTGTGTTGGTAAATATTCTGCAAATCTAAGACCTTTAATACCTAAATATAAACAAACCGACACAGTATACAAATCATTATTTAGGTTGCGATGGAACAAATAACTATTGTAGCAACAACATATCATTCAGTATTGTTAGGTGAAGTTTATTCAAGAACTGTCATAATCTTGTGAAGACACTGTAATAATAAGTAAATAATGTCTTCAATATGTTGACATACCCTGAATATGTTGACATGTCACTTATTTATGGAAAATGTGGAAAAAACAAAACTCATGCTCAAGGTTTGTACAGAAATCATTTTCCTCGTAGAATAACTCCAAGCAAAAATTCTTTTGCCTATGTCGAACAAAAGCTGAGAGCTGGTTCTTTTCCAAGCCGTAAAAATCAAAAGTGATCGCAGTTAATGTTAATCAGGGCAGGTATTTGATGTAATTTTTTTCTCATATTCCCAATCTAGTCCAGTCAAAAGTGTGAGAACCAACTAAAATTTTATAGACCGCATGGGAATGCAAAATTCTTTTTCCATCGTGTTCAGGATGGCTTACACATTGTTACTCAGAATAAAGAGGGGGCTCGTGATTATAACTATTAATAAACAATGAAAACCATTTTCAATTAACAAATTCAATGTCTTTTATAGCAAATGAAATATTTCGGGCTGTTTTGATCCAAAACAGACAACATTTTTTCTCACACTGTAATATTGAAATAATAAGATGCCGTGATGTGTCTCGGTACAATTTTCACTGAAAAAAGGAACATTTTGGAAAGTTGGAGGAAAATTGCGTCGTTTTTCCTTCATATTCCTATCAGGGTCCTCATCCAACGTGTCAAATTATATGTTTTCGTGCACGCTGAGTATCATTTTATGATCATAAAATTAAAACCTACGACAGTTTTCCGAAAACCACCTGGTACCAAATTTCAGAAATTTTGGATCAAAAGAACCCGAGATATTTGATTTGTTATAGAAGACATTCCATTTGTTAATTGAAAATAGTTTCTCATTGCTTATTAATAGTAATAATCACGAGTCCATTTTTTTCTGGATAACGATAGTGTAAGCCATCCTGAATACGATGCGATAGTTATTTTTGTATTAAGTGCGTAAAATTAGTGTTTTTTTAATGGCCGTCAAAAGACCGCTCAGACAGATGACAATGTGATAAATATTTTGTCTTATCTTCAGGTAAATCCACACACCTCAATACGATTTCTCGAACACGAATTACAAATAAGTAGAAGTTCAATACAAAGAGTATTAAAAAATCACAAATACCATCCTTATAAAATACATTTAACACAAGGTTTAGTTCCTGCAGCTCCCGAAAGGAGATTAAATATTATTGCTGAAATGTTAGTACAAAGTAATGATGACCCTTCTTTTTTAGAAGAAATATTACGGAGTAATGCAAGAAGAATTCATAACAATGGTACTGTTAATCGCCATAATTGTCATTATTGGTCGCAGGAGAATTCAAAGTGTATGCGCGAAACCAATTTTCAAACAATATGGGGATTCAATGTTTGGTGCGGTTTATTTAACGGTAAGTTGATTGGTCCCTATTTTTATGAAGGAACATTAACGGGGCAAAGATACTTAGATTTTCTTCAAAATACTCTACCAGAATTACTTCAAGATATTCCCTTACATGAAAGGCAAACAATGTGGTGGCAGCAAGATGGAGCATCTCTTCACTTTTAAAACCCTTGCAAATTTCTACATGCATCTTTATAATGTTCAAAGTATATTTTAGGTAGAATGCTCAAATATCAATATTTCTAATAAGGTCTGGCAACCTTTTTCTATTACTTTATAAATCTTAAACATGTGGTTGGAAAATGGATACTTGAGCGTTATATTTTTTGTTTTCATTCGTACTCAAACATTTCCTTAAAAGACTTCGACTATTATAAGAAAATTGTTATGCAGTGAATTCTTGATACATATTCATATACTTAAAACATTAATGTATTACAATTGCGATTACTCGAGTTTCTGTTCGTTTCGGAGATGTGGGCATTTTTAATTGAAATTGGTGCGATAATGACGCTTTGTGCTGATACAATAATTTTAAGAAATGCCATTTTAGACATTGATACGTCTTCTGATGAGGATCGTGAGACCGAAACGTACGTAAAGACGAAAATAATAAGCATAATGTGTAAGCGTGACCTACTTCCTGAGAATTTATATATAATTCATACCTGGGTCAAAAATTATTATTAACTAATATGTAAGAAATAATAACCCTTATTCACTAAAAATACTATTGAAATACTAAGTACCTTTCAGCTACCAAGTAGCCATTATCAGAGTAAACTAAATTAGAAAACAAAATGTACATTTGGGGTTAATAATGCAAACAAGGGGATACCTTCAGCTGGAATTCAATAAATTGCTTTTACCCTTATACATTTCCATCCATTTTAATTTGTTTAGATATTAGTAAGTACTGCGTTTCGAAAGTGATAAACTTTCTTGAGAAATGGTATCACCTGTATTTAAACTATGTTCTGGTGATGTGGATTTTTCACTATTATTATTTATATGGGCAAAATGTTCCTTATAACGAGTTAAAATGTTTCTTCTAGTTTGACACACTCAGCATTTTGAATACGACCAAAAATCAATTTTGTGGATTCCAGATTTGTCGAAATCAGGAACATTATCAAAGGTATTGACTAAACGGTTTTTCTTGCTTTATTGATTACTGAAGGATGATAAGTCAAATTTTTTAGTTTCATTGTTTTATTCGATAGTAATGGTTCTAATTTGGTTGGTCTATTGCGTTCCATTTTCCGTTTTTGGCTAGAAATTAACTTATTTATCAAAGATTTGTCGTAACCATTGTCCGTCGCTATTTGCAGAAGTTTCTCAACTTCGTTGTTATAATTTTTCTGGCTCAAAGGAACATTTAATAATCTATGAACAAGACTGTTGAATGGAACTATTTTATAATTCATTGGTATACATGAATTCGTTAGAGTATATATATATTCGTTTTCACGTTACCCAGAGGAACTTCATCACAAAACGTGTCAGCACTAAAGGAGAACCTCACCGATAACCCTATCTCCAAGAAAAATCGGGAAAAATGAAAAGGAAATATAAATTTTGACAAATTGTTATATTTTGTCAGGGTTCTATTAGATTGCGTTAAAGTTTTTTTTTATTGTTAACTATTTTGATATAATTGTAAATTTCGGATAAATTATGAGATATTTATCATCTATACTATTGAAGTGAAGAATTATTGCGTATTTCGAATAACTAGTCATTTGAAAACTTGCCTTCATTAACTAAAACAAACAAATCGTCAAGAAAAATGATAAAAATACACGTAATAATATTCTTTGGGTAGTTCCGGAATAGTTTCGAGATGTACCAAACGTTTCTATTACAAACCATCCACCTTTTCAATTGAAGATACATTTCTCAATGAAGAAAAATTAATTCATTAAATTGTTCAACGTGGACGTGTTACACTAACAACTGAAAAGAAACAGTTGAAACCGCTCGCCATTTCAAATTGTCACAGTATAAGATTTCACTCTATCTCACAGAAAGCTTGAGAGAAGCATAAGATCTAATGCTATCTACCTAAGTGTGGCTGTTGAAGGTAGAAACATCACCATTATTTCATGGGAAAAGCCAATGAGAAATATTCATTTATTTCTTAATTGTTACATTTCGGTTCAGTGTCGCCATCTGGCATTCAAATAGTCCGACATTCCCAGTATCTTTAGTAAAGTTCGAGAGTCAATGTTGTGCATTGATGGATTTCTTAGTGGGAGCTTTCTGTTATTCGGGTTATTTATATCCTCGACAGAATGATCGTTCAATAACATTGCAAACTTTCTCGTTCCACTGATCAGCTCGATAGAGCGAAAGCGAAACGTATCCATTGAACACGTTTGGCGCGCGGTTGCTGACAGTCCGGAGTTGGACATTGGCATGTGACCCTAGGGTCACGTGGTCAAGGTGCTGTCCTCAAATTAGAGAAGACATAACTGAATATAAAAAATGTATTTGTCTTTTCCGAATGTCCGTATGTTGTGTACGTATCGTTTGGAACAGGAGTTGAGGAGTTAAAAAGACCAACTTTAGTTGTATGAATTAAAGTAGACACTGCAAAATGTTGCGACAATATTTCGAAATTTTGGTGGCATTGGGTCAAGTTTAACCCAAATAACAGAAGGAACTGAAAAAGATGAGGCGGCTTGATGACGTTAATTGTTTAAAACCAATATATTGACGAATTAGATACCTAACCGTTGCAATATCCCGAGATTTTTTTCATGAAATAGCTTTAATTCCGTATGGGTTCGTTTTGAGGTAGCTAATCAAGAATATGAAATGAAAACTTTCGGAATGACGAACGCAAGGTTATCTTTTCACATAATGTAATATGACAAATGCAATGAAAACTTGATTATGTCCACCAAAATGAAAATTCATGTTTATTATACTTCTTTGAAAACACCTTCTTTTCATCTGTATTAGCAATAATGTGAGATGACCCTTTTTTTACCCGATCTCCGATTCTTTCCATGTGCTTAATAAAAATATCGAAGATATGGCTTTAATAAAGAAATATACAGCAAAGTAAACTAGATATAAGAAAGTCTTATATTTAACATGTGCCTATTTCGTATTTTGGTTTGTAAATGTTTGAATATTTTGATAAATTTCTGTAATATTTTTTGAAGTTTTGTCAACCTTATCTGACATACTCTTTTAAAACAAATCACCTCTGAAATAATATGAGAGTAACCATGGAAAACGAATTATACGTGCCAAACACTGTATTGTCCAGCGTTGTTTATCTGCTGTTAATCAAATTTATGGCAATAAAATGTACTCAGAAGAAAATCCCGAAATTACCGATAACATCCTATAGGAAGAGGCACACGCGAACGCGTCAAGATATCAAGGATATCAACTTTTTACTGAATGACGAAATTTGAACAAAATCAAAACTGTAAGTGACGATATTCTTCTAATTTACTTTGTCGAAAAAGCAAATTCTATGAAATCTTTCACATTAAGGAGTCGATTCTCAATACTAAAGAGTTGTTTGGCCATAAAAGAAAACGCTAACCTCAACAAATACCAACAAACTATCGCTTCCTTGAAGCGTTAAGCTGTAGAATACGTATCGAGAAAGTCCAAAGTTTTAATAGCAGAACAAGTAACCAAATTTGTATGTGAAGCTCCAGATGAACAATATCTACTAGCAATAGGTAGCAGATATTTTAGTGTTTGGGATGGTGCGTGTCGAAGAGAAGATTTAATACGTTTAAATTTAGATGATGTGGTATATAATGAGCGCTTTCTTGTCTTATTTTTACGAGATGGAAAAACCCATACTTCAAGGAGTTACTCCGTTACCAATGAAGGATGTACATTTGAACCCTGTAACTTTATCGTAAATATGCAACTCTACGACCTAAAAATTTGAACAGCAGATTATTTGTTGCATATCGCAACGGTAGGTGTTACGCTCAACACGTTGAATGCCACACCATCAGTAGTGTACCAAAAATTGTTTGCAGAATACGTACAACTAGAAAATCCAAGAGAATATACGGGCATGGACTGAAGCGTTTTTCAGCAAACATGTTGGTGGAAAGCGGCGGTGTTTTACTCACTCTGAAAAGGCACGAACCAATGGCGTTCTTCCAATGTAGCAGAAGGATATATAGAAGAATCCATACAAAGAAAAATTGAGCTATCACGAAAACTATTCAATTATTCTCACTCGCAAAATATCAGTCGTTCGAGGAAATCAAAACATTTGCGAAGAGTCTGCTCAATAACTCGTTTCACAAAATGAAACTCCAAAAGAACTAAACCTGTCCAATAATACGAATTGCACAATAAACATAACCATTCTTAGTAACAATTCAAACTAGAAACATTATTAGTAGGAGCTGTTATTAATAAGTAAGTTGAATGAGTTAGTTAATTTTCAATAATCTTACTCTAGTTTCTTTCGCATATCTTTTTTTATGTTATATTTTGTCTTTATGTTATCGTTCTCAAAGAAGTATAATAAAAAATATCGTTCATTACACTCCCAGAAATAGATTTTTCCGTGCTTGCATGACTTCCCTTGTTTGGCTTCGCCTCACACGAGAATATGTCACAGGCGCACGAAAAACTCCTTATTTCCAGACTCTTAATGAAATACTATTACTGGCTTAATTTTTTATTACATAGTGTCTATTCTTCCGGTAACCGGACAAATATGCTTATCCTCATTCGTCGGGATATCGGATGCATTTAGCGGCGAGCGCATTAACTGTTTATATAACTAATTCAATGCACATTTTGCAACGGCGATGGTAGCCCAGCTAGTAAGGCCTTTCCTGCGTATTTTATTGCTCCCGATAGCGTAGGTTCGAAACGTTAAACAAGCGGCAACGTTATCTTCGATTAGTTTGTTAAATTTTTATATCGTTTTGGGAATACTAGGTTCGTAGATTATTGGTAAGTTTGTTTCTGTAACTGATTGATTTTTCTTTCGAGTCAAGTTTCCCCTTCAAGGAACCTTTCAGCTGATGATAGCTACTTGATGGTTAAAAGATCCTGACTTCAACAGTACCTATTTTTAATGAATAAAATTGATTGTTTCGTTTTATAGTGTAAAAAAAGCTAATCAGTACAGACAATAACACGAAGATGTGGTTAACGCGAGAAAGGCTGGATCTACTATATAATGCGTCCAAATTACAGGACGAATAATCTTAAGTCGATTCGTCCGGAATCGCACGAATAGCTCCACCCTTTTGATTATTTGCCACATTTTCTACCTTCATCGACTCGACTAGGTACTTGAAAACATATTAGGCTATATTAATACAGATACGGCAAGGTCGCTCTAGCTCAACTATACCTTATGAGTCTCAATTGTAAAAATCAACAAAATTGAATTTCGCTGATTACAGCGCTATCTATCACAAATCGAAGAAAATGTTTCAAATAAAAGTTACGTATTTTTGGAGGTACTTTCAGAATCTGCAAAAAGTGTAAGCTCTCATTTGAATATTCAAAATTAGCTCCCACCCGCACGGTGGGGTGGGGTGGTGTGGATAATTTTAACACAACCAGATTACCCTTTGAGAATAATAGCCTCATCTTGGAAATTTTTTCGTACGATGCATATTTTTCGAGATTTTCAGCTGTCTTAAGTTAAAAAAACACCAGTTATTAGATGAACATTTCACTGTTTTTCATCAGGATCCATACAATTTATGCTTTTCCTATTTGCCTTATAAACAGAATGTTTCAGAAAGAAATGCAGGGGACGGTAGATTTTACAACAATAATCAGATTTTTCATATAAACCATGATCCTATCTTCTTTCGTTTCGGAGATACGGACGTTGAATTTAATTTTTTTTAACGGAATTTTTCTGTTGCTCCTGTGCAGTTACATATATTTCGTCGAAATCTGGTACTCGGAGGTTTCAGAGAACGCCGAATAATATGGTTCAGTTAATTCCAGATAATGCGGCAGAGGGCGCTGAATGCGCGACTATTCGACGTTTCTTTTAGCCTTAACTTTTTTGAGAATGATTTTTTTGTTTTGTTTGTACAATTTTCTGGTTTAAAATTTTATTCCAAACAAATAATGTACTCCTGTTCGTGGTCTCAAAATTTCACCGTTTTCGAGAAAAACGAGTTTAAATGAACATAACAAAAAGATAGCGATTTGCAAATTTAATCTAATTTCCGATTATCATGTCATATCTATACCGTATAATTCAAGTTTTTGGGATAAAATCAATAAAACCGTTATCATTACAAATTACGCCCTGTAGCAATTTTATTAGGAACTATCGTGTACTAATAGAAACAACAATTGAAAGTACGTACCTTCTCTTCTATACAAACTAAAGTTTACTAAAATCGAATGAGTCGTTTAGAAACTACATCTATTTAAATTATTACACTTTCAATTGCCCCCACTCTTATCAAGGTCGGTATGCCAATGAGCTTCGAACCGAAATGATGTAAAATTATCTAACCTTTCTAATGATGTTAACAAAGATATACCTTAATGTGAGAATTTCCGGAGAAACGCGATTAAATGAACATAACAAAAACTCATTAACAAATTTACTTACTACAGAATCATTTAAACGCGTTTTTCTCGAAAACGGTGTGATTTTAAGAACCTCAACAAGAGTACATTATTTGATTGAAATAAAATTGTAAACCAAAAAAATATGCAAAGAAAACAAAAAAATTGTTCTCAAAAGTTAAGGCTAAAAGAAACGCCGAAAAGTCGCGCACCCAGCGCCCTCTGCCGCATAATCTGAAACTAACTGCACCATCTTATTCGGCGTCCTCTGAAAGCCGCGAGTATCAGATTTCGACGAAATACCTGTAACTGCAGAGGAGCTACAGCAAAATTTCGTTTAAAAAAAATAAATTCAACGCCCTATATCTCCGAAACGAAAGAAGATAGGACCATAGTTTATACGGAAAAATCAGAATATTTTTGTAAAATCTACCGTTCCTTCCATTTACGGGAGGTCTTTCTGGAACACACTGCGTACTAATAATATTCAATGTAAACAAAATCATGAAAGGATTTTACATATTGAATGAATACATAGGTACATACAATCAACCATAGATATGGGCTGTTTAGATTGAAGCATTACCGATTACAGGCTTTAGTTTAGTTTTCTTTTATTTTCGCATACATACACCTGAAGTAGTGGATCATTGATAGTTATGTGAGGTTATAGATTAATAATATTTCCCTTTACTGTACTCTAGTATTTTGACTAACTTTATTTCGAAATTTCCTGTTTCCTTTTGACATTTATTTTTCCCCATTTTTCATATTTATATGGAGACTTATTTTCAAGAAATACTATCATTTTACTTTTTGTCTTTATTGTTTTAGATATAATTGAACATTATATTATATGCAGATGATTGTACACTTCATACCGCTTTCTCATCTAGAACCCCTGTACAATCCAATAAAGCCAGAGGAGCGAAACAGAGACAGGTTGACGTAATTAATGGAGATCTGGCAAAGATTTTGAAATGGGGATCTGATCATCTAGTAGAGTTTAATATAAACAAAACTCAAGCTTGGGTCTTCTCCAGGTAAGCAGATCCCACAATCCCTAATATGATGATGTCAGGTACAAGTATTCCTATGAAATCTGTAACGATGCTCTGAAATATTGAATAATTATTTAATGGGAAATACGTAGATTGGTTGTAAATTTTAGATTTCGTTTATATTAGTATTTCAAATTGATAATTCCGAATAACTATATTGTTGCATAGGAAGATAGATATTACCGGGCATTCACATTCTTGAAGTTTAAGTGTCAGATTTGCATACGGTTCCATTCGCGTATATTTTGATTTCATTCAGAAACGTGCATATTCCGTGTCAACAAAAGACATCGGAACAGATGTAACCATAAAAACCGCACAAAATCGAGGAGCCGGTGAACCATCATGAGCGCGAAATGAGCAAAAAAAGTCTCGACTGGAGCTGGTGTAGGTGACTTGACCAGAACTTCGATTGGTATAAAAGAACGCCTCGCAAGCGTTGAATTGAATTATTGTCAGTGAGACAGTGCGAAAAGACAGCTAGAGCGATTATTCCAGCAACAATCTTTGTACCACCAAAGGTAAGTGTTCCGCCAGTTACCTTTGAAGCATTAGGTAAATAGTGATTTTGCTATTTGAGTTAGTACATTGAGTTCCATTGTTTTGCCCGCGGTGCGCCATTGTAATATCAAGTATTGTTTAATTAATAATTGTAATTATTGTATTGAACCTGATAAGTTTATCCTGTACAGATTTCCATAACGTCTCGATAAATTGATTGTGTTCTGTACCGATAAACGTGAAAATTGAATCTGTTGAGTAATTGTATTGTGTCGCAATATCCACTGTACACACTGTGTCTTATCCGGAAGTAAGAGTTATAATTACCAAATTTATGTGTGGGTAGTATATAAGTGCCTGGCACTGTCGTACAATTACCGGTGAGACAGCTACCGAGAATTTACGAGTACTAACCTGAAAGAAGTGCAGGATAAATGAATAGCAGTATCGAACATTGTTAAAAGTTCCCAAAAAGATTACTGATATTACGCGGGCGTAGTGAGGGTATTGCGGAGGTTCCATTACAACTCAAGACCTGCTTTCACTTGCTCTGCTCGAGTATCCGTGCACGTTTTCGCTAATAATTGGTGCATGAAAAGTTTTTAATAACACTTATATGAATACTTGCTGGCAAGGCTATAGTAAGGGGATTTAGCCTGTTTGGACCTCGTTTTAACAATTATTGTTTCTGAGCTTCCTTGAGCTTCCCCCGGGTCGGATAAATTACTATTATACAGAGGAAGTGAAATATCAAAGTATGTTCTAGCTATAAATAAATTATTGGGAAGTTCCGTGTTTATCTAAAATGACTTTCTGCAACAGCAATTAAGTAGTCATGAAGTAATCAAGTATTAAATGCAATCAAAGCCTGCAATTTGAATACTACTCAGTCTGCCCTATTGACCCCTCGTTACTTACTTCACTGAGACTACCCTGAGACAAGACTATTCGTAGATAGCACAGTGATACACTTCGTGGTAAGAGCCCTAGCCGAAACCCTCAACGAGGAGTAAACCTTGACAAAAATCTGGTACCCGAGAAACCAGCATAAAAGTCAATCGGATTCAGATCTGATAGACTTGAAGGAGTATTGAAGCCGTAGAAAGTAATTATCGCCAAAAGTAGCAAGGTACGTCACAAGTCTTCCATGACAATGCTCGAAATCACCACAAACAGCACCATCTCATGGGACGATCATGTGAGGTCCATTACGAAAACCGCTTCAAAAAAACTTGATTTTCTATTCCGTGCTACTTCACATCCCAGCAGCTCTTCATAATCTACAAAGCATAGATTCGACCTGTCCTAAAGTACTGTTTACATGTTTGGAGTTCGGCTTTCAAATATACGCTGAATCTCTTGGATTATATCCAGAAGAAAGCTATTTGTTTGATTGTTGATGTCACACTTACGAGTTCATTGACCTCTCTAGAACATCGTAGAAAAGTGAAAGATCTCTCCCTTTTTATAGATATTTCCATGATCGGTGTTCATCAGAAAACTCGTCTGCTGTTCCACCACGAGAGATTCCAGATAGGCGGACTATACGAGCTCAAACTAGTCATCCCTTCATTGTCAAGCTCGAGACCTACCGAACTTCTTCCTAATAGACTTTATTTTTCTATCGAACAGCAAAGATGTGGAACTCTTTACCTAGTGAGCGATTTCCCTATATCTTGTAACGGTACTTAAATTTTGGGAATATCATTTATTTTAGATCGGACAGTAAATACGGATATTACAAGTAAACTCAGTTTGAACAGTTCAGTATTTCAATAGATATGCGTGAGCTCCGAATGTATATTCCGGGATTGTCACTTTTCTAAATCTCCGTAATTTTGAATAGGTTTAATTATTCAAATAGATGAATCTAATTCATGCCTGTTTAAAATTTGCATTCATTCCGATAAAATATGTTGCAAACACAGGGGTCTGGCAAGTTAATGCATCAAAGTTTTGAACAACGTTATGTATAAAAAAGGCGAACAATCAAAAAAACTCCGATAACACTTGTCTAGGGTGCCGGGAGAAACTAGTGGAGCATCATGAGCGCGAATTTTAGATCTAAAAAGTAGCGTCACTTTTAAGCATTGTTCGGGACATAAGTAACAAACCCTCGGCACAAAATAAGGAATTGGTGGAGCAGACTTGACCAGAACCTCGGAAAACATATAAAAGCAGTGACCGATAAAAGATCGCTCTCTTTTGTGATTTTGATTTTCAATCAGTACAGTTGCTCTTATGTGATTTTGGATTTCCAATCAGTACCGATACTGTGTGATTATTGTCAGAGTGAATTAATTATCCGAGTTCAAGTCAGATTTAAACTGTGAAGTAACATTAGTGTTCCGTTTAAGTGAATTGTTTCATAAGGTAAATGATAGCAAATAGTTTATATTTTTGGGGATTACGATATATTGATTTCCGCAGTTTATGATTATTATTGTGATTGGTACGATCGCTGTCTCACACGATGGTCAAAGTATAAAAAAAAATAAAGACAAAAGGAACATAAATCTGAAGTTATTATGCTGTGTTGTCGGGAATACGATCTTTTTGATATAGGCTAAACAGTTCATTTTCTACTAGGTTCAATGCTTTAGACTTTCAAAAAAAGTGATCATTCCTTCCCTGGAATAGACAATTTACATAGAATAAAATACATCTGATAGAGAATTTACTGGACCTACAGAAATTCACAAACGAAAAACAATAATTTACTCCTTAATGTTCAAACAGACCTGATTTATTACGTCATTATTTGGAGCTCTTTATTATGTCCAGGTTGTTACCTCTGAAATCGTTATTGGGGTAAAACTCATGTAACCCTATAGTAGTGATTCTCTGAGTTGATGATTGAGCACAGTCATGTTTACCGTTAAGTATTCATAACCGAAGTTATGTATCTTCAATTGTATATGAATATCATCTGAAGATGACGTAAAGAATCGAAACTCGAGCAACGAAAGTTACAAATTAAAATGATTAACGCGCGATTTATCTCAAGACTGTATTAAAAATTGTTGGATCTAGTTATATAAGGTACTCATGTGATGGCATTACTGTAAGAGATATCCCACAGTTGAAGAATAAACACGAATACATTGTTAATGTTCAACATACGTACCTCGTGCTGATAATTTCTTTGTGTTTATTATTTTTGCAGCAAATTCTAAACCTGTAGATTTCTGAACACATCTTCTAACTACGGAGAATGCACCCCTAGAACAAACAATTTGAATAAATAACTATGTAATATACCTTCATATGTTGGAAGACATAGATTCACGTATAGTCATTTGATTACCTCTTTGGATTCGGCGGTTACTTGATGTAAATTCATTTAAAAAAAATATGTACAATAGCGGAATAAAACACATAATCAAATGTACACAAACTGCAAAGTTTAATCAATTGCTTACAATTATTGTTTCGTTACATAATGATATTTTCAAAGCGAGTTATCAACTATTTGATATTCGATAGCTCGAAGCAATTTGAAAATGACACTGTGTTATGAAACAATTGAACTTTGCAGTTCGTAAGCATTGAAATTTATGTTTATTTTCACCATTCTATGTATTTTGATTTTCAGATAATATAGGGCTAATCCCTTGCTTAGTTACTACTGACAATTAAGAAGCCAAAATTTCCTCAATCAATGATTATTTATTTTAGGATGAACACAAGAAGCTGTCACACTGCAACACGAAAATGCTAATGTTAGCAACGATCAAAGACCATTGAAATGATACCTAATATCTATGTTTGACCTGGAAATAACACTGATCCAACATCAGTAGCATTGAAAATTCTGAATGATGGCAGTATCTATTTCATGATTACTTATGATTCTAGCACAATAATGATTAACATAAACCCAAACTGAGTTTCGAAAATATGTCAACACATCAGTATCAAATATGTGAGAGAAATACTGCATAAAGTTAATAAGTTTCAACACAACAAAGGAAATGACGCGACATCATTATGGAGCGCATGTTAATTGTTTGAATTATTTGTGGATATGTATTGTTTTATTACTACTTCCAGGAGGTAATGTTTGTATAACACGAATAGGAATACAAATAAATTTTACGCATAATAATACAGTATATCCAGTTCTCAACAGTGTATTGATATGGATTTGTTACGTATGATAATAAAAAAGTTTCCGAAATTATTAGACACCGCTAATAATAGAACGTGAACTGAAAATAGCAATCCTGCTAGTCTTATAGATATGTGAGCCTAACATTCTATTAATAGCAGATTCACTCAATTATCAGCGACACAATATTATTGAAGAAATAAGATCAAGTAAACAGATTAGAATCCAATTCCGGATTTAGGCAATTCGCGGTCGGAAGATGCATTTCTAATTCGAACTTGGTGGATATATTCATATGAGAAGTGAATCATTGAGTTATGATAAATGTGTCTTCCTTGAAGTAGAATTCAAATTCAATGATTGTAATCTTACTCTGTTCAGGTTCAATCCAGACTGAGAAAACACATTAACAATATAATAGTCTTAGATAATCTCTACTCGGCTTCATTTCAGAAAGCGGTTTCTCACTTTCCCCCTTCGCTTATGTTGGTTTTATTTCATTTCACAAAGGAAATTAGGTTTCTCTAGGTAACAATGTGCAATAGTTCAGGACGGATGTTTCGCTCTCTGGAGCTCATCAGCGAGACAAGAAAACTGCAATGCTACTAGGCGACATCTTGAGCAAAGTATAAACAACCTATTACAAAAAAATTGCGACACCTACTAAGATAGCCCAATGCAGTGAGTCAGAGACGAGTCGAAGCAATAAATGAAAATCTTACAACGATTTTGAAATGAGGACCTGATAAATCTGGTTTAATGTAACCAAAATTCAAGCTCGTATTTCCTCCAGGAAGGCGGATCCCACAATCCCTAATATGATGATGTCAGGTGCAAGTATTCTTATGATGAATTCAATATCCATGCTCGATATGATCACCAATAGCACCCTCTCATGGGATGATCATGTGAGGTCCAACCGCTTTACAAAAACTTGGTTTTCTATTCCGTGCCAAGAACTACTTTACATCCCAGCAGTTCCTCATAATCTACAACGCACAGATATGACCTGTCCTATAGTACTGTTCCGATGTTGGGAGTTCAGCTCACAAACATATTTAGAAGAGAGGTATTCGTCTGATTGGTTATGACACACGAATTAATTGCCCACTCCAGAACATCGTAAAAAGGTGGGCGAACTCTCCCTTCTCTATAGATATTACCATTGTCTGTGTTCATCAGAAATCTCGTCTGTTATTCAACCACGAGAAATTCCAGATAGATGGACTAGACCAGCCAGAGCTAGTCACCTCTTTATTATCAAGCTCGAGACCTGCCGAACTTCCGAAGTTGTGGAACGCTTTGCTTAGTGAGCTCTTTCTCTCCCAACATTTCACCACTGCCTCACACGATGGTAATATAGATTTTTCTCTCGTGTAGTTCAAGTATATAGAACAAAAAAGAAACAATACGCATTCAAAGAAAACTCATAGGTATTACGTTTGTAGTCCGGTGTATAAATGAATGTAGAACTTTCTTTGACTTATTAGTTTAATGTTCAGGCGTTCTGTCAGTTCTGCTTTTGAGTTTTCTTGATTTTATTCTTAATATCTGTTCTTTTCAGAACTATAGAATCTTCTGCTAATTATTCTAAGGTGAGTTTCATAATATGCATTACAAAAAAAAATAATACGAATATAACCAAGACCAAATGTCTTAAATAATCCTCTTACATTTCACCACGACAAACGATTAAATCTGCACGGGAAATTATTAATTAATATTGAATCTCTAGAGATGTTTTGAACGAGAAACAAAAAATGGAGATGTGTTGATCTCATAAAAAGCAGCACAATATAGGTAGCACAGTAAATATATTCATAATAATCATAAGAATAATAAGAATAATATTCACAAAGAAGCAATATGATAAAAAATAATAGCAACAATACGGCGATGTTCAGCATGGCAAAAAAAATAGCCAAAAGCAATATTCAAAAAAACAGTTTATCTTCTGACGTCTGATGATGACATCGTTATAGATGTCATTTTCAGTGGCATACTTTTTCACACTGAATACTCAAATATTTCATTGTAGGACTGAGTATTATAATAGATTAAAATGATTGGAAACATAAAATTAAGCAAAATATCAATTTTTTCTAAACAAATAACAAAATTTAACGATCATGATTTATAACACAATTTTTACAATTATGTAACGTAATATATTATTCATCGGTGTCCAAATTGTTGGATTGGTTTCATTGTTTACTTAGACATATTCCGTTTCTTACGGTGAACAAACACAGGGTAAGGATATCGCTGATGACTTTTTGCCAAGAATAACTGCAGAAATCTTTTTCTCATTTTGTTGAGAGTTTTCATTATATCCTTCAGCAACACTATTACTTTTCCAGCCACCATGGCGTTTAATAGTGAGAAGATCTACACCAGAATCTGCTGGTAAAGAATCCAGACTTTCTAAAACAATGACCTGTGTATTCTTCGGAATGATGCAGTTTTAAGAAAAGAGCAATATTCTTATTTCCAAAAGTATGAATACCTACTGGCTGCTTACTACATTTTGTTATTTCTAAATAGTAAAGAGAAACGCCAATGGTGCCTATTGCTGGGTGGCAATGCTACAATATATGTTTGAATAAGTTGGATCATCTTTAATTCATTAATATTTCGAGGGATATTTTGGTTTTACTGTGATAGGGTATAGCAGTTCTGAATATCGAACCTTCATCGTGAACATCTTCTGTGCTTAGGTTTTTTAATTATTCCCTTTTACAAACACCTCTCATGCCAATTACTGTTACTACTTTTACTAGACTTGTGTCGTCCTACGCCTCCAACAAATAGTTCGTTATATTTTCTCCAGTCAGCATTCTAGATTTTTTTAGTTAATATGCTTTACGCCTTAAAAAAGCACTTAATCGAGCATATTTACTTATATCAATATTTTATTAATCGACAACATACTCCGTATCATAGAGTAATGTTGAAGTTTTTGTATCCCTTGCAAATTCCTCAAAATAGGCTACCAATACCTTTTCATGTATGATTTTCTTAACGTTTTCTTTGGATTTTTTTCGAAGAAAGGAAGAAATTGCGTTTTCAGACTTCAATCTCTAGAGACAAAATATTCCCAGAATCGCTCATATTTTCCAAAAGCACTCAAGACAACTCCAGAAAGAAATATCACTATGAATATGAACAATCCATAAACAGTATCTTAGTAAATTTCCCACATCATATCAATGGTGCCATTTGAATATCAGTTAAATGTGATTACTATCACAGAGGTTCTAAATTCAAGCCAGAAACTAACATTTTGTATGTAATTCGGATCATAAACGATCATTATGGCACGCGAATCCTCGTCCGATAATATTCAATAAGGCTAGTACCATAATGATCGTTATTATGATCCTTATTACATGAATTACTATTTTAATATAAACCAAATGAAACAAGGAAATTTATTATTTCATCTCCTAGCAAACATAGATCTCGTCTTGCATACAAAACAAAAGACCCGGATGAAGGAACGGAAAATGGCGATAAGACATGAAATATATAATATGTATCAAGAAAAAACCATGTTAGTTTGGAAACTTCAAACAATGAGTTAATAAGGAAACGAATTGTCAACCTGGGTAAAACACATTTATCTACTGTGCTGAAAGACGTAGAATTAAAATACAAGAAAGATGATATAAGAAGAGCCTTAACTGAAAGGATCAATATTGTAGCTATGTGGCACTCACTAATTCGAATGCAAGCTCTAGTTTAGCAAGGCAGGTAGTATTTCTGAACGAAACGTGAATTTATGTTAAGGGAAATAAAATGATGTCGTGGCAGGATACAAGTGCGAAAAGTGTTTGTAAAGCAGGGGGTTATGATGGAAAGCGATTTATAGTACTTCACGGAGGCACATCTCGAGGCTTTGTTGAAGGTGTAGGTTTATTATCTGCCTTTAAAACGATCAGTATAGATCGTCATGGTGAAATATTCAAAATAGGGTAGTGGAAAATTTTTTCCCAAGTTTAGAAGGACCATCACACAATATTATGCGAGAAAAACAACCATATACATTGCCAAAAAAGCTGTAAAATTATAGAGTGATTGAACAATAATATTGTTTTCAATGAATATAATGAGTAATTAACACTAAAACTGAATAAGAAAATACCAAATCATGTCATTGAGGTAGGCATAAGAGAAAATGGTCACGAAGTTTCGAGATTGCCATCTTTCAGAGTGCAATTGAACTGCTATCGGCAAAGACAAAAACAATTTATAACGGGCATATAGGTAGAGACAGTTATAACGATGAAGCAGTATCAAAAATGTGTGTGACATACAAATAAAGTGATCCCAACGTGGTATAATCGATAATTGTTTTTATTGAATGAATTTGAACTAATAATAATAAATCTAAATGATGATTTATCAAACAGTGAACGTTCTTATTAGTAATATATGTTAGTACAACTAGACTTTGACTGATAATTAACTCCGATTTTGATGTTGTTACACCCCCACCACTCACTGTCGTACGAATTTCAGTAAATATAAAAATTGTAATAATGACCTGGTGAATGAGGGTTAGAATGAGCTCATTTTTTCCTTACTACTTTTTATTTAATTTCTCTGTTATAACAAATATTTAAGAACTTCCGAAGCGAAGGAGATATACTTGGAACATCTGAGAATGTCATGGGGTAGGTTTGTTTCATTATTTCACAAAAATTGAAATGAAATATGGATTGAGTGAAACTAAACAATTTCTATGTCGAAATAAAAATAAATTCTACAGATCTAAGATTACAGTAATCAAAGTTATTGAATAAATATCTACCAAAATTTACGTTCGAATCAATTTTACAGTATCATATTATGAAATACATGTACATATAAATTAATAACGATTCTTGACCCAGGTATGAGTTATATATAAATTCTCGGGAAATAGGTCACACTAACACATATGCTTATTATTTTCGTATTTATATACGTTTTGGTCTCACGACCATCATCAGAAGACGTATTATGTCTAAGACGGGACTTCTTAAAACTAATTGTATCAGTACAAAGCATCCTTATCGCACCAATTTCAATTAAAAATGTCCGTCGCCGAAACGAACAGAAACACGAATAATCGAAATTGTAACACATTAATGTTTTAAGTATATGAATATGTATCAAGAATCTACTGCTTAGCAATTTTCTTATAATATACGAACTCATGTCAACAAAGTCTGTATACGACTGAAACCAAAAAATATAACACTCATTTTCGAACCAGATGTTAAAGATTTATGAGGTAATAGAAAAAGGTTGTCAAACCGAAAATAATAAGCATATGTCTCAGTGTGACCTATTTCCCGAGAATTTATATAATGTACATAGAAATGAAGACCAATTTGATAAAGGTTTAAAATACGAAATACCTCTTCAATTAAACATTTATTGTAGGATTTTAATATGAAATAATATGTTATGCTGGTTGAAAAAATTGCTCTAAATATTATTATTGTTATTTTGTTTTAATGAAATATGTTCTTTCTGAATATCGTTTCCAAAAAGAAAATTATTACCTGAAGGATACATTAACTTGTATTTGCTCCAGCTAGGTAATATTCCCTATCAAAAGATTGCTTCAACAGAATTGTGTTTTAAAATGATCCTACATATGCTACATAATAATGTGCCTATTCTCATGTAGAGATGTAACAATCATTTCAATACTGTTTTCAAGATCAATCAAAATCAAAAATATATATTCCTACCAGGATTCGATCCCTTATCAGCATGAATTGGAATTGAAAACTTAAAGGTGTATTAACACATGCTCTTTTTTGATACAGAATTATAGACTTGACTACTGATATTTTAATGTAATGGTAATGATTCTATGGAAAAACTGTAGCTAATACATGTTGTGAATAGCTGGTCGAATTTCGATGGATTGGTACAAAAAATAATACAGAGTGGCTAGTACTAGCTGCAGATTTGAGGTTAATGTATTTATTACTCGTTAATAGCTGGAGACCTAGGTGAATAAAGCTTCACCAGAATCCTTAACAATATAAACTCTTGAAAAATATGGACATCAATCAATAAGAATTAACCTATTCTTATCTAAGAATTGAGATAATAATTTGTATTATGAAAAATGAAGCTCATGATTGTGTTCCCGAATTTATTAAAAATGTAGCATCTAAATTACATGAACCTAGTGAAAGAATAATGACGAGCATAACCACTAACGTACAATTTATAAGTGTTAATAAATCAATGTTATTATAATCCATTCCGCATAGCCCTATCAAGCATTAAATATCATGAATAATGTACAAAACAAGTGATGATATTTAACCCCATGTCATGTGTAAAGCTTGACAGTATTTGATTAATTCATTTTGCTTGTTAACTACCAGACACTTGATACAATATTGACTACGGACAGTAATTTGCGTCTTCATTAAATAATCTCACTTACAATATCCTCCTGGAGTTCATTTAACATATTCAATTTTTGTACGAAAGTTTCAAAATAACATACAAGCAAGTTTCAAAATAACTCATCAAATCAGATAGTGCTTCAATAGCTAAAGAGCCAATTCCTTTGGCAAAAAATAACCTAATGCACAAATAGTCGATTTAGGATTGAAACTTTCTACATTCAGGATTGAATTTATTGAAGTTGTGTTTCCTTCATAAATTGAACTTGCCAATTTTCAATTTCAAATTATGTCGTATTATCAAGTTCTCCAGTTCAAATAATATTTACATAGAACAAAATTGATATGGTAGAAGCACGGTCGTATATACAGGTCCGGGAACTCTATGTTTGACTTGTGTCCAAACTCGTAGTCCCTCGCTCAGCCACTAGCTGGCGCATGGCGAAGTATGTTGTCAGGATGTCAGGATTAGGCGCCATATCGTTCAAACAAGGTCGTATAACATTGCTCCACTCATGCGCCACCCTTTTGGTACTAGGCAACAGATGACGCTTAGCGGACTCACTTCTCACATAGGAAACAGCCTCGAGTTCCCAGACCTGTATATATGACCGTGGGTAGAAGTAACAAACTAATATAAAAGAGTTATAGGTTAGAATAAATGAAACAAGCCGTTATCTTACAAAATTCGCCGAATTCTGTGAGCAGCCGGTTTATCTTATATCCTCATGAATAAGTAACAATATGAATAAGAAATGATCACCCTTAATAAATTGCTTTTTCGTTTATATATCTCCATCCCTTCTAAATTACCTAGATATTAGTCCGTACTGTGTTTCGAAAGTGATAAGTTTTCTTGAGAAATGCTGTAACCTCTATTCAAAATATGTTCGGCTAACGCTGATTTTTCACCATTATTTTTCTTTATATGGTGGAAAATCAGCGTTAGCCAAACATGTTTTGAATACAGGGTGTGACCTGTATTTCTCAAGAAAGTTTATCACTTTTGAAACAAAATACAGACAAATATCTAGGTAATTTAGAAGGGATGGAGATGTATAAGCAAAAAGGCAATTTATTAAATTAAGATTTGTCTCCAGCTGAGGGTAACCCCTCATTTGCATTATTATCCTCAAATAGTATTTAAACAGGCACATTTTGATTTATAATTGAGTTTTCTCTACTTGGTAGACGAAAGGTTCTCAGTACTTTAAGAATATTTCAATGGATAAGGGTGAATATTTCTTATTTATGATGTTATGGTGTATCTACAGTGTGAACTCTTTTCTAGTTTATTAATAAATAACAATTTTAATGTTTAATTAATAATTAAATTGATACTGAAAAATCAATGTCATCGTTTCTGAGAAGTTAATTTGAAACATTGTAGTTACTGTCTAAAAAGTCTCAGAACCACAGCGTTCATAACATAACAGCTTATTACAAACATAATATGGTTAAAGAATATAATTTGTCTCGTTTTGAGGTTTGACAATAGAAGTAGGGTGTAGATAGAGATAGAAAACGTTAACTGTGAATCTAATTAAATTGAGACGATGGATGTGCGTTTCATCATTTCCATTTCTCCTCTCCTGGAAATACAAAGTACATACATATTTCATTACTACCCACTGAATTTAATTTCGGTATGCATTGATATTTTTTATATTGGCAGGGCTGGAAGGCAATTGGACGTTATATCAAAGAAACATTGAATTAACGGTGGAATATCACAATATTTATTTATACGAGTTTTTGAAATGTATCAAAACTGAAATAAAATCGGCAGTCTTCAATGACATAGATTTAATATACCTACTTATAAGTTGTCCCACATTCAAATCAGTTAAGCACACGATCAATGAGAGAAAATTTGCAGACTCTCATACCACCGTGTTAACCATAAATGTCGTATCACAATATTTACTTATAATTGCGAAAGTATCATATTTTCATATTTTGTCATAAGTAAAGATTTAGATCTACATGTTAATAAAACACGCTTAACAACCAATTCTATTAAATTCTCTGTAGAATTAAAAAGGAATAGCCAGCTTCCTTTTCTTGTCATTAATATTATCAAAAAACAACATTTGAAATTCGCCATATACAGAAAACCTACTCAGGTCAATCCCTTTCTTGCATTAGTAACCATAAATAGTATTACGAGTACATTTTGTTTTCTAATTTAGTTTACTCTGATGATGTCTACTTTGTAGCTAAAAGGTCTTCACTACTTTAATGAGGAGTTCAGTGTGTAAAGGTGATTATTTCGTACTTATTAGTGTTTCAGTGTATCTGTTACTGTGAATGTCCGAAGCGGAGTGTATCTTAAGATACACTGGTGTATGTTAACAACCACCAAGCTAGCTGGTGATTGTTTGTTATTTATTGTGTTCTTTATGTTTTCGGCCATTCACCAGTGAATGTTATCATACACCACAACGACTTGGTTAATCTTCATTCTCTTCATGATGAGTTAAATTATGATGATTTAGCAAAGATATCTGCAAAACAGAAGTTCGGGCCTGAATTAAAATGAACTCACAAATTGTTACAATAAATAAAATCATAAAACTATAATAAATAAAACAAATAGAACTTGTTTATTATTCAAAATCTTAAATCAGTAATACAAATAGCATTACCTGCCAAGTAAGGTAAACAATAACGTACACTTATCATTAATGCTATTGCCCTATTGGCTATATAATTCAAAAAATACTCATTCGTTACAACGTAACATACATAGGTAATTAGGTATTAAAGCATTTTTCGCTATAAGAATTAAAAAAAACTTATTTATTAGTACATGGCAAACTGCTATGGCACTAAGAAATACAAATAACTCTACGAACTTAACAGTTACATTTCTTGGTGTTGCATTTTTGTGCACAATTGCAACGCTTATATCCTTGTCCTCCAAATATTGATTCCAAAGCAACAATTTCACGTATTGATATTTTTGTAGAAGAAGTTTCAGATATATTGATAAAATTTTCCTTACTGATGGAAAACTGATTTCTAGTATACATCTGTGATTACGTCCCATGTTTTGTAGCCAGTTGATAATAGTCACCATCCACATTTGTAACACATGTAAGGATATTTCTGGAATCTGTACGACCTCTATCAACATACCGAACACGCAACCACTGCCGGATTTAGGGGAGGGCAACCGGGGACTACAGCCCCGGGGCCTCCACCAAAGAGGGGCCCCCACAATAGACTTCGGAAAAAAAATTCTTTAAATTCCGACTAGTAAACACTAGTAAACAACTTTTCCTTTGATATTTTTTCTCGCTAATTCTTGTTTCCGATTATAGTTATATATGTTTGTTAAATACTAAAAGAATTTACTTGGTTTCACAATAAACTATTTATTGAAAAACTCGACTGAAAAAATTGTTCATTTTATTTGGAAAATAATTTGGGGCCAGGGGACCTCCACTCCTTAGTTGCCCCGAGGCATCCAGACTCTCTAAATCCGGCCCTGCACGCATTCTTACAGTATCTCCATATTTTGCAGGAGGAAAATTTGCCTGCGATACTTTAAGCATTTTTTTTCCTTGATCTTGAAGCCAAAGTTTCGCTAATTCTATGTTTCTTTTAGATTCCTCTTTTCTGTTGCACAGTAAACATATTTCGGATTCTGATATTCTGCCCTATTAGCGGTGCGGCCACGTGTAGTCTGCGTGGAAAAAAGAGAGAACAATAGCACTCTAACTTTCTCACTTCATTTCGAACAAACACTGGCGTGTGTTAACATTCACGTAATTAGTAAATTGCAGTCTCTGAGACACACAAAATCGCCTTGGAGTATGTTAACATTCACCGGTGTATGTCCAAAACAAACAAAATATTGAAATAATTTTGGACTTACACCATTAATATTGGTGATTGTCGACACACACTGGTGCATCTTAACATTCACTAATATCGGACATTCACAGTAACATATCCACTTCTGTAAACTTTTTTAGTGTATTAAACTTCCTTAACATAAATCATAATATAAGGTAATTTGTTTTGAAAAAAGCAAACCATCTGTAACCATGAACAATAAAAATGATGCCTTGTATTCTTTTTGATTTAGATTAGGAAGATCATGAAGAATTACTACCAGGAGATCAATACGTTGAGAATAGGAGAATTGTCAATTACAGCGTTTTTGCAACGGCAGTAGACAGTAGACTAAAACAGATATTAGTGTTCAGTAAATTGCCCGGGCGCATTCGCCAATTTATTATATGTTTTTCTTTAACCATTAATTAAGACGGGGTGAGGCGTTGCCCGAACGAAGTCGCTTGTTGAATCGACTTATATGAAGAATGTATGTTCTCGTCTAGGGACCAAACGATAAATGCGATTTACTTGAAATTTTGATAGAAACTAGATGTGAAGTTCGAAATTTACTGGCATAACAATACAGTCGTACCTTGAGCCGTTTCCTCAATCTTCATACCCCATACATGGCTTGAACCTATAACCCATACTGGTTCAAAGCATTTGACATCATTGATCAAAAATTTTAAAGTTTTGTAACAATACTTATTTTTTGTATAGATCCAATAATTTTCGGAATAATTATTCTGTTACGTATCATAATTTGAATATAACTATATTCACAAGAATATAATTTCAGTTTTTTTTACCATGTTACAACTTACTTAACATAATTTATATCATCTTCTCCTGTCATTTTGTTTCAACTCTTTAAATCTTGATAAACATTTCGCTGAAATTTTAATACCAGGAGGAAGCGAGATAAAAGTTAATATGGAGATCTGCGCGTTTTTACAGTAATATAGTTGTGAACCCCATTGCTTTTATCATTTGTGAGTGGAACCACTTTACCCTCGATATACTTTATAAAGCAGGAAAAAGCTTAGAACAATTTCCATCGCCTGGCACTTTTAAACTCTTGTTTACAGCGTAAAAACGCCCACTTTGCAAATTATGAATAATCAAGGAAAGTAACTTTTAAACACTGCTACAACTCATTATTTATTCATGAATATTCAACACTGAAACTGCGAATTCATCGAAACATAATTGCGTCTAATTGCTTTCTAAGCAAAATAGAAGACAAATCGTTCTTTCTGTTATTGACGCAGTTTGTGAAAGGTTTTTGTTTCTGCAGCTTAGACATATTCTGTACAATAAAGTTATCCTGGATAAATGTCCTACCGTAGATGATTTTCTGACAGCGAATTCAATTTGTGGTATCATAGTTCTGGCGATATGTTATCCCAAACCATCATTTAATCCGACGAAGATTATCATTAAAAAAATATTTCAGAGACATCATATCTAGTAGATTACTTTCCCTATTGAAATATTATCTTCGAATTCAAACGAAAATTGAATTACCAATACATTCGAGTCCTACCTATTTAACACAGATTAAAGGATTTTCATACATGAAACACATATTGAATATCTGCTCAGAATTGCACATAACCCTCACTATACACTCTGTTAAACAACATTTCTACGACGATATTCATAACTATAGGATTGAAAAAAAAGGTCCTATCGAATGGTCGACGAAACAAATTTTAATTCAGTTTGAAGGTATTCAAAAACCTGCCTAATGACGGAAATCGCTCAGACTTCATACCGGGTGAGATAATTGAATTTGCATATTATTATAACATATAAAATGTGAAAAAACCATAAAAAAAATTGTTATCGCATTTTTACTTGGACTGCTGACAGAAACTTCATGTTATGCAGAAATATAAGGTGCGAAAGGAATTTAAAAAATGTTTTATTTAACATTATGTCAAAAATATTAATTATTATGCAATGAAAAGAATAATACCTATTCTTTGTGCTATTTACCGTCTAATCTCCAATTTTTTTTATATGGAAGGTCTCAAAATAAAAGTTTTTTTAAATATTTGAAACTGTTATTCATGATTTCTGTGACAGAAAGAGAAAGAGAGAGAGAGAGAGAGAGAGAGAGAGAGAGAGAGAGAGAGAGAGAGAGAGAGAGAGAGAGAGAGAGAGAGAGAGAGAGAGAGAGAGAGAGAGAGAGAGAGAGAGAGAGAGAGAGTACGCAGAAAAAGAGTTGCATCAACAAAAACTGGTTTTATTGATAAACCGTAGTTTTAAAAAAATGCAAGCTATATTTAGCACTAAAGCTCATATAAAAATAGACTATTGCTTCCAAAATACATTTTAACAGGATCACTGGTTTAAACAGGTATGATATGATATAAGTATTCACAAGTTCTATTGCGGAAAGTTTTGTTTTGCTATAAGCGTTCAGTTCATATATATCTTGAAACTTAATTGAAACATTTTATATGACTTTCATTTCAAATGACTTTCTCAGATGATATTAATTATACTAATTGAACTGAATTATTCGGTTATAAATGATAATCCGACTTAATTGGGTTTATTAACTGAAGTATAAAATAGCAGTAAGCCTCTAAAGTTATTTTATGGTTTCGGTTGAGGAACGTTTGTCAATAAAATTTTAATCAAATTAATGAAATACATAACTTTCAATTCCCAGTCAACATTTATCCTCTTCGATATACAGCGAACAGGACACGAATGCAAAAGACGGTTTAAATGTATAGTTTTCAAACCATAATCCTTGAACTCGAATATTTGTTTCTTTTTCATTATTCATTGTATAACCAATTTAATATTTTTATTAGGTATGGATTTCGTCGATGAACTGATAATTCAAAGCTTTATGCAACTGACTCCCGGTGGATAAGCCTTCATCTCAAATGGGTTCAAATAAATCGATGCAGAACTGGGCATTTTCTTTTCTAATATCTACCACCATGATTATACGCCCTGTTTCGCAGTATTTCTTCCTCTTAAACGCGAAGGTCTGCTACTTATGGCTCAAACAAAAAACACGGATAAACACTTTAGACGCTCTAGAATCACATTTTCTGTGTCGCAATGACTCCAAGTTCAAACCAACAACAGCTATCAGGCAACAAACTAAGGCAAGGTGAAAAGTCTCTGAAAAATGAGACAAGAAATGATTTATTTCGTCAAAACTTATTTTATTTCTCAACACAATCTCCTTGTAGCCCGATACACTTCGTACAACGTTTTTATAACTTTTCGATTCCGGCAATCCTTCAAAATAGGCGTTTATTTCAGCAATGAACTCATCGTTGGAGCCAAATTTCTTTCCGCCGAGCCATTTCTTTTTGGAAATGAATGAAAATCGCAGGGGCAAATCTGGAGAATATGGTGGATGACGAATCAATTTGTAGCGCAATTCATGCAATTATGCCATTGCGATTGCAGACCTGTGCACCGGTGCGTTGTCCTGGTGGAAGAGCACTTTCTTTAACAAATGCGGCCGTTTTCGCTTCAACTCACCGTCGAATCTATCCAACAGCTTTGCACAATGAACGCCAGTGATCGTTTTCCCTTTGCAAGGTAATTGATATGGACGATACCGTGTGCATCCCAAAAAACTGTCACCATGACTTTGTTGGCAGATAAACCCACTTTGGCCTTTTTCGGCTTCGATTCACCAGGACAAGTCCACTGCTTGAACTGTTCTTTGGTCTCTGGTGTGTTGTGATGAATCCATGTTTCATCCACGGTTATGAAACGGTGCAAAAAGTCCTCATTCGCGCTTGAACGTCGCCAAACACTCCTTTCAAGTTGTCACAGGGTAGCGCTTGTTGTCAACAGAGAGCAAATGCGGCACCCATCTGACAGATAGCTTTCTCATATTCAAAAATTTATGCAAAATGTTCCGTAACCGTTCGGTTGAAATGTCCATAGCTTCAGCACTTCAACTTGCCGATCGTCCAATGTCATACCATGGATTTTATAGACTTTTCTGACATTGTAACCTTAATTGGACGACCAGAACGGTCAATGTCCTTTCTGGTCATACAACCACAACGAAAATCAGTAAAACACTTGTGATCCATTCCAATCGATGGTGCGGAGTCCCCATAATATTAAACAAGCGATGCTTTGGTTTGCGTAATGTTTTTTCCACGCAAGAAATAATGTTTCTTTCCATGTTTACAAAAATGTTCAAGATTACTTGCTTTCGATGGGTGTCAAAACAGAACGGAATGACATTTCAGTCTGGAAATTTCAATTCGTTCTAGTTAAAGATGGTACATCACAAATGTCACATGGCATTTTGGATTTTGGCCCCATTTGTTTTATAACTTGTGAAACTTGTATAACTTGTAAAAACTTTTAGATCATCATACGTTGTGCTTGCTTGCACCCTGATTATTAACGTTGAAATCCGTCAATACAACTCTCGCAAATCTTGTATCTTTCCGATTTGTCGTAGGAATCGACATGCCAAAGATAACTCGAACCATAATCAAAGTATACCAGGTCTACCGGAGCCTCCCTTCTACTCTTTTTAAAATTTTAGTGCAATCTGATTGGTCGTTTATTACGTTTATTTAATGTCATTAATGTCATAGACGACGACATAATATGATGTTGTTACTTGCCGGCGACGAGCTGATGAGAGCAAGGCTGTGATTGGAGGAGCTGGGTGATGTCACCCAGCGCGAGAAACGATGAAAGGGAGGCTCCGGCAGACCTGGTATACTTTGACTATGACTCGAACCCCATCACTGTTGGTTTGACATATATCAGACCGACAGATTGAGCCTAAATTCACATTTACTCGACAGACAGAGATTTGTATCGGCCCGTTCATAACAATACAAACAGTACTTATTGATATTTTTTGCTGAATTACCATTGTAGGATCTGGCCGTGGCTGCTATTCTTCTGGACGGAAAAGGAACGAAGAGGAAAAAGAGGGCGCACATATACTTTAATCTATGTAAATCACTTGATTTTGAAGAGAAATTTTCGAAGAATTTTTAAATGAGTATAGAAATCACACTACTGTAGACAGTTAAAAGTGATTTATAAAAACAGGATAGTAGATGGTCAATATATTTCTTATTGGTCATATCATAGACGTTATCTTACTTCAACTAACACTATTAATACCTCACAATCCATATTTGCTTCTCTCTGACCACAAAAATGCAAATGGCGATAGGTCGAGAAAAAACAAGGTGAAATCATTGGACTCAAACACCCTATTTCACAGGTCTAATAACATTTGACATTCATTATACTACACCGAAATCGGCCTTGCAGATGTACAAACATGACCGTCACCAGAAAAACATTCTCCCAAAGAATGCCGGTGGGCGCTGTTAGGTCTCGTGCAGCGTCTGTCCTGCACGGGCTATTTGAATTATTTAAGTGTGTATTTCCGCATATGAGAATCATTGTTCAATATTTTGTCTGTTCGTTACGTCTGTCACGATCAGATATAACGTGAATCATGCTTTAATCTTCTTCAACAAACTACCCCCTCCCTTACGATCTATCTCAGAAGTATTTGTATTTGTTGCGTTACCTACTGACTAACAAGTCCTTGCTGGGTAAACTTTAGATTTTTCCACTTTTAACCATATATTTGAGCAGAAGTATTGATCTGAGACATAATAAAAGCAAAACTATTCGATAGGACATTTTCTCCGAACAAGTCCGATTCACCATAGGTCCCGTTTTAAGGTTACAGACTTATAAACTTGATATGCTTGTCTTTGCTGAAGTTCCATTTCGGAAAATTGTTTCATAAGTCAATCGACGAAATCCTAATAAAAATACTAAATTGGGTATACCATAGAGAAAACGAACCCAAACAACTCAACTGTTGGCACTGTCTATATACTTTATATAATATTGGTCATGAGAGCACATATTTATTATTGTGGATCGTCTGGCTAATAATTGTAGATCGAATCTACAGTTTTATTGAACTTGGGTATCATTAATAGGGTTTCATGGAAATCAATTCCATACTGTTGGGCAGAATGTTTTGCTGTGAACCTAACCTTATAGCTGTCATTCTATTGTAACAAAGTTCAATTAATTATTTGATTTTGGTCAAGTAGAAACGCGTTTACAGCTCGTAAAATTCCGAATAAGTGGCTGGTATTACTTTAACGTAATTGCCTGTAAAGTTATATGATTCATTAACTCTGAATAGGTATTCCGTATATAATAATATTGTTCTAATACCGGCTCTCCACCACACCTAATAATTCCGAATAATTAAAATTATTTCAATAAATGAAATGTACATAGTATGCATTTACAACTGTTATAGAATTTGCAGGTATTCCGATGAAGTATTTCGAAAGAAGCGATAGCGTTGGAAATAACCCTTCAAACTTCCAACAACCTTATGCGGAAAACTACGTACAAGCAAAACCCGACGATAAGAATCCTCACCTTGAAAAATCTTGCACCTCCTCACCTTGCAGAAGAGGATTTGGTGAACCAATATGAGGGCGAATTTTAGATATAAAAAGTAGCGTCGCTGTCAAGCATTGTTCAGAACATAAGGAAAAAGGACACGGCACAAAATAAGGATTTGGTTGCAAGGACTTGAAAACATATAAAAGACAGTGGCAGACAGATATAGAAATATTCAATTGTGCGAATTTGTTCCGTGCTTCAGTGAATTAACATAAGTTAACATAAATGATAGCTCAGTATTTGTTTTACGATATTACGATATATTGCATTGTGTATTCCGTAGATGGTAAATGTAAATCATTTATCAACTGATTCCGTACCGAATAGTAATACGACCATATCGTAAAAAAGACATATGTTGTAACAGTTTTCCTTTTAACGACTTAGCTTCTTTGCATTTCCACCTGGGTCGATTGGTTGGGTCAAATACCGTTCAATTGCATTCAATAATTATTATACGACTATTCTTCTTTGAATATATTCAATATTTGGAATTTCCCGTTTTATTTAGTTATTTCCTCTCCATCTCTTAATGAGCTAAGTTATTATAACCAAATATCAATTGTAATTGAAGCCTACAACTTGATACTTTTCTTCTGCCCAATGGGCCCTGGTTATACTCCACTGTAGCTACCCTAGGCTATCTATAGATCTCACCGTGACACGCTCTGTATGAGGACCCTAGCAGCAGAAGTCCTCTAGGTAAAATAAACCTTTAGAGAAATCTGGCGCCCGAGGAATTGAAGTTTATCCCCCAGTAAGTAGTTTACGCCTTATGTGACAAGGCACGTCACACTATTAATACATTGTTTTGAACTAAATACCTATTTATTATTAGGATTGAACTAGTCTTTACTTGTTGGAAATCCATTCTATTACGAATGAAATGAATAATACACTGTAGATAAAATTGAAAATGATATTTTCTTATAAAATTGAAAGAAAACACGACGTTTCGTCACACAGTGGCTTCTTCAGATGAACAATGGTACCTAAAGTTGAATTTTTATTCGTATAAATAGAGAATAATACTGTTGTAACTTTAAATACCATTGTTAATCTGAAGAAGCCACTGTGTGACGAAATATGTAGTATTTTCTTTTACTTTTAATAATAAAAGTGTATTTTGGAATTTTTCTACAGTGGTACTTCAGTGTAGCGTTCATTTGTAATCTATCTATTTTATCGGATGTTTCTTGGATTTGGTGACTACCAATTCCGAAAATATGCTTCCATGCAGAGATTGGATCTCTTTTTTTGTTACAAGTTTTTCACACCTTATTATGAAAACATTGCGTTCCTCTGAATCTGGTTAATATTACATGAGCGCCATATATACTGAAGGTTGACATAGCCGCAATATTTCTCGTAGTCGATTGTCACTGGGCCTTGTTTTCATTATGGGTCCAGCATAGTCACTTAGACGTTGGATTGGTTATAACATATTTGAACAAAAAAATCTCTTCACGTTTGAACATCTTGTTCAATAATAGTTCATCTTTCTATAGCAATATCCAACTAAACGTCCTTCTTGATAATAACAACATAATTATATCGGGTGTCCCAAAAGGTTTTGCCGAGTTTATACCCTAATGAATGTATTTGTCAGAAACGCTCAGAATGGATTACAAGTAGAATGTATAGCCACTAATTACTCAATCTGAGCTCTCTCACAAATTACTATTGCTGTGTATCTTTTGATATTTATTTCATCAAATCCTAATTATGTTTCAGTACCTAAATTCTCAGAGGATAATCAAAATGTTTGATAATATTGAACACTAAAATTGTTTAATGGAATTGAAGTAGAATAAGATGTGTACCATATTATTCAGAATCAACGAGTGGAGTCAGCTTTACACATAAACAACAAAAGCATTTTAATTTCGATTTGTTCAGTAATATCTTAACCCTTCATGCACGCAGAACGAACTAAAGGAACTCCCATTATTATAAAGGATCTTTGATATTCATTACGCCCTTGTTGTTGTTTGATCACAAGGCCGTTTCGATTGGAAATTACACTTTGAGTTCTTAATTGATGAGAAACAGTAATTTTGTATATATCTATGTTATTTACATAAAGTTGGAATATTTTCTAATGCTATATTACATTGTTCTTCCAATTCCAATCCTCACAAATTTGCCTATTTGGCCATCAAAAATTTACGAAATTCAATGTGCTATAAGTACTTATTTCGATAACTGAATTGTCATTTCCAGCGGATGATATACCGTAGTGTTCTCTACAATGCCCGGATCTTGTTGAATTGTCCAACATAAGAAATCTACTATTACCTTTTTGATAGAAGTGGAGAATAAATGAATACGACAATAACAATTGTTATGTATCCGGCGAAAACTAATAAGAAATCGATCGTATTAGCTGTTACTCTCTGATAATTCATCACATTGATAAAATAGAACACTTTTTAATTTGTTTTTATCATCCACAGGGTGTTTCAAAAAAAGGTGACCCCGTTGCTAGGATGGGTAGAACACTCAAGGATAAGTGCTTTGCTCAGTAAACAATTTTCGTAACTGCATCCTTATTCAAGATATAGTTGTAAAAAAAAATTAAAAACATTTTTTACGATTATGTCGAAACTACTGGTAACATTGTAATGTAATTTTGTATGAATATGTTTTGGAAGCTGACACATCGCATGAATTTATTTTTAAACCTGACTCTCATAGAAGGCGTTAATTACTCGGTTCATACCGAGTAGTTTTAATCAAAATTTTTGAGGTTAGCTTTTCTAATTCAAATTTTACGTGACATTGAACATTATTCAATTTTACACCAAAAAGGTGAAACTCGATACTGTGTACCGTTTTCGAAATATTTTGATTTGAAAATAATGAAGTAATAACTGATGCTGGTATAAAATAAAAAACAATTACCAATTTATTAAAAACCAAAAACAATAACATTATTCTAATGCTGAAGTTATTAATTAAACAAAGAATCAAACTAAAAATTAAAATAAAATTGAATAAAAACATGAGATATTCAATGAGTTAGAGTAAGTGTTCAAAATGTCCTAAGTAAAAAAGGTCGTCGCAAACCTCAAAACGGTTTTGTCTGATTAGCAATAGAAAACTGACATATATTGATAGTTAAGACGGTAATGTCAATAACATGAAATATTGTTGATAAATACGTTATTTAACAATCAAAATGTATTCAAATGTTGAATACACCGACATGTTATTAACCTCAAGCGAGTGTTTAGGAAACGCTAGTGTAGCTGTTACGCGTTATGCAGACAAGTTTCCCAGAAGAAATATACCGAATAAAAAAACGTTTAAAGCCGTGGAACGACCTTGTCGACGAACTTGGAATGTGACACTGAGAAAAAATAATTCTGATATGCCCAATGGTAACTGTTTTTTACTTTATACCAGCATCATATATTACTTCATCATTTTCAAATCAAAATAGTACGAAAACGGTGCACAATATCGAGTTTTACTTAGAGTACCTTTTTGGTGTAAAATTGAATGATGTTTAATTCCACGTAAGATTTGAATTAGAAAATTTAGCCTCAAAAAAGTTATGATTAAAACTACTCGGTTCGAACCGTGTAATTAGCGCCTCTATGAGAGTCAGACAAAAAAATTAATTCAGGCGATGTATCAGCTTCCAAAACATATTCATACTGAATTTCATTGCAATGTTCCCAGTAGTTTCGAAATAATCGTAAAAAATGTCTCTACAATTTTTTTTACAACACCGAATACGGATGCGGTTATGGAAATTTATTACTAAGCGAAGCACTTATCTTTCAGTATTCTACTTATCCTAGCAAAGGGGCCACTTTATTTTTAAACACCCTGTATATTATAGTAACACTAACATGACTTTGGTTCCAACAACTTGTGTGTCATTTTCAAAACGGTACAAATGTATGAATAAACAAAGGAGAAAATTCAAATTTGTGATAATTCATCATATTGATATAATAAAACAAAACACTTTCACTATGTTTTTTATCACATATCTTACAGAAAAAAATTGTGACTATAGTTTCAATACTAGCGTGTCATCTTCAAACGATACTAAGGTATGAAAATATGAATAATCTTGGGTATTTATGGTACAATATAATAGTCTAGGAGCTAGACCGATATTGATGGTCTGAACATTAACCCGATGGCACTATGGTTTATCGTCAGAGTACGGTCCAATGATCAATTCATCTCACAGACCGAATTTTCCCCGGCTGCTAGATCTCGAGATACAGCATCCGCATTTTTTCTTTTTTTTGACTGGAGGTTAACCCTTTCCAAGTTGCGGTTACTTGAAAAGCATGCCATCCATATACACTTCCATCATGTGCCATCATTTTTTATCGTGTCCGTTTATCAGGCCGACCAGTGAAAATTGGACCGAAAATGGACTGCAAGTTAACCCTCCCAAACCTGGTGGAAAATGTTCATTGGTGTTGGCAATTGTTAACATACCCTATGCCATCGAAAGTTATCAGTCCATTTCCGAGTAATTGGTCATTATTTGGACTATAAAATTCGAGGGTTACAAGGTAACTTTATTGGAGGTCAAATAAAGATTTAAATATATTGCCATCACTCCTTACCTATTTCAACCCCCCGAAATTCCCTAAAACCATCCCCCCAAAAAATATGAATAATATGGATAATATGACCGATTTTATGATAAATTAGTCAATTATTGAGATTCTGGCGGCGTTTAAAAGCGAAATGCCCGTTTTCGTTTTTTGTTTTGTTTTGGAGGGTGGTTTTATGGGTTTTTGGGGGATTGAAATAGGCAAAGAATGATGGCAATAATTTTAAATCTTTATTTGGCCTCCAATAAAGTTATTTAACATGGTTCCATCATGTTACCTTGTAACCCGCAAGTTTTATCCACAAAATGAAAAAAAGAAACATTTTTGGTCCAAATAATGGCCAATTACTTGGAAATGGACCGATAACTTTTGATGGCACAGGGTATGTTAACAATTGCCAGCACCAATGAACATTTTCCACCAGGTTTGGGGGGGTTAACTTGCAGTCCATTTTCGGTTCAATTTTAACTGGTTGGCCTGATAAGCGGACACAATAAAATATGATGGCACATGGTGGAAGTGTTTAAGAATGGCATGCTTCTCAAGTAAGTAACCGCAACTTGGAAAGGGTTAATCTCCAGTCAAAAAAAAAATGCGGATGCTGTATCTCGAGATCTAACAGCCGGGGAAAATTCGGTCTGTGAGATGAATTGGTCATTGAACCGTCCTCTAACGATAAACCATAGTGCCATCGGGTTAATGTTCAGACCATCAATATCGGTCTAGCTCCTAGACTATAAGACACAGGTAACAAGTGGGGTTTCGGTTGGGAAAATACGTTGTTAGAATAGTATAATTGAAATTGGATAATGAGGTAGAGTTAATATCGTGATAATGAAATTTTAATGCGGAGGTATACTAGGAAGGCACAAAAGGATTATGTGAAGTTTTACGTTATCAAGACATCAAACAGAATGATGTAGTACACATCTAATTGGTCGTTTAAAAGTTTATTGTCACTAATTTTAATACGTTCGAAAATTTCTATTGATTCTAGTGTGTTTAATCTAAAACCTCTACTCTGGTTATGTAAAATTTTAACTTCATCTAAATTTGGAAAATTGTGCCCTGTTTCTAAAATATGAAAGATGAATATGTTTCATTAAGGGTAAAAGATTATATATAAGAAACGTTTTTGATCTTTTAGACTTGATAAAACATATTCATCTTTCTTAATATTTTGGAAACAGGGCACACTTTTCCAAATTTAGATGAAGTTAAGATTTCACATAACTAGAGTGGGGTTTCAAATTAAACACACTAGAATCAATAGATATTTTCAAAGGTATTAAAAATAATGACAATAAAATTTTAAACAATCAAACTACAGTCACGATTTGTTTCTATAATACCTGTGATAAAAAACAAAGTAAAAGTATTTTATTTCATTATATCAAACATAGGAGATCTTACGACATTTATTATAGTCAAATATAAATAAAGACACAACAAATAGGATTGTAGTTTGAACATGGCCGGGTTTAAATAATTGGAATAAGATAATAGGGTAAAGCTACAAAGGTAATTAGGAAATTTTGATGCGGGGAATTTTCTTAATAAGTTAATGAAAAAAATTATTCATTAAGAAGATTCCTAACCTACGGCAAAAGAGTGAAATTGAATCTGAGTTAACTAGTAAATTCAACCTTGGCAACATTAATTCTTCTATTATTAAGTTAGTAATAGATATTCTAATACGCTCCCTGATATGCTTCTGGGGAATGTAGACCCAAACGATCGCCACTTCTCCTACTACTTCAAATGATTTTACTTATGAAATTTTCCAAAAACCATACATTTTGGCTGTTTGAATAGAACTAAAATATGCAATGAAAATATAATTCTCAATTTTGAACAAATGTGGTTTAGAACTTTCCAATTAACAATAAATATTAATAGATACAGCATCGGATATACATTACTAAAGCAGTGCTTGCGGCCAACATCGTGAGAACAAAAGAAGAGTGAGGTGAAGACGCTGTTTGCTTTCAGTAATAACTAGATGTGCATTACTATTATAAAGGGTGATTCTAATAGAGTTTCAACATTAAAATCTAACATATTTTTGAAACGCCACTGTATTTCTCAACGGCAACGTGAGATTTATAACTTAGATACATAAACAAAAATAGTCATGGAGCAATATACGAAGGAACAACGTGTTAAAATTATCCAACCATATTGGTATAGGATAGAACAGATGCACAAATACAATATCAAAAATTCAAAATACGATCACGAATCATAAAGTATGTCTAAATTTGAATAATAAACTTAAAGCTTTGAAGATAGGCAATGGGAAGTGCCAACAAACCGAAAATCTTGACGCGGCAAGAGTCAAAAAGACAAAATGTAGACCAGTAACAAAAATTAAGTATGCATTGCTTGCTTTATTGCTTGAATCACGTGCATTGAAGAAATGGTTGAAATAGTATCTATTACTAATAATAATTGTTTTGCTGAAATATTACGATTATTATAAACACTACTTTTTATCGAATCCGTTAGAAGTACTTCAATAAAAAATATTTTGAACCAACACGAAATACTTCAATAAAAAATATTTCAAACCAACGCTTTCTTGCTGAGATATTTTTTTAACTTTCTCAAAATGAGAAAGTTGGCGTTTGACGGCTTTCTGAAATAATCTATTCAATTAAAATCTTCAGCTTAACTCAAAGTTAATACCATGAAGATGAAGTTTCCCGAGTGTACTTAGCTTTTCATAATCAAACACTGTATTCGAAAGATATAAATAATAATCTTGATATTTTATTATGGCTGATTCAACTCGAATGACATGTTCAACAGGATGGCGCCACCTGCCACAAAGCACGTGAAACAGTCATTTTACGCCGAATAAATTTCCCTATCGGTGCCTATCATGAGAGGCAACCTTGTAATGTCCATAGAATATCGTGTGAGTCAGTGATGGAATTCTGGGAGAGGGGTAGGCAATGACATTTTTCTCAAAAATTTGGAAATCAGGAAATATTAAGGTCTAGTCTTTGCTTAGAATCGCTCAATATGGAATAACGATATTTCCGATGAGCATCGTCCATGGAAATATCTATAGAAAAGCAACAGATCAATCTTCCTACGATGTTCTAGAGGTCAAAGAATCCGTAAGTGTGGCATCACCAGCCAGAGTACCCCAGGGCAGGTTCAATCTGTGCTTTGTAGATCATGATGAGCTGATAAGGTATGAAGTAGCTCGGAATAGGCACGGCACAGAATAGAATGATAAGCTTCTGTGAAGCAGTTTTCACAATGGGCCTCCCACGATCGTTCCATGAGAGGTTGCCGTTTGTGGTGATACCGAGAATGGAGATTGAGAACTTCAGAGAAATATTTACATGACATCATCATATAAGGAATTGCGGGATCCGCCTTTCTGTAAAAAATACAAGTTCGAGTTTTGGTTGCATTGGATGTAGTTTCTTGTCACAGCTACATTTATTATATCGAACCGTCTCTGTCTTGTACCGCTGACTTCATTGGATGAAATATGAGCCTTAGAACATAAAGTGGTATGAAGTGTAGCACAGGACGGGGATATCTTGCAACAGATAGTTGATATGAGAACAAAGTTGGCGCCAAGACATATCCCTATGGAACACCAACGCTCATGAGATCTTGCTCCGCGGCATTTATGTGGGTTTTCTGGCGAGAAGGTTGGAACTCGAGGTTGCCCTCTAGACGTCCTTCTCGACTGATCTGAAATTGAGACCAAGTTCTTTCGCAACTGTTTGTGCTGCCTTAACGACAAATGCCCCTACTCCGGGCAATTCATGACTTTTAACATGACACAGGAGGGGGTCCGAAGTCCTAAGAACTTCACAAGCTATACTCAGAATCACACTTCGATGCAGACCCTCAAGACTGAGAAGTCCCCTGCCTCCCCGGTGACGTGGGAGATAGATGCGGGAAGCGGACGACCAAGGATGCAAATCTGTCGAACAAGGTTTTTGTGCTTGCCAGGGAGAGCCTACTTCACCTGGAAAGCGTCATAATTAAGACGCTGTTCAATTCCCCGGTATCGATAGGTCTCTCCAGCATCAAGGTGTTTAAAGACGCTTCCTCAAATGAAACACTGCGCACCTGTCCAATCCCAACTCCTTGCGTACGGCTGGTGTATATTCCTGAACCACGTTGAGAGCTTGATGGAGGTTTTTCTCCCTAGAGGCATACAGTTTCAAATCATCCATGTAAAATAAATGGGTGATCTGCTGCGTCCGGTCGGTCGGTGGTCCAGAGTAATATCTACGAGTCTATCTTAAAGCAATGAAGAGCGGCAGCAGTGAGATGTTGAATAAGAGGGGACTCGAGGAGTCTCCTTGGAAAACACCCCTATTGAATGTTGCCAATTCTGTCAAGACTTGTCGTATGCCTGATGTGATGGCAAAACGAGTCTTCTAGAATGGCCACAGATGTTCTATGCATCTCACCATTCCTGTTTAATAGCCTCTCATTAAGTATAAGTATTTGTTCACAATGTATAATAATATACATATTAAACTGCATGCAATCTATGTGGAATCTAACAATTATTTCTGACGTAGATAGAACGCTATTGTATCTTGGACCTGTAGAAGAAAAAGTCCAATTCCGAATATAATTGGCTTTGAGGGATTTATTTCCTTTGTGGAATTACATGATATAACAAGGTCTTTGGGGAGTTGCTCCTTCCAAATTGAAAACTTATTTTTAGATTGAGTTGTAACAGAATTCGAGGAATTTTAATAACTTAAGTGAGATCATTATTTTCAACGGTAGATAATATGAAGAGCTGTGCGTTGTATTGTTAAACTTTTCTATAAAAGGAACTTCATATAGATAATAATCCGGAATTTCCACTCTATTACATCTATCCAACAGGTATGAAGTTTTCTTGTTATTTCATTAGAAATGATGGCTACGTCAGGCTATTCACAAACACAAATTAAAGTGAAATCTGTCTTCTCCACCAAGAATTATGTATGAGCTTATCTGGTAGGATAGTACACCCTAAAAAAACCTAAACTTCTTCGGTACCTATCCATAACCATTTTTCATTAGTCGTCCAATTCATTGACTTCATCATTATGCAGAAATTGAAATGATATTGCCTCATTCCAATCTGGGGAAATCATCTCGTACTAACCAAAATTTATTGATGCTTAGAGATAATGTATTGGCAGAATAATAATAAGCGAACTGAATTTTATGAGCGGGACGAGCTTACTTGACGCAGCTCCCGTTGCATTAAGAAATTATCAATTATCTCCGTGAACTAATTTAAGAATGCGATTTTTCGGGCTTGTACTTTACAACTTTATCTCGGCAGTAATCCACCGTTGATTCATTGTGCTACAGTGTCTCCAGAAAAAGGATGGCGAACGTCACCAAGGTCCTGCACTGGTTCCAAACAAAATGACCGATTAAAGGTGGTCTGTGTGTACTGATGCGACCAAGGAATTATCCCTCGGCTACAGAAGATTTCAGAATATTTTGTAAGTTTTTGCTGAAGATGTAAGTTCGAACCCAGAAACTTCTCACGAGGCCAACAATTTGTTAAATTACCGGACAAAGAAGGATAATGTGATTATAGCAGACTTCTGGGCTGTAAGACTAGAGTGAATCAACGGAGTCAGCAAATCCTTTAAAAATGAAACAATAGAACTTACAACGGCCATTGGTCTGCTGAAATCACAGTTTGAATTTTTATCATTTCAAAGGTAAATGTTTGATGATTTTTATGATGTTAGATGTGCCATACACAGACGAAATCAAGCGTATGCTTCAGGGAAGGGAGAAGTTCAATATTGAAACTTACTGATCTATATTGGATGAGTTATCTGCAGAGCATTTTGTTGTTCGTAAGCATATACATTCTATATTTGTGTTCCTTGTTGAGTTCCTATTGATAACGGATGCCGAAATAAAACAAGCTACCCAAAAATTATTTCAGGGCATCGAGTTAGACTTTGCCGATGAGATGGTTCATTCGAAGTATTTTATATTGAATTCGTGCAAAATTATGGTGCAGTCATCGTTCCCAAATTTTATAACATGGTTAAGAATTAATGTCATGATCACGAATGCTACGAGTGAACGAACATTTTTTGAAATTCCTAAAAAATTCTCATCAATCTTCAACGATACAAGAGCGACTGAACGTACTTGCTATTATGGCCACTCCCGCAAAATGTATAGTTTTAGGATAAAATCTTTCACATCAACCAAATCAAGAAAAGTAAAGAATTAGAAGTATTGTTGAGATGAGTACTTGCTATCATGGCCACTCCCGCAAAATGTATAGTTTTAGGATAAAATCTTTCACATCAACCAAATCAAGAAAAGTAAAGAATTAGAAGTATTGTTGAGATGAATAAATTTAAAAAATACATTTTTTTATAATAAAGAGCAACCCATGAACGGACAATTTCTCAACGTTTTTCCAATATTATCGTAATTATGTTGTAAAAGAAAAGCGCAGTGACCTTGAAGGTCGAAAAATGATTCTCACCGATTCAGGGGGGCTGGCGCTCCCCGGACCCCCGCTGTGGCTAGCGAAAGATCATTGATTACCACTTCCTCGGGGCCTCGACAGCTGCACTGCGAGTGATTATTACACAATAATAAAGGGATCTGGCAATAATTTAGAAATGGGTGTAATGTCCTGGAGTGGAAATTACTTGAATCTCTGGTGCTGACGTCATAGGTTAGATCAAAACAGTCCGTATATCAAATTACTCGATACGACTAGTCGAACTCGTTCATTGAAGAATGTCACACTATGTTACATCTTTTTATAACGACTATCGTGAAGTAGGTCGATCGCATTATCACATATTGATTAGTTCCCATGTAACGATTTATGACAATAGGAAGTTATAGTTTAGAGTATGATGGAAGAAACGGAAATTGGTTTTTAGTTTTTTTGGAGATGTAACGTGGCAGAAGAGAACGGAGGTCGTGGTGGTTACTCGTTGTAAGTCACTTGAGTAGGAGAATATACTGGTTTAATAACTGGAACCTTATTAGAGGGATTTATTGTCCCAAGATATTAAATGTTGTTTGTTTGTTTGGGAATTTATAATTTCACTGGTTTGGTAAGCAGACAGCAGACCATTAAATTGGGATAATTGGACCTACACGTGTTCCCAGGACATCGAGCAGAAGCCCAAAATCATATTGTTCTTGACTTTGGAAACCCTTTTTCATTATAAAAGGTAACTATATCTAATTAAATTTTGTTTCACTCTATTTGATAACTTGCCCTATATTTTTCACAAGTAATAATTTTTATGAAATGAATTTTCTTTTATAACCTAGGAATCAGTCAGGGTACAAGAAATAAGATAATTATCTGAACTAAGTTAAATTACCTACGGATCAATATTGTAGATATTAGGAGTTTATTAGATTTATTTTGTTGTATCGATTATTTTTATGTACAATGTATGTGTATTTTATTTCTACAAGGGTATTTCATTTCCAAGAGAACTAGAAGTGAATATACTTGTGAATTGTTCAATAATGGGTTAGGTTAGTTACCCTGTAAGGAACAGTTGTGGTTATGTTTGTATATTATCTTCAGGGTTTTCCCTTTCTGTTTTTTTTATTGGACATCAGTTATTCTGGAAGTTTTGGAAATATCACTTATCTAATATGGAGATTGTAGCAAGTATTATGCCTTATTAACTAGGTCGAACTGTGTTGAAAATAGACCATCCAGGGATCTAGGTACAGGTTACAACCGAGAGTTGAACTAGGTAACATGTTTTAAACATTGTTTTAATTGTGATTCTAATGTTAACAAGTCGACTTGTAAGACTTGGTAAGAACATCTAGTTGAAAGTTTTGGAATTGATTCAACTTGTAAAGCAACCAAATCCAAATGAGTTACATTTTGCTATCAGGATTATTTTTGTGGTAATTTTTTATGTTAAATACAACCTTCTACCATTATTTTGTTACGGTAGTGTTTCAATTACTCACCTATTATAACCTTTTCTTTTTATTTGTCCGTTTATCCAAGCATAGTTGAGAGCAATTACACAAAATTAATCATACAAAACGGACTGGCGCCCCTATCATCTTTTATGATAATTTATATTGAACTCCAAGACCCAGTACAGTGTAATTCGAAGTTGGCGAACCACCCCTCCTGAGCAGCACGGGTTGTTTATGTAATTTGAGATATACGATAGAAAGAAAAATTACATAACATCGGGATCTGATAATCTAGTAGAGTTTAATTAAACCAAACTCAAGCTTGCGTCTTCTCCTGGAAGGAGGATCCCACAATTTCTAATATCATGATATCAGGTACAACTATTCCTATGAAGTCTTCCATATCCATACTCGGAATCACCACCAACAGCCCCCTCTCATGGCATGATCATGTGAGGCTCATTGTCAAAACTGATTCACAAAAACTTGGTTTTCTATTCCCTGCCAAGAACTACTTTACATCTCAGCAGTTCCTCATAATCTACAAAGCACAGATTCAACCTGTCCACGAGTATTGTTCACATGTTTGAAGTTTGGCTCCCAAACATACGCTGAAGCTATTGGATTCTATTCAGAAGAGATTGATGATGTCACACTTATGAATTCTCTAGAACATCGTAGGAAGGTAGGCGATCTCTCCCTTTTCTATAGAAATTTTCATGGTCGGTTTTCATCAGAAATATCGTCTGTTTTTCCACCACGAGAGATTCCAGACAGGCAGACTAGACGAGCGAAGTTGTAGAGCTCACTGCCTGGTGAGGTCTTTCCCTATGCCTATAAGCTCCAAAGCTTCAAGAAAAATATGGATGCATATCTCCCAACATTCTACCGCTGGCTCACACGATGTTCTTCAAACGTTATGAGCCTCTCGTGTAGTCAAAGTATAGAAGAAAAAAAAGCCATATTTTCTTTTTAGACTCAGATCATTGCTTATTAAATTTGTGGGTCTAAAAACTGATTATGTTCAAGTGTCTCTTATGATATTCTATTTCAAAGTCTGAATATAATAATACATCAGTATTTCGAGAATAATGAAGAAACTTTATGATATCAAAGTAATGAGATAAATAGGATATTTATCTAATATCAGTGGCCTACATAATGACTAAAGGGCGGAATATATGCACGTCAATTCAGTTAAAATATGCGCATATATATATATATATATATATATATATATATATGCATATATTCTTTGAAATATGCAACAATATTCATTTATTTGTCAAAATATGCAATTATATGCCTTGAATATAACATGGAAAAATGGAAATAAAGAAACGCCGACTCTTACAAAATTTATTTATTTTAAGTAAAATTAAAAGAAAAATATAATAGGTACAATTTTTAACTTGAAATAGTATAAAATGCATTTATAACGATATATTTTTCAAAATTTTCCAATAAAAGTGTTTGCCTTCTGTCTATAAAAATATGTTTGTACAAAGAAAAAGATCTTTCAACATCTACCGATGTGATCTGGCAATATTTTAATTTGGGTAGTAAGTTATAAGGCCAAGGTATTACTTCGTTGGATGGTCTAGTATCAAAAATATTTTTGACTTCCATTAAATACTTAAAGCCTTCATTCTTTCCCACAATAACTTCGAGTTTACTTCTTACTTGATTTCCTACATCACCGGGAACTTTTTTGCATTTGTCGGAAAAAGTTTCAACAATATTAATTGATTCTCTTAAACTCATATTCCTGGTTTCTAACGAAGTTATTATATCTGGTATAAAACTAAAATTAACCTTAATAAAAACAAGTTCCTTAGCTAAATTTACATTTTTGAATACTGCTTGACTTTGCACACTGTGAATTGTCTTCTAAATCTAAAACTATGTCTTTAATGACTTCAAAATGGTCTGCGTAGAATATCGCGGCCTTAATCCATGTTCCCCATTGAGTAATTACGGGCTCTGGAGGTAAACTAACTTTACATTTGAAATTAATTTGTTCACCAAAGGATATGCTGTTCTAATTGTTTCTGCAACTCTGTTTATCCCGTGTAAAAGGCAAGTGACATGTACCATATTGGGATAAAATATTTTTAAGTTTTGGCCTACTTTAACCATATACGGCGCTGCGTCAGACAAAAACACTAAAAACTTCTCTACTGGAACTGAGTTTGGTGAAAAAAAATTTGATAGAGACTGCTGAATAAATCGAGTTACGGTCACATTACTTGTTTTGTCTGTTTAGAAGATATTAAATATGGCTTCCCTGGTTCATTTTCTTGAAGCCCTCCAATAATAAGATGTGCGATATATCGACCACATGAGTCTGTGCTTTCATCAACAATAATATAAAAATGTTCATCGCCCAGTGAAACTTTAATTTCTTCCATTACGGTTTCGTATACTGTTTGCACATACTTCTTTCTAAGTGTGGATTCTCCAGGGATGTTTTGATTACAATATTTTTGCGAAAAATCTCTGAATTGTGTATTTTGCAGTTTCTTCAAAGGTATATATGCTTTGCATAAGTCTTGATGAAACACCTCCTTTTCACTCTTTGGTTTGACATTTTGAAATGCGGTTTGCACACACTGCTGAACAGGCACAGATTTATTTTTCTGCAACTTAGCTTTATGCATATCTGTTTTCAAGTGTTGATCAATTTGGAACTTCTTTTCACAAACAATGATTTTGGCACAAACTTTGCAAAACACTTTATCCCCACTAAATTCCAACTCAGGAAAATTTTTAATCCAAGAAGCGGCTTTCGGCATTTTGGGCGTTTGAAATAAATATTTTCGAAATCACTCTTTTCACACCGGAATCTATCGACAAACTGAACTATACAATATAAATACAAAAGAAGAGACCACATTTGCTCTCCAATTAGGCACCGAAAAGAAGCAAGACAAAAAGGTTCACTTGGCGTCGGTACTTTGAAGTCCGAACTATGAAAGCAAGCCGCCGCATTCCAACTAGACCCCCGCGCACCGAATAGAAGTTTCTGTTCGGTGACAATACTTACTACCACCGAACACGACTTGGCACCACCAGGGATTATTTAAGTATGCCAGCGAAATAGACAACATTAGGGGTGGAGCTTCAAGTGAACCTTCTTGTCTTGTTTCTGTTCGGTGAATTAGGCAAGCTGATTACTTGGAAATTCCTAAACATCCAATAAATAAAGGCAATAAACCATATAATAATAAAATGGGTTCATAAACCATATAATAATAAAACCTACCCACCTTTTAAATTATTTCAATTATCTGCAAGGGTCGTACTTAATCTTTTGATAAAACGAAAAACATAAAAATATGCACACAAATTTTATTTTTGCCGAAATATGCAATTTTTTATGAAATTTGTAAAAATATGCAAAATATGCAAATATATGCACTTTGCATATATTCCGCCCTTTAATAATGACCTAATGTTTTATCATCTTGACCAGTAATCGGAACAGAGACATTTCACAAGAAACTATACTGCTGAAGGTATGACTGCACCTACTGTGTCGATGGATTTACTACATTAATAGTATTAAATCGCAATTACTAAATTACATTGGAAGTAACAATCATCAAATTACAATTATTGGACAGATTAAAAAATTATGTTTGATCAACACGTTGACGTACTGATATTTGAACGCTATTCTTGGATTGCAGAGCGTTTTCTAATGAATGTACGGAAGGAGTTTGTTGGCGTTGTTTGCTAGGCAGGTATTTTCTGTTTACGATTGAATGTCTGGAATTTGTCACAACTAGTATAATAGTGCTGGCTTCCACTCTGTTGAGCAAATATTCATGAATCTACATTATGTGCGGATCGTGCAATCATGGGTTCCAAATCTTACAACCTACATTTCCTCCCAACTTTTGTTGTCACATTTCTTGTGAATAGGAATAACTTGAGCAAATTCCGAAGAGAGACTTTCTTTTCTTTATTTTTAAATTTAACAGTTCACCTCACGCACAAAATACGTTGTTATCTGCCAACACACATACATAAGGTATACAGTGAGAGAATATTTAATGATTTAAATTTAATGTATGCTGAATTCGCCATTTCTCGAATCAAGTAAGGCAAATATTAATTTTCACCAGTACAGCGATTACTCATTACTCGAAATTTTTCGAATAAAAGATTCAGATGAATGTATATGTAGCTGCTCTTTGCCCCAGATATCCAAATCGAATCAAATGGCACTGACTTTTCAGAAGATATACATCTATATAAAGAGAGTAATGAAGGAAGAAACAGAAAGAGTGCTCCTGCAATTCATTTCATAGGCTCTATTGAGAACAAAGTAGAACATGCTGATTTTGTCACTGGATAAGTAGCAAACTTAGCTGAGACAGGAAAATGCATGATCAGCACCTTTCATAATCTTCTTTAAAGACTTGGAACTACAAACAACTGAACAGAAGAAACATCGGGGAGATGACTGGAATCCTAACCGGTCATTGTCGTCTTAGCAAAAACCTACATAATATGGGCATCGCAGATGACCTTATATGTAGGAAATGCAGTAAAGAGGCGGCAGAAACTGCCTCTCACATCCTGTTGGAATGCCCAGCATTAGCATCCCTCAGGCACCGACACTTCGAAGAATCAAAGCTGCTCCCAGAAGAACTTATGGAAGCCAGCGCAAGCAATATTCTGGGTTTCTGGCGGGCCACAGACCTGCTAGAATAGAAAAGGCTCCTGACCACGTGGCGCACAATGGGTCTTACTACGTGATCTAAGTGCATTTGGAGGCTAACCTTCCTCCCCTCAAACGATGATGATGCTATTGATAAGAACTGGGCAATACCATAAATACTGTTGAGCTTGTTGTTATAGTTCGCTTCGCTAAAAGGAATATTCAATTACGTATGTATAAAACTGTTGAAAAAAGCAATTTTCACGGTGAAACATGTGGTTCGGGATATATCTGTTGGTATGAGTAATTGCGTTGTCAACCTCTTATGCGAAGGCTAATTCATCAGAGGGATATTGATCATTCAGGATATTCAAAATATATCAATGTCGAAGTTTTCATGGCATGGAAGTTGTGATCGCAAAAATATCACCAACATAGCTAGAACAAACCTCAGGAAATAACTTTGAACTTTTTGACTTTTCCTATTTACTAAGAAAAAGTTCGCCAACATGGTACATGATGATTTCTCGTAGCAGCTCTACGTGTTTGTAAAATTTCTATGAGAAGAAAAAACATTTTGACTATTTTAGATTCGCTTTAAGCTTCATTTATTTCAATAATGGCCCTAATTAAAATTTTGCAGGAATAATCTTTTTTTTCAATTTGAACGAGAAAATCGGCAATTTAAAAAAAATTTGATAATTGTAGGGAATAAGGTGGGAAAACTGCCTCCCTATACGTTGTTGAACAATTGTGCCAAATCTTTTTAGTGTCGAATAATAGGTATCTATTTCAGGAGAACTTGGATCAAATTTGGTTAGAATTGCGGCAGTGGTCAGAGAGTTACGACTCGAATTTCAAGATCTGTATTTCCCTTATTGATGGTTTCTGAAGGAAACTAAATTATGCATGTCGACTTATTTTTGATGTACTATCGAATGGTGAAGTTTGGCAGATTACAAACTGGGATAACCTGCATAATAATACAATAAAGATGCTAGTATCGACCCTTGTAAAACACATTATGTCGTCAATTCGGATAAACTTTCAACGTAATAGTACGGAGTATAATTTTAGGTATTCCCACATTTATCAGTTTCAATTTGCAATATATTTTCGGTTCCTACGAGTGAGAGAAGTTAGTGATCTATGGATCACGGCTTTTTTAACTTTTTCAACTACCCTAAATTTTCCTCAATATACGTAGTGGAAGGAAAGTATTGTATTGTATTGTGTTTCTCTGATCATAAATATCTATATATCATAATCATATTATATTTAACCTACAGAATGTCTTATATTATTGCCTCATCAAAGTGATGACATCACAGTTTTGTGTTTCTTGACGATAGTTACTTTATAATAAGGTTACTTCAATTAATTACTCTATGATATCATGAAAGTAAGGTTGACTATACAGAGATAGTCCTTTATGTCAAAGATTTTGGCAATTCACCTCACAGCAAAGTACTATAATAATAATAATAATACATAGAGTTGTTAAAGTCGTATGTTTTCAATTCAAATAAGCTTTCATTGTCGTCATGGCATGACATATTATAGTGTGATTTAACTTCAATTTATTATATTAGTTATTAAGAAAGTTAATGAATATATATTGCAATCATTGGTAGAAGGAAGATAGTGATTTATTAATTATAAAAAATTTCGTAAATTGACTCAATTTTTCTTTAGGTACTCTTCTAAATTTGAGAGAAATAAATCTTCCATCCCTTTCATATCATTACGTTAATTGAATTGTTTAATTTTTGATTTTTGAAGAAAATGAACAGTTAAAGTTCGGAATTGTTATCAAAGCTAGTAATATTTAGCAAACTAATCGACCTCTCATTTAAAAACTCACGCAGTTTGAGCAAATGTGTAAATTTGCACAAAATTTAGATGACAATGAAATTAATATCTTTGGATCATTTTTATATCGTACTTGTATTCTAAAAGCTAGGCATGGCATTCGTACATTTACACAATAAATTCAACCCATTTGACCGAATGTGTATGTGTAGCAGAATATGAAAATGAGTTGATTTTAATGAGCAATTCATTAAAGCCGTACAATGCTTCGCATTGGAGATAATGTATAGATTAAGACTGTCTTATAGTAAATTGGCGAAAGACCAATTAAATTTATATTTAGATCTCTTCCACATATATCATAAATACGACTATCATAGATACTTCTTCCTTTTGTTGGTTTGTGCGGTTCAATTTTCGACAAAGGAAAGAAATACTCGACTTTAGATAATAAAATAAACTTGGGCCTCATATTCACTTTCTACAAAATCATTAATTATATCGATGGTATAAATCGTTTGAATAAAATACCATCCGATACTCTTGTTCTGCAATGAACTTAAATGTGTACAGTACCACGCTTGCATTATATCCAGTTCTATATTCAACTTTTTCATCTCTTGTAATCTTTTCTCACCTTCTAGTGATTTTTTTTAACTTTCCATATTACTTGAAATAAATAACTTATTGAAGAGCGCTTGACTCCTGTGATTGAGATTTATCTCATAATGGTCAATGAAACGTTCGATATTCCCTAGTGTTATTCATCATTAATATCATTGATACCTACTAAACAATCTAGCAAGTGGATATATAAATAAATTTCCATTATTTTGTATCTATGGCATGCATTTTCAGTTTGGGTATACCACGATAGAAAATGTTTATACCTCAGAAACTGGAACTGCATTAACTTCAATTCTTGCTTCATATTGAGATACATCCTTGTTATAGTTGAGACATTCTTTTTGATGCATTTGCAATGATTACTGATCTATCATGTCCTTCAAGTTTGTATTTCATAGCTCATCGGTAATTATACCACGTAATAGTTAAAATATTTAGATAGTCGAAGTATTAAGAAATTTCATTTTGGATGTCGTTTTTCTAACCACATAAAGCTGTACCATCAGCAAAACTCACTGTTTTAGAACGTATTGGAAGTTCGATACATCATTAATATAAATTGAAGACAAAGCTCTCCCCAGAAAGGATCCATAGAGCTTTCAGAAATGTCCTCCTCTAACTCACATACTCATCATATAGACCTGAGTAACTGAGAGAATAAGCAATTGATAATTTATAATGCTTAAAGCTTTATACAAATCAATGAAGGGGCAATTACATGTATTTTCTTCAGCCAAGTTACTATAAATCTTAGACCTTATTAATCTTGAATATTTGCTTATTTTTCCTCTTTGAAATATTCCTTCGTTTCAATGAAAGTCGATAGTGATTACCAATTGATTTACGAACGTCTAACAATGTACATTAATTTTATATTTATAGGTTTCAACTGGCCTCCAGGAAGTATCGGGTTTGATATACTTGTTCGGTAGAATTGTGAAGGTTGTATAGTTTCTGATAGCAATGATTAATATAATTTGTATTTGCATGATTTCAACTTATTCAAACTATAAATCCTACTCGTTACGATAAATATGTTTGAACCATATTATTTTCAGTACAAGAAGTTATGATTTGAGAACTGTTTGTCGAACATAAAGCCTGAAAACGAATTTCTCTTCCTCTTGAAAATTTGATGCATTTCTTATTGTACAGTGGATAAAAATCCACATCTAGTTGAATCAATAAGCCAAGAAATAGAAGAATAAATTTTGATGAAGGAAAACCCAGGTAGCTGAAACTTGAAGAAAAAATATTTTAAAATCTTAATCCTAATGGGATTGCGAGAACATTAATTAACCAAACATAAGTTATCTAGATTCATCTGCTAAAAAGTGTCCAAATAATAGCTTTAATATAAATGTCGTCAAGTGTAAAACTACAAAATTTCATGTAAGAAGGGATAGAGATATTAAAAAATGACGAAGTGGTATTAGAAAAAATCTTCCAAACAGATTCAGCTAGGAGTGAATGTCTGTAGAGGGAAATCATCATACCTCAATCTGGCGGCAGCGACTGCGATACAATACTTTAGAAAGCTGGGTTTTTTGGTGTGTGTGTGTGTGTGTTTTGTGGTGATTGAAAACCAAATATTGGTCATACCATGTTTTACAATAATGATGTAACCATCAACATAAATTCTGGAATGTACGGTAATTGATATTATAATTCAAAGAACTAGAGTGTAGATATGATAACATAATCTTGAAAAATTACCCTCTTTATATAATATCACGTGCTTCAAAAATAATTGACTCGATGTAGACAATTAATTAAATAACACCTTACGAAGAGAGAAGCTCTACGGAGCAGTTACGTGCCGAAGAAATAATTCGAATTAATGTTGGCAATTTAACTTATCCAGAGAGTTTCCACTATAAGATTAATTTTCCTTATGAACGGCTCTCGACAGGTAAATCGAACCATCAAATTGCATTAGTAAATCATCGTACTCTCCTTAAACAGTAGATATTATATATTTTTAGATTTCTTTCCTTCATCAGGGTCCACAAATTACTTTTATTGATATACCTAGAAAAGAAAGAATGTTCTATTCTCCAGAAAATTTAAAGCTGTTTATTTATATTGAATAGGATATCTCATCTTTAGTAACAAATTCTCATTTCCCAACTTTTTTTACAGAAAAGAGGTTCACTTTATGATAGTCGCTACCTCTCACTGTTTTCGAGATATTCATCTTTGAAACGTCCAATGCTGTTAGCTGAAATAATTAAAATAATTTATAAATTTCTAACACAAGGGTTTATTTCCAACTAATAATTGTAATAATGAGTAAATTAATTATTAGGTAACGAAAATATGTCTTTTTGACATCAACTGCTCAAAATGTCCACCTGTAACTTTAATACATGTAACAACGTGCTTATTAAGAAATTGTCTTATTTTAAAGTAAAGATTCTTATTACTATATTTTAAATGTTCTGCCATAGTTCTTCTTCTCGGGTGTTTATAGTTTCTCTATAAACAACTGATTCCATGTAACCTCAGGAATAAAAATTCATGAGGTTGAAGTCAGGAATACGAGCAGGCCCTAGTGTCCGACTTAGACGACCATCCAACGGTCCGGACGTTTGATCGAGATAGTTCCAAACTTGGACAGCAAACTGAGCGGGAGTTTCATCATGCATAATGTAATTCACCTTTCAAATTCGAAAGAAGCTTAACTGAATCCAAAAGGTGGTCTCCTATTATTCCACACGGAACATTTATCTTGAATTCTCGCTGATAATGACGCACAATCACTACGTGAGAATTTTCAATCTCCCATATGTGCTTGTTCCTAAAATTGAAAACTTCTTGACGAGTAATAGTGGCTTCATCGGTCAAAAGCACATTATTCAAGAAACCACGGTGAACGTTTCCTGCATAAGATGAGCAAACAATACTCTAGGTGGTAGGTCTGCTTCTAGAAGGTTTTGAACTTGTGTTGAATGGTAGGGATACAACATTTCCTTATGAAAGATTTTTAGGTCTGTTGTTTTACTTACACCGGTGCTATATCTGTCGATTAGTAACTTCTCGATTTTATGCCATTCAGGTATTAAAATTTCTTCTTCTTTTAGGAACAAAAGTACCAGTCTCTCCAAGTTGATTATGAAGATCTTGGAATAGCTTTCGATTTGACTTCCTTCTCTTTGGATATAACTCTAAATACCGACGATGCTACGCTTCACAAAATTTGTTTGCGCATAAACACAGACCATATCGCGTATTACTTCATTTGAAAATAAATTATGTCTAGGCACTCTATCTCACTTTTATGTACAATTCAAATTATAAGCTAAGAGGTAATTTCTCGGGAAATAGATCACATTAACACTTTGTTTTATATTTTCGTCTTGACGTAAGTTTCGGTCTCACGACCATCATCAGAAGACTTATTATGTCAAGAAGGGTGTTTTAAAACTAATTATAGCACAAGTGTCCAAATCGCACAAATTTCAATCAAAAAAGCCCACGCCGTCGAAACGAACAGAACCACGAATAATAGAAATTGTACCGTCAATATTCAAGTATAAAAATTTAACAAGAATCCACTATTCAGTAATATTCTTATAATATACAAGCGCATGTTGGTATAGTCTCTTAACAACTGAAGATTGAAACTATTATGTTGAGTATCTACTTTCGAAACAGATGTAAGATTTAGGAGGTACTTGAAAAAGGTTGCAGACCTGTATTGTAATATTACTTTTAACATTATAAAGACTCATGTAGGAATTTGCAAGAGTTTCAATTGATTAAGTTTGTATAAATCTGACTTAATCCCTGAATATCATTCCTATGATTTACACTTCAAATCTGTAAATGTGTATCTGTGAACTACCGGGATATCATAAATTATCTTGGTCAAGGGTGGTTGTGGAATCTACAACGTGTGTCTTATTTTACGTTATCAAAACTTGTGTCAAATTAATCAATTTGAAGTTTCTAAAAGTGAGAAATTTCGCAATTTTATACCAATGTTATAACACTCAGAAGTCTCTAGCGCTTTAGACTCCGGGATTTTCACGTGGCCTATGGAAATTAGAAGGTTCGAATCGTATAAAAACACAATTGCATGAACGCCAGACGTTCTATGTAATTAGCTACGAACGTAATCATTTAGACATATACCTCGAGGAGTTCCCTACGCGTCAGTTAGAGTTTATACTTTTTACCTCGATCTTCTTAATTCGGGGCCGTTTTATGCCCCGTGCGGCCGGCACCAGTTGTAATAAAGTGTTTTCGGCTATAGGCCGCTAGCTTTTAACCGCTTTTGGGTATATTTTAGTAGCTAGAAAATTCCCTTTGGTACGTCGCACGTTAGACGCGCGTAGCTGAGACCTGAGAGTACCTGTTTCTATTTTAATTAAATTTTCCTATTTAATCGACATTTTGGGGCCCGAGACTATGCTATTTAGTTGGCCCCGTTCATAAACTAACGACATGGAGAGAAAACCGCATGCGAAAAGTCCTCGTAAAAACTTTCTATGTTCCGAAGATTTGCACTTTTCTAACTCACGAGCTACGTGCTCCTCACGCGAACGTCATTGGATTTATCGGAAATTAACCAATTTAAAACAGTTTTCGACCCAGTTTGTGGCTATTGCGACCTTGTAAAAGGTTCAAAGTTGACATTTCGTTTTACATTCCACAACCACCCTTTACCAAGATAATTCTTAATTTGTAGTTCATTATTGTTTTACAACTGAAATAAATAGGTATGAAATTTGTAGGTTATTGATGATGTCAGTGTGACAGTGACATAATTATTTCAAACGTAAAGTAAGACACACGTTTTAGATTCCACAACCACCCTTGACCAAGATAATTTTTGATATCCCGGTATAACTGTACACACACTCGACTCCACACCTCAAAATGCTCTTGATATTTTAGTGCTATATTATTACTATGAATAAAATAAGACTGGTTCTTGACGTTCCGACACTTAATTTCAATGTTTATCAAAAATCAATGAAGATAGAAACGAACTATCGAAACGTCAAGAAGGAGTCTTATTTTATTCATAGTAATAACATAGAACTAAAATACCAAGAAAATAAATAAAACACATCTACAAATGGTTCAAGAATGTAAATCATAATATTTTCATGCTCAACACAGTTACAATTTCAGTGTAATTACAAAAAGGTACAAATTTTCTATTTGTAATCTTTCATAACTAATAATTACTGTCATAATTTTTTGATTGTCATTTTATGGCTAATAATTATTTCGAATAAATATGATCATTAACGACATCTAATATTTACCAAAATCAATACCACTTTCCTTCCCTTCAGTATTAAGAATAGGAACGCTATCTATAAAACTGTTACGGAAACCAAAGATGATTATGTGGACAAAGAGATATTGTTAATTCAATTTACACAATAATTTTCGACCTAGAATTTTCCGAATAATAGTCCATTTTGAAACTATTGATTATCTGAATCGCCTTGCCAAACTCCCAACCAAGAAAGAGAATAATTGTGTTCCATTGTCGTAGGTACATTATTTTCTTTTAGGTCTTGACTTCTGGTCCTCGAAAATATTATGAATTTTTCTGTTACAATAGAATCAATTAACGAATATCTATTGTTTGCGGTTAAATAGTGGATACTCAGAAGTGAAATAATGAAAAGAAAGAAATAAGACAGGAGTGATGAAAGTAATAGACGTATTTCAGTCTTTCAGGACTTAATCGGCCAAGTTTCATTTGATGCGTCGAATAAGAAATAAAAATCAAACGAGGGAACCGTTTAATCCAAACCTGGCACAAAATGAAGTATTGTAGTTATTGATTCGCTCATCAAATATGAGTACACCACGAAACATGAATCTTAAGGTCGAAAAATAACACAAGCTGCAAGTGAGTATTATAAAACAACCATCCGTATACCTGACAAGACACGCAACTATACGCAATAAAGAATAATGTTCGTGGACTCATTTTATATGTTCAATATAAATCTTTTGATGGAAGCACTATTCCTCGTGAAATTTTGTATTAAAACGATTTGATACTAATTTGAAGTATCATCTTCAGGAAATACAATTCATAAAATATGGAAAATTTGAATACGACTATGGGTTAAAGAGGTTTAAATACATACATGAAGTTCAATATGTAAAATGTGTTCGCATAATATATTCAGAATGAAAATGTATCCTGAAGATGATACTTCAAATTAGTATCGAAACGTGTCGATGATGTTTCAATTAGAAACTTTACGAAGAATGAGGCTTCTTCCCCTTCGTACGGAGTATCAATCCTTTCTGATAAAATCTTTGGGGTCGTTAGCTCGATTTTCCGGGGAAACATCTGTATAAAAATTCCAATAGATTTTATTTAATTTTATTTAGTATATATATATGCCCAACAGGTTAACCCAACTATAGGACAAACAATACAGAGCAACATAATATGAAGAATAACATGAAATATATAAAAAAATAATATCTCATAGGAATAATGAAAATAAACTGGCTAAATTTTCAAATTACATGGTGTAAAAAAAACCTCACCTAACCACACTAATAAAATACTATTGAAAAATAAGTCACATGGTGAACAAATAACATTAAAGTTTGTTGTCATGACAAATATCGGAGATCTAGATGATACATTTGTATTAGACCTAACATTATAAAAAGTTAAGGGACAGAGAGGAGATAATCTAGGTACATTAAAATTTAGTTTACCTAATAAGTAACTGCAGTCAATATTATTATTCAACAAATTATGGAGGAATATTGTGCTCCTTATTCTTCTTCTCAGTTAAAGTGTCAAACAATCGAAAGTAGATAATAATAATTGATGGTCAAAACAAGATAATGAAAGTTCTAAGCCAGAGATATTTCAAATATTTACGTTGAATGCTCTCAATTAGTGTAATCTGGAATTTATACTGAGGGTTCCAGATGAGTGAAGCATATTCCAGTTTTGGTCTATCAATCAATCAAAACGTACACATATCACTTATACTTATGTAGATTAAATGATTACTGAATCTAAAAGATAATCAAACAAAATAAGATGGACTTTACGACTGAAGCTAACAACACAACATTTACTAATGTTTAGATAATTTATTGCTGGCGCACCATTAAAAATATTGTCCAGATCCTTTTGTAGTGCATAGCAGTCATCTATGGTCTTTATTTCTAAAAATATGTTCAAGTCATCACCAAAAATTAGTTTCAATCCGATCATGGTTTCAGCCAAATCATTAATAAACAACAGGAACAGTAGAGGATCAAGGTTTGAACCTTGAGGCAAACCTTGAGGCACACCAGATTTGGCGATAAATGAATTTGATCTTTGACCGCAATACTGCACAAACTGCGATCTATTGATGAGGTATGAGCAAAAAAACGCTACTAAGGAGGTACTAAATCCAATGGATTTGAGCTTGCCTAGAAGAATAGTGTGATCAAGATTATCGAAGGCCTTCGAAAAATCTGTATTTAATACGTCAACCTGTCCTTGGTTTTCAAGAATAGCAGCAATATACGTGTTCAAACAAGGAAGATTCGTAACCGTAGATCTCTTTTGGACAAATCCATGTTGGTATGGTGATATCATATGTGAGAAAGTACTATAAATGCGTTGATACAGACACATCTCAAAGACCTTAGATAAGTTGGACAATATCGCAATTGGACGATAATTGAGTATATTTCCAACATCTCCAGATTTGTGAATGGGAATAATTTTTGCTTTTTTCCAAACACTAAGAAATGTATTAGATTTCAAACTGAGATTAAACAAAATCTGTAGTGGGACAACAAACACAGAAACGCAATCTTTTATTAAGAAGCTTGGTATTTGATCATGTCCAGAGGTGTATTTATTCTTGAGGTTTTCAATAGCAGTTACAATTTCTGGTTGACATCGATACAATATTTAAAAATGATGAGTTAATGTTGGTCAAATCTGAAATATTGCTGAAATCGTTATTGTTATTGGGTTCAGAGTATAAAATGGCAAAGAATGTACCAAATGCTTCAACAATTCCTTTGGATTCATTTAATAGTATAGATGAATGCATGGTAACACTATTATAATAAACTTACGCCGATCATGACAGGCGGCATCGTCGGGGAAGTATGTCTCGAGGTATTTATAGTGGAAAGAGTTTACGCATCATGATTCGTGAACTTCGTTCCTGTGTTTGATACGTCGATGCGTGGTCAATTGTGGAAATAAATGGTAGACTAGGATTCTGAAAGAAGAGGTTTTCATATGTTGGGGAAGAAATATTCTGTTTCGTTTTAGGTTATTGGTATCTTTTAGGATCTCTATTGCTGTGTCTGAAGAGTAAATATTTAGATTATTTATTGTTAAGTAATAGTTTTTGCTACATTTTATGACTCAGTTTACTAATTTATAATTTGTTACTTTGAGGTTATGTATAATGTATTATAATTAAGGTAGTGAATCCCCGTCTGTCAGATAAATTCAGTATTGATATAATGAAATAAAACACTTTTACTTTGTTTTTTATCACATATATTATAGAAATAGTTTCGACACTAGACTCTGATCTTCACGATACTAATGTTTGAAAATATGAATATGAATCTTGGCTATTTATGGTACAATATAAAACACAGGTAACAAGTGGGATTGCGGTTCGTGAAATACAATGCTCGAGTAGTAAAATTGAAATTGGATAATGAGGTAGAGTTGTGATAAGGAAATTTCAATGCGGAAATATACTAGGAAGGTACAAGAGGATTATGGAACTTTTACGTTATCAAGACATCAAACAGGATGTTGTAGTACACATCTAATTGATCATTTAAATTTTTATTGTAGTAATTTTTAATACCTTTGAAAATTTCTTTTGATTATATTGTGTTTAATTTAAAGCCTCTACTCTCGTTATGTAAAATTTAAATTTCATCCAAATTTGGAAAAGTAAGCCCTGTTTCTGAAATATGGTTAGAGAATGATGAATCTGTTTTATTAAGTATAAAAGATCGAAAATGTTCCTTATATCTAATTTCTATATTAGGACTGAATCTACCGATGTAAAAATTATCACACTCTGAACAGGTTACTTTAAATTTCAAGTACTCCAGGCTTAAGCTTATTTGTTTTATGTTTAGCATTGAGCAAAAAAAGGAGAATTTATTTTGAGGTTTGAGGCTGACTTTTAGATTATGTTGCGATAAAATGTCTGCAATTCTTTCAATTATGGTACCAAAATATGTGAGGGAAACGTATTTTGATGAAGAATCGAAATTTTTTGCAAAAGGATAGATACTTGGGTTAATTTCTGCTTTTTTCTGTCTATTAATTTGGATATATGTTGAGGTTGAAAACCATTGTTAATGGCTATAACCTTTATTATATTCAATTCTTCATTCAGGTTTTCAGGAGAAAGAGGAAGTGAAACGGATCTATGTATCATTGAGTTGTATGCTGCTAATTTGTGACTACGAGAACTAAAAGATAAATTGGCAATAGTTGTATCTGTGAATTGTAGGTTTTCTATAGATTTAAAAAGTAGTGATATTATTGCGGTGGTAGCTTCAAACCTCAAAATGAATTGTCCTATTTTTTGTTCAATACTAAAGATAAAACAAATGAGTTTAATAAACCTGGAGTATATAAATTAGCCTGTTCAGAGTGTGATAACTTTTATATCGGTAGATCTAGTCGTAATATAAAAAGTATGATATAAGGAACATTTTCGATTTTTCAGACTTAATAAAACAAATTCGTCTTTCTCTAACCATATTTTAGAAACATGGGACAATTTTCCAAATTTAGATGAAGTTAAAATTTTACATAACGAGAGCAGAGGCTTTAAATTAAACACACTAGAATCAATAAGAATTTTCGAAGGTATTAAAAATAATGAAAATAAAATTTTAAATGATCAGTTAGATGTGTATGTGCATCCTGTTTGATTCTTGATAACGTAAAATTTCCGATGATCCTCTTGTACCTTCCTAGTTTACCTCCGTATTAAAATTTCCTTATCACAATATTACCTCTGCCTCATTATCTAATTTCAATTACACTACTCTAGCAATGTATTTCTCTAACCGCAATCTCACTTGTTAGCTATGTCTTATTTGTACCATAAATAGAAAAAATTATTCATATTTTCATACATTAGTATCGTTTGAAGATGACACGCTAGAGTCGAAACTATAGTCACAATTTGTTTCTATAGTACATATGATAAAAAACAAAGTAAAAGTGTTTTATTTTATTATATCAATATGATAAATTATCACGGCTTCCACCATTGAACATTCAGTATTCCTGTATTTTAGTATCAGTAGTTACTAATGTTATTATTCAGTAAACATCCGAAGTTAGGTTTAGGATCCACAAATTTGCCATCATATCTTATTGATAAAATATTAACTGGAGAGGATTTGAAATCCATAAATGCAAATGTAAATTGTAATAGCGTAGACATGTTGTCAAACAATTTCCATGATCAGTACAGAGGACCATATTCAGGAAGAAGGTTTAAGTTAGGAAAGTACAGGTTGTGGACTATCAACAAATTGATACATTTACGGAAGAAATGCTACATGAAATGCCTATAATAATACATGGAAATCCTGCAGAGGCGAACACACAAGCCAATACGATAAACCGTGCTGTTTTTGGGATGCTGTGCTTCCGGCAACGAATAAGGCACGGGTAAAATTGTTCATTATGCAGAAAAATAGTACACGATATTTGCAGTGTTGCTAATAAAGGCAATGGCAATTTTAGTGATGAGGTTACTTGAAATTCCTGTGTCAGTAAAGAAAATCGTAGAATTAATAGGAAAATATCGATCGGCAGGTAAAGGCTGCAGAAATAATGAGAAAGAGAACCAGAAGTATTTCTTGCGACATAGGAGCAGGTAAATATCTCACTGCTGCTGTTCCAAAATTTGATAGGGGACCATTAGATATAAATAATTTGTAAGGTAATATACTTAATAAAAATAAATGGTGTCAATCGAATAGGCACAAAGACCAGTATAATGAAAAATTGGTTTACTAGGAGTGACCTAACGCCCATTTCGGTAATCGCCTTCAATTATAATGAAATTCCTCAAGACCGTTTCAGTTCTTTGAGAGAAGCCTGTGACGGGCAGTCGATGTTTTCAAAAAAAAATAAAAAATTTTCAAAGTGTCATTGCCAGCAATGAAAACGTCAGTGTAATACCAATCATTGTGCTTGTTTAAAGTCTAATAATCTATGCAACAGTAGGTGTCATTCAGACAATGCTCTTCAAAACAAATAATTTATACAATTTTACAATTTTGTTTGTAGTTTCTATTCAACATTACATTAATGTACTTATATGTTCACATTTTGTTATTTGTAGAATTGGTTTTTGCCTTTTTCAAAATAAATATTCAATAAATAAACTGTATTCAACACATTATAATTAATGTACATATTTTCTTAAAGTTATATGTTCACATTTTATTATTTATAGAATTAGTTTTTGCCTTTCTTAAAAACAAATATTCATTAAATAAAGTGGACCGTATTTTGTTTTCGCAAATTTGTCTCTAAAAAGTACTTAGGCAAATACCATCAAATGCTATCTGACTAGTCAAATAACGTTTGCCCAGGCATGTAGCACTTGCCTAGACAAAAATCATTTGGGCACAATTACCATTTGCCTACGACATATATACGATGGAGTTAATAACAGATTGTTCTTGAGCGGATCTATGATTGGACATTGTCATTGAGGTCTTTATCGATGTGGAATAGTTCACGTAGAAACTGTCTTTACCAATGTTACCATGCTAGATACAATTTTAATAATTTCGCATCTAACATCCCTGACCTTCCTTCCATTTAATTTTATCTCACAACCACATATTTCCTCTATAACAATCAATTCTATGAACAATGATCCAGTGCAAATATGGTCCTCCTCCTTCACCATTCACAGCAAATATCTTCATGGAAGTTTTTGAAGTTGATAATATTATTGATACATCAGTTCTTAAGTTAAAACGTTGGTTTAGATAATGTCGTTGATACTTTAGTAATTCGGCAGCATAGTCGTCATAATCACATCTCTTTCCTCAATCATTCAAATTCATCAAGTCGCAACATCCAATTTACCATGATAATTGAATCAGAAGGTTCACTTCTGTTCCTAGATCTTCTAGTTTGTCGACAAGCAAAGCTCTCTACAACACTCGTTTACTGGAAACCTATCCACACTGATGAATATCTCAATGGCCTTTACCATCATCATCCCACTCAAAAACAATCTGTTATTAATTCACTGGTATACAGAGCTGTTAATTTATCTTACAATCTGAAATCAGAATTGCGTGTCATTTTACGCAATAGTTGTTCGAATTACAACATTAATAAATTGATCTAGGAAATATCATAATGTTCATAAAAACAAAAAATCTATTGGTTTACAAAGGAGTAAAATCTAATCCATCTTTGTAAGATTTCATGATTTGAATTTCAGATAATCCACCAGCATGCAGCTGCCAGTCATTTATTCGTTTGAGAATTAGATATAGCATGTACGGTAGACAAATCCACAAAATCCGATGCAGTATTAATCTAGTTCTGGTATATGTTAGTAACGAATCCGAGGGATTTGCAGAAAACCCTAGGTATTTTCATCAATATTTCACACACTTCAGTCTCTAATCCCAACGGGCGTGTATGTACAAGCTTAGCTTAGATTATTTAGTCTACGTAATCAAGAGAACATCTAATCGTGAAACACTTTGCATATATGAACAAATATTTATGTTTACTCTATTTCTCTTGAAGTTTCTGCTGTTTGAAGCTCTCAGATATTGAAGATAATGAGATCATTATGTTATGACAATTATATATATATATATATATATATATATATATATATATATAACTTAAGAGATATAGAATTAAATTTTCTGAATTATGAAGATAACTTAGATAATTTAACATAGGATTATAAAGATGAATAAACGTAAAAGATTGAACCATAGGCGGGATTCGAACCCACATTTCTGGATTTCTAGTCCAGGGTGTTTACCAATTACACCACTTCGGTAAACACCCTGGACTAGAAATCCAGAAATGTGGGTTCGAATCCCGCCTATGGTTCAATCTTTTACGTTTATTCATCTTTATAATCCTATGTTAAATTATCTAAGTTATCTTCATAATTCAGAAAATTTAATTCTATATCTCTTAAGTTACATACACGATAGTGGCCAATTAGGCAAAGAAACTTTAAACTTGTTTATATATATATATATATATATATATATATATATATATATATATATATATATATATATATATATATATATATATATATATATATATATCATTTATATGCAACCTATCACGCTTTCTGATATAAAAACAAAGTGATTGTTCTTTCATTCAATCATAATGATAAATTACCATAGAGCAACGGCTTCTACCATCAACTTTCTGATAACTTTCTCTATAGGCCATATCAGCAAATGGTCTGCTAGAGTTTCCGGAATCTTGTAATGCTAATCTACATCAGATGTGACATATTTATTGAATATTACCAGTAGGGCTACTCTTATATCTCTCTCTTACAAATGTGTGAAAAAAGAAGTATTGAGATGCTTAAAATACTCGGCTATTAGAAAATAAAAAGAAAACAAAAATGAATGGGTAGGAAGAATTGTGAGTAAAATTCTCACACGAACTGTAGAGATGTAACTAAAACTAGTCTACCTAATGTAGACCCAATACAAGGTGTTTCTGTCACCAAAATCTTGAATCTTACAGTGCAACTCATGATATATCTCTTTGACTTTTCTATAAATTGCATCTAGTACATGAAAAATTTCAACGAAATGTGTGGTAGTCACATTTATTTCACTATGGTGCTACACCTCCGCATTATAAACTATCTATATGAACGAAATTTTCAATGGATTCAGAAACATGGAATTATTGAAACTCGTTCTCGTTCCGATGATACTTACTTATCATTATCATTCTACGATCAGCTTTAATTTGAATAACTTAGAAGACATACGAAAATTATAGTTATTATACAATTATTCACATGAGATGTAATTGTCAATACCACAGAAGAGTTTATTTCTTACCTATAGCGAGCATTTACCTAAATAAATTGTGAAAGGTTAATATTTGGTCCATTATCTAACAATCAAATTATCAACCAATTTATTGCATTTTTCCCCAGAAATTTGTTGTGTAACATTATTCTATTCTATCCTATTGAAATTGATGTTTTTTTTTTAATTCACTAATAAATATTCCGAAAAAATCGGAATACATAATGGAAGAGGATACAAAATTCTGCAAAGCCTTCTTCATTCCAGCGACTGCTCATTTCATTATTGAACAAGATATAAATTAATTCTGCTTGAAGTAGAGACACATTCTGAGAGTGCAGAGTACACACATTGAAAATCATTCATCACTCTCATATGTACAGAGAAGCATTCCTGAGATAATTGTTTTGTGTATTCACTAGTTGGCACATTGTTTTTCAGCCATCCTAGGACATAATAATTGTTTTAATTACATTCAGACTTTACAACATCGAAAGAATGTTCAATTACAAAATCGGAGAAAATATGAGGGAATATACAAATGTGTATCAAATAACTACATACACATATATCTACAAGTAGAGGCATTCGCACAATCGAAACTGAACTAGGAAAATCGAAATATTGAAAATGTATGAGTTAAGCTTAGATTATTTAACTACAAATTAATATTGCTTATTTTAATTCACTATAGGGTAACACTCGAAATCCAACATTCACAAATGTATGAAATATGTGAAATCAACTGTCTATGATTGAATCTTTACCTTGTCAGTTTTGGAGCGCGAAATCAGAGTGGGACGTTGTAACTGCTAGCATTTGCCGAAATAGAAACTTTTGATGTATTTAGATGCAAAATCCGCACAACATAAGCATTGTTATTATAAAAAGAACGTATTTATTTTTTGTCGCAAATAAATTATGTGGTTCTTGTCGCTGCTCTCGATATAATGATCATCAAAAAATTTTTGCTATTTCGGACAAGAAAAGAAATGAAATTTCAAAGATTCTGTCTAATTGACATTAGACAAATGTACATGCAGAGTGACAATTTAATGAAATGGTGTTTTAGTTTTATACACGACAGAAATATTCATTGGAAAATATTCGCGGAATATATGTTATTTGACAAGAAGCAAAATGAAATCCTTGCTAATTTAATAGCTAACTGTAAATAACTGTGATTATGAATAAAAACGCAAGATCACATAGAATTGAAGTGAACATACTACGAAGAACTGCGTACTGAGCTGAAATTATAAATTAACATTATATTTTTTCGTGTCCAAATCCAACTCCGTGGCAGCTAATTAGCAGCAGCCGGAAATGCAGTTAACATTTTGTCGAATTTGAAATGTCCGCGCATCCTAGTTTTTGGACAACAATTTTTCCAGCCCAATATTTGTCGAAAAAACAATCTAAGCGTTCTGTGAAGAATGCGGCCCAGATGCAAGGAATAAGCAATCTATAAGAAGGCCCCTTTGAACTTTCGGTACTAGTTTCATTGGCTTTGAAGCGCTTAGCCCTTTAATCTGGCTGTGAAAATAATCCGCACAAATTCAACCCACTAAAAGCAATTCCGAGATAAGTTTCTTAGCATTCATACAGAGGCTCATCATATCTATTCTTGGTGGACGTAATATCAGATGTGATTTGAATAGTACAGTAAGCTACATAGTTAATAAAACTGCAAAAGAATACAAATTTTAAGAAGTAACTCCTTAACACAGGTTCAAAACGAAAATACTAGTAACTGGCTAGGTAATTTTTTATTATCAGTTTTGGACATGCTTCCCCACATCCGAACGATTAGAAAGTCTGATAACTAACCGTGAACAATTGATTTTTTTTCATCTTTGGACGTTTTAAGACTAAAATTTCCTGTTCAAATGATAAAATTTGGAATATTGAAGCAAATTTACAATAAAAACTCACAACATACACCGACAATAAAAAGATGTCTATCAAAATTACACAATAAAATAAATAACTAACTAATTTGGTTTCGTTTGAAATCAATAGTAAAAACTAGTAGAAACTAACCTACACTATTGGCTCTCGCCCAATATGATAGCTTAGCAAGAGCATAGTCACCAGAGGATCAACGATGCATCTTTGAACCGGATGTGAACCTTAATCTCATCTACTTCGCGTCTTATAGATTACTTATTCTTTGCCAGAACTTCTTCCTTATATGTACATTTACAATTCAAATTGTCAAATCTCGATTTTAGCGATTTTCTTCTCTTTTCATAGTTCGATTGAAAAACAAAAAATTGTCGAAGATCCTTCGATTTCACAGACTGAAAAACCGCAAGACATAGGTAGATTTTGAAAGCACATCTCCTGGTAAAAATTGTTTGTAATCTTGGAACCATGGTGGATGTTTAATTTGATTCTCAATTTATAAATTATTTTAATAATAATTATTGTTGTTTGTAATATAATAATTCAGGTGATTTATAAATAATAAATATTTGGTATCATGGTTTATATTTATTGCATTTACTCACATTTAATTGAACTTAATATTGCAGGGTTATTCTCAGATCTTCTGAGGATGACAACTTCATCAATAACCACTTAACCGCTCCGAATCTTTTACTTTTTACACGTGCGAAGACTGCATTATGGCGTGCCCTTTGGCTTTTTCAGCAGGGCCAATGATGTCCTTGACGAAACTTATTAAATCGAACCCGGTAAAATAACATGCAGTAGTACTATGCAACACATGTGAAAAATACACATCAAAAGTGGGTTACTATCTCAGCAGGCGTCGCCACCGGTTCTCGCACTCAAAGCCAATACGATAGAAAACTACAAAAGTGAAATATGTTTCCTTGGGAAGACCAAGCCAAAACTAGATTGAAGTTCTAAATAAAGGCAATTCATGACCAATATGCAACATAACAGTTCCGTTGCTTTGGTTTGGCTTCTCGACTACATTATTCTTTCTGCTCATACTGCTGATTCGGAAACATCTCTTGAGCTACAATCTGTCAATCCTGCGTTGCGACTATTTTCCATACATAAATCTATGCTATCTTGAGCTTAATTTAAGAGTGAAGCGATAAATCTATAAATTCTTCTCAGAATTAGTGCGAACCACTGGTTACACTATCAAAGCACAAGTTCAACAATTAGGAACCCAGGACACTAAAACTTGGGTTCAATGATCAAGAAGGCGGTAATTCAACCTTACCTCATGTTCAGAAGAAATTTATTATGAATCCTCTGTCTAGCTGCTAGAACCGTTTATTCCGGATATTAAATGGTAAAGTCCTAAATCCAACGTGTAAGTTATGCCAGACAAACGAGGGAATAATGCGCCATCATGAGAAACTGTGCATACATATGCTCAATTCATTTCCCGGCAAACTTAGAATTGAGGAAAATGTAAAAAATGCCACATCTCTGCATGCTTATTGTTCATACATCCAAAGTATAAATGCATTCACCGAAATAACTCCCCAGTAGATTCATTATAATTAATGCTATAACCTTGCAACAATCACCACCACGACGACACTCAATACTACGAGGGCAAGGTGAAGTTTCTGAGAAATAAAACGGATGGCCCCCACAATCGAATGTATTGAAATTTTCAGCCTGATATGCTATTCAGTTCTGTTTTCACCCATCGAAAGCATGCAACCTTGAAGATTTTTGTAAACATGGCAAAAAGTGAATTTCGCATCTTGATTAAACATTATTTCTTGCGTGGAAAAAACATTACGCAAACCAAAGCATCGCTGGTGAAACATTCTGGGGACTCTTCACCATCGATTGGAACGATTCACAAGTGGTTTACTGATTTCCGTTGTGGTAGACCACAAAGGACGCCGAACGTTCTGGTTATCTAATTGAGGTTACAACGGCAGAAAATCGTCGATAAAATCCATGGTATGATATTGGACGATCGGCGAGTTAAAGTGTACGAAATTGCTGAGGTTATGGGTCTCTCAACCGAACCGGTAAGAAACATTTTGCATAAAATTTTGAATATGAGAAAACTATCTGCCAAATGGACGCATTTGCTCTCTGTTGACAACAAGCGCCATCATGTGACAACTTCAAAGGAGTGTTTGGTGATGTTCAAGGGCGATAAGAAGCACTTTGCGCCGTTTCGTAACCGTGTACGAAACATGAATTCATCACAACACACCAGACACTAAAGAACAGTCGATACAGTGAACTTATCCTGGCGAATCGAAGCCGGAAAAGGCCAAAGTGGGTTTATCGATCAACAAAGTCATGAGGACCGTTCTTTGGGATGCACACGGTATCGACCATATCGATTTCCAGGTAATAAGAGCAAAGTGATCACCGACGTATATTATACAGAGCTGTTTGATCTATTCGACGCCGATTTGAAGCGAAAGCGACCGCATTTGGCACAAAAAAAAGTGCTCTTCCCCCTGGAGAATGTTCCGGCGCATAGATCCGCAGTCGCAATGGCAGAATTGCATGAATTGTGCTACGAATTGGTTAGTCATCCACCATATTCTCCAGATGATTTCGCCTCCTGCGAATTTTACCTATTTCCAAACTTGAAGAAATGGCTCGGCGACGATGAGGTCATCACTGAAACAAACGCCTATTTTGAAGGATTGCCGAAATCGTATCATTTGGAAGGGATCGAAAAATTAGAAAAACGTTGGACAAAGGGTACCGGACTACAAGGAGATCATGTTGAGAAATAAAACAGGTTTTGACCAAATAAATCATTTCTTGTTTCATTTTTCAGGGACTTTTCACCTTGCCCTCGTAGGTACATAGATTGCAGATACATTGTAGAAAGTTTGATCGGCGCTTGTAGGAGGCTTTATAGTAGTTGTGGAAGGGTATATTCAGTCGTTCCATATATGCGGAACTCCCAACCACTCATCCACTAATCACTGAATACTATATAGATTACCATTAACGAAGCTACGATATAATAATTTCTGGGCATGTCACTTTATATTCAATGGTTTATGTGAAATTCAGTTAACTGACAACAGTTCAACTATTATTATGATTGAATAATAAAAATAAATATCACTCGTTCCAGCGAATAAATAGCTGAATACGAATCAATTCCCTCCTTTGTCATCTTGTGAAATTAAATTTCAAACTTCATCAAGTTCTGAGATTCCCATCCAATTTTCAACTGATAATAAGAAAATCATTATTCATGTATGCAGTTCATCTTGTTGTAACCCATTTCCATAGTGCTCAGAATTATTTTCCGGCAGTATCCCTCACAAGAACGTGATGTGAACTTACTCATATAAAACATGGTACTGTGTCGGAAATTGACCAATAAATTCACCGCATTATAATTTCTGAAAATAGCAGGTGACCCACTAATAATTAACATATTCTCTTGTAGCTCCTATATAAGAGAAAAGCGTTCTTCGGTTATGAACTACCACTATACTGATTTGTTACTGTCTTATTTGGTAGACTTTGAGTTAAACTGAAATGAACAAGAATATTGATTTCCTTCTAAATGATGAGAATGAGAAAAGTCTAAGGAGAGCAATATTGTGGCCAATGAAATAGAATAGCTCCAATGTATCATCTCCTTCATGGAGTTAGAGGATACTCCCTTAAAAAATTCAAGGTCTTTGGTTATTGAAATGCAAAACAAATCCTGGTGCAGTTCATACGAATGGAGGAAATAAATCGCTCATCAGGTAATAAAAGCTCCGACCTTCTATTCATATTGAGCATTTTATAATCTGACTCAATGCTGCTCTGGCGCATCCACCAGTTAGTCAAACATAGACTCACGTGCGTTTTCCTCGTAATTTTACTATTAAGATGAATTAACACAGAAGAATCATTCATGATGTTCGAAGCCATAGTGAGAGCAGGAAACTAAAGCCTTATACTACATTATATACTGAAGAAATCGTTATTTCTAACAATTGTGAATGAATGTCATCTTGTGGAAATCAGCATTATTTCTGATCACTTTCTGATTTTCAAAGGAATCAAAAGCTCAATTCTACTAATCACGTTCCGGTGTTAAGGAATATTTGAACAAGGACTCATTCATTGATTGAGATAAGAAGATAAGAAAGTACTTTGATCGTTTTTCGTATATGAATAGATGTTACATGTTACAAATTACACCTTTAAAGTGAAAGCCTCTATATCCTCTATGCAGTAGCTCACTTAATCATTGAGGTGGTACTCTTAGTAATTGCATGAATAATTACTCCGAAAATATTACCTTTCTCTGTCGTAGATTCAAATTCGTATTTTAAAACTTTTAAAATTGGTCTTTATTTCCATGTACATAAGACTATTCTAAGTAGATAGTTAAATAAGAACTTTGATTACTGTAATCGTAGAGCTTAATAACTTCTACTTATTTTGACGTAAAAATTTGTTAAGTTTTACTTTATAGTTTATATTTAATTTCAATTTTTGGAAAATAATGAAGAAAATCTATTATCTCATCACATTCTCAGATGTTCTAAGTATCTTCGGATTGAAAGATCTTAAATGTTTGTTATTTGAGAGAAATTAAATAAAACTTATGAACAGGGAAGAATGCTTATACTAACCCATATTTTCTAGTGCGGTAAAGGTTAATATTAGAGCTTTCAAATTTACTGAAACTTTTATGACAGTGAGTGATGGTTGTATGACATCACTATCGAAATTTAACTGGGGTAAGAGAGAAACTTTTTTGGAAATGCTTCAACTGTCATTAAATGAACAAAAAAATACATAAATTAGAGTGAAACGGAATAAACTTTGTCATTTAACAATGAACGACATAAAGCTGTGAGAAAAAAAAATTTAAAGAAAACATGTTTCTAGTTGAATTTAAAAAATGCGTTAGTACAGATCTATAACTGCGATAAAAGTGAAACTTCGTTGGGAATGCTTTAACTGTTATTAAGGAAACAAAAGAAGCTTCAAAAGAAAATTAATGGCGGTAAGATGAAGCTTTGTTATAAATGTCATTAGGTGAACAAAACTGAATCAATTAAAGTGAAACGAAATAAACTTTGGCACGTAACTTTAAGCTACATGAAAATTGTACAATGAAAAAATTTTAAAAAAATGCTAACGAAAGTTAGAGAAAAAATCACAGTTCCCTTATATATATAATTGCATGGTACAAGTGAACCTGTGATTTTTTTTTCTTCAGAAGAATTTTTCTCAAAAAAATTTATTGTAAATTTTTATCTCCCTTAATGACATTTTCCAAAACCTTTCCAAAAAAGTTTCATATTTATCTCCGTTAGATTTGTACTGACGTAATTTTTTATAAATTGTTTGATATACGGCCCCAATCGTAAAAATAGAAAATTCCAAGTCTCAATTTTAATATACGATCTTGAGACTTTTATGCATTATAAAATGAGAAAAATAATCAAATAATAAAAAAATTCATATCTTTTGATATTCTATTTGATGAATAATTGCCAAAATCAATTTTTTCGATTCACTCTCAATAGTCTAATGTCTGTCGTCATTGACTAGGTTTGTTTCTTTATCTGATTCCTCATCGAATTCAATAGACAGAAAAATCTCCATTTCTTTTGTTAGTTCACTGATTCTGTTCTTATTGTGGTCATTGCAGAGAAATTTCTGCTGAGACACTACAGGCATCATATTTTCATATTTGAGAATGGGTTCTAGTTTGTTGTTTATATGATGATAGTTATGTCATTTTGAACAATATTCTTCATGACTACTTTTACGATTGGAGCCGAATTTTCGGAGATAATCCCAACAAACTATAAAATGACACTCTTCGTTTGTTCAAACAATTGTTGGGGCCGGAGTTGTTAAATTATTTTTCTGATACATATTAATTAGATCCGAACAAACGGTTTAAAAAAAAACCACATAAAATTATTTCCACCATCTGCATATTTTATGTCTCTGACGTCTGGACTAGGAAAATTGAACAAACTTGATATCTCGGTGATTTTGACCTAAGCGGATTTGGTAACTGAAACCGAAGTTCGTATTAGAACTCGTGATATTCAAGAAACAATTTTTATGCAAGACTTGATGCCTATCTATACTGATCTGACGTACAGAACATGAGATATTCGCTTCGAATGTCAGACGTTTGAACACGTGAAGTCTAGGACCGCTATCGACGTTGGCAAACCTATTTGTTATGAACAACGTTAGCTATTTATCACTGTAGCACACAGTCACAAATTAGTCACTGCTTGTGTGCAGTGGCCAAAAATGTAATGTAAGAAATTGTTGCTTATATTTGTTAGTATATTAAATCATTATACATTTTAATGTTCCAATCAACTATTTTGTTTCATTTCTTCCTTGAACAAAGTTAGCCAGTATCAGGTTATTAATGTTAATTAAAATAGCTCAGGTTGGGTGAACGTTGGCCCTCTCTTTTTCCGTAACTACCACCTCGTCTCCGGATCCAAGGAAATTTATTGACGGAAATTATTCTTGCAATAATTTAGCTACCAAGTCTTCTCTGACCAAGATAGCTTACGTTGATCCCAAGTTTACCACGTTGTTATTGCGCTTCAGTTTAGGTTCTTATGACCAGCCTAGTTGATTGGGCTACACGAGATAAATTTGCGCTATATTTTCAATAAATTACAGTTCATCAAATGTGTTTCAATCAGGTTATATGAGAATAATCGCAGCATAATAGTTCATTTCACAATTTAATTATTTAATAACAAATAAACGATATCTATAATAGACGACTTCATAAAACATAACTAAACAGTTGTATTAGACGATGTGAATAGACTTTTATCAATATCACTCACACATGGAACTATATTTAGTGATATTATTCCTTTACTATTACGTTATTGGTTTGAAACCAAATCCAACTTTCCATATGTATGTATTATATTATTATCATTATAATATCAAATCTAAATTTCAGAAACGCTATTTGAAAAATCTTTAAGAGTACGTGTTCAAGGATATTGGAATTTTCATAATCAAAATGAGTATATACTATAATGTAGTCTTTATAGTAACAATGAACTTCGTAATATTGCGAGATTTCTTCTCACTCCTGTTAAAATACATAATTATTTGTATATCAAAACAAGACAACACCTACTGCATTTGGTAAAGCTTATTTTATCTCCCAGCTTGATGTATAAGATAATAATTAGTTGACTCATCAGAAAGAGAAAGATAAATAGAAAGAGGAGAGAGAGAGAGGAGGAGACTCAAACGTTTTGTATGATTTGAAATGACAAATACCACAGTATGGCTCTCAACAAAGTTGTCAAATCTCATATATTTTTCGGGAATTGATAACATTGCTTGAACCCATCAAACAATAACAGAGATTTTAGGGATTGTTAATAACAGTTTTGGTACGAATCATGCGTTTGTTGTGACATTAGAACATTAATTCATTTCATCTCCCACGTTCTACTGAATCAAGACCAGTCTAGATCCATATTGAGTGTTGTATATGATGACTACCATTGCTCTTCTTGGCAGAGGAACTTGCATCACTCGAAAAGGCCTAAAAACCGTTTTGACCTGCTGGAGGGATTATCAATATTCAATGAACGATTTCAGATTAGTGGCAATGGCTACCATCACATCAATATTTAGAAATATGAATACATATTTCGGCGTCTAAATTAGATGAGTGTATCAGTCCAACTAATCTATTTGGTATATATCTGAACTGACCTTCGTTCAATCTGACCCTAGTTTCAAAATTCTCTTCCATCATTCCCACAAGGTATTTTCCTGGATAAGTGTTCAACCATTCTCATTTCTAACAAAAATCGTCCAATTGTGTTTATCACAATATCCAAGAACAGATTCGGAGCAATTATGAAAAATTTGAGGTTGGTTCAACCTGTCATATTTAAATAAAATAACTATTAAAAGTAAGATTTTCTCTAATTTAATAAATAAACCGCAGCTCTTTTTAATAAATATTATAAAGTATTGTGTACAATACTTCGTAGTTTTTGTTTGAAGAAGCTACTGTGTTATCAAAACCATAGTGACATTTATTTATCAAATTAGAGAAAATCTAACTTTTAATAGTTATTTAATTTGAGTTTAGAATAAATTTTCATCACGTATCTTTATTGGTTCGTAGATTTTTGCAGTATTCCCTAGTTGTACTATAGATTGCATATGCTATCTATTAGGTCTTATAAAACTATAACATTTGATTGAAATAGTTTCCAGAAGTTGATTATCGAAATTTTATATTTAGATAAGCAGGGTAGTTCGTAACCTATGGAAGAGATTGAAAGAGCACTTAGTGAGGACTAATGTAAACATTTTTGCAACATGACGAACATTAAATAAAGAAAAAATTGCAGTGGTTTAAGGTTTTACATTTTTTTCCACATTCCAAGTATCGTCAGTGCCTTTTAAATTAAATTTAACAAATTCCCAGAAGAAGCAAGTGGATCGTGCTGAAGATATAAAATAAATTCTCTTGTTATATCACGACAAAATGAGCTGTTTTCGAGAAAAACATGTGAATTATTGAGTAAGGAATTTAATTTAATATAATCTATAATTGACAACAATTCAGTACGTAACCTACATATGGTTCGAAAGTGATGTCCTTCCACTTCAAATGCATGAATTAATGCTTCTTAGGAAATTTTAACGAACTCTGGCGAAGATTTTGTATTTTTGTTTCTATAGTAGCCCACAGTTGTCATTAATTCTTTGTCACACCTCTTCAACGTTATGCACTGGAGTCATGTACACTAGAGTTTTGAGATAAACGTGAAGTGAGAAGTTTATTGAGTTTAAATCAGGTGATCTAGAAGCCCACAGCTTCACAACCAGACCCGTTCTTCAGGTAAATTTAGTTCAATAATTATCTCACTTATTATAGCAAAAGGCTTATTTCGAAAATCGTGTTGTATCTAAGCTCAAGTGACGATTTTCAACACACCAATAATGTTCATTATGATGCTTGGATATTTCACATGTCCAAAGCTCGTTTCAACGGCGAAAATCATAGAGAGTATAAAATGATGTTCGGCATTATGGGGATTTTTCTTTACATTGCAGAATTCACACGAGCAACAGAATTTTCAGGAGTGTTCAATTGAGTTAAAAAGACATACTCCGCGGACGACCTACAACATGAAGTGTTCTTTTGAATGACGCAAATTCTCTGAATATTCGTGAATGCGGTATCCTTCTGTTCAGAAATGCTTGACGTCTTGCAGCAAGTACATTGCCGCCATCTAATTCATAGTTATAATCACGTAAGTCGTATTAGTATAATAAGCAAAAACTATCACCCTTGTCCAGTATAAATACTGTTAAAGCTCTGATATTTTCGCGTTTATAAGTGAAGATTTTGATTTACATGACTTTTTAACACATTTAATAGCCACTCAAATTCAATGTAAAAATAGAAACAGATGAGCAGCTTCCATTTCTTGATATTATCATTATAAAAGCTGGTATTCATTTTTAACTCAACATATTATACAGAGAATTCACTCAAACAAATAGATATAGGTCCCTTCGAACCGACAAAATTATAACAACGAAGTTGAGAAACTGGCGTTGTACAATAGTTACGACAAATCTTTGATCAATAACTTAATTTCCAAACGGGAAAGTAAATCTGTACGCAATCAATTAACCAAATTAGTTCAATAAAATTTGAAAGTTTCATTTATCATCCTTCAACAATTAATAAATTACATAATTTGTTTTCTAAATTTGCAATACAAATTCGATTGTTAGTCGTGTACGAAATGCTATGTGGGCCAAACTAGAAAGAATGTTGTAACTCCGCATCAAAAACATTTTACCTATGTAAAGAAAAATAATCGAGGAAAATCAGCGTCAGCCGAACATATTTTAAATACAGGTCACACCATTTCTCAAGGTTTATCACTCTTGAAACATAGTAATGACAAATATCTAGGTAATTAAGAAGGGATGGAAATGTAATAAGCGAAACAGCAAATCAATTACAGGTCAATGGCAGTTTAGGATCTTTGATTTTGAGAGATTTACGTAAAATTTAGACCAAGAATACAAGAGAGCAATTGCTGTCATATCATATTTCTTCCATTTTATTGGAAGACCAATTCTCAAAAATAAGCGACAAATTTACTCAAACTCTTTTTACATGCAATATAAAAGAATCCATGAATCATTATAAATGCGTGGTTTGAAAAACTAATTCAATCAATAATGAAACAGTTATATAACAGCAAACCATCAACAAAACATCCTTTATATGTAGAAGATGCAGGTGTTTGTAAACTTTACAACAGAATAACTACCACGGGGAACGTAAGTAATCATCTAATGGAATAATTACCTTAAACGTGTTCGACTAAATGTAGGTCAAGGAGATTGGTTCGGTATTTGAATTGGTTTAAAAATCGTGTTTTGAACTTTTGGTTATCCCTTCAACATCTAAATACTGTAGTGCAGACAGTATATGTGGAATATATGGAGAAAAAATTAATGATGCTGGGATATCAACTTTCGAAAATACTAATAATCAACTTGCATAAGAGTAAATTCGTTTCTAATGGAAATGGGTGGGTATTGCGCTATTGAAACAAAATATTAACTGTACAAAAGAGGGTTACATTTCAATGCAATTTTGAATAACTTGACGCATGCTCAAAATGTATGCATCTCAGCATATGTGACAATTGCATCATCTGGTGATAAACTAGAGTTCGAAAGTTATATATTATAGCATTATTGATGATAAATAATCACCCTTATCCACTAAAAACATTATTAACGTACTGAGGACCTTTCGGTTACCAAGTAGCAATCATCAGAGTAAACTAAATTATAAATCAAAATGTGCCTGATTAAATACTATTTGGGGATAATAATGTAAACAATGGGTTACCTTCAGCTTTCGCTTATACATTTGTACTGTTGAGAAATGGTGTGACCTGTATTCAAAATATGTTTTTGCTACCGTTGATTTTTCACCATTATTTTTCTTTATATGGGCAAAATGTTCCTTATAGCGAGTTGAAATATTCCTTCTAGTTTGACCCACATATCATATTGAACACGACTCAATTGATTTTGTAAATCCCGAATTTGTCGAAATTCGAAACTTTATCAAAAATGTTGCCTAAACGGTGTTTTAGCTTGTTCTTACATCTATAAACTGACTGTATTGCAAATTTAGAAAACAAACTATGAATTTATTAATTACTGAAGAATAATAAGGGGAACTTTTGAATTTTATTGAAGTATCTGAAGGTAATGGCTCTAATTTGGTTAAATTACTGATCAAAGCCATTATCCGGCACAATTTGCTGAAGTTTCTCAACTTCGTTATTATAATTTTGCTGGCTCAAAGGGACCTTTAATAATCTATGAACTAAACTACTATAAGGAGCTTTTATCTAAATGGTGTAGCTGAATCCGCCGGGGTATACCTATTTGTTTGAGTGGGTTTTCTGTATATGTCGAAATCCAATTGATTACCATATTTTATAATGTTAATATCAAGGAAAGGAAGCTGATTATCTGTTTATATTTCGACAGTGAATCTCAATGAATCAAACTGGCTATTAAGCGTGTTCAAGAAGCCATGTAAATCAGAATCTTTACTTGTAATCGCGAATAATGTCATCAACATATCTACACCAAACTTTTACGAACTGATACAATTTTGATTCCAAGGAGGTTTCAAGTTCACTTAGTAAAATATTGGCCAAAAAAGGAGTGCATTACCCATTGCATATCCGCTTGTTTGCTTATGGTAATTTTTGTTAAAAGTCTTTCAAATCCTAATCTTCCTAAACTGTATTGCTCACCTAAGATTCATAAACCGGGTAATTCCATGATACCAATCATTTCAAACATTAATTGTCCTAAGTATAACATAGCAAAATGGTTAGTGACGGAATTTAGCAACTTCCAAACCGCACCAAGATTTTCTGAGAAAAATCCTTTGGAACTTATTGCAAAATTGAAAGATTTCAAACTTGAACCTGGTTATACTCTCGTTTAATTTGCTGTTTCACTATTTACAAATACCCCAATGTCTGGGTCGATAAACATTCTGAAGTGGTTTTCAAATATTATTATTCCGATAAAAACTGCACAGAATACGTGATAGCAATGGGAAATCGAATCGTTCCTCTATTTGGCTAATATTAGCGAACTTGAAACCTCCTTAAAATTTAAATTTGTTTAAAAATCTGTTTCCAAAACTTTGGTATATATATGTCGATGATATTTTCGCGATTATAAGTAAAGATTTTGATTAACATGGCTTTTTTAACACGCTTAATAGCCAATTTGATCCACTGAAATTCACTGTCGAAATAGAAACAGATGAGCAACTTCCTTTCCTTGAAATTAACATTATAAAGATGGTAATAACTTAGATGTCGACATATACAGAACGCACTCAAACAAATAGGTATACCCCGACGGATTCAGCTACACCATTTAGATATAAAATAGCTCCGTTTAATAGTCTAGTGCATAGATTATTGAACGTCCCCTTGAGCCAGCAAAATTATAACAACAAAGTTGAGAAACTTCAGCAAATTGCGTTGGACAATGGTTACCACAAATCTTTGATCAATAATTTGATTTCTAAACAAAAAAGGAAATTGGAACGTAGATAACTAACCAAATTAGAGCTAATACTTCAATATAATTCAAAAGTTCCATTTATCACACTTTAGTAATTAATAAATTCCATAGTTTGTTTTCTAAATTTGCAATACAACCAGTTTATAGATGTAAGAATAAGATGAAACACCGTTTAGGCAACACCTTTGATAAAGTTTCCGATTTCGACAAATTCTGGATTTACAAAATCAATTGAGTCGTGTTCAAAATGATATGTGGGTCAAACTAGAAGGATCGTTTTAACGCGTTATAAGGAACATTTTCCCATATAAAGAAAGATATTGGTGAAAAACCCATTGTTTATATTATTATCCCAAATAGTATTCAAACAAGCACATTTTAATTTATAATTTAGATTACTCTGATGATGGCTACTTGGTAGCCGAAAGGTCCTCAGTACTTTAATATTATTTTTAGTGGATAAGGGTGATTATTTCTCATCAATAGTGTCATTTGGTAGTGTAAAAGTTTGCATGGGTTCAACGACCGAACAACCGATGGATGCTCCTGACGCCGTTTAAGTTGGGTTCAGCCTTAGGGGTGGGGTCAGAAGGGGGTGAATATAGAAATATTCTTCGAATATGTAGCCCGGGCATCGCCGGGTATATCAGCTATTCAAAAATATAACGTTACTCGTTAAAAAAACCGAGTTGTACATAAATGATAAATCGATAGTCTGCATTATGAAGACGAACGAACACAGTTGAAAGAGACGTCTATCGCATTCAATACGGACTCAATACAATCAAATTAGGTTTAAAGGTAATTTGAAATAAAACATGCGACTCATTTTTATGGAGAATGACAGCTTGAAAGGTATTGACGGTGGCTAGGTTTTCATAATAATTGCCATATTGATGTTACATATAATATTTTGGTGACCATTTTATATTTATTCAATGGATGTAATATGGAACAAAATGAGATTAAATTCTTAATAGGACATAAACAACATATCGTTTTTATACGTGTATAACTCTGAAACTAAATGTGATATTGAAATGCAGTTCTAACTAGTAGTCTTTATTATGTTCCTTGTAGTTTTTTGACTACCTTGTCATCTGAGATGATACAAGTTGGCCAATCAATATAGGGTCTAAAATCTACGAAAATAGATTTCATGTTAGATTCTTATGCAGAAAGTTTTGGTGAAGTTGCAAATTCTCTGAAGTATTGTGCTATTGTTTATATCTGCGTTTTAGTTGCAAAATTCTCTCAATAAATTGTTATCAACAAATTAATGGCGTTTATTTGTTTATTAGCATATATCGACTTCCAATTTCAATAGAAAGTGATCTAATTGTGCTCAAATTGTTGGTATTAAGTTAAGCTATCGCACCTATATGGTGGAGGTACACTTTTTTCTTTTGTTTAGTTTCTACAACAATTTATTTCCTACTCCTTAGTGAACAAATCAACTACCTCGGCAATCAGATGTTAGATCGAAATGGATCTAACGGCATTTGGAAGGTTTCTCAATTGGCATATTTTGATTCAAGATTTATCATCCGATAAGTAGATTCCGAGATATCGTACCAGACGTGTTCGTAACAGTGAATCCGCCATTTCAAATTTTTTGTTAACAAAACTTGATTTAATGTAAAGACTAAAACCGTACTAGCTTACGTTCAAAATATGTTACTAGATTTGTAATTATATCGATAGACAATTCAAGTGACTAAAAAAAAGGCACCGTGCACGAAACTATGAGACGTTTCTACTATTAAGGCATCCAACGCGATTATAAGGATATGGTGAGTATAAAAGATGTAATTTATTATGCAATGCGCCCGCTGTTCTTTCGGTTTTTTTTAATTCATGTAGAGGAATTCGTCTACTATGGGTATTATATAGCCTTGTTCTTTTCCACACAATCTATTCTTGAAAAATAATTTTAATGGAACAAATTCGAGGTTTCACAATATATCAACAATTCAAAGATGTACATTCAACTCAGCTTCTTTACGTGAACTAACAGGTAGACCACATTCATCATAGATAACTGCTCGATGACACTGGAAAAGAACTAAAGCTCGTGAAAAACACACAAGGCTATAATAATACCCACAGTAAACGAATTCCTCTACCTGAAATATAAAAAACAAAAAAAATAGCGTACGCATTGCATATCATATATATTACATCTTTTATTCGCACGCGATGCTTTAGCACTATGAAAGGTACATAGTTTTCGAGCGCCTCGCCGTTTTTTACGTTTCTTAAATTGTTAATATCTATCGATATAATTGAAAATCCAGTAACATATTTTGGACGATGAATCTTGAAATCTTCCAAATGCCCTATTTGCATATTCCGATATTTGGTCACCAAGATACTTAATTTGTTCACTAAGGACTCTTAAATGAACGATTGTAGAAAGTAAACAAAAGAAATAAGTGGCTCTACATTACATAGGTGCGATATCTGAGCTCAATACCACCAACTTGGCCTCAATTGGATTAATTTTTATTGGAACTGGAAGTTTCTATATGCTAAGAAACAATTGACCTAATTTGTTTATTTACTCAAAAAAGTATGGCGTAATGTATGAACATGACGCGTTTTACGTAATGATTAAGCAAATACATTGGAAGAAAAAAATGTGTTAATAAATACCATTAATTTGTTAATGACAATTTATTGAAGAAACAAACACATTCGGTACAATATCGCGGGTTCTACTTATCGGATCGCGATGAATCTTGAAACCTTCCAAATGCCCTATTTGCATATTTCGATATTTGGTCACCGAGATATTTAATTTGTTCACACTCTTAAATGAACGATTGTAGACAGTAAACAAAAGAAATAAGTGGCTCTACATTACATAGGTACGATATCTGAGCTCAATACCACCAACTTGGCCTCAATTGGATTAATTTTTATTGGAACTGGAAGTTTCTATATGCTAAGAAACAATTGACCTAATTTGTTTATTTACTCAAAAAAGTATGGCGTAATGTATGACCATGACGCGTTTTACGTAATGATTGAGCAAATACATTGGGAGAAAAAAATGTGTTTATAAATACCATTAATTTGTTAATGACAATTTATTGAAGAAACAAACACATTCGGTACAATATCGCGGGTTCTACTTATCGGATCGCGATGAATCTTGAAACCTTCCAAATGCCCTATTTGCATATTCCGATATTTGGTCACCGAGATATTTAATTTGTTCACTAAGGACTCTTAAATGAACGATTGTAGACAGTAAACAAAAGAAATAAGTGGCTCTACATTACATAGGTACGATATCTGAGCTCAATACCACCAACTTGGCCTCAATTGGATTAATTTTTATTGGAACTGGAAGTTTCTATATGCTAAGAAACAATTGACATAATTTGTTTATTTACTCAAAAAAGTATGGCGTAATGTATGACCATGACGCGTTTTACGTAATGATTAAGCAAATACATTGGAAGAAAAAAATGTGTTTATAAATACCATTAATTTGTTAATGACAATTTATTGAAGAAACAAACACATTCGGTACAATATCGCGGGTTCTACTTATCGGATCGCGATGAATCTTGAAACCTTCCAAATGCCCTATTTGCATATTCCGATATTTGGTCACCGAGATATTTAATTTGTTCACTAAGGACTCTTAAATGAACGATTGTAGACAGTAAACAAAAGAAATAAGTGACTCTACATTACATAGGTACGATATATGAGCTCAATACCACCAACTTGGCCTCAATTGGATTAATTTTTATTGGAACTGGAAGTTTCTATATGCTAAGAAACAATTGACCTAATTTGTTTATTTACTCAAAAAAGTATGGCGTAATGTATGACCATGACGCGTTTTACGTAATGATTAAGCAAATACATTGGAAGAAAAAAATGTGTTTATAAATACCATTAATTTGTTAATGACAATTTATTGAAGAAACAAACACAATCGGTACAATACCGCGGGTTCTACTTATCGGATCGAGATGAATCTTGAAACCTTCCAAATGCCCTATTTGCATATTCCGATATTTGGTCACCGAGATATTTAATTTGTTCACTAAGGACTCTTAAATGAACGGTTGTAGAAAGTAAACAAAAAAAATAAGTGTCTCTACATTACATAGGTGCGATATCTGAGCTCAATACCACCAACTTGGCCTCAATTGGATTAATTTTCATTGGAACCGGAAGTTTCTATATGCTAAAAAACAATTGACCTAATTTGTTTATTTACTCAAAAAAGTATGGTGTAATGTATGACCATGAGGCGTTTTACGTAATGATTGAGCAAATACATTGGGAGAAAAAATTTTGGTAATAAATACCATTAATTTGTTAATGACAATTTATTGAAGAAAATAGTCGTTATTAGTCTTAAATGATGTGTTTTAATATCTATCTGTAATAGTTTTTGTTTAATTTGCATTTTTCGATAATTTTGCAACTGAAACAAAGATATAAACAATAGCTCAAACTTTAAACAATTATGATTATCAAAGATGGTAATTACTTGGAATTCAACATATTTAAAAAAATCCACTCGAACAAATAGGTATACCTACTCCTGCGGATTTATTTACACCAATTAATTATAAAATAGGTCCATTTAATAGTCTTATATTCATATAATATTAAACGTCCCTTTGCCAGCGAAATTATAACAACGAAGATGAGAAACTTCGACAAATAGCGTTGGACGCTACCTTCAAATAATCATTTTTCAGTACTTAATACATCCCATAATTTGTTTTCTAAATTTGCAATACAACCTGTTTATAGATATAAGAACAACTTAAAAATCCAGGATTCATAAAATTGATTGTGAGTCGTGTTGAAACAACATTCTAACTCGGTATAAAGAACATTTTGTGCATATAAAGAAAAATAGTGGTGAAAAATTTGAGTTAGCCAAATATATTTTAAATAGAGGTCACAGCTCAAGAAAGTTTATCACTCTTGAAATACAACAATGACAATCTAGGTAATTTAAAAGGATGCTTTAGCAATATTTTTAGTGGATAAGGGTGATTGTTTCTTATTTATAGTGTTATAGTGTGAACTCGTTTATTGTTTATTCTTTCAATTTAAATCAGTTGTAAATCCGAGGGGGTCAAATGTCCTAGTTCATCTCCTGAGTTACGCCACTGGTCATACATCAATTGTTTTACTCTCTAATATGACTTGGTACTTGCTTAGCTATAATATGCATCATAGTATCATTCATCAGGGAATAAGAAGCCATGAGGGTTGGAGACCAGATCCTACCTAGTGTCAATATTTTATACTTCGTTAGAAGTTATGTTGCGCTGGCAGATCTAATCATATGGAAATACAGTTTACTGATGAAAATTATTAATCATGTTTTATACGAATGAATTTCACAACCTAAACTAGTACGCAATATATTGTAGGAATACAAGATCGAGTGTTGATATAAAAACAACCATTACAAAATATGAAAGAGATAATCTGATAAAATATTTCTCGTTATTAGCGGGGAATCATAATGTTCATCAAAATATTGATATTATGAGAAATACAATCAATTACTTAGAATGCATTTGCCCTGCCCTCTTACTAGCGTTCTTCTACTTTCCTATGCTCGGAAATGAAGGACATATTATTTTGAGTTATCGTGTTAAGCTGTGAACCGTGAAAAAAAATATTTTGCGAATGATTGATCGCAATAGCCAAATATCAAGTAAAAACTAAAATATGTTTCGCTCTTTAGTACATTATCTAAGGCTCACAATAAGCAACAAAGTTACTTCGACTTGGAGATATGTAGTTATTCAATGGGTGAAATTGTGGATTATGTTGTAATAAAGGGTTCGCGAAGTTAGAGTACTGTTTTTTGAGTCTTGTCAAATGTTCTAGGAACCTACACTAAAACTGCGTCGAATGCATTACAGTTATCGCGACTTAGTTTGTAGACTCCGAATTTTTTGAATTTATCTTTTTTTTGAATTATTAATAAATGGGTATAGATTATTTGTTGTGCTGAAGGCAATGTTGGTAGTTTGGTAATTAAGGAATTGAAATATTCTTCGAGAGTATTTACCTAAAAATGTTAGACATACGAAGTTAGATCATCACTGTTACCTGTGGATTGAGATTATTTTGAAGTATTTTCTCAATTCAATTCGGAATGGAAATTATATTTAAAAATTGAATAGAATGAGCTATTACTTGATGAAAATCCATTTTCAAAATAAATAAAATAACCCAAACATTTGATTCTCACTAATTTAATAGATAAATGTAGCTATAGTTTCGTGAACACCATAGCTACTGGGTTACATATTCGTCGGAAATTTCTTTGAGCGATTTAATTTTGTTCCGTGCTTTCCGTGCTTTAGCGTACGGTCATCATTCCTCTCTCGACGGGATGACAACCCCGAAGTTCTGCTCCCCTAACCACAGGACTCTGATTTTGCTCCTGATTGCCATTGCAACTAAGCCTGTAGACCACCATCATTGATTCCTCATAGTCGGTGGTATGGGTGAGCAAGGTCCTCAATGCCAGTCTGCGTTCCTCGTGGAGTCTCTTATTCTGTCCAGAAGTTTCTGGGCTGTTACCAATTCGGATCTTTTTACCATACGAGAACCACAAGACTTGAGCCTTGGGATGACAATAGCTAAGTAGATCCACATCAGCTGCTTAGGACCCGAACCCCACTTCATACTCTGTCCATGATGCTGCACGAACTGTCTGTTGTTGAAGTATGAGTTAAAAACGTCCCTAAGGAAGTTCTAAGCCCAATAGATCTACGCTTACGCAAATAAATAGTGTTGGTCAAAGGCGATCAAAATATATGTAAACAATAGGTGAACCAGATCTTGGTTGTCAAGAACATCAGCAACATATGTGTTCAAACAAGTGACTTTTACAACCGTAGATCTCTTTTGAACAAAGCCGTGTTGGTATGGTGATATCATATGCGAAGAAGTACTTTAATTCTCAAGACTATTGTTAGACAATATCGCGATCGGACGATGATACCGATATCACCTGATGTGTAAATGGGAACAATCGTTGCTTTTTTCCAAACATCAGGGAAAATATTGGATTTCAAGATAAGATGGAACAAAATCTGAAGTGGTACAAGAAACACAGATGCCCAATATTTTCTTTAGAAGCTTGGTTTTTGATGATGGCTAGTAGTGTATTTATTTTTAATGTATTCAATAGTAGTTACAATTTTTGCTTGACTTATTAATACAGTATTAAAGAATGATGAGTTAATGTTGGTCAAATCTGAATCATTTATGAAATCGCTGTCGTTATTGAGTTCAGAGTATACACTGGCAAAGTATGTACCAAATATCCTACAATTTCTTTGGACGCACTAATGTTTCATTGAAACCCATAGAACCAGAAATTCTAGTCGAATTCCATTAAAATTTCGTATCCAGAATGATGGAGTTGGTATTGTCTAGATTGTCTTCAAGATTCTGATAAGCCATGTGTCTAATACCTCGGTCTCATTAGCTAGGGAAAGTTCCTCAAGGTGACTTTTGTCTAAAGCCTTTAGTAAATCTTTTGGGATACCCTAAGGATCATTCGTCACGCACTCAGAACTTGACAAAATGGCTTATTAATTGTTTAATTAACAAATTCGTCAATTATAAACAAACAAACACAATATTTAATGCGAAAATATTAGCTAGGAAATTTTTGAGGTCAATGAATACGAATCCGGAGCCCAAAATAAAAATTTCAAAATGGCGAATCTAATATAGCCGTCTTTCTGAACTTAAAATGCACCATAATTTTTAGAATGCGATTTAGGTTAGAGTTTTTCAGGGAAGTAACAAGAATCAAACGGTGTGTAGAATAATATTTTGGTTATCAAGAAAGTATAACCTTTTTATACACAGATTATAAGGCTTTCCGAACAAAATATGTAAGTTGTAAGTTAATGAGTGACAAAGAATTTATAGCTGATTTCTTGTATTCAATATGGCTAGGTAATATATGAACAAGATATAATTTGTATTAGAGATGTCTTGATAACTTAATATTTTCTCTGTAATGCGCTTTTACCTGCACCACACATTATAAGATTCCCAATATAGTCCAGTTCCTCTGTAATTTTGTTCGACGTTTTGGGTTCAAATTTGTACGTTCCTTAATTTTGGGCAATCTATATGTTTTCTGGTGCATCGATCGCGAATATGGATAATAAAAATGTCTGGGCCCTATGCTACTCGAGTTATTGGCCATTTTTTGGGTCCAAATTGCCCCGACTTTGGTGTTGTTTCAATTTTTAGAAAAACTCTGAATTCCACTAGATAATTTTATGACAGATAAATTCATAAGATATCAAAAAGAGTGAAATGACGCCAATTAGAAGTTCATAGAATGTTGATAGAATGTAAGAGGCCTAATATAGGAACCACAAAGTGCGATTTTTGAGGAAAATCAAACGTTTGTTCAATTGTCGATTATAAGATGACTGTTTGTCGTATCAACTAACGCTTAACATGCGTTGATAGTATTTTCTGTGTACTTTAATATGAGTTTTTTATTTGTTTGATATTTCCAAAGGGGGCGCTGCAATCGCTCTTTTCGTAAAAAACGTAATTTCGAGATTCGGGTCAAAAAAGCAACCTTTTGACTCAAAACAAAATTCAAACGAAAGATATTGCTGTCTTTCACCTATGAACCAAAACCACTTTGGTTCATACGAGCCGATTTGAGACTATTTTGAAAAAAAGGAGCCGCGAATAAAATAAAATTAGGTCAGAAAATTCGGATTAGGAAAATAAATTCCTAGTTAAATAGCTGAAACATTTACACAAATTTTGATACTGAGCACGATCTTCTAGGTTGCGTCAATCCCGAGAAAACTCATACTAAGCTTTTTGGGTGCTTCGTTATAAACCTTGGTTCAGACTATAGGTGCCTCTTGTGGCTATCTCAATATACCATTTTCTCCGCTTTAGCGATTGACAGTCACACACAAAAAAACAAATATAAATTCCAATTCTTAATTATCAAAGATGATTTACACAAGCGTTAACCCGGGTTCGATCCCACCCGGGACTTTTTTTTCTTCTTCTACTTTTTTTGATAATTATGATACAAAATCATTATAATTTTAATAATAATACTAATAATAATATAATGATGATAATAATAATAATAATTATTATCATTATTATTATTAATTAACAAATTAATATTAAAATTGATTAATCAACAAAAAAATAACAAATAAAATGCAGTTTTTGATAGGAAAAAAAAACGTGGTCTTCATCTCTAACTTGCTAGAAATTCTATATTACATATTATATCAGGGGAGAGGAAGCAGATGTTTCTTTATCAAAAAAAATTGATGCTGTTCCTACACACATACATATAATACATACACTGATGAGTGCGACAGAGTAAAAGATACGCACAAACAGCTTCGTGACTGTCTCTCTGATTCTAACTCAAACATTTTCTCAGTGTTTTCGTGGTTTCATTTTTTCAAAATGGTCTCAAATCGGCCCTTATGAACTAAAGTGGTTGGTTGGATTATGGTTCATAGGTGAAAGCCATCAATATCTTTCGTTTGAATTTTGTTTTGCGTCAAAAGGTTAATTTTTTGGTCCGCAATCGAAAAGTTACGTTTTTTACGAAAAGACCGATTGCAGCGCCCCTTTGGTAAATATCAAAGAAATGAAAAACTCATATTAAAGTACACACAAAATACTATCAATGCATGTTAAGCATCAGTTGATAGCACAGACAAGCATCTTATAATTGACAATTGAACAAACGTTTAATTTTGCTCAAAAATTGCCGTATATTAGGCCCCTTATATTCGGGCAATTCTAAATTCAAAGAGACGGCCAAGGGGGGGTCTGCGGATCTTGGCGGGGCAATTTTTTTCCGTTTCTACATCGTATTTGAACTCGTTTACCGGCATGTAGAGATTAAAATACCCTTCAAAAAGTGTTCTGTGAGTTTTTTTGAATTTTTTGTTTTTTTTTTAACGAAAATGCCAAAAAACTGTTTTTGACCCCAGAAATCGACATTTTATAGTAAATAAACGTCCAAGGAGTCATTTCCGATCGGAAATTGGCCGCTGAATCCAAAAATGGTGTCAGTATCCTTCCATAATCCATCATTTTCTATCCATTGGCTGATTTTCCGCAAAATACCTTTTTTTTGACGGCGTCATATCGGTGTTAGCAGCCATTTTAAAAAAAAAAATTTCAGCGAAATCTGCGTGTTTTTAACTCAGCTTTACGATCAAATTAGAATTCTTCTGACTAAATTGGTTTTAGAGGTCGGAAAATTGAAAAAACTAAAAAAAACGGCAAAAAACCGATATTACTGTACAAAAATCTGTCGTCAGGTCACTGACAAGTCTTTTTTTGGGACATATAACCTCGGAATCGGATTCAGCGGGAAATTTTACGATAAGAAAACAGTTCACGAACGTCATCCAACAGTTTTTACACTCCAGTATACCATTAATTTTCCGCCAAAAACCAAGTTAACGTAGTTTTCTTCCAGTTTTTGACCTTTTTCGACCTCAAAGTTGCAGAATTTAGAATCGTGAGTAGAATATTTGGATTCCTTGGACAATTTTCGATGGAGAACATGTTATTACATTATTTTTTTTAATATTTTGGTACTTTGGAAAAGCAGTTTGAAAAAAAGCTTTTTCGTAGCTGCAAATCTAGACACTTCGTTTTTTTGTAATGTTTGAAGTTTGTATCTTAAAACTTTAAAGCGACTGAAATCGTGATCAAACTTCATACATTACGGAAAAAAGAAGTCTCTAGATTTGCAGCTACGAAAAAGCTTCTTTTTAAAATGCTTTTCCAAAGCACCAAAATATTTAAAAAAATAATGTTATTGCATGTTTTCAATCGAAAATTGTCCAAGTATTCCAAATATCCTACTTACAATTCTAAATTCTGCAACTTTTAGGGAACGTAAAAATTTGAACCCTAAAAATTACAGGAAAATGATGCGTTATTTAAGGAAACTGACACCATTTTCGAATTCAGAGGCCAATTTCCGATCGGAAATGACTTCTTGGACGTTTATTTATTATAAAATATCGATTTCTGGGTTTAAAAACAGTTTTTTGACATTTTCGTTGGAAAACAACCCATAAAATTGGAAAAATTCATAAAAAACTTTTTAGAAGGTATTTTAATCTCTAAATGCCGGTAAACGAGTTCAAATACGATGTAGAAACGGAAAAAAATTGCCCCGGCAAGTTCTGCAGACCCCCCCCCCCCTCTGCCGTTTCCTTTAATTTAGAATTGCCCATTCTATTAACTTCTGATTGGCGTCATTTCACTCTTTTTGATTTCTCACAACTTTTTCTGTCATAAAATGATCGAGTGGAACTCAGTTTTTCTAAAAATTGGAATAACACCAAAGTCGGGGCAATTTGAATCAAAAAAATGGCCAATAACTCGAGTAGCATAGGGCCCAGACAATTAATGTCCATATTCGTGATCAGCGCACCCGAAAATATATGGATTGACCAAATTAGGGAACGTAAAAATTTGAACCCTAAAAATTACATAGGGACTGGACTAATAACTAATTCCGAAAAAAAATTTTATTCCGTTTTCTAACATCCCCGTTTGTTAGTTCCTCCTTATCTTTCATATACAGATTGAGACAGATCTAGCGGTGTATAGGATAGTGAGAGAATGAGAGAGCTAGACGCATCATATTGTTAATAAGATGAACAGAGGAAGAAATTGTGTTGGGCGATAGGGAAAGGGGAGTGTGCATTGCACAGGTTGAATTGTTAGTAATTGTTAGTAAGAATTAGAGATGTGTTGCTACTCAGCGATCTGTATTTTATTTACCAACTGTTTGTTAAATAAAAGCAACTCCGTGACTGTGGCATCTTTAATACCTGTTATTTGAAACAGTTATTTTGAGATTTGAGATAGAAATAGCAGTAATAGCGCTAGCTATCATGATCATGGTTTTTCTATTTAGAAACAACAATTTTCCCATCTCTAGTGAAACTACTAGTCTGTATCATTAGTTCTGGGATACTGACATGCGCCTTACAAATCACACCATTTGTTTTCAGGTTGGGGTTACATGCTACTCTCATATGCGTCAATTATTTATCGCACTTTTTAACTGACAATGCACCCGGCTATTTGACTCAATCTGTATAACTTAAGATCCTCTATATTTGTTCATATTTTTCTTTCGTTCTGAACTTCTGAAGTGATATAAGAACAAAGTAAAAGTACTTTATTCTATCGATGAAATAAATTAATAATCAATGACTATTCAGTCTAGTTTTCGAATGAATAAATTGCGTACTCGGTAATACGCTGAAAGGTTGCACATACGTGCTTTTTCATAGAAATTCACAATGCGGCTTGCCAAATTAGGTCCGATAAGATCCTTTATGAGCTTGGTCGTAGCGGATGTTCAACATACACTTTCAAAGATATTTTACCTATGCAAATTCATAAAAGTTAAGCTGATATCCTTCGTGACAGCAAAATTTTAAAATACTGCCAAGATTTATTCGGGCATCTACGACTAGCGCGCAGCTCATAAAAATAATCCCCTTTTTATACCGCTGGCGCGCGGGGTCGGTATACGACTAGCGCGCGAGCTACCTTCGGTATATCTGCCGTATACCTGCAACCGCAACATTCTTTCATGCCCTCAAAATAAAATAAAAATGTACTTTTGCAAATTAATTTTTTTTAAATTTATCAAATAATAAAAAAAGAGGATTTTAGCCTTTTTCGAATTTTTTTTCTAACTTGAACCAGTATACAATATAAGCATAGATATGGTACGACTGATAGATTCTTTTGCAACATTTTTAATTTGTGTAATTTGATTAAAAAAAAGTCCATCATCATGATATGTTATGGAATCAATTACTATTTGGACTTATTTTCCCAATTTTCCGTCAACATTATTATGTTTTCTTCAGATTTAATTTTAATTTATGTATTCTAATTTTCAATCAAGTTATCTTTGAAATGAAAACAAAATAAAATTGATGGAACTAATATTTTAATTAAATTTAAGAATTACAAGTAGGTGCATTTATTATAGTAGTAGGGTGCAATTAGTTAAATATTTTTCAAAACCTTCCAAAACCGCAACAACTATTAATCTAAAGCCTGTTGTAATATCATCTTAGTCCCGACTAGATATATCTTATCATTGTTATCTGGCAACAACAACGAAAAATAAATATTCATTAATTTGTTGATTGTTACAAAAATATTCCAGATTATAAAAATTCATTATTACATTCTTCAAATTCCCCACGTGAACTTTATCGTTATACAATTTGACTATACTTAATTCCATATTCTATTGCTAAAGGTTTTGAATGTCAGGGATTTAATTAATTTTGGTTTCGAAAATAATAAAGCAATAATAACAAGTTTGAGGCTTAGATTCAGTTTACGATCGTTTAATGGATATATTTCGATGTACTTACTCATAGAAATAAGAGAACTTAATTCAAGTAACCTCATGTTGGTATTTCCTATTATATTGCTAATGTTTTCGAAAGCCAAGGATTTTACGGATGCAGAAGGCCCTGAGTTAATTCTGGTTTCGAAAATAATAAAACAATGATAACAAATTTATATTAATATAATAGTAGTATATTATGCAATAAGCACAAAATGAGGTCTATTTTGCACGAGTATGAAAGTATGCAGCGCAAGCGAAGGCGAGTTGCTTACTATACTTTTTCTGCGTCAAATCACTACTCACGTTTAATAATCTATTAAATTATAAAAATGTTGACAGCAATACTGATGGCATTCATTCATAAATATCCCGCAAGTGCAAATCGTCAAAGCCGCCCCACTAGCCACAAAGGACCGCCCCTTAATACATAATGGTTCATAATCCATCAGTTGCCTGGCAACAATTACATTATGAATTCATTCAATATGATGCTCTATGCAAAATGTATCTGTTATGATTCAATTTATGATCGTTTAATTTATTTCGATGTGCTCATAGAAAGAGAGAACTTAATTCAAGTAAACTGTTGGTATTTCCTATTCTATTGCTAATGTTTTTGAATGTCATGAATTTTAGCCATGTAGACGAACCTGATAGTCTAGGAGCTAGACCGATATTGATGGTCTGAACATTAACGCGATGGCACTATCGTTTATCGTTAGAGGACGGTGACGGTTCAATGACCATTTCATCTTACAAAACGAATTTTCCACGGCTGCTAGATCTCGAGATAAGGCATCCGTATTTTTTTTTTACTGGAGGTTAACCCTTATCAAGTTGCGGTTACTTGAAAAGCATGCCATTTTTATACACTTCCACCATGTGCCATCATTTTTTATCGTGTCCGTTTATCAGCCCGACCAGTTAAAATTGGACCGAAAATGGACTGCAAGTTAACCCTTCCAAACCTGGTGGAGAATGTTCATTGGTGTTGGCAATTGTAACATACCCTATGCCATCAAAAGTCATCGGTCCATTTTCGAGTAATTGGCCATTATTTGGACCGAAAATGTTTCTTTTTTTCATTTTGTGGATAAAACTTGCGGGTTACAAGGCAACATGATGGCACCATGTTAAATAACTTTATTGGAGGTCAAATAAAGATTTAAAATGATTGCCATCACTCCTTGCCTATTTCAACCCCCCAAAACCCCCTGAAACCACCCCCCAAAAAAATATGAATCATATGATGATATGAGCGATTTTATGATAAATTAGTCAATTTTTGAGACTCTGGCTGGGTTTAAAATCGAAACGGCTCTTTTTTATTTTATTTTTTTATTCTGCTGGATGATTTTAGGGAGTTTTGGGGGGTTGAAATAGGCAAGGAGTGATGGCAATAATTTTAAATCTTTATTTGACCTCCAATAAAGTTATTTAACATGGTGCCATCATGTTACCTTGTAACCCGCGACTTTTATCCACAAAATGAAAAAAAGAAACATTTTTGGTCTAAATAATGGCCAATTACTCTGAAATGGGCCGAAAACTTCTGATGGCATAGGGTATGTTAACAATTGCCAACACCAATGAACATTTTCCACCAGGTTTGGGAGGGTTAACTTGCAGTCCATTTTCGGCCCAATTTTAACTGGTCGGCCTGATAAACGGACACGATAAAAAATGATGGCACATGGTGGAAGTGTATAAGAATGACATGCTTTTCAAGTAACCGCAACTTGGAAGGAGTTAACCTCCAGTCAAAAAAAAAAAATGCGGATGCCGTATCTCGAGATCTAGCAGCCGGGGAAAATTCGGTCTGTGAGATGAATTGGCCATTGAAACGTCCTCTAGCGATAAACCATAGTGCCATCGGGTTAATGTTCAGACCATCAATATCGGTCTAGCTCCTAGACTATAAGTTAATTCTGGTTTCGAAAATGATACAGTAATAAAAAATTTACCATTATAAGTAATAATATATGTTATACAATGAGCCAGTACGAACCTAAAGCTGCAATTCATACGAGTGCAAAATAGCCAATTTGTGCAAGTTGCATACTTTTTTACGACACATTACTACTCACATTCAATATTATAATGAATGTTGACCCCCAAGCTGTTCTGTTCAAAATGTAGCTGTTGATTCAAATTACGATCGTTTGATGGAGATATTTGAATGTAGTCGTAGAAAAAAGAGAAATTAATTCAAGTAAACTGGTTTTGGATTTCAAAATGTAATTAAGCAATAATCGAAACAAAAGATTATAAATGTACTCATGTAGAATTTTGACTAGTTGAATAAAATTTGTGATATTAGTCTACTAGTTGGGTTTCAAACCGAGAAGCTCCAGATGATTAGCATACATAAATATGTTTTTGTCATTCACACAAGTTTTGTTCAGACTGGACACATAACTGGGGGCATGTAACGATAGCGGCCAAAGTAGTAAAGCGGAGTTCGTGGAATTTTGAACTTAGTTAAAACATTTATTCCTTCTTGGAATATGACTTAGACTCAAAAGCGAAGGACTATTCCAAAAAAAACTAATGTTAAAGATCAATGTCTCAAAAATAGATCAGAGATCTAAGCCAATGAATACTAATCAATTAGCGATGGATAAATCTGGTTACATCAACTGACTTCGAGAAATCTAGTTAGCCATCCTAATGACTCAGTCAAAATACACAAAAATAACAATATCGATGATCCTCCTAACCTAATAGTATTCCTAATTTTACTCCTAGTATTTTTGTATTGAATATGTTGGGAATATCCGCATTCTGAGAGAATGTGAATAAAACGTTCGTCCTCCTCTTCGCAGAATCTGCACTCTTCTTCCTCTACTCATCAGTTTCTTGAGGTGTCATCTTAACCGACAGTGTCCTGTTAGAATTGCCGTTAGTATTATGAGTTAATTTATTTTTAGGTTGGTGCAGGCATTGGGTCTCCACTGGTTATAGTTTCTCAAAACTATCTTTATCTGTCTCCATCTTTGTAGTTGTATTCAGTAATGAAATCTTTTTTGTCTACTTCCTTCTTGAGTTCTTCCAGGATTGTACTAGTGATTATTCCGCAGAAGGGTTTTTGTCCCAGAAATAATGTACGGACCCTTTTTTTTTGCAAGTTCATTGGCTTTTTCAGTTCCTTCTACTCCTGTGTCCCGGAATCCATATGAGGTTTACTGCATATAAGGCATTGTTAATATTGGATTTGGGTTATTGCAAAATGGCAAAATATTCGGAACAATTAAAATGTATTTCGTTATAACAATTAAAAATGCTAAGATATTTTGTGAGTGGAAGAACAGATACAACTAATAGTTCAGTTAATGAACCGAAACAAGTAAAAAGTAACAAACTTTTTCTAGTTAATGATTTTTTATAAAATTTAGTGTCCAGAATATTTGCTGTTGCCAATCAGAACACCCACTCAAATAATTGAGGAGTTATTGAGTACACTGTTCAAACCAATGAAAAAGTTGTCAAATAGGAAGAAAACGGTATACATTCATTTTTGCGTCCATAATGGAATTTGTTCACCCTTATAATTTTTTTAGAAAATGCACTTCCTCGGAGTTATCGCCATTTTAAAACGAAAAGATTGGGGGTTAAAAAAATAATTATAAAGGCATTTGTTGTCGAAAAATATAATTTCTATAACTCTTTAAAACTTTCCCCCCAAAAATACCGTAAAACTGGCAAGATAAGATTGAGGGAGGTACGAAAGGGAAGGTGAATCCTGAACCTTTGAAAATGCCTTGTGCATTTAGCGTAATGCCAAATAAACATATTTCATTAGAAAATTAGAAAAAAAAACATATTTTCCCAGTTATTGACATTGCGCTGCCTGTAGTCGGTTGAAATCTTCCAAATCAAAATATATTGATTCGAATTTAACGAAATTCACAATTAAGGGATTTTGGGGTTGCTGATTAAAAATTCGTCATCAAAATATAAATATTACAAACAGTTGATTCATCATGGCGGTTCATTAAAATTAGAAATTTCGACCACCTCAAATTAAGTCAAAATGGGGAATAAATTTTATATATGCATTTTTGCCCTCAAAATGAAGACTTTTAATTCTTTTTATTTGCATGCCCTGAAAGTTACAGCCTTTTAAAACTGGGGTGACGAGGAACCTTAACTAAAAATTGCCATGAAAATATTTTAAAATGATTGAAGATTGTTAGTAGGTAATAAATGAATACTTTTGGTTTATACTATTTTTATAAAACAATTAATCTATAAGAAATATGACGAAAAATCTATTTAAATTGATTTTTAAAAGGAATGTAACTAGGAGAAAATGCAAGAATAAAAAGTCTTTATTTTGGGGTAAAAATCCATATATAACATATTTTTTCCATTTTCACAGATTAGCTGAAAGTAGCCGAATTTTCTAATTTTAACGAGCCGTCATATTGGAATACCATCAAAATCGGCCAACAAATTTTGAATATGGTAGATTTCGACATATAACCCCATTTACCATACTACAGGCTACGCGTGTCAATAACTCGGAAAATATGCGTTTTTTATCCAAACATGTTTATTCGTCATTAAACTAGATGCTCCAGGCATTTTGCAAGGTCCACGATTCATCTTTCCATTCGTACCCCCTCATACTTGACAGGATTACAGTTTTTTGAGGAAAAGTCGGAAATTATTAATATTTGGATGAAGGTTATGTGTATTTTTCGATAAGAAATGATGTCTAATTATTTTAAAATATGATTTTTGCATATTTACCTTTTTTATAGTTTTTAACCTCCACTCTTTCGCTCTAAAAGGGATATATCTTACAAGGCATGCATTTTAAAAAAAAAAAAGGATGAAAAAGTTTCATTATGAATCCAAAAATTCATGTATACTATTTTTTTATTATTTGACAACGATTTCATGGGTTTGAACAGTCCTTGAATAACTCCATAAATTTGAGCGGAGCGTTCCGATTTATAACACCTACTATCCTCAACCCTTCAGAAAAACACACCAAATTACATAAGAATTCATTTACTGGAAGAAAATTGTCAGTAAAAATGCTTGATTGAATGGACTATAAAATGTCAGCACAACTGAAAATTTGTTGTCACACACTATGTACATTGTAATAGTTTTCCATGTATTTTGAGAACTCAAACTCCTTATTTGATATGAATTATTCCGTTAGAAGTCATTCTCTTTACGACCAAAGGTAACATTGATTTCGGGATGTAATAAAAACGCAGGTGAAAGCTGCTGGGAATAAATATGAAATAAGAAAGTTATGGTTCAGTAACTGATTTTTGTGAACTGATCCTATAATGCTACAGCTGTTTGAGTTTTAGATTGGTTTTTTTCCATCAGTATATTAGTAGTTCACATTTCTGGTAATGAAGATTGGATGTATATAAAGTTCGGTATATTCCCCACCGATCACACACACAATAGTGGATTAAGTCATTGCATCCAGACAAAACTTTCATTCAAACTTAGGGATTCTTTTGACAGCACAATGATAATAATCGTTAAATTTTCAGATTTCCTAGATTTCAAGACAAACAAAATTCAATTCCAAACATGATCAACATCGAAATTGCTTGTGCAGATATTTGGTATATCACGGTCAGATTTCTATTCCGAAATAGAATATTTGTGGTGAATAGGATTGAATTCAACCGATTTCGTAAAATATGTCAAGATCAAGACATATATCCGATTTATTATATCTAACGTTATCTCAATATCATATAAAATATGAGTAAAACAAGCAATCAACTTCGGAAGCGCTGGTATGTGTGTGTTTGTGTGTGTGAGAGAGAAAGAGAGAGAAAGAGAGAGAGAGAGAGAATGATCACTTTCGACAATTTGTTCTTTAATGCAGATTTGAAGAGAATTTTTTACCAGTAATTTGTCACATCATGTCATGCGGATCGTTATTCATAACTGAGACAACGGAGATCATGGATGTGTTAATTATACTACGGATTTTTTCTTATCACAACAATACACAATTCATATAAGATATAAGATATGTCCGTGATTATCTTTATTATTATTGTATTTTCTCGCATAATCTGTTCTGAACCACAGATACCACTTTAGTGTAATTTGCAATCTTATTCTACTAATCCGAGTTTCTTGAGGTGTCTTTTCAACCAACAGTGCTTTGTTAGGATTCACGTAAGTATTCTGAGTTAATTTTTTCTTAAGTTGATGGAGTTATTAGATCTCTTCCGGTTATATTTCCCAGAAGTATATCTCTGCCTGCCTCAGTCCTTGAAGTCATATCCAGTGATGAGAGCTTTTTATGTCTACTTCTTTTTTGAATTCTTCCAGTATTGTGCTGGCGGTGATCCCCTAGAAAAGTTCAGGTCCCAAAAATGGTGTTTCGGACCCTTTTTTACCGAGTTGGTCAGCTGTTTCCTTACCTTTCACTTCGGTATGTCCTGAAATCCTGAAATGAAGGAGGGTAACTGCATTGTTCTTGCTTAGTTCGTTTAGTTTCTTAAGCATTCCCAGACCATCTTGGAGCTGATTAAATGGGAACTCAGCATGTTGATGGCTTGACTATCCAACATAATGACTATTTCTTGTCTACATTGATCTCTTTCTATATTGATCTAGACACATTTTTCTATAGCTTGGATTTCCGCTTGGAAAATGCTCGGAAATTTGCCTACACTTTCATAGCATTCGGTTCCAGGCCCATACACTCATATTCCTGTTCCTTCTGTTATTTTAGAGCCATTAATGTATCAGTTAATGGCCTTTCCCATTCGCTTTTGCGACTTAGCTTCTTGTTGAATTCTTTCACCATGCTATACCTTTTTTCATCTTATATCGGAGATATAGTACAATGTGTTAAAATATAATCATCAATAATAATTAGTAAATTAGTCCAGTATAACTGTTCAAAATTATATGGATTGAATGATAAAAGTTTCAACTGCATGGTAATCCGGAATTATTCTGAAACAGAGCGCTGAAATATTCAGTTATTATTTTTCCAATCAAAATCACAATAGCAGAATGATATCAAATAAATTGAGCTTCTTATTCTCATCTAAATTCATTCATCTCTCCCTCACCACTGTCGCCGCATGAAACTAGATCCGTAATTTGGAGAACATCCGAGACACAAGCTCCACGGTTTGATGATATTCCATCCTCATTGCTTCCTTATGTTTCCAATGAAATCAAATGTCCCCATACAACCTAATGAACTTATGTTTTGGACAATTTCTGTTTCATTCTTTTGCCCGTCAAATCAATTGACAATATAATATTCTACCAACATGAAATTAAAACGGAAACATTTATTCCATTTAGGTGATTGAATATAATGTTTTTATATTAACCCACTGTTTGTACTTCATTTTTATTTCTCTCACTTTGCTAAGAAACGGAGGTATCAATAGTAGTAATAGTAGGTAATTCATTCGTATATACAGTAATAATGCAATCAAAATCCTAGTATTGACCCTTGTATAACACATATATTGTCAATTTGAGTGAACTTTCATGTAATGACAGAGTATAAGTTGACGTATTTCCACATCTTTATCTCTTTTTGATCATTTGCAATAGCTATATTTTCGGTTCCTACTGGTAAGGCCAGTTAGTGATCTATAGATCACAATTCATTCATTCAATTGAAATGTGCTTTGTCACTTTTGCGCTAAACTACTTGCTGCGGAATTCACTTTTATTTCTCGGGGGCCAGATTTTTGTTAAGGCTAACTCCTCGGAGAGGACTTCTGCTAGAGTCCTGACCACAAAGCGAGTCACGGTGCTATCTATAGATAGCCTTGTCCCAGACAGAAGAACAGCATTAAAGTTGTAGTCTTCAATTACAACTGATACTTGGTTATAGCTTAGCTCATGAAAAGATAGAGCAGAAATAACTACATAAAACGGAGGATACCAAAATAATTCAAATTTGTACAATACGAATTCAACGGTGTTTAAAACAACAAATACTCGACCAGGAAGGATATATAGAAGCTGAATCAGATAGACGGCACGGTTGAAAATTGTTACGTTTTACAAAATGGTCAATCTTGATTATGCCGGAGTGCGGAATCATGCCGACATATTACTTAACGTCTACGGAATTTACAAGTACGGCAAATGACGAAAAGAAAAACTACGGTATACTGAAGCGGTGCGGAATCAAGCAGTCAGCGGTGTCAATTAGCTTGTAGTGGGTTTGTTCGCAAAATATCAAAATTATTCGGTGACTCTTACGTAGAAACGGATTTTTGACTTATTTTATCCTACCCTGTTCGCTCTCATAATCGCGGTCCCTTTTTAAGTGTTGTTCCCCGGTAATTGTATATCAGTCTCGGATTATCTTATTTTCACACATTCATGTATTGGACAATCAGGGCTTATACTTTTCTATCTGCAATAACCCCTCTAAGTACGGCCGAGGCAATAGGGTTATTACGATATTCAAGCAGACAACCACTCCAGCTTACACTTCTGAAATTGACACATATGTACAAATATGTCTAAGACGTCCCTGTCATTCAAACTCTTGGACTATCGGAAGCTAAACAATTACTTAAAGTAATACAATTGCTAAAATAATCACGGCCCACTTCTTATCGGTGCGTAGTAATGCCACGATAGGATAAACTGAATGCGTACAATGCAATAAACAAGTATTACTGCGGAATATCTGCTATCACACGAACATTACCATGAAATAAAACATATCGCAATGCATCAAATTAAATCATAAGCTATCATTAATTCACAAAACACAGGAACCAACTTAACTTAACTGGTTCGATTTGAAATAATAATAATAATAATCTTTCTTTACTTCAGCGAATGCCCATATACAATAACACAAATGGTTACTACTATATACAACATAAAATGAAATGACATCACATTAAAACAAACTGCTACCTACAGTACTCTTCCAAAATATTCTTCCCAATTATAGGGTTCTGTGTCCATCAAAAGTTCACTTACACGTCTCTTAAAACTTCCTGAATTCTCAATATTTTTAATAGCATTTGGAAGTTTATTATAAATTTTAACGCACATATAGAAAGGACTTTTTTCACTTAAGGTTAATCTATGAATAGGATAATGTATATTTACAGCTCTCATTTCATACTCTTGGTTTGTATTGTCTACTATAAAGTCATTTTTGTTTTCAATAAAAAACATCAAACACTCAAACATATACAACGCATATACTGTCATTATTATCTTTTGTTTGAATGTTCCTCTGCAAGATTCCCTATAGCTCATTTTATGTACAATTCTTATAATCCTTTTTTGTAATAGAAAAACCTTTTCCAAATTTGAGCTATTTCCCCATAAGAATATGGCGTACCTAATTACCGATTCAAAGTTTGCGTGGTATATATTTTTCAGCGTCTTTTCGTTCATATATTTCGCAAGAACTCTTGTTGCAAAGCATACAAAATACAGGAGCGCCAGAACAAAAGGGGAGTCTCGAAAGAAAAGTTTCAAAAGAGGAGTCTCCAGACCAGCTTACGGTTGTCTTTTATATGTATTTCGAGGTTTATGTCCCGAACAATGCTGGACAGTGACGCTACTCTTTATATCCAAAATTCACGCTCATGTTGCTCCCCCAAATCCTCTTCTGCAAGGTGAGGATTCTTATCGTTGGTTTTTGCTTGTGCGTAGTTTTTCCACATAACGTTGTTGAAAGTTGGACGTGTTATTTCGAACGTTATCGGTTTTTTTCGACATACTTTATCGGAATGCGTGCAAATTATACAGCAGCTATGAATGCATACTAGGTACATTTCATTTATTGAATTAATTTCAATTATTCGGAATTATTAGATGTGGTGGAGAGCCGGAATTAGAACTATATGATTATACACGGATTGCATATTCGGATTAAACTCATAACTCCTAACTTCATATACATTTCCGTTAAAGTAATATCAGCCACTTATTCAGAATTTTACGAATTTTTAATGTATATCTACTTCTAACTTAACTTCCTGCTATGTTGATGCTAAAATGATGGCTAACGTTTGGAATCAAAACAAAACATTACACAGGAAAGCAACATCAGTTATTACTCGATCTTTGAAATTTAATTACATCAAAAGTTTGATTAATTTCCGGAGTCATATAGTTACAATCAAGAACACCTGAATTTACTTCATGAGTTTCAGATTAATTAAATAATGCAAGTTGATTGAATGTTGGCTAATTACCCTTCTGGTTACATCGAAAATCGAAGATATTATACCTACACTCAATCAAATTTTGTCTAAACTTGAGAAAAAATTACAATCGAAATTTATCGATTTTTCTGAATTTAATAATGAATAAAATTAGATGCAATCTAGAAAACATCTGTATCTTAGATATTTCAATTCATGCAATGTTCGAGAAAATGTTATCACATTTCATTTCATAAGTATTAGATTTTGATTTCGATAAGCAACAAATGACATGTTAGTTGCATTATCATTTGAGATTATTGATAACAAATTAATTTTGTTCTCAACCGATTACAAAAGAAAGAAGAGACTAACATGTCATAATATAATCATGAACAAAGAAAATCAATTAATGCAATACACTATGGTCCAAAATGTCTGCCGTGATTTCTGTAGCTGATAGTACATCCAAAAATGGAGGAACTCTTTTTACATAAACAGCCGTCTGATAACCCCTTTCAGTCAAACCCTTTCTTCTACTTGGGGGTAGTTTAAGGGGGTATTTATCCTCTAACTTTTTTCATTCTCAAATATTATGAGAAATTTTCATAAGAAATATTTTTTACATCATTGGTAATAAAAAAGGTTTCTTATGGCATTTCGATAAATTATTAAGTGAGTTATGTTTAAAAATCAATGTGATTCACCACATGTGATGAATAAATCCTTTTACAATTTTCGACCAGCGTCTACATTAATTGAATTGAAACGTGCATGGTCAGTTCAGGTACTCCGTGTTGAAATTGTGGTAGAAATATTTATATATTTATGATTGATATTCATGTTTTTTGGGTCGCTGATCACGAATATGGGGGTTAAAAATCGTAGAGCCATGGCGTTCCGAGATATTGGCCATATTTGACCCAAAAATGGCCGTTTTTCGAGTTTTCGTTGTTTTTGGGGATTTAAAGAAAAACAACACATTTCATCGACTAAACAGTGACGGGCAAAGTTGTAGATAAATAAAAAATGCGTCGAATGGTGAGAAGTAGAAGTCTCTAACTTATTCGGGGCCTGATATAAGACCCATTTTGTGTTTTTTTTTTTCGGTAAAATAAAAATTGAGTTTCGTAATATAAATTTCATAACTAATAACTTCATTTGCTGCTCAATGGTAGTATTTTATGTGTACTTTTGAACCAATTTTGGTTTCTCGTCTATCACTTTTTTTAGCGCCAAAATCCGCCACCTTAGAAAAAATAGTTTTTTCAGTATAACTCCGTTCAAAATATGTCTTTTGACCCAAACTAAATGGGAATTGAAGAATTTGCTGTCTTCTATAACATATCCAAAGTCCAAGCATTTTGAAATGGAAATTTTTTTTGCTTCAAAAATGGCCAATATCTCGAAACGCCATGGGTCTACGATTTTTTAACCCCCATATTCGTGATCAGCGACCCAAAAAACATAAATATCAATCATAACATAGAGATGTGGAAAAAATATCATTTTAAGTGTATCTCAATTGCAGGACGACTGGACTTATTATATGGTTTGTGAATTGTAAATGTAAATTGATGCAATGGTACGGGACATGTCTATCAATGCAACTTCTCCTTGACTTTTTTGGAACAAGGTTCTATATTGGGAATGCCTATCGGAAAGTTTTGTTCTAATACAAGTTTGGTTCATTTAGAGAAATTTTTCGGTAATGAAGTTAGTCGGAGTGTCGTCCATAATCCCACTCGAAACTTCTTTCGAACAAATCCTAAAATTTAAAAACTGCCGCGCACATGTCACGCGTTCTAGACGCACGCGCATATAATCCTCGATGTACTTAGATCCTTTGATTCTTTGATCCATGATTTGAACGCTGTGGTAAAGTTTCTCTTCTTGTTCTAATGAAAGACGTTTTTCAGTTTTGCGTCGAATAAAATTCATTTAATATCGACTATGGCAAAAATTCGGCTAAGCCACGTTGCCATTTTACATTCCTGATAGAAAAAGGAAAGTTTTGTTTCGCCTTACGAAAATGATTTATTGGTATCTTTAAACGAAAGCAAATAAATTAGGCTTTGTGACATCTCAAAGTATTGTGAAAAAAGTATCTACAGACCGCGAGTTCAGCCGAGCAACTAGGAAATTGACTGTTTCCAGCAGCATGGGGCAGTCAATTAGGTTTTTAAGCAGCTTGAACAAACTGGCCTGGAGTACATAATTATTTCTGCGAGAAAGGGATGACATATTGAATCTATCTAACAGGAAAGAATTAGGAATGTTCCTGATAGGATAAAAACCGTCTATCCTGAAGAAGCACAGGTACTTCAGAAAGCGGCGCTGAACAGATTCCAGGGCATCTCTATGAACGGCATAACCAGGGAACCAAATCACAGATGCATACTCAAGCCGCGATCGCACAAATGTTACGAACAACAATTTGAGCGTGTCTATGTCTGAAAAATCTCGACAGCTTCGAACAATAAGCCCAAGTAGTCTGTTAGCAGCCTCCATCACAGACTCCAGATGAGAAACGAAGGATAGTTTGGGATCGAAAATTACGCCGACGTTTTTATAGGTTGCTGGTCTCTTAAGGATAGTACCGTCTACGTTGTAATCAAATATAGTCTAGCCGGTCTTATTTTCGTAAGACATAACGCAGTACTTGTTACCATTAAGAGAAAGCTTGTTCGCTGAACACCATACAATCATCATGTCAAGACTTCTCTGAAGTAGATAACAATCAAATGTGGATTTGATGACAAAGACGATTTTAAAATCATCGGCATTTAAAAGACTGAGTACACTTAGACCTATTGAAATATCATTGACAAAAATGTTAAAAAATAGTGGCTCCCAAAATTGATCCTTGGGGTACTCCTGAGAAAGCAAGATTTTCAACCGATTTCTGTCCATTTACCACGACAAATTGCCGCCTATCACTAAGATATTAGGCGATGAAAGATAAGAGTTCCACGGTGAAACCAATTCCATCAAGTTTACCTAGCAGAAGTCTGTGGTCAAGTATGTGGAAGGCCTTGGATAGATCGGTATATATGACATCGACTTGGAAGCCGTAATCCATATTTTCAGCGATGAATTGTGTGACAGATGTGGAACGACCCCTTACAAAACCGTGTTCTGTATTAAGGAGGCGTGAATGAACTTTGAAATATACTCTATCGTAGATAAGAATCTCCAAGGCTTTAGCAAAATTTGAAAAGATGCTTATAGATCTATAATTATGCACATCTGTTCTGTCACCACATTTGAAGATCGGACTTTCTTCTGCTTCCCTACTAGGGGGAAAGTAAAAGACGTAAGACACCTATTGAAAAGGTGAGTGAGGGGTACTGAAAAAATGTAGATTTATTTTTGATTTTTTTGAGGGCAAATTCAACTTCCTCTTGGGAGAAACAAAGAATGGATATATCATATTCATTACTTAGATACTCCGAATCTAAATTGGCTTAGGTGTGTTGAGTTATATAACTTTGACTGAAAAGATGAGCAAATGTGTTGGAAATTTCTTGCGGGGTAGTCAACTTCACATCGCCATAGTCCATTTCAGCGGGAAAACCACGTGTGCAGAATTCGTTTGTTACTATCTTTATCTATATATTAGTTTATAACTTAAAATAGGAGCACAACAATCTATTTGTTGTTAAAAACATGATAAATGCATACATAAAGTAATTTTCATTAAACGCCATAACAGAATAATGTTTGAATCTATTGTTCGCAAACCTCAGGACCTTACCGAAGAAAATAGGAGACGAATAAACATGGAATTGGGTGATGGTAAGTCGTCAATAACAATTACGAGTATATTGTCAATACGAAGAGGGTGTATATTACAAAACCATTCATTATTCGTTCAGACTTGTCTTGCACACGTTTGACGGTTATTTGTTTGATCCCGTAAAATAAATTCGAATAGAGAATAATGAAACCTTAAGAGTTGTCTAGATACAGTAGCGTAGCGGTGGATATTGCGACAGCGAATAATTCCCAGGAACACACTTTTAGAATATGTATCATTACTGCACTGAACATGAAAGGGAAAAAGTCTGTAAAAAATGTGTCATCAGTCATATTTTACTCTTCAAAGGGGTTGTCTATTTTCAAGAATAAGGCCATTCTATCTTCTTCTCATAAACCTTTCTTCAAACGTTTAAATGAATGAATTTGCAAAAAAACGTATTTAAAAAAATTGCAAAACTGGGGGACTGATGATGACACCAATGAACTACAAAATATGAGTACAAGACTTTCAATTTAAGAAAAATCGCGAAAGTGGTTTCTATAGCGAATCAAAGGTCAAAATGAGAGATTTTAATCCATTCAACAGATTAAAAACAAAACTTCTCTAGTGAGTGTTAGTGCAATATCAGAATTCTAATTGATTTATTAACCAATGGTATGACATACGACAAGAATATCTGGAAACATCCGATATAAATTGTAAGAATCAGCCCTACACTGGTTTGAACTAACGGGATATACTAGATTTGACAAGTTAGGGGGAATCAATATTATGTTAAGTGTTTCTCGAAATAAGCGTAATGATACTTTCAGTACAACATTTTTTCTTTTCCAGAAAAAAATTCATTTTGGCATCACAACTTAGGATTATAGCTCAACCCCACATTACACCACGAATATTGGTTTCGTTCTGGCCGATTAAGCTTCGCACTATTGAAATATATGTACACACGCGAATATGCGACTTGTTCACAAGAATTATTCCAACGAGGTCTACTACGAGGTAGTAGACCTCGTTGAATTATTCACTCTGAACGGAGAAATAGAGGCCAGGATATGGGGGCAAGGAGGGGCAGTCGCCCAACCCCTGGCAATTCGTAAATTGTGCAGAATAAAAACATAGATAAGGTGTACAATGTCAGACGAAAGTTTTTCAATTTTCAAGATTGAACTGGTGTCATTACTTGTTGGAAATCCGTGTTATTACATATGAACACTAGGTACACTGAATAATACAATGTAGAAAAATTACCATGAATAAACTTATTCTAACCTTCCAAGTTGTCACAAACATCATAGTATGGTCCACAGACTGTTGCCAGGCAAAAATTTTAAAAAAGAACTGAATATTATAAAACAGATAGCAATTAACAATACTTTTGACCTCAATCTGATGGATAATATGTTGAGAAAGAAGGTATATAATACTACTATTAAATAAATTTCCCCTCTAAATCGGTAAATTCTAATGAAATAAATCGCGAATTAAACAATGTGAATTTAACTACTTTCTTTCAAATGGGAGTTTCATTTTCTGTCGGATTTCATAAGTAATGTGCAATGAAAAGTTCATATTCATTTATATACTTATATAGCTCGTTTTATTTTATTTTGCCCCAACCTAAGAAAAATTCTGCAGGCGCCATTGACAACATTTGTGAACGATTACTAAAAACTTCATAATGTAAAACTGAAAAGCGACTCTTAAAATAAATGTTCAAAGTTTTATTTACCCACAGAATCGTTCACTCTGGCATTGCTTGAAGTTTGAAAAGAAATACGGATGCGTTTCCGAAGTTTAAACTTCTAAATTTCAAATAACTCCAACTTTGATTTTTAAGAATTCAAGTTAATACATGTTCATTATTATGAAAGAATTCTACATTTGTAATCAACAGTCCTCACAACATAATAAAAACGTAGATAATACTCCAGGCAAATTAGACGGAAAAAGGTCATTTTACAGATCTCTCTGTACGGCGAAGTTCTCTTTCATTTTTATTACAATTGTTCATCCTCCAGTGTCCTCATGTGAAAATGAATGTAATCATACATTCTCTTTATAAAGGGAAATTAACTCAATAATTGATAACATAGACCTCAGAAGGCAAATTCAATTATTTAGTCAATTGCAGTTCAACTTGAAGAGAAATGATTAGATAAATCGTAAGAAAGAAAAATTGGTCTCCCTGATCCGATGTTGCCAGTGTTGTAATATTCACTATCAACGCATTCGGGAAATTCTGGTTTATGTGCCCCTCTTGAATCATCTTTACAAAATACGGTAGTGGCTCGAATACAAATATCACGACGAGTGATAACGAAATTGTGCTAAGAAATTCTAAGATTCGACGTTCAACCAAGAAATATGAACAGTTTAAAATGTCCAATCCATTCGACCATTTCTAAGGATAATGATTTTAGATGTATAGAACACAGAAATAAAATCCTCTATACTTGTCATTCGACATTTAAAACTTTGATACGATTTATTAGCAAGAATATAATTTTTTTCAATTCTATGTCACTTGTTGTCCTATACTGCATATATCAGCATAATTGCATTCCAAAATATCATTTACATATGTGAGTTAATTGGCTTAAATTATACTAATATGTCATAATATAGAAATGGGAATACTATTACATGAACATGTACAATACAGGGTCATCAAACTCGATGTCTCGTACTCATAGCGGGAAAATGGAAAAACATAATCAAGTTTTTTTTTAGAATATCAAATAACACCACTCTGGTGTAAATTAAAATGTCAGACTTTTGTTGACATATCAATATTTTCTCACCTTTATATAAAAAATTCTCGGGAATTAGGTCACATTAACACTCTGTTATAAATGTTCGTCTTTACGTACGTTTCGGTCTCACGACCATCATCAGAAGACTTATTTTGTTAAAAAGGGGTTAACTAAAACTAATTAGCACAAGCGTCCATATCGCACAATCTTCAATCAAAAAGCTCACGCCGTCGAAACGAACAGAACCACGAATAATCGAAAATTGTATCGTTAATATTAAAGTATAAATTTTTTTGTAACAAGAAACCACTGTTAAGTAATATTCTCATAATGTACAAACGCATATTGCTATGGTCTCAAAGCAACTGGAGTTCTAAGCTATTTGTTTGTAATAACACGACCCAGATGTAGATTTATGACGTACTTGAAAAGACTCACAGACCGCGCGGTAAAATTATTATTATTAAAATGTTAATATTTTAACTAAAGAAACCAATTATTATAAAAGATCTATCCTGGAGATGATTCACATAAAAAGGGATTCAAATTCTGTAAATCATAGGAACGATATTCAAGGATTGAGTCAGATTTATACTAACTTGATTAATTAAAACTCTTGCAAATTCCTACATACGTCTTTATAATGTTAAAAGTATATTTTAGGAAGAACGCTTAAAGTAAACTAAATTCCAATGCAGGTCTAAAACCTTTTCAAGTACGTCATAAATCTACATCTGGGTCGTGTTATTACAAACAAATAGCTTAGAACTCCAGTTGCTTTGAGACCATAGCAATATGCGTTTGTACATTATGAGAATATTACTTAACAGTGGTTTCTTGTTACAAAAAAATTTATACTTTAATATTAACGATACAATTTTCGATTATTCGTGGTTCTGTTCGTTTCGACGGCGTGAGCTTTTTGATTGAAGATTGTGCGATATGGACGCTTGTGCTAATTAGTTTTAGTTAACCCCTTTTTAACAAAATAAGTCTTCTGATGATGGTCGTGAGACCGAAACGTACGTAAAGACGAACATTTATAACAGAGTGTTAATGTGACCTAATTCCCGAGAATTTTTTATATAATTCATACTGGGTCAAGAATCTTATTATATTTCTCAACTTTGGAAAGATAAATTCTTTTACAAACTTCGAACTCAATTCGATCTCATTTGGTTTGGAAGTTATAAGCAAAAATATGTCAACAAAGCAAAGGTGCTACATGCAGCATGTAACGCATGGAAGTAATAATAGAGTTGGCCATGACTTCAAATACTATCTATCTATATTTATTGATTCTTAGATGTCAAATGAAAACAAACTGAACTGTATTTATCACTCTTTCGTCTTGAAAAATGTTGACACTTAACGAGAAAGTCGATATGATATTAATATACTGGGAAGCTCAAAGAAAAGCTACGCTGGCGGAAGCAACCATCAAACAAAATGATTCAAGTTTCTCTGCCAGAAAAGGAAAGTCAGAATCTAGAAGACCTCGTTCTGATGAGGCAGTAGGGCAATTTATGCAATATTTCGAAAACAATCCAATGAATTCAATAAAAATGTTCTAAACGATAGAAACACACGGTCCAATAAGGGCCACCAAAATCTTCGAACCTCACGCCTCTAGATTTTTATGTACTTGGAACGCTGAAATATAGAGTTTATTAGACTATAACAATAGATAGAAAAAATTACTGTACATGTAATCACGTTGCATAAAGTCACAAATAGAGAAGTTCGAGAAAGAAATAAAAAATTTTTAGATGAAGGAGGGGACATATAGAAAAACTATTGTGAATATATTTAATACAGCATTTCTTCTCGTTTTATGAATTATTAGTGGATAATCGTTCAAATAAATCATTATTACTAATGTTGTTACTATAAACACTTAATTATTGTTTCAATTTGATTTTTTTGTCAAAATATGGTTTTGCCGTGATGTTGACACTAATTATAACAATTAGGGACAATTCATCTGAATAACGTGTGTAATGATTATCAGTAGGTTTTCCTTCATTGTAATAATTTTCATTTTATTATAAAGATCTTCCTAAAAGTTGTTATTACTTCATATTTTCTCTTTTCATAGAGGAATGTGTCTACAAATTCTGACTATAAGGAATAAATAAAAACAAACGTAAATAACAAAATATTTCCAATGCCTATAAAAGATTATATTTCCAAAGGTGAAAAAATATTGGTATGTTTCTGGGAAAAAAATATCATGATGTGTCGTCGCAACGCCTATCGTCAAAAGCCTGAAATTTTAATTTTCGCCAAAAAATGTTCCTTGAGTAGTGTCATTGGATATTTTGAAAAAAAAAGTTGGTTATGTTTCCCCATTTTGCCGCAATGGCTACGAGACATCGAGTTTGAATGACCCTGTACTTACAACCTAAATCACAAAACGACGGACGGTGGAAAAAAGGTATCAGGATATATTTATTGTAGTGGTTGTATTGAAATATGATTTCAGCAAACAGAGCTGTTAAAAGAATGATATCAAGATATTATGTCTGGGCTCACATTCTCCTGCTAGGCGTTCTCGAATGCCTCGAACTGTAACTCAATCATTGAATATGGTACATTTCATATAGTCTTCTTCTCTAGATCCCCTATATGATCCGAAGAAGCCACTGGTGCAAGACGGAGACACTCGATGCAATACATGAAGTTTGGCAAGAATTATGAAGTTGAGATCTCATAATCGAGTATAGTTTAATGAAACCAAGTCAAAACTCAAGATTGTACTCTGTCCAGGAAGGCTGATCCTACAATCTTTTCCTGATGCCTACAATCCCAAACTTTTAAGAAAATTTACAATGCACTTCTCTCCCAATGTTCCATGGACATAAAGATTTTCCTCTTGTGTAATCAAAAGATATAAAGAACAGTATATTCAAAAATTACATAATACTCGCACCATTTCAGTCAGCAAGCATGTCAACTTATTATAATGAGCAAGAAACACTAAAAACTGATTCATTTCATATACCTTCAAGTTCTGAGGCACACATTTATTATCAAATTGTTATATCCAAAAGAAGCAGCTAATGGAAATTCATCGTATATTTAAATATGTGACATCAACGATTAAATCATGATTTTAATCAAGTAATTTTCAAGATTAAAGTTTAATAATAATGCTAAAATCAGGATACTTAAGAACATATGATTCATAAAAATAAAACATTCAAATACTTTTAATACCAAAAAAATTTATGTGATTTTATATATTTATTTTATAGGGTGACAATTTTCAAAGGAGCAATGGGCTATAACTCCAGAACGAGAAGACTTATTTCAAAATGCAGTAACCCGGGTAAACAATTGCAAGGGTATTTTGCTATACTTTTTGAAGAAGTGAAACCATCCCTTAAGCTTCTATAGCCACCCCTATGGAAATTCGAATTTTATTGTTAATCCTATTATAATAGGATTAACAATAAAATTCGAATATATGTCGACCGAGCCAAGCTGCTGCAGCAACAGGATTATCAACAGAGTCTGTCAGGAAGGTACTAAAGCATCACAAATTCCATCCTTAGAACCTGCAAATCCTTCAAGAACGTGGTGATAATGATCCAGATAGGCGAATGGAATTTTGTGAATCTATCTATAATTGTTCATCCCAATCTCGTAAGAAACATTTGCCGGTTTTGGAGTGATGAAAATCAATATGAAAAAATATATGTATGTGCGGGTATATTGGATGATAGCATTATTTATTGACAGAAACTTAACTGGAGAAATCTATGCAAAAATGTTAGAAACCTTATTGAACCAATATTTATACAAGTTGAAAATCAAACAGATAAGCATGATAATCTAGTTTTGACTGACAATTTACTGCATTATCAACAAGACGGAGTACCTCCTCATTACGCCCTTTAAGTGAGAGAGTGGCTGGATGAACACTATCCAAATTTTGATTACATTATTGTGAAATTTGAGCAGTCTCTGAAACAATTTTATGTCAGACAATTGAAATAATATATTCTCTGCAATATCATATACTCTTCGAGTGACAGCGTTTGCTGTGACTACCTGATGTTTTTGAATAAATTAGCTTTTCCTGGACATATTTATCCTGCTGCTACAATCATGCAACACTCGATTTATTCGCCGTGAGTAAATGGTTTGCAATGTTCCGCTATTGAATGGGCCGCGCGGAAACTAGCAGAGATGCTGCTTCTCAGTCAGCATTTGCTAAAAGCTGAGATTTCAACCCACGATTTATATTTTTCTAACAGTAAGTTTTCTGACTATTTCACTCACTTGCGAAATGAACCAATCAGAAGCTCTAGTCAAGTTCGGATTACCGATAATACCAAACTTGACTCTTGACTCTGATTGGCCTATCAAGTTCGGTGTTTTCAGATTTGTTTACAGTGCATGTGACAGTTAAACGTCAAATATAAGTGATTACGCTGTGCACGCATTCAAAAATGAGTAAATTTGGGATGAATTCTATCGAATCAATAACCGAAAAAATCGATGAAAATGTACCGAAAAATACGAGGAAATCGAAGGAGTACATTTGGAAGCAATTTACTAGATTTTGCGATGAACGAAAATACCTATTAGATGAAGCAAGGCCTGTCGAGAGACTAGCTATTATTTTGAAGGGCTGGGGCTTCAGCATGAGAAAAATCGATGGTTCTGATTACAAGGAATGTGTTGTGAAGACGATCTGGAATTCGAGTGCTAGATTATTGCAAGAAAAATTCTACAATGAATATGGACGAAGTTTCGACCCATTCAAAGATATTATTTTTCAATCGGCCAGAAATACGCGACATACAAAATGCAAGTTGCTTCAAGGTAACGTACAGAAACGAAAGATCAGTTCGGCACCGTTGACCCATGAAGAACATCAAGCAATATGTACACAATGGGATGAAGATACACCCACAGGACTCCAAAAGAAATTTTTCCATATCGCAGCGGTAGAACTTGCTTGGAGAGGAGCTGAAGCTGCATATTGTTTGTTAGATTATTTTTAAGAAGAATTAGATAATAAGGGAGCGCCTACCAGCCGAATCGAATATAACAGTTTTTTCAAAAACTTGCAAAGGAGGTGGTCAGCGATGTGCGAACAGCAAATGGTTGATTGAAAATGTGCAAAATGCAACAATGTGCCCCGTGAGACTTTATAAAAAGATGATTTCAAAACGAGGTAATAATGTAAAATCTAATAGGTTGTTTCTTACTGTGAATGGACATTGCAAGCCTGGTGATCATTGCACTCCTTGGTACAAAAATATGCCTCTAGGGATCAATATGGTCAGTAAATGGACCCAAACATCAGCTCAGAATATAGGGCTTTATGTGAAAAAGCAAAAAATTACCAACCATTCAAATCGAGCAACTGCAGTCAGTGAACTTTTATGTAGAGGAGTAGGAGAACAGGAAACCATAAAAATTACTGGACATTCGAGCTCTAATTCGCTTAAACCCTACATCCAACTTAGTAAACAACATCACGAAAAACTTATTGCAAATGACAGAAATAATAGCAATCAAGATGTAACAACTATTGCAAGTACAAGCGGGTGTTCAAATAATCAAGCTCAAAACATTGTTTATTATAACTGTACCATTTATAATTATAATTGAAAAATATTTCAGTATGTTATGTTATTGTTGGTTAAATTGAATAAGTATTTCTTTCGATGTCAATGTTTTCTTTTCTGTTCATTAAAATTTATTAATTTCTCAGGTCAACTTTTTTGCCAATTTCCTCTAATCCTGCCGAATTTCAGATTTTGTATCTTTCACTTTGTTTGTGAAATAGTCTAATAAAATTCCACTCGTGATTGAATTTATCTCATAAGTCTGTCTTTCATTTGTGATCTCGACTGACTTGATTCGAGAAAACACCACTCGTCCTGCGGACACGTGGTGGTGTTTTCTCGAAACAATTCAGTTTCGTTCAGAAATGAATCGACAGACTTATCGCGAAATTTCAATCACTTGTGGTATTACTACTGAAAATTTGGGTTCATGTTGAGAATATCAAGTCTCATAATAACGTTTTATATTGTATTCTTTGAGGACTGATATTGTTTCTTGGCAAATTAAATACATTGCCTTATTTTTATTACTTCTGTTCTGTATTCTCTATCTGTCGTTACTTTTTCATGTTTATATAAAATCACACAAAAGGCAAGTAACTTTAACAACTACCACTAACTTGGATTATCTCCCATATTTATGAGGCCAAACGGAATTCCACCTGTCGTTTTCAAGGAACCCTTTCATACAAACTTTTCAACTTTTTCGCTTACTATCGAGTTTTCTCTGAGATAGATCACTCCATGTGTGTGTGGTTGAAGGAGTATCCTCTGGTATAATGGCTATCAACGCTGGTGTTCCACAAGGATCTGGTCTTTGTTTCTGCTCCACATCAAGGATCTGCTGGAAGTGACCACCTGTCCCGTCTACAGCTTTACAGATGACGATACACTTCATACCGCTTTCTCATCTAAAGCCCCTATAACATCCAATGACGCCAGAGAAGCGAGACTGGGACAAGTTGATGCAATTAATAGAGATCTCGCAAAGATTTAGAAATGGGAATCTGATAATCTAGTAGCAACCAGAACTCAAGCATGCGTATTCTCCAGGAAGGCGGATCCCACAATCCCTAATATGATGATGTCAGGTACAACTATTTCTGTGAAGTCTTCCATAACAGTGCTCGCGATCACCATCAAAAGCACCCTCTCTTGGGACGATCATGTGAGGTCCATTGCGAAAACCACTTCACAAAAACTTAGTTTTCTTTTCCGTGCTAAGAGCTAATTTACATCTCAGCAGCTCTTTATAATCTACAAAGCACAGATTCGACCTGTCCTGCAGTTATGTTCACAAGTTTGGAGTTCGGCTCCCAAACATACGCTGAAGCTCTTGTATTCTATCCAAAAGAGAGCTATTCGTTTGATTGTTGATGTCACACTTACGAGTTCATTGACCTCTCTATAACATCGCAGAAAGGTTGGAGATCTCTCCCTCTGCTATAGATATTTCCATGGTCGGTGAAGAAATCAGAAATCTCGTAAATTGTTCCACCACGAGAGATTCCAGATAGGTGGACTAGACAAGCTCAAACTAGTCACCCCTTCACTGTCAAGCTCGAGACCTGCCGAACTTTTTCCTAGCTGACTTCATTTTTGTATCGAACAGTGAAGTTGTGGAACTTTTAACCTAGTGGGATCTTTCCCTATGCCTATAACCTCCAAACCTTCAAGAAAAATACGAATGTCTATCTCCTCTCCCTACATTCCACTGTTGGCTCACACGATGTTCTTCGAACATTATAGGTTTCCCTCTCCTGTAGTCAACGAATAAAAAAAATTTAAACAAAAAGTACTAGAATCTTCGAGACAAGCAATCACGCAGCCGAACGTTTCCAGCTCAGTCTGTAAGTAAGTACCAACCGAAATTGCGAACGAAGCGAATTCCACCGCGGTGCCCCGCGCCATAGATACCACACTCGCCGGCTAGTCCCTAAACGATAGTTTGAGCTTGGAAACTACAAACTACAGTATGTTAATATCATGATCTAGCTATGTCTATTTTATATTCCATTTGATAACCTGAAGAAGGCTGTCAAAAATACCACTCGATACGGGGTCACCACGCCCAAAAACATTATCGTTCCTAATTTCACAACTTAAAAGCGATCTGCAAATTTCCAAATCCATACGAGCAATAGGAACGGCGCAATCGTCTCCACAGTGGATTACGCGCACACACACATCTTGTCAAAAATAGCCTACATCGATTCAGAAATGTTCAAAACAATATACGAGAAAATCCGGAAAAATAATTCTGGGCCGAATACAATACTTACACCATTACTAAGTATAGTGAGGGAATTTGACAGAACCTAATTGAGCGTTTTTATCCATTTCATTGTGACGCCGACATCTGTTTTCAAAAATGCGAATTGTATGAATAAGTATGAATGCGGACAGATAACAGCTGTTCCTAATGACTTGTTCATCCTTGTCATATCTCGGTGAGAAGCGGAGATTTATTAGAAAATTATTTAAATTCCCAACCATTATTCAGGAGGCGAGCGCCTCGTTTACCTCAGAATTAGCCGAGCGATCAATATGCCCAGTTAGTTATTATCTACGATGAAGATAGCTTTCACAAGGAGAAATTATAGACCCTTACACATAGGGAATAAGTTGTTTTATTTGTAATTATATACAATTAAACCATGAGTAAGTACACCATATATGCACACAATGTTACTAGTTTCAAAACGCTGTACGTAACAATTAATTACTAACCGCATGTTGGGATAAACTTCTACATTAAAACCAATTGATCTTCCCATGTGGCCCAACAATAATATTCGAGAGTGTAACACTATTCCGAAATACGCCTCACAGAAATCTATTATTTTTTTAACATCGACGTCAGGACGCCACACCTATCAATCACAAAGGACCGTCCCCTAACACATAATGGTTCATCATGCAGTGGCGGCTAGTACTAAAGGGCACAAGGGCACGTGCCCACCCAACCACCAACGTGCCCTTCTAACCATCAAGATAAATACAGAAAGATAAACACATGTAATTCAGGGCATTATTTTATGCCGCACGTCAGGCGGAATGTTCTGAAGTGTACATATTTCAAGTTTGATTCTCCTGACTACGGTTATCTTCTCCATACGCGCTTATACAATCGGTTTGGGGCACAAAGCAACGTATCTCCAACAAACGGCTTGCCTTCATAGTGTACAGTGTGTGAATTCAATTCGAAGACGTGAAGTGATGATGGAAGTTAATTGTTTGCAAAATCTTCTGAAAAACCCGCTATCATTTGAGGAAAAACTTTTAAAGAAAAAGAAAGGAAGGCCTATTCTTGATCTTCAAATAAACTACACTTCCACAAGTAAAATCCGAACTTACAATAGAGTATTCAACAAGAATATCTATAAAAAATACGAGTGGATGTGTGGATGTCCAGTAACAAATAAACTATTTTGTTTTGTGTGCTTAATTTTCAAGAAAGAGGTTAGTGCATGGAATAAACAAAGGTTGAATGATTTAAAACATATCGAAAGGGGCAAAGAAACACGAAAATTCCGTTTTTCACATGATTGCGTACATAGATTTTAGTGTTCTAGGCAAAGTGGACATACGTGAACAGTTACACAGTGCTTATTTGTGAGGCCATGATGAGACGTTGACGTCGGAAAATCCAGGTATTTATGTAGGCTTAATCAACTTTGCAGCTGAATTAGACGCTGTGCTTGCAATACATATGAAAGGTTCGGGTTCACAAGTGTTTAAAGGCGTTTCAAAAATTATTCAGAACGAATTGCTAGATGCAATGTTGCAAATTTAGAAGCAGGAAATATTAAAAGAAATTAAATCTGCAAATTTCATTGCTTTGGCCGCTGAAACTACAGACACCCATAATCATCAGCAAATGGTTATTATTCGATATGTGTTTAATGGACAAATTTTTGAACGATTTTGGTCTTTTTTTAAACCGGGTGGACATAATGCTGATGTATTAGCAAAAACATTACGGAATGAATTGCAAACTATTTTAAATTCTCCTTCTGGGTCTGATAACAATAAACTAATCGCTCCAAGTTACGAAGGGGCGTCCGTAAGACAAAAAGTGTCCAAGCTATTATGAAAAGAACATTTCCTCCACATGCACATTATATTCACTGTTATGCGGATCAATTTAATTTAATTACTGAACGAGTGGCACAGTGCAATAAAAAAGTAAAAATTATCTTTGCAAATTTGCAGTCATTTTCAAGCTTTTTTCTCGATCGCCAAAACGAACGGTAATTCTTGATAAAATACTCAAACGTAGATTACCACCCGCTGTTCCTACACGTTGGATATTCAAAAGTCGAACTGTGGACACAGAATGCCAGAAAATACCTTTGTCAAAGAATGTTTAGACAAAATTATTGACGAAGATGCGATGGATTCAGTTACTATTAGTAAAGCAAGTGGTTTATTGAAACATTTGAATTGTCCGGAATTTCTCTACTGGTTGAAAATATTTCATTTCATCGTGTCAAAAATTCAAATATTATTTAATCAGACTCAAATGCGCGGGATTGACAGTGCTCAACTGCAAAAGGCAATTGAACAATTTCAACAGCAAATTATTCGAATTAGAAATTCTATTGACAATGACAATCAAGAACGCAATAATGAAGAACCTGCTAAGAAAAGACAAAAAACGACAGCTGAAGATAACAGAGCTGTTATTGCAAAGGAAGTAAATGACACTATTTTAAGCCAAATCAGCGATTTTTGTGCCCACCCTCTTTGATAACTCACGAGCCGCTAATGTCATCATGCATCGGTTGCTAAGCAACAAATGCAATAATATGATATGAGTCAGTCATGTCCGCTATGAAATACGTTATTCCGTGCAAAATGTAGCTGTTCATGATTCAATTTACGATTGCTTTATAGACACATTTCGATGTAGTCGTAGATAAAATATGTTTTAACATAAGGAAACCGACTAGTTTCTTTAAATATCGAAAATATGTACCTACCCCAATATTCGAAATAATGAGTGTTAGTTGAGGGCAGGGTTTTATCATACAGCGGTACGTTATACCCCTCCGCTCCACTACAAACTACAATTAAATCAGATATTTTATTAAAACAACCAATCTTAATCCGGTAATAAAAACAGACTTACTATATGCTTTTCAATTACGTCTAAGTCAAAATTCCTCTAATTTAATAATAGTTTGTAGACTCAACCAAGGGTTCCCCTTCAAGACCTTTGTTAGCCAAAATATTCATTTCTCATACGGAAAAAAAATTGTCATCTTCAGCAGAAGAACATATATTCTCCAAAGGTTCAGAAAGGTAAGTTAACTTATTTGTTTCAGTTTCAGCTTTCATTATTGTGACTTCTAATAAAGACCAAGTTGAGATAAACTTAATAGCTCAATTATTCATTGAGTCAGATAGCAAGTTTCTGCGAGCTCCACCATTTGCCAAATTCACATCTACTTTCTGCATACCAAGATACAAAACACACAGGTTGTTCTGATGAGAACGAGGGACTTCATGTTACAAAGCAGATAGTATAAACACATGTTATATGACGGAAATCAATTAATCCTGTCGACTTATTTTTCGATGTTCAATCGACTGGTAAAGTTTCCTGTAAATATATATTTGTAGTTTTTCTGCTTTTACGAGAAGACTGCTGGTAAAATCAATCATTTTCTCTCCCGTATTTACGTAGGAAATTTAATTATGAACATCTTTTATTTAAAAACAACAGCAAAACATGTATATAAAGACTGGTTCAGTTTCTAATAGCATTACTTCACCAGTCGACAGTTCTTCGAAAAATAAGGACAATTTGGCATGTAAAATGTGGTCGAATTCGGTTTCATTCAAGATCTGCAGAGCATTGAAGAACAAAAATATTTTTAATAATTGAATATAATTCGACATTAAAGAAAGTTAGCGGTCTGAAAATTTGCATAGATGAGTTCTTCTGTATTCTCTAGTAGTCTGTGGTTGCCAATTTTGGGAAAAGACGTGCATACGACGCACCTAAACAACTTAAATTTAAAAAAGTTTACGCCACGGTTTTTTTTTACAAAACAAATAAATACAAAGCATTTATCGATACATTATGAAACGTTTATGTCTCTTGTAATTTTATGCACTGTTTATACCGGTCATTCACGATTTTGGAGCTCTGTAGGTTTTGGATGAGCTCGATGTTGATTGGTTTCACCATCACTTCAGAGATCAGATAATATTACAATGGGTCTATAATTCTTAGGAAGGGTCTTCTTTCCTATTTTGGAATTGGTCAGAGTCTAGCTGTCTTCCCGCTGGAAGGAAAGACACCAAGTTTGTATAAAAGGGTAAACAACCTGCAGAAAACAGGTGTTGATTCAGGAGCACGTTCCTTGAGAACGTCAGGTGGAATTCTGTCTGGCCCCATGGACTTTTTGCAAGCAGAATGCACCTAATTATGCGCTGATAAAAGACAATTTCAGACATGGCTATCGATGGTAACAATATTAGGAAGGTTCTTCCCTTGTGGACCCAAAGTGGAATTTGCTGAAAACATTCCAGCAAAAAGGTTGGCTTTTTCTTGTGGTATAGTAGCCAGAGTGCCATCTTTGGTTAGGAGAGGAGATGAACGGGAAGTGAAATTTCTACCCACTGCTTTGGCGAAAGTTCCAAACGAACGGGAGCCATTCGCGCATTCGATAAGCTTTAATCTCATTTTGGCATTATATGCTTCCTTCGAAGAATTTATTGTTTCATTGCACATATATTCTGTTCTGGTCTCCAGATATGGGTTACCGCGCCAATGACGGTATGATGTTTTGTTTTGAAGCGACGGCCCTAGAACAGATTTTATTGAACCATCGTTCACCAGATGACGGTGATTTGTTGGTATGGGGTAAGTTTCCATCCCTAGCCTGATTATATCCGAGATCTCTGTGACACATTGCGTTGGCTCCTCATATTCAAAATATACGCTTCTCGATGGAAACTCGGAGAAAAACATGCGAAAATCATCTCAGTCGGCTGAGTTGTGATGCCAAACTGTGCTTGAAGGTGTTGGATTGGTTCGTGGAATGATATAAGGGCAGGTCGTAGTGATGGGTGAATGGTCTGAGTTTCCCAATAGTGCACGGACCTTTACATCATAGGGATCTGGATTGTTAGTGAGGAATAACTCAAGCGTATTATGATAGTTGTTATCAGATATCCTTGTTGGTTCATTAATTAACTGCTGGAGACCATAGCTAATGGTGAAGGCTTCAGCTTGATGCCCTGCGACATTCGTATTGTTTGAGAACTTGAGCCAAGCGGAGTTTTGAACGTTGAAATCCCCCATGACGATAATTTCAGCTGCTGAATAGCTCTGCTGAATGAGGTCAAGTTTCAGAGAAAGAAATTCAGAGAGTTCACCACTGGAAGGTGATGTAACAGAAATAAATCGGTGTGGTATTAAAATGCCTTTTCAAATTTGAAATCAACATTATGCTGACATACGCTTCGCTTATGGGTTTTGTCATGGAAATAAGGCCAGCTCGAGAATATCTCACTCGGGAGAAACGTGAAATTTTAAAATTCTTGAAACTATTATATCAAAATTACCGAAGGCTTTTGGAATCACCTAATTAAAAAAAGGTTACTTTCCGCATATGTTCAATAGTTCGGAAAATCAAAATTCAGTAGGTCCTATCGCGCAATTGAATTTCATGATCCAGCTAATTTAAAACTTGAAGACCGCGAAAAATTAATTGAATGGCACACAGCCCGTATTAATGAAAATTCCGTTTTTTCAAAAGGAACTACTGCGTTTGGGGGGTGCAAATTTTGGCATAAGCCTATTTGAAATTCCGGCAACAAATGTCGACGGAAAACAACGTTTGCGTTTTCACCGATGCATGCTACGGGAGAAATCATTAAATGATAACCCCTCAGAAACTTTCAATAGTCGGTAAGAACACACCCTTGCTAAAAACGACAGACTTTGTACCCTTGGTTTCGAAATCATTCAAGTATAGTATATGGTGCATACGGACATCATCGTTTCCAAAATTGGTTACCACAGTTCAATAGAGAATACGGAAAAACTCACCTATACCAAATTTCATACCGCTAACTTTCTTTAATGTCGAATTGTATCCAATTAATTATAATGTTTTTTCTTTAACGTCGCCCTTTAGATCCTAAACGAAATTGAATTTAATTATGCGACATATGACGATTGGTAAAGTTCTGCTATTATAAACTGTACCACTCTGTATTAAGAGTGTTTTCGTTCTTTCGTTCACTTTGGTAAACGATAGGACATATAAAAATAATAGGAGTCTTTCATATAAACATTTTCTGTAAAACACTTTGTTTCCAAGATGTTGAACTTTGAAAAATTATGACACCCTAAATTATCTTCTTAACGAATGAAGATTTTTAGTTCAAACTAGGCACATTTCAGTTTTACTAAATGACCATTTCTTTCTCACAAAGATAGGGGTTAAATACAGTGGGGTAACTATGGCGTTTTGTACGCATATGAGCTCGCAAAATATTAGGAAGTAATAAGGAATCGAGATTACATTTACGAACATTGTAATTAAATATGCCAATGATTGTAGGTGTTTGATTAATGTTTCATTTGTTTCAAACAACACATAACGCTGCAGACTTTACCTGAATAATTACGTGAATTCAATTTATTAAGTTGCATTGACTCTTTACAGGAAATTTTGTCATTGGTACCACTGCAAAAAGGCGATTCTCGTAGAGGTCTCATAGAATTACCAATTATATCTACAAAAAGAACGCGATTCTTGAGGCAATATAAACAAGTTTTGGAAGAAAATATTTTTGAGCCTTATTTCTAGATTCAATTGGGACACTCCAAAATGGGACTTTTTGCCGCTCGTGGCAGGATTAGGCTAAGCGCAGCGTCAAGAAGACAAAAGCCGATGGGAAGAGGTGTATCTTAATAAAAGCATTTCAATTTTGTGATAGTATTGGATTAATAATTTTATGACAGGTACATATTGATGCACGCTGGCAATCGAGAAGTTTTATCACTGGAGCGGAACTTATAATTGGTTCAAAAATTTCCAAATCCAAATTATCGTGGCGAAATGAATCAAAATGACTTTCATAATTGCTTCCAAATGTATGCTTCATGAGGATGAATGATGCATCACATTATAGCAAAGTAGTGGAAAAGTCACCAAATACCTTATTGAAAAAGGCAGAAATACAAGGATGGTTGAAACAACGTATAACAACAAATTAGAACAAGTGAATGACATATTTCTTTTGGTGCTATTTATCTACACTTGGTTGAATATTTTCTACAAATAAATCAGCGAATGTAATCGAAGAATTAGCTGCCGAATCTCGACATACAATTTTGAAATTACCTCCATATTCTCATCATGTGTCTTCAATGTATAGAAATGGTATGGACAATTCCTACGAAGTATTATAACCAGCACTTGGGAAGAGATGGAAAATCTATTAATCAATGCTCAAATATGCCGAAGGTCTGTTACAAGTCAGTTTTGGAATAACTGTATTTGTTATGTTGAAGAAGAGATAGGTATCGAGGTAGAATGAACGAGAAATCAGATTTGACTTCTAAGAAATTGCCTCACTGATTATAAGTATGAGAGTTGTAAAGCACATATGTTGTCAATTGGAATAGATTGCCAATGACATAGAGTATAATTTTAATTTTTTCCACGTTTGTAGCTGGCCGCGGCTAGTAAATATTCATCGCAATCATACATTGAACCCGCAAAAGTGTCCGAGAGCGTAAATTTTGCTAACAATATGAGGCAACAATGGTAGGTAGTAGATAATTGATTCGTATATATGAAAATATGATCAAGATATCGACCCTTGTGCAACACGTTATGTTGTCAATTCGAATAAACTGTCAATAAAATGCCATAGAATAGAATTTGACGTATTCTCGTCCTTCCATGTCTTTGTCTGCTTTTATGTTTCTAATCATTTGCAATATATTTTAGGTTGTTAGGAGTGGGGGAAATTAGTGGTCTAGCTTTTCTTTAGCAAATATTTTAACAACATATTAACACAATTTCAAGAAAATATGAGCAGTTCCCAAGATAAGCCTCCAACTTCCTACGTGTAATAAGTAATTTGCTGATTATAAAATGATTTTCTAATCATCAGAAGGATCTTCATCAAATATCAGCATACCACCAACACTCAAACACACTTGTTTCAAATATACTTATGCGTGTATATTTGTATACGCCTTTAGTAGAGATTTTTTTCTATTCAAGTATTAGGTATGATATGAGTATATCGATGTTATTCCTGAAAATCATGATCAATTTTATAAATGTCGATTAATCCGAAGATGGGAATGCAGTCAAGGTTATCGATTACGTATTTCAAATGAAGCATGCGGAATTCCTAATGTTTATATTGCTATATTTCCTGTAGTCTCGAACAAGTAATAAATTAGTAGATCGGATCAATGTTACATAAATTGTTGCAACCGATAAGTATGGGACGTTTAGTATATATGATAAATCTAACATGTTACTATAACTGAACTGCATAATGATCTACGTATTAAATAGTAATTACACGAACCAAGTATCTAATATGTATATAAATAGCTGGTAAATCAACATGCGGTGAACAGTTTTGTTTATAACAATCGATATAGAGCCAATAAAATGTTCACCTCTGTAGCGTGGATGCAATTACAACCCAACATCGCCAATACCTATGAATATAACTTGTATATATTGCCTACAATTAAATATTTCCAAAAAGAACAACCACCTGTCATAACGTACAGGGCAGAGCCTCAGTATATTGATTTTCTTATAGAAGCAATGCAGATATTCAAACGGCGCCGAAAATGTGTTGAGTAGATATATTTTATAAATTAACCCAATCACGAGTTGAAAAACCAGGTCTGTAGAGCAACCTGCTAGCACATAAAATAAGCACATTTACATGACCAAGTTTATTTTAGAATATAAGCGTTTTAATATATTTTTCAACTGGGAACGTTCCATTAGCATGGTCACCTCAAATTTACCGCGCAGCATCAAAGTTGTTTATTTCAGTGACAAAATACACACATACGTATTTGAATATATTTGTACTTACTTTCCCAATTCTTCTTTCAAATCGTAGTTATCGCTAAACCGCGTACAGACTATGGGCACCGACATAGTTCACTATGCAGCGTAAACCCTACTGTGTATATGTCGTACTTTAGACCAATAATGTTCGACTCTCGCGCAGACAAAACTCTCCGTCAAACGATTGCACGCAACTAATTTCTAAAACACCTAAAATATATTTTATCTTATTTACATGCGGCCTCCCACGTTTCTGATAAATAACATCTGTTTTAGTGAAGAATTTTCATATCGCTAACTGTTTAAATTCCAAATCATCGGTATCTAGTTCGGATGTTTCCGTCTGAATAACTGCAATTAGTTCTTACCCAGGGAAGATCTGTAGAGTCGTTCCTCCGGGATATAACCTAAAAGATCAATATAGTAATCCGTTTACAGTATACGGTCAGAACGACTTTGTTATACGGGGGAATAACCTCTTCGGATGAACCCCATTGTAGCAAAAAAAATTGATTATAAATAACCTATTGACATTTCGATCACGCAAAAACTATATTAACTTCATCCAATTGAAATAATATCATCGCTCTTGTGTTGCGGACAAGGAACGGACAATTTTACCTTGTGTACAGGCTGAAGAACCGACTAACGTTAAACCTAGTAACGGACAGGGGAATTTTTCATAATATAAGGCACCTTGAACTCAAACATCACTAATATAATATAAATCAATACATTGACACATGAACCAAATAATTATTCGCGTAAAACTCAAAGAGTTCAAGAAACAACAATGAAAATATCAAAATGAACTAACGAAAAAATGTCAGCAGGAACACTAAAGAATTTCAATTACAGTTTAACTGTAAACAAATTGTTCATGATCTAACTCAACGGAGTACCAAAAAGATGTAAGCATGCAATTAGTTCCTGATACATTTTACCGATTCCAATTTTTTGTTATACATTGAAATGGATGGTTAATAAAACAAGTTTTCACAAATAATTTATTTTTATGTTACGTTTTCGCGTTGAAATAAATGGTTGAAAATAAATAATTTTTAAATATTTCCGTCCACCGCCAAAACGATTGCGATTAGATGAAACGCGCGTGACAACATGTTTCTACTTTTTGAAGGCATTGCCTGATGATGTGAATAGAAAATTTAGTCCTCAGAGAATATCAATTTCAACAAAGGAAATAAAATGAAAGTGACAATGGATAAACGATTAATGAAAGCTACTAGAAGTTCCGCAATGTGCCTGCTCTTACTTAGTTTCCCATGAGGGATCCATGGTTTAATTATTGCAGCGACAGTGTGGTCTTCTTGGCAAGTGAAAAACCTTGGTACCACATCTGTCTTAACTTTAATTGGTCCTTCGATTAATGACAATCTAACATAATTCTCTAAATTCTCCCTGCAGTGCAGGAATTTAGCGGTTACGATTAATTCACAGCTTGAATCAAATCGACAAGGGTAATTAAAGTTAATAAGAGCGATAAAGTATCGGCGCAAATGGCGATAGCATTAACCCGTACCTAGAACAGAATGGGCGTGGTACTTGATTTATAACGCGCATAACTCCCGACAGAGATCAGTATGTCCAGAATAATCCCGATATCTTCTTAGATTCTTACACTAACTAGCATCTGCTAACAAAACAATTCTATTAATTTCACTTGAAACCAGAGCGAATGTGGTAAGCATAAATAATCTTCTAAAAATGGTGCTAAGACAAGGTGAAAAGATCAAAATAATAGATTGGTATAATGGTGGCAAGAAATTGTGAATAATGTATGTATTATTCCTTTTGAAAATTGTCCGCCGATAACGAAATCTGTAACATGCCGTGTCATAAATAATTTTAATACATATGAATTCGTTACACCATCAGATCATAAGATGTGTCCTCTTATACCTTTGAATAATGATATCGATATATTGATATATTTATCGGTTGAGGAAAATCCCGACATAACAACTCGTCAAATAGCAGAGAATCTTGATGTCAATCAAACACATGCTGTTAGAACATTACAAAACATATGTCACTCTTATAAAGTCGTTTTTTACATACTTTGACTACAGGAGTGGGGAAACGTATAGTGTTCGTATTTTTCTTGAAGGTTTGAAGGTTACAGCCTTAGGGAAAGACCTCACTAGGTAAAGAGTTCCACAACTTCTCTATTCGATAAATAAATGAAGTCGGGTAGGAAGAAGTTCAGCAGGTCTCGAATTTGACAGTGAAGTGGTGACTGGTTTGAGCTCGTGTAACCCGCCTATCTGGGTGAAAGAAATGAAACTTTTCCTGTCGAGAAGGCATGCCGGAAGGAATTTTGTGAGACTGTTATGGAAATGGCAAACATCCATGACAATTTCATTGGTAATATTTCAATCACCGATGAGTCATTATTTCCTTATAGGACTTACGATGCACCGACCCAATATCCATAAAAATTGAATATATGGGATGGAATGGTTAAAAATGATGTGATTGGCCCTTTTTTCATTGAATGAACCTTAAATGGCTAGATACTTCGAGTTGTTGCAGACGCGTGTTATCCCTTCATTAACCTTACCTGATATGGATTTGGGCCAGGTTTGGTTTCAGTACGATGGTTGCCCATCACATAATACAAGGGACTTCTTAACATTCCTATCCCAATCAGCATAAAAGGCGGTCATCAAGGGATAATAATCTTAATGAGTTGAAAATGAGACTTGGAAGTTCCTTAAATGGAATAAGTGACGGGTTTTAGTAAAGGTCGTAGGGGTTTTTATGTTCGGTTGGATTATTGTCTTGCCAATGAAGGCGGTGAGCATTTATTTTAATTTTTTTTAGAATTCTATTATTTGATCTTTTATCATATTATTTTATTTTTAGAAGTTTATTTGTTTGGCTAATTCAGCTCCAAAAAAGATTGAAGTCAGTATTATAAAGTTAATTTATTATTCATGGAACAAACTTTCGCGATGTCTAGAGTTCCCAAACCGATGACACCAGATACGCCTCCGCCTAATCTAACTTTCCTTTCCCTATCGCACCAATTGTTCTTGTTGTCCATCTTATTAAACATTACAAGTGTCTGACTCGCTTATACTCTCACAAGATTATCCCTATACCCCTATCGTTCTGATTCAGCCTGTTTATGGACGCATTTCCGATGATTAACTTTAAAGGTGCAGAAAATGCATTTTAATGTTCAATACATAATAAATTTAAAATAAACTTTGGATTCATGTCTTTGTCTTGGCTCAATTCAAACCACTTTTTTTTAGCGGTTAACTTCCCATGGCACATGAATAAAAGTTTTATTGGTATTATTATTGGATGTATTTTCTAATTTTGCACTTACTATTAAATCAGAAATTACTTTTCGATAAATTATAATTATCATATTTTTCTAATACAGTTTTGACAATGTCTTTGAAGTCGAATAAAAAAATGTATGAAGTGGGTATTCTCAATAGATTTAAACTTATTTTTTTTAAATAGGACAGAAGAGCTAATAGTTGTACAAATTCAAAATTGATGACAAAATATTTCGTACTTTTAGATTACCTATTATAAATAGCTTGTCATACAATACATAATCGAAGATAAGATATCTATCGAACAAGAGATAAGGATTGTTGGAGGTATTGAATGAGTATCAGGTTTAAAGCTGCTCGTAGATTCAAAGATTTTGCGTCAGGCAACGCTGAGCCTTTCACTGTAAATGGAAATTACAAATGATATACAAATTACGACAGATGCATTAGGCATAACACGTCATGTCATATTTCAGGATACCTCTGTCAACTTCCTCATAGCTTCACAGTAAGAAACACGTTTTCTTTGTAACATATCACATTATACACTCTTAGACTCTCTTTCTACATGGATGAAGATGACTGAGTAAGTATGTCTGTATGCACAGACACAAACACGTGAAAATTAAACATCTTGTAATCAAAATATACGTCTTTAATCACATTATATTATATACCTAACAACTACATACTTTAACGTCAAAAGAAAAGAGTGGTTAAAAAACAAAACGCTGTTTCTCTTATAGTAATCGCAGTCCAAGGTAAATTCATGACATCAATTGTGGTGAGAATGCAAATGGTCCCCTCAACCTAATAAGAATATAGAAATAGGTAGACGAAGAGGGTCTGAACTTTAGTCCCCACAATTCTACCATTGTAGCTTTCACTCGAAGGTGCAAACTGGAGGGAGTAGCTCCTCTAACCCTCCAGGTGGCAAGTGGAGGTAAATATCTCGGAGTAAGCATTGATTTTAAACTGATCTCTGGAACCTACAGCTGGTAAAGTCAAGAATAAGACCGTGGCAACATTTATGCTATCCAGACACACACACGGAAAGACATGAGGCCTAAGCCCTAAACTGTCGTATTGGACATACAACATTTCGGTGAAACCCATGATTACCTACGCATCTTTCGTACGGTGGAAAAATATAAACCAGAAAATAGCTACGACTGAGTTGAAGATACAAACACTTGCCTGTCTCAGTATAACGGGAGCTATGGAATCATCAGCAACAGCAACCATGGAAGTACTATTGAACCTACCCCCAACTGACATTACGATCATGGCGGAGGCAAGAATGAAACTTCTTAAACTACACAATACGAGTAAAAGATCGGGCCATAATAGAATTAAGGAAATTGTGGGTGGTAATACTTTTGAAATGGAACCGATGGACTACATCACTTCTAAATAATCATTCAACAGTAACTTAATGATAATTATACAAAATCGATGGGGGACAAACGACAACAACAGGGCAAACCATACAAGAGGATCTGGTATACAGACCGGTCCAAAACAAGGGAAACTGGTGCTGGAATGTAGTGAGGGGAGAAACTTTCGATTGGGAATATCTACACACTTCCATATTCCAAGCGGAAAATACGCAAACCTGCAATGTTCAACAGAAAACAACAAAAGGAATGTGCATAACACACGGATCCACAGACAATGAAACGTCAATGAAGCTATTCCTGAAGCCAAAAATGTTCGTACTTATTGTAACTAGTTATAACAGCGAACTTTACTTCATCCGACCGTTCGGAATTTCTTGCACTAGTTACGTTTTTATTGAATCGCCAATTCTAGTAACATCTGACCTCCCGAGACTCATGATCAGTGATTAGAATTTTTCGGATTATCCAACCTCAGATTTCAATTTTTTGAGTTTACGAACAGTAGTAATAATTTTATTGGTATATTCATCAACTGAATTGCATTTTCCAGCTCAGTAGTAATTATAGTACGTGGTAGTACAACCTTACTCGTAAGATCAAAGTTCAAAGGCAATTTCTGATACTATTCTTATTCCCTAGACGTTTAGGTTATTATGAATTTTTATGTAGTTGTTTATACTGGGTTCCCCATAATAGACTACCCATTTTAATGATTGAATTAAAATTTTTTTAGTTAACAAAACAAACTTTTTATTTTACTAAATTACAGCTAACTCTTTGGGATTTATGATAAGTTATAAATATTTGGCTAATTTAACTCTAACTTTTGAAAATCACGTCTTCTAAATGACCTCCACCAAGTTCAACACATTTTTCAATATTAGATAAAAAGTGGTTCATTACACGGCGTAGCAAACCTTCGTCTACTACTTCAACTTCTTCACGAATTTTGACTTTCAATTCCTCGATTGTACCTGGACGACTCGCAAACACTTTGACTTTCAAATATCCCCACTGGAAAAAATCGGGTGCCGTTAAGTCGGGGGACCTCGAAGGCCAAGGCAAATCTCCGAATCGAGAAATGAGTCGGCCATTAAACATTTCTCGCAGGACCCTCATTGAGTTGCTGGCAGTATGAGCTGTTGCCCCATCTTGTTGGAATAGTAAGGCATTGTTTAGTAATCCTCGTCTATTTAATTCTGAAATGAGAAATGTCTCTAGCATATTAACGTAGCGCTCGGATGTTACTGTTACAGAGCGGTTATTTTCATCCTCAAAAAAATAAGGGCCAATGATACCAAAAGATCCTACTCCACACCACACAACAAATTTTGGATTTTGGAGGTTCTGTGTAAAGATTTCACGAGGATTTTCATTTGACCAGTATCTAAAATTCTGTTTATTGACCATGCCGTTCAAATAAAAATTTGCTTCGTCGGTCATTAGGAGACTGTGAATTGCTCCTTGATGTAAATCCAAAAATTCTTGACAAAATGCTAACCTTGCTTCTTTATCTTGATTGCTAAGGTGCTGAGCCATTTGGTATTTATAGGGATGAAATTTTAAATCCCTTTGAAGAATTCGATCCAAGCTTCCCTTCGATATTCCTAGGATAAGGGTTTGTCGATTAGCAGACCTTTTAGGACTTCTCGTAAACGCAATTCTAACTCGTTCAATATTTTCTGGTGTACGAACTGTTCTTCGACGTCCAGGATTCTTCAAATTTTGTACAGAACCATTTTCACGCCAATGACGAACCCATAACTTAACAGTTTTACGATTTGGTGCGTGACCCCTATTGTTGTTATTAAACTGATGCCGGAATGCACGCCTAACTTCTTCTATCGAATTGCTTCTTATGTAAGTTTCTACACAAAACACACGTTGTTGGACTGAGTAATCCATGAAAGTTCAAACGGATGTTGAAATAATGTCTCAAAGCAAAAAAATTAAATAATTATTATTGATGAAAACTAACAAGCTTCTCGTAGAAAAATGGCGTTCCACAAAATTATTAATTTAAAATGTATTTGTGACAGGCGCCTAATTATTAATAATTTACTTAAATCCTGAAAACTACAGAAGATAATCCCACAGAGAACAACCTATTTAGTTATCTCGTAGGGAATTTATTAATAATTTAAAATGGGTAGTCTATTATGGGGAAACCAGTATAATAAAAAGCTGATTGAACATGTTTATCTTTCTACCGTATATTTTGATTACCTACAAACCAGTCATTATCAGAAAGTTCTCACAAAATATGCTTATCAAATTTTACCCTGACCAATGCAAAATTTTGCCCATAGAGAAAAGCAATCTGCTTTTGGATTCGTTGAACTGATAAATAGAAATTGAGTTAAAATATATTCCATTGGAGACGGTGAAATCTTCAACAACCTAGTATTTGAATGAGTTCCAGAATGCTGGAAACTAAATTATCTAAGCCTCATGGGAGCGGCTTGAAAATTCTTCTTTGAAAGCCTATGTGTACCATTTACCATTGGATATATCCGATTTTATGCTAAGATCAGTAGCTTAGCCTGAGGAGGGCAGAAGGTCACTCGGGATTTGTATTTGAATTGTATCGGGATATTTGCACACTGCGACCTCAATAGATCTATTGTGTCCCTTCTGTTGTGCCGCTCAGGATGACTCAACGGCTACATCAGTTCCTGGAATCCTATAGCTCTGTTCTTAGGATGTACATGATGTCGGATGGCGTCAAGTAGGTGAATCTTCCGCGTTCTTCTGTTTGGTAGGGGGGCTTCTTGACGTCGTGCACTTGAGTTTTGCAAGGTAGTGCATTCTGCGAGAATGTGGATAGAAGTGTCGTCTTACTCTTCGCAGAACCTAGACTCTTCTTCCTCTACTAATCCGATCTTCTTAACGGGTCCTTTCAACCGGCAGTGACCTGTTAGAAATCCAGTTCTACTTCTTTCTTGAGTTTTTCCAGTATTATTGTGCTGGCGCTTATTCCGCAAAAGGGTTCAGATCCCAGGAATGGGGCTTCGGTCCCTTTTTTGCGAGTTCGTTTGCTTTTTCGTTTCCCTCCACATCGGTGGGTTCGGAATCCATAGAATGGTAACCACAGCTGATTGATGAGTGCTTGACTATCTGACATGATGATTATATCGTGTGAACGGAAGTCTCTTCCTTTATTGTACTCGACACATTTTCCTATAGCGTGGATTTTTGCTTGGGATATGTACGTGAATTTGCCTAAGCTTTCAAAGTATTCGATTTCATCTTTTGTTTTGGAGACATCAGTGTACCATTTTATGGCCTTTCTTGAGTTTTGGGACAGTTTTGTAGTCCCGTTTACTTTTGAGACTTAGTTTTGTGTTAAATTCTTTTACGAAGCTACCTCTTTTCATTATCTTATCTTGGGGCATATCCCAGGTTTAACAATTTCGATAGATTTATGTACGAGTCGGAATAGTTCTGCTGCGCCAAACCACTGTCCCATACGAAATGATATGTCCCACTATTGCCGTGTACAACTGGAAATGGGACCGTAATTTTCGAAAGAAATTTAACTAGATAGACATGTATAATAGAATGGATACATTCTGATTGTCCTATTTAAAAATCTGTCGCATTTTATTTTTCGTTTTAATTAAACTATTAAATAATTTCGTAATCCTAATCAACAGTGAATACTATTTCTTCTGATTTTTCCGCTGGTATGAGGAATTCCTTCTGTATGTGAGTATAATCATCTCGCTCTTTCTATCGCCTAGTTCTTTCTAGAAAAGAGGCAGTATTCCAATATCGTTTATTTCATTTTGAGTTATAAGTTCTGTTGACACTTGATAGACAATTTTCTCAGTTTTATACATGATATTTTGTATTTTCTTAATCCAAATCATTGCAATTATTATAATATTCATTATTTATTTCCACTATAAGATTAAATAAATTAATACCTCTTCTCAACTTTGAAAATTGATGGTAAAAATAATTTTCTTCAGTGAAGAAAGTATTTATTATATTGCAATGTTTAGTAGTTTCAATCAATAGACAATATTTGATTAATATTATAATTGAAAATATGATTTTACAATTAAATTACCTCATATTCTAAATTCTATTGTTCAAAATGTGAGATAATTCTACTGTCTTTACTAAACTGTGCACAGGTACCACAGCACTATCTAAAGTACACATTTGTCCACTAATCAAAAAAAGAAAGAATTTGATCACAACTGCCGTTTAAAATAATTTTATTGAATTCCTTACTAATTGAACTAACTCCAAAACTAATATGGTTTTGTAATTTAACAAGAACAATACAAAATTAAAGTCATTAAGAAATTTTCCACTTATTTTAATAATACTTTCAATATGTGGCAACGAAGGACCCTAAGCGACGAACTGATAAGGAACATTAAAACAGATCTACTGAGAACCTCGTTAACGAGGTGGTGACAAAAAGTCAAACTAACATCGTTGAGAGTGATCGAGTATCAAACAAATCCCATTTTATGCCTTCCATACATAAAAGCAGTTTCAGAGAGATTGAGCAGAATTGGTCACCATTATATCAAATATTGCTTCTCGTCTTTAAAACACACATCTTGACTAAGACAAAACCGAAGAACGACACCGCATCTACCGGGTACTATGCTTGAGTGAAATGTCATACATTGGGGAAACCAAGAGACCGTTGGAACACAAGAAATGGACTAGCTTAGGTGAATATATCTATGGTTTCGGCGTTTACGTAATGTAAAATCATTTAACTTTCGGAAGTTGAAAAATTGAACTCAAATTTGTTGTATATATATTGTATGTATTTTAATCCACTTTAATATCTGTTATCACCACGTGTGATAACATAATACAGCAATTTGTAATCTACACTCGTGTTATTCACACAATATGACATGGCGACATGTCGGTAAACACATCAAAAGAAAAGGCGTTTCGCTCAAACGCATAGATAAGACAATCATATTAAGGTTTACATCGTGAAGTGTGTACAAACAGTAATAAATTAAAAGTTTGCTGAAACCCTGAATAAAGTGAGTGATTTTCAAGGTACCTAAGTGGTATAAGTCCAATGATAATGACGGGAAATTTGGCAAAAAATTGGACTCTATGGAGACAACGCTTTGAAAATCACTTGGTGGCATCTGAAATTAATAAAAGGATGATGAAACTCAAATAACCCAATTATTGCATTATATTGGTGAAGATGCATTTATATTTGGAGTTAAAAAAACACTCGCAGATGTCGTGAATAAATTTCAAGAACATTTTTTGCCGAAAAAGAATCAAATTCTTCACACGTAAACAATTAGCAGGTGAGAGTGTAGAGCAATTTGTTACTGATCTTAGAAATAAAGCACTAAGTTGCGAATTAGCACAATTAAAACACAGTCTAATTAAAGATACTTTCACTTAAGTGATGATTCTCTTAGAGAAAAACGCTTTCAAGATGTTTTGATTTTACATGACGCCATAAATGTATGTGTATCTGTGGAAAATTCCCGTGAACAATCTTCGAGCATGTCAGCAAGCATGTCCGCAAATACAAGTCGTAATGGTGGATCTGTCGACAACATTAGAGGTGGTTTTAAAAGAACGCGAGGCGAGGTGCACATTCCTATCAAAATGTTAATAATTCAAATCAACAAATTTCATCACGCACTTTTGAAACCCAGGATTGCAACAGAAGTCAAGGACCTAGAGGGGGTAAAACAATCGTAAAACAAGGTAGGATCTTTTCATGCTATCGTTGTGGAACTGTTCATCCTAGAAACAGCTATCCCGCTATTGAAAAAAAATGTTTATATTGTGGCAGGTTAAATCATTTTTCTAGTGTGTGTAAGAATAAAAAAGTTCATAATATCGAAAATCCGACAGAAAATAATCAAGATTACTATCGGGATAACCAAGACTATATTTTCATCGATTCAATTCAAGTAGATAGTATAGCAAATAACAATAATTCTTGGGATGTAACATTACTAGTTAATGGTAATAATAACTTAACATTCAAGTTAGATACAGATATTAAAGTGGATTATAAGTTGCCTATACAATACATATACAACATGTAGGTCGATTTATACACAACTTGTCCAAATTAAACTCACCCTTGAGAGAATTAGTAAAAAGTGAGGTTTTATTTCGCTGGGAGGTAAAACATGCTTTATCTTTCAATGATTCAAAAACGAAATTGATAGAGCATCCCAGATTGCAATATTTTGAGAAAGAAAAAGATACGGTAATTTCAGTAGACGCATCCAAAGAGGGTTTAGGGGCAGTATTAATGCAAAACAATCTGCCATGTGCCTATGCCTCAAAATCCCTCACTGAAACTAAAACCAGTTATGCACAAATTGAGAAGGAGCTCTTAGCTATACAGTTTGGGTGCAAGCGATTCAACCAATACGTCTACGGTAAAAGTTTCACAGTTGAAACAGACCATAAACCCCTTTTGGCAATCTTTAAAAAACCACTAGTTTCTTACCCCTCAATACTGCAAGGAATGCTCTTACAATTGCAAAAATATGATACACATTTAGTATATAAACCCGGAAAGGATTTGTATATAGCCGACGCACTATCTATAGCGATATGGGAAGATAACTTTGATTTTAATCCAGACACAGACTCGCAAATTTGTGTTGTGAACCTGTCTATGAACTTTAGTGAACAAAAATTAAGGGAATATAAAAACTCAACAAATGCAGATCCAAACTTAAAGCTTTTAAATTCATATCTAAAAAACGGATGGCCAAAAAGCATTCAAAAAGTTTCGTTGGGAGTTAAAGGTTACTACAATTAATTTGTCACCTTGGCATAGTAAAGTGCAAAAATAGGGCAAACGAGTCCTTTTATTGGCCAGGAATGACATCCCAGATAGAAAACATTATATCTTACTGTAGAATTTGTTTACAATATCAATGTAATAATAGAAGCGAGCCCTTAATATCTCATAATATACCTACTTCACCGTGGGATAAAATAGGTTGTGATATTGTATATGGGAAACGTCATGTATTTACTTGTGATAAGACTACTACACAAAATGGGTAGAGTTGTTACCTCTCAACGAAAATGCCTTGTCTGAGACTGTGATAAAATGATTAAAATCAATGTTTTCAAGATTTGGAATACCCTCAATTGTAATCTCGGATTCTGGCCCACAATTTAGTTCCGTATTATTTAAACAATTTTCAGAAGAGTGGGAGTTTCAGCACATAACCTCTAGTGCACCATACCCAAAGTCAAATGGTATGGTTGAAAGAGCCTAGCAAACTGTGAGAAAAATGTTACGTAAAGCTATTGATGAGAAAAAAGATCTTGACATTATTTTATTAACCTATAAAAATACGCCTATAGATCAAAATAAATACTGCCCCGCACAGCTTCTAATGTCACGTAAACTTAAGATATTTTTTGCCTAGCGTTAATAGTACCTAAACTAAAATCTTGTCTTGTCGATTATGAAAAATATAATGCAAACTTGCTAGCTAAACAAGAGAAACAAAAGAGTTACTATGACAGAGGTACAAAATCTCTAGATAAACTGCAACAAGGACAAAGTGTAAGATTTCAGAATAAATTAGGTAATAAATGGCAGTCTGGTCAAGTACTCTACAAACTCAGAGAGCGTTCATACAGGGTGGAGGATAAAACTGGTTCCAGTTTTGTGAGAAACAGAAAATGTATATAAGGGCAGTCCCTAATCATAACCTGGAATACAGTATAAGTCCAGAGTCTGAAATAGACAGTGATATAGATCAAACTATGGATCCACCCTGAGTGAATCGCTAGCTGAAATGTACGACCCTCCTCCTTGCACTAGTAGCGCTAGGATTCTTAAGAAACCTGACCGTTTAGGTTACTGATAGTTTGAAATTATTGTGAAAGAATTTATTTCATTTTCTTTTTGTTGTGATTGTATTGAGGTGATGGAAAGAGCAAATAAATATAAATAAACTGATTCGACTAGTTGTTATAAACAAAGGAAGATGTTGTATATCTATTGTATTGTATAGGCAACTTATAATCCACTTTGATATCTGTATCTCACCACGTGTGATAACATAATAAAGCAGTTCGTAATCTACACTGTTATTAACACAATGTGCCAAGATTTTTACACAAAAACTTTCAACATTCAAACATTCAATTGAAAAAATAATGTAAATATTTAATAATTAATTATAATAAATTATTTCACCACGCTGTGGCATTCTTGAAGCTAGGAGTCATCAACTAATTTCAAATCTAAAAGAATGTCCTTAAATAGTAGGAATTTATCAGAATGTGGTATAAATTGAGAGATGAGGGTAGACAATGGTTTGGCTGTTTTTTGAATATCTTAAATTCTATGGATTCTATATATCATATTTTTATGTAATCCAATATGTGAAATAACGGGATTAAGGGTTAAATTATGATTATGTTCCAATAGGTGATTGGCGTAACTAGTACTCTCCAATGTTCGTTGAACCTTCAACTGCAACTGCGTCCAGCCCACGGTCGTATATATAGGTCTGTAATCCGGATTCCTATGTGAGAAGTGAGTCCGCTAAGCGTCATCTGTTGCGTAGTACCAAAAGGGTGGCGCTTGAGTCGAGAAATGTTCTCTGGCACTATACGACCGTGTTCTCTGGCAACTGTCATTGTTGACTTGTAAACACAAGGAATACCGCCGTTTTTAGAAAAAAAAATTACGAAACCGTGCATTGTGCCGAAATGCAAAACGGGGTACAAAAGTGTAAAGCAAAAAACTTCTGTTTTTAAAGTGCCGAAAGATGCGGAAATGCGAAAAAAGTGGATGCTTGCGATTCCGGAAAGAAATCGTTTTAACGAGGTCTTTTATGTGTGCGATAATCACTTCGAAAAAAAATTTTTAAGAAAACAGTGCGTCATGTATAACGAAAAAGGGGAAGTTATTTTTGAGGTGAGTAATACATTTTGACAAGAGTAACAGTTCTATTCCTCTCTCAAATCAGAATAGTAAATATTGCGTTATGACAAAAATTATTTTACTTAAAATGTGCGGTTATTATCAATCAATCTTTGTATTGTGGGGCTTGAAATTTGAACGACATGGCGCCTAATCCTGACAACATACTTCGATCCATGCGCCAGCTGGCGGCTGAGCGAGGGACTACGAGTTTGGCGACATGTAAGAGACTCATATCAAACATAGATTCCAGACCTGTATATATGACCGTGGCTTGATGTTCTGTTAGTGATATTTATTGTTAACCGTTAAATAATTTTGGTCTACGCTTACTTTGCACCACCTAAACCATTGTCTACCCCATCCTTCAATTTGTTCAACATTCAGATTACTTCCTAATATTTAAGAGCATAAGTAGATACAGTCCGCTACCTTTGGACCAGGAAGTGTGACGTCACTTCCGGTCTGTGCTCCGATTATCAGGTCTCCACTTCCGGTCTGCGCTGGCGATGTATGTTATCGGGTAGATAACGTTATCGGCTAGATAGCGTTATCAGTTCTGGCATCCAGTGTGTGTAATTAGTGTTATCGGGTAGATAACGTTATCGGCTAGATAGCGTTATCAGTGATTGTGAGTCACCCATGCTGGCGATGTGTGTAATTAGTGTTATCGGGTAGATAACGTTATCGGCTAGATAGCGTGATTGCGAGTTTGGTCTACGTATAAATAGAAATGCTTAGTTTGAAATATTAATCTTATCAATGAGGTCATCAACAAGTCGTAACTTGTGTGTGGTAGATAATAGAGCCATTGTATTCAATTTTAAACGGAAACAGATAACACTTTGTTTTGCAACCAACTGATTGGTTGATATTTTATCTACGAGAAATGCTTAGTTTGAAATATTAATCTTATCAACAACAAAATGAAAACGTAAACTGTTTCTTGTGCTGATATTGATAACTCAGCAAATTATCGTGGGAATGTGTCACGTAGGCAACTGTAGGAATCGCGCGCAGCGTAGATAAGAAGGTGGAAATGGTATTGTCTCGAATATAATTTAATCATTACACATTTGATTCTCTAACGTGCAACTCGTGTTTTTTGTGTGGTGCAATTTGAGGTAAGTCTATATTATTATTTGATTGAGAAGACTCTCATTTCAAGTTGATATATTTCAAATGAATATGATTCGTATGATAATAAACTCGATTTAGGGAACTTTTATTTCAAATTGTCAACAAGCTAGCTCTCCACTTAAATTCACACACCGATTATTACATTTACTTACTATTGTACACTCAGATTCACACCGATTATTACCACTATTGTTTTCTCGACCGATGTTTTGGAGATATACCGAATTCTATTGAGTAATATTTATCCTTGTTCAATTTGTGGTAAGTCTATATTATTATTTGATTGAGAAAACTCTCATTTCAAGTTGATATATTTCAAATGAATATGATTCGTATGATAATAAACTCGATTTAGGGAACTTTTATTTCAAATTGTCAACAAGCTAGCTCACCACTTAAATTCACACCGATTATTACATTTACTTACTATTGTACACCGAGATTCACACCGATCATTACCACTATTGTTTTCTCGATCGATGTTTTGGAAATATACCGAATTCTTTTGAGTAATATTTATCCTTGTTATAGATATATCATAATGAGCATGGAAGCATTAAACTCGTGTTCTCTATTACAGAGATTACCCACGAAAAAAGTTAACCAGCTCGAAGAAGGTAAAGTTTATAAGATAACTAATGCGAAAATTGTCAACACCCGGTTTGGAGAATCTGTGCTAGCAGAGATTGACGATTTTGGTGTTTTCCTCCCAAAACGTTTAACACCACTACTCAAACCTCTGTTGGATCGCATCAATGAAAAACAATGCATAGGACTGATTTATAGAGGAGAGGAACATTTTGGGAAATCGAATCCAGCAGCAAAAATCGAGTTCAGAGAGATTTAGGGGGCGTTCGCAGACTTCAAAGTGGTGGGTGTAAGGTAAGATTTTTGTTCTATTATTATCATGAACTCTATTTCAACGATTAGCACCGAAATTGTTAAAATCATCGATCAGGCTCAAAAAGATTTGTATAAGTCAAAATTTTCCCCTCAGGAAACAACGAAATGGATAGATTTTTGTACGAAATATATCCGTACGTTCTCGAGACATTTGATGAAAGATGATTTGAATTTAGCTAATAAGAATCAACTTCAGACAAATATCGGTCATATAAAGCGTTTCAAAATTTTATTACAAATTAGAAATAAACCATCTATATCAAATAAGAATCGCAGTGATAGAATCAGATGGGAGGATGGACAGTCTGCTTTTAAATGTAGAATAAGAACCGGATTGATTATCAATATTTCGCATTTAGACCCAATTAATTTTTTATATGATGCTTTTCATCTTTTCAATACTAGAATCTCCAAAATCCTTCATGAATATAATTTTATTAAAGTTAATTCAACATTTTGTGGCGAGTACATTAAAGGGAACGTTAACGATGAACTTATTCAGACAGATTTTAAATATTTTCATAAACGATCAATAGGAATAGATAATACAACGAATTTATTAGAATGGTATAAAGATAGTATTATTGAGAAACTTTCTACAAAATTAGAAGAATTCCAAGAGAAAGATTCAAATTGGAGTCTCAGAAATATAGTAAGTCTGCAAATAAATATCAATAAACATGAAGTAATTAATTCAGGATCTTCATATATAGTTCTTCCTAAAGAAATTGCAAATAAACATGCTGTTATCAATGTTAAAAATTATGATGAGTATTGTTTCGCTTGGGCAGTAACAGCTGGATTACACCCTGCTACTACACATTCAGATAGAATCACTTCATATCCTCATTTTAGTACTGTTTTGAATTTACAAAATTTAACTTTCCCGATGCCTATTTCACAAATCCATTTATTCGAGAAGCTGAATAATATAAGCATTCACGTTTTTGTGTTAGAATTATGCGATAAAACAGATGGTGCTGCTGATAAGGAAAAATTAAAGGTTCTCCCCGCATATCTATCAAAAAATAAACTAGAAACACACTTTAATTTGTTGTTGATTCAGGATAAATATTATCGCGATGTAGAATCTTCAGATACATCGAATTTTGTTAATCCAATAGTTAAATTCCATTATTGCTTGATTAAAAATTTAGCTCGACTTATTAATTCGCAAATTACTACTAAACATAAAACTTATTTATGTGAACGGTGTTTGAATAATTTCTGGAGTGAGATGAAATACAAGACTCATATCGAAGATTGTGGAGAAATAAATACATGTAAAATAAAATTCCCTAAAGAAGACCATTTAGTTTTCAAGAATTATTCAAATAAAATTCCAATGCCATTTGTGATTTATTTCGATTTTGAGGCTCTATTGCTACCAATCCAAAATTGTTCTCCATCAAATTCAGCTTCATACACCAACCGAAAACAATTACATGAAGCTTACAGTGTAGGCTATTATCTGAAATGTTATTTCGATGATTCCATTTCGAAATATGATAGTTATAGAGGTTCAGAACCAGCCAAATGGTTAACCGAACAATTAGACAAAATTAGTATATTCATAGAGGAAAAATTGAAGTGTAACATACCTATGAGTTTGAGTGCGGTTGATTTATCATCCATAATGGGGGAAACTAAATGTCATATTTGTGAAAAATGTTTTACCGATGGGGATATACGTGTAAGAGACCACTGTCATTTCACTGGGGTTTTTCGCGGCTTAGCACACCAACATTGTAATTTACAATATAAACATAAATTTATAGTGCCTGTTTTAGCTCATAATCTATCTGGGTATGATATGTTCCTATTGATACGAGATTTAGCTAAAGCGAACAAACAGAACATTCAAGTACTACCAATCAATAAAGAAAAATATATAAATTTTACTAGAGGTTCCTTCTCTTCCCCAGTTAAATTCCGTTTTATCGATTCATGTAGATTTTTAAATACATCACTAGATGAGTTGGTGTCCTTTTTGAATGTCGATCAATTGAAAATTTTGAAGCGTGAATATAATCATTTGACAAACGATCAGTTCAAATTATTAACCCGTAAGGGGGTTTTTCCATATGAATATTTAGATAGTTGGAATAAATTGAGCGAACCAAATTTACCACCAATCGAAAATTTTTATAACAAATTGAAAGATGAATCAATAAGTGAAGGAGACTATGAACATGCTCAAAACGTTTGGCAAACATTTAATTGTAGTAATTTAGGTGAATATTCCGATTTATACTTGAAAACAGATGTTTTGCTATTGGCAGATGTTTTTGAAAATTTCAGAGCCAAATGTTTAGAGATATATAAACTTGATCCTACGTATAATTTCACTTTACCGGGCTTCTCATGGGAGTGTATGTTGAAATATACAAATATTTCTCTTCAGTTTCTAAAAGATATAGATATGATTATGTTTATAGAAAGGGGGATACGAGGAGGTGTTAGTCAATGTAGCAATAGATTCGCGGCTGCTAATAATAAGTATATGAAAGATTATAATTCACAAGAGGAAAGTAGCTATCTCATGTATTTTGATGTTTGTAATTTATATGGGTGGGCTATGGCGCAATATTTACCATATGATAACTTTGTATGGTACGATGATCTTAACATCGATGTAAGAGACATTTCGGATGAAAGTCCTGTTGGATATATTCTAGAAGTAGATCTAGAATACCCTCAGAAATTACATGACACCCACAAAGACTTACCGCTATGTCCATTGCACTCTACACCTCCCAATGCTAAACAAGCAAAATTATTATCGACGTTATACAATAAATCTAAATATATAATTCATTATAGGAATTTGAAACAATGTTTAGCGTTGGGGATGGTGTTGAAGAAGGTACATAGAATCCTTAAGTTCAGCCAATCCAATTGGTTGAAAGCTTATATCGATTTAAATACACGATTACGTGCAGCTGCAAAGAATAAATTCGAAGAGGCTCTTTTCAAACTCATTATAAATGCAATATTTGGGAAATCGATGGAGAACGTACGTAAGCATCGGAGCGTTAAATTAGTTAATAAATGGTATGGACCATTTGGAGCGCGATACTATATTTCGCAACCGAATTTCAATAGTAGTAAGATTTTTGATGAAAATTTGATGTCAATCGAGCAAAACAAACTCGAAATATTATTTAATAAACCAATTTATATAGGAATGGCTATTTTAGATATTTCAAAAACTTGTGTGTTTGATTTTCATTATAACTTTATGCTGAAAATATATAAAGATCCCGAAGCGATAAGGCTGTGTTATACAGATACTGATAGTTTGATCTATCATATAATAACAGACGATGATATTTATGAGACCATTATGAAGAAAAACGTTCAAAAATTTGACACTAGCGATTACGCATTAGATAATATTTTTGAAATTCCACCTATAAACAAGAAAGTGGTCGGATTAATGAAGGACGAGAACAAAGGACATATAATGACAAAGTTCATCGGTTTACGCTCTAAAATGTACAGTTATAAGGTGGAAGGGAAAGAACCCGTTAAAAAAGCTAAAGGTATTAGAGATTCGGTTTTGAAATATTCTATAACTTTTGAGGATTATGTTAAATGTCTTGAAGAAGAAATCGAGATATATAGAGTCCAAAAATCTATCAGATCTTTTAACTTTAACCTCTACACTATAGAACAAAATAAAATTGCCCTCAGCCCTTTTGACAACAAGAGGTTCCTGATAAAGAATAGAACAAACACCTTACCTTATGGGCACTATTCACTATTATCTTGATGTTTGTTTCGATATGTTAATTTCGTTATTTGTATTCATATATTTTAATAAAAAATCTTTCTCTGATGTATGTGTTAATTTTAATATTTGTATTCATTTGTCTTAATAAAAAATCTTTCTATGATGTATGTGTTAATTTTAATATTTGTATTGATATGCTAATTGTAATTGTATTCATATGTTACATACTTGTTTTAATAAAAACTTTCTATGATGTGTGTTTTTTAATAAAGAAACAAAAACTGTTGATCATATTTTATTGTTCTAAATCATGCAAAACCTTATTTTTATAGTAAAATAACATTTCTTTAAGTGTATTGGTCAATAAACATTTTGGCGATGAAATATTAATAAAACAATATAAGAGTTCTAATGCACTGGCATGATTCCTCATGCTTTTTATCACATCAATAACATTGTGATAGTATGAAGAGAAATCAAATTGTTCGAGAAAAGACACTCGATGTGATAACACTCCATCGTTGATATTAATAATTTCTCGAACATCTTCCTCACACAACCAAAAATGAATACCATGCTTCGTAACATGAAGTTCTTTTTCATTATTGTCCCACACAAGTTGAACTATTTGGCAATATTCATCGGATGCTATGGGGGCAGGATCGAAATCTGTTTGTAAACTTGAGAAGAAATCGCTGATTTTAGTTCGAAGAACTTCGATGAAGTCATACCATTCCAGCAGTCCAAAGGTGAGTTTACAATTTTGCGAAGAATGGATAAGTGATATTGTTGGTGCGAATATTCGCATAGGACTCAATCCACACTTTATTTCATAACCCCCCTCCAATGGGTATGTTGTATTCAACAATAGAAATTTTTCATCACGAATTAACATTTCAAACATTCGATCTAACTCGGAACTATCTTCGGATGTACCACCACTATCTTGGTACGACATTTTACTACAACTGAACTGATTGTTGGACATACAGCCTGAAGATCACACACGCACGCGCAGATCATATAATATCACTTCTAGCAATCCAACTTTTCTCCTTTATTCCCAACCATTTGACGTACATTTTATCATCTTTTTTCCGAAGCACTTTCTCAATCAAAAAGACATCAGGTTGTTTGGTCTTCTGCAATTCTTCCTCGTAGAAACAACCGCTGATTGGGGAGTTCTTCATATCCTCGAGTAGATACGTGACTGGGTTAGTGATTTTAACTTTTATAATTTTGAAGAGCTCCGCCGACCAATTAGGCGTATATGATTTTTCGAAAATATGTTTGGCTTTGCTTATACGTACCACATCGCCCACGTTGAATTTATGTGGTAAAGCCAACTTGAGGTGTGAGTAGGATCGCTTCAATATCATGCTCTCATTTTGTTTTGTCACCTTGAATGGAGCCATATTTATAGTTCTATGTTTACGTTTATTATATTTTTCAGTGATTTCTTGAAGTATATCAATCCATCTATATTTTCCTTTCAAACTAAATTGTTTGTAGAGCGCTTCTTTCAAGGTTCGAATAACACGTTCAGCAATGGCGGCTTTCTTCACACTATACGTATTATAATGGTTGATTTTGTGTTTTTTCATCAGCTCGTCAAAATGCTTATTAAAGAATTCTTTACCTTGGTCGCTTTGCAGATTCCAAGGTTTACGTCCTCCTCCCTCAGTCAATATAGAATTAACTGCTTTCCGAACCTCGTCGGCTGATTTCGTTTTCAATGGACGAGTCCACACGAATTTCGAGAAGCAATCGATCATCACCAAAATATACTTGAATCCTCGATTTTCACGAGCATAATTACCCATTTCGGCTAGATCCATCTGCCACAAGTCATCCAGTCCCTTCAAAATTGTACGACGACGTTTGAAATTTTTTCGGGCTGGCTTATGAATCTCATCGACAACTTGTTGCATCGTTTTTCAATTATTGTCTAGTTGGAGTTATACGTTTCGGGTTGGTTGATGGGGTGGTAGCATCATTTGGTCTTTTCTTCGAGGGTGTCGTCATACGTTGTTCCAACGCCAGCAGCCTACTCACAATATTCTCCTGATGTACATCCATTATGTTATAATCTATAGTGATCTTGTTCAATTTATCATTATGATCACGCAAAATAACGCGTTGACTCTTATGTATGAAATTATCAGTGAATTTCTTGAAGATATCGAGTACATAAGCGGTATTAGCTACAACGGTTTTGAGATCCTTATCAGTTTTCTTCTTGTATTCATCCAATTCTTTATGTAAACTCGTGAAGCTAGCATCACTTTGATTTTTGTGCGATTGTATGTTGATGGAGAAACTACTCATCTCTCCAATTAATTTCTGAATCTTATGTGAAAAGTCATCGTTGAAGATGCGCTCCAAGTTCTCCCCAATCTTCGCACTCACATCATCGACATAAATCTTGCTTGCAACATCGTTCTTGAATGTGGGCCTTTTCACATTACAAATTTTCACGTTCTCGATATCTACATCGCCATCTGGTGTACGAGCTAGAACGTGTGAAAACATCGATTGTCGAAGAGCGTTGATGCTGGTTGAACCACCAATCACAGATCTTCGTCCAAACTTATCAAGACTCATCGTGTAAATGATATGAAACAGTAATGAACACACACTAATATATGATATCGGCTTCTCGTAGCTCATTTATTATAGCGACTATCTCATTGTCGTGAGATGTATTCCCAGCTTGTTGAGATGCCATCAAAAGACTCAGTCGTTCCACAAGTTCGTTTGGATCGTCCCAGTACACGTACTCCACTGGTTCGTTGTTATATGTCAATTGCATACCGCTACCGAGAGCTTCCTCATGAATTAGAGGTCGAATTATTTTAATGTACTTGTATCTTCGAGTACCTTTCAAGTTTCCAGCACTATTTCTGTGGGGATTTGTCAAGTTCAGAATCATCCTGTAATTCATCTTATCTTTCTTGGTGAAATTTCTAGGTTTGTCATAGAATATAAGTTCACACAGACCGACGGTACTTTTGAATTTTCTTCCTTGTGTCACGATAGTATCTCTATTTTTGAAATCGATTAATTTACCTCCTAGCAACCATGACAACGAACTAGCATCGTAAACTGGGCCATAAACTTTATCGACTTTTCTACTCCCCGACCAATAATCACCGATATATTTTTGAATTAACTCTGGGTAAGATTCTAATACGTCATACTCATCATCATCGCTGTCAGACTCTTCAATAACAGTTTTCATACTTGCATCGCTTACATCCAATACCGTTTCTCTTTCATCTTCCTCCTCTTCCTCCTCCTCCTCCTCCTCTTCATCCGCATCATCCTTTTCTTGCTTGATTTCACGTTTAATCAATGGTGTATTATTGGATTTGATTATTTCCCGAAGTGGTTCCGATATGGGTTTAAATAATTTATTGATCGACTCGTCCTCTTCCGTTTTACCCAGTTTCAATGTGAGATATTTCTTGCGTATAGATCGTGCCAATTGAGCGATTTTTCGCTCACGTGCTAACCGTTCAGCGTCCATTGTGTATTTGCTGAAGATTTCACGTTCACACTTTAATATATACATCTAAACCTTTGCGGTATCTTCCATTGTTCAAATCGAAATCTTTAGCAATTATCAATGTTCCAAATTTCTCCATCCAACACATAGAACACATCTTTTTGAATCGATCGAAAGTAACGTCTGGGGATACGTGCTCATCAAACACATGTTTTAGATTTATTTCATCCTGTTTAAATAACACGATCAGGTTAGAATTATCGCGAATCAGTTGTTTAGGAATTTTGGAGTATGTCTGACATAGATATGATGCGTCAATGTTTCTATGTCTACACATCGAATAATATTCTCGAATTTTCTGTTGTGTCTCACAGGATATGTCATCAAAAATGAAGATAGAATTTGGTTTTGCATCGTTCGGACTTATAATTTCTTCATTTTCTTTATATGGGAAATAACCAACTCCTTTTACTCGTTCCAAAATCTCCTGCAACAGTATGTACTTATCTTGATATAATGACTTCGAGTATACGTAAACGTTTTCAAACTTGACACCATTTGGATTGAATAACAACGATAACATAACGTTTGTTTTTCCGCATCCGCTCGGACCACAAATTAAAGCACGAAAAGAGTTTGGTAACAGTTTACCATGTTTACCAATGCGATTAGTTCCAACTTTTAAATCTAAATTCTCGATTGGGAGTGTCTGTTCTTGTTGAACGGTCTTCATTGTGTGAACCATTTCTACTTAATGATAACGTATAAAAGGAAAAATCATCAGAGCGTATGCTCATTAACAATGTTGATTCATCAAGGTGAAGGTTTATTGAATACACTCATAAACAAGCTCCCGTTTGAATTACACATTCCTTCATATCAATTCTGTGGTCCTGGAACTAAATTGGAAAAGCGTCTTGCACGCGGTGATAAAGGTATCAATCCTCTAGATTCCGCTTGTCGCGAACACGATATAGCTTATTCACAAAACAAATCTCTGGAGGAACGTCATAAGGCCGATAAAATATTAGAGGACGCTGCTTGGAAACGAGTTAAATCAAGAGACGCTAGCGCAGGTGAAAGACTCTCTAGTTTATTGGTTACCGGTGGGATGAAGGTTAAACGAAAACTGGGTATGGGTATCAAGAAACGGAGGCGACAACGACGATGTTGTTTCCGGAAAGATATCGTTGGAAGCATCGCAAAGTCAATGGAGCCATCTTCTTCATTGAGAAAATCCGCTATGAACGCGTTGAAAGCCGCACGGATCACGATTAAACGAGCTGGAGGTAAAAAGCGTATCAGAGTACCAAGAGTAATACCACTACCAAAATCTGGAGGATTCCCCCCACTATTACTACCCATCTTAGGAGCTCTAGGAGCCTTAGGATCGGTTGCAGGAGGTGCAAGTGCTATCGCAAATACGGTGGTTAACGCTAAAAATGCCCAAAAAAAGTTTGAAGAAGATCAACGTCACAACAAAGCTATGGAATCGCTGGGAAAAGGTTTATACTTGAAACGCAACGCTAAAGGAGGATATGGATTGTTTTTGAAGAAGCAACAAAAAAACTTCCAATAAAGCTACCCGATGATAGGCCAATGTACGATCGAGATTTGATACGTTTCGCTAGAATTCTGAAAATCCCAAATTTTCGAGGTGTCTTTATGCGAGATACGCTACCGCACAAACCTAGACGTCGTGAATGTATCATTCTAAATTTGGACTTGACTAAAAACAATGGAACGCATTGGGTAGCGTTTAGAAAAATCGATAACGATGTAGAATATTTTGATTCTTTTGGAAATTTGAAGCCACCAAAGGAACTCGTTCGATATTTGGGCGAGAACGTTAGGATTTTCTACAATAACGACACCTATCAGAACTATAATCAAGTGATATGTGGACAGCTGTGTTTGAAATTTCTCAGTCACACTCGACTATTCGAAGACTAACAACCACACACCACCATGGATTTCACTTCTGCAGTAATACAATACATATGTGAAAATGAGAGTAGTAGTAGTGGGAGTAGTTTGAGGAGAATCATCGATTTTATTTATGGAAATTTGATCGAGGCTATCAATAAACCTACTAGCGAACTTACACGTAAGAATTTAACGTTTCTACCGATGGAATACATCCTGAAACATTTGGATGTGGTGTTTCTCAATCAGAATGAGGTTCCGGAACATATGTTTGATTACCTTTACCGTCATATGCAGTGTAAGGAACATGTCGATGAAGATTGCGATGGTCCACAACCCCCACGCAAACTATGTTCGCAATGTTTATCTGAGCAGATTTCTCACATCATGGAGAACGAGGAAATAACTCATCACGAGAAGCAAGTGTTGATAGAAGAAGTTTGCAAAGACGATCCATACTTTATGAGATCATACTTATTCCATCTATTAATGTTAAAATATAAATAGAGATGTTTCAATAAATTTTTATCAGTATCATGTCTCAGTTGTTCACGTTAACAAGCACCAACCATATATTCTCGTTTACACCGCAGAATTCGATTGTGCTGAGGCCAGACAAAAAATATTATTTAGCATTGTTGGGATTCAATTCATACAATTCCATACCCAATATAGAGAACGAGAAATTCTACTATTACGTAGAAGGAGATAAAACAAAAGCGAAGACTCTTGAAGCGATAACAATTCCGGCTGGAAACTATGAGATAAGCGATATCGAAGAATTTATCAGGAAAGAATTGAAGGTTAAAGAAGATATATTCTCGCTGAAACCGAATAACAATACGTTAAAGTGTGAAATATTCCATAAAAATCACGATATTTCGTTTGAAAAAAACGATAGTCTTGCTAAAATATTAGGATTTTCGCGGGGGGTATTGAAGAAGGGTGTGGTGCACGTGTCTGATTTATCTGTCAACATAATAAAAGTCACCAACATACGTTTCGAGTCGAACATTACAGTGGGAGCCTTCTATCGAAATAGACCTGCGCATACGATCTACGATTTTCCTATCACCATCGACCCCGGCTATAGGATTGTGGAGCGTCCGAAGAATCCTCTCTATCTACCAGTATCCGATATCGGAGAGATTACCAACATAACCGTACTAGCTTTAGATCAGCATTTGAAACCAATAAACTTTCGTGGTGAAGAAAGTATTCTACATTTACATTTACAAGAAGTATAAAAAATATGGGGTTGTTTGTGGACAACAACAACAATAAAAACAGTTCCCCCACCACATCATCATCAGTCTTCAACAAAACACCTAAAGTGCGTGACCTACTCACCAGAGCCAACATCGTAATTTTGAAATCATTAGGGTTTCGTCTTAAACAAGAATGTCATTATCCAAAATGAAGTATGCACGTAACAGTAGCGATGCCAGAGATGTTCATCATACAGCGATCATCTCACCTATATTCGATATATACCAGGAACCGAAATTTGATGAATCGATTCGAAAAGCCGAGTACAGATCGATTACACCATTCGTCAAGGCGTTCAATAACAGCGATATCATAGAGTTTGGAATAAATCAAGTAGACGCTTTTTTTGCTATGAAAGATACTCTGTTGGCGATCAAAGGAAAAATCGAAGTTAATGGAGTGGGGAATGTAATATTGGTACCTAATTATGGACCTTTTCTTTTCGACTCGTGTTCCTACAGCGAGAGCGGTAGAGACATCGAAACTGTACGTGACCCTGGAATAGTTAGCGCGGTGCGAGGATTCACATGTTATTCTCCCACAGATTCGACGCATATGTCTATAGCCAGCTGGACTTATCCGGAAGAAAGTGTTATATTGAACGCAACAAAGTCGTTCAGTTTACTCATCCCACTCAAGCATATTTTCAACATTTTCAACGATTACACCCGAATCACGTTCGGACGACAAACGATTCGATTGGTACGTGCTCGAAACGATAACGATTGCGTTATAATTGAGAACGCGGCTACCACAGTCAAATTTCTGATCGATAGTATAGAATTGAAGGTGAAATATATCTATCCCAACGATCTAATCAGAGAGAAGCTATTGCGATCCATCAAAAGCGATTCTCCTATTCTATTCGCTTTCCGGAAGTGGGAGCTGCACGAGTTGCCTGCCATAACGGTCGATGCGAAGAGAGAAATATGGGCTGTGAAAACTAGCGCGTCCGTCGAAAAACCACGGTATGTTATCGTATTTTTCCAAACCAATAAACGTAACAATGTGAAAGCTAATCCTACAATATTCGATCATGTGGATATATCAAGTATCCGCTTATCGCTGAACGGAGAGTATTGGCCTAACGAACGGATGAACTTGGACTTTGCCAAGGAAGATTTCGTTCTAGCCCACCAAAACTATACCGATTTCTATCCTAGCTACACGAATTCCACAACAAAACATCCCATATTGGCTTATGATAAATTCAAAAAACGCGCGCTTTACATCATCGATTGTTCTAGACAAGAGGAGGCGGTAAAATCATCAACAGTCGACATACGATTGGAGATTGAAGCGGATAAAGGATTTCCAGCCAATACCAAGGCATATTGCATCATCATTCACGATTGCTTGATGGAATACTACCCCCTCACCGAAATTGTCAAGAGTCTCAATTAAACATCAGTCAGTCTAAATCGAAACTTCAAGCGAATCGCATCATCATGAGAATCGCATTAGTTGACATTCAGGGGTTCGTCATTGACGATGCCTTCCATCCAAAAGAAATGTGTATACAAATTGGATTCAAACGTCATTATTCCTTATTCAAACCGCACACATCTTATTCATCGCTAAATGCAAAGGAGCGAAAATCCGCGTGCTATTTACAAAAGTCTCATCATGGACTCGATTATGTATCTGGGAATGTGGATTATGAAGAAATGAATAATATTCTTAAATCGATTCTCTTGTGTGCAGTCGACTATATTTATGTCCGAGGACAGCAAAAAGCCGAATTTTTGAGAAGGAAGTGTATAGAATTGGATGTTTACCCACACATCGTAGATGTTCATAGATTCGATGGTACTCAATGTGAAACGGGGAAATTCGAGCGAACAAACAATTTGACCTGTCTGAATCATCGTAATGACGGTGGAAAATACATGTGTGCAGTTCATCATGTGGATAAATTACAGCAGTGGTTTCTGAATAAAATACTACCTAAATGATATGTATTTTATTCTGAAATAAATATTATTATCAATCTTTTGTTTGTTTCAATAAAACACATCCTTTATATAATAATTATTATTTATTTAAATGGTAAATAGCTTTCTTCACATTTTTAACAAACATTTTCAATAATAACACTGATAAAGAAGATAAAATAACATACAAAATTGCGAAAATTTTGGGGATTTCTTCTTCTATTTCAGATGATGTCTTTTGTACGAGATGTGGTAAACATGGTGATTGTCGGATCATTTGCCATTCAGCCATATCCCCCTCACTTCGATCGAAGAATAAGAGTTTAAGTTTATAATGTATGGTTGTACGATTGTCTTGTGGGATGTCGAATGTGAATACCTCCAATTGTTTATCATTGATTTTTTGAAAATTCATCGGAATCCATTCGGTACGGTTACACTGTCCACCACCGCTGCCGACATCCTTCAGACAAATATAGATGCGTTCAACGTGTTGGGGAACGTTCGCGTATAGAATACCATTCAGAATTGTGGTTAGAATCACAAAATTTGTTTTTAACACCCCCACTCCCATCATCCTCACTGTTTACACTTAATTTGTTCAGCAGTCTTATAACTTCAATTTTATCTGCGTAAAAATTCAAGTCTCTTCTTAGTTTATGAACTTTTTCCACGAATTCGCAAAGTCTGCGTGTGTATTCTTCAAAAGATATATCCATAATGATATATTTGTAGATTTACCAGATATCTATATTATTATTTTAAGAGCCACATAACATCTTCCTTCGTAAGAAATTCGAATAACTTCCAACTATTCGCACTAGAACACATAGGATTCACACTATTGGGGTGATGTAAACAGATGAATTCACAATTTCCTCGCTCTAATTTTGGACATTTACCTTTCAAATTCACCACTTCTACTCGATCTAACCCCAATTCTTGGAACGCTCCCCGTAGAAACTTAGCTTTTATCTTCCCACATACATAAACAGTAGCATCCGGATCGATATTTCCCTTCAAAATTTCATACAATTCATCATATTCCTGATAGCCAGAGTTCCATGGAATCCCATGATATTTTTCACAATGAAATATTTTCTTCATTTGCCTCTCAGATAGTTGATCCATCGATTTTGGAGGTTTGAATAGAAAATATTTCTCCAACCTTTTATCACAGTCCAACAAAGAGAGTTCCTTGATTTTATATACGTTTGCAGAAATCGGGAAACTTTGAATATCAACCACTATAGACGACATTTCAAACTAGAATGATAAACTATCCAAATATCTAGTTGCACATGCGCAGATCATTAACATAATTCTTTGATGTTATCGAAATTTCGAAAGAGTACGTCGAAGCACAAAATTTGTAGTGATGATGGACTTATTCTATAGTCGACCTCCCCTCCTATCTCAGAAAACAGTTGAAACATCTTAAAGGTGTAAGAATTTGAAGTATCTCTTCGGATGCTGCGCATGTCCATTATCTCACATCGGTACGGTAGAAGTGCGATCCGATAAAAATCATCATCAATATCATGTAGCACTCTAAAACAATCAAGTATATACGATCCTGGTTTCGGAACGATACCCGAAATTTGATGCAATATGATTTTTCCCATTCTTCTATGTTTATATTTGAACTGACCTTCTATATTCATATCGAATATCTTCCAATCTTCTGGAGGTGGATCGAAATCTCCTCCGAAATAGAAAATATCAGCATACGCCCAATCGGTCGAGGCCCCCACCAGGAAAGTTATGAATTCTCCAGCGATTATCCAATTTTTGGATGGTAATTGTAATTCTTCGAGGATTTCCATCATATTCGGCGGACATGCGCTTATTACGAATTTCTTCGCATCGTACACGGTGGTAAGCACACTATGAATAAAACTGTTGTATAATCGAGGAGACATTATCACGAACTGAGTTCGATTTAGTTGAAGCAGTCACACACACCCTCTGCGCTATTGACTTTTTCAACCTAAAATATACAATCAAAACTAAATGGTATTCTTGCGGGTGAGAGATAAGAGGTCGATCGAACTGGTAAGTATACATGTAAAATAATAAAATCATGAACATTTTCAGATAAAAATGACGTGGGTTCGGATCCCTTTCAATCTTTCTCACCAAAGGATACCATTTTTTTTCATTTGATGTACACGTCGTAGACGTTATGATCGATTCACAACCGCCATAATACCTCGTTGACCACCTCACGTGATAGCTGCCATGACACCACGTGTCTAGTACCTTTCTTACAAACAACCTGTATATACAACATAACATACTCTTTACAAACCCCCTGTATATACATTCAAACAATAATTACATACACCGAATGCCAATCGTCAGCAGCCTACGTGACACATTCCCACGATAATTTGCTGAGTTATCAATATCAGCACAAGAAACAGTTTACGTTTTCATTTTGTTGTTGAAAAGATTAATATTTCAAACTAAGCATTTCTCGTAGATAAAATATCAACCAATCAGTTGGTTGCAAAACAAAGTGTTATCTGTTTCCGTTTAAAATTGAATACAATGGCTCTATTATCTACCACACACAAGTTACGACTTGTTGATGACCTCATTGATAAGATTAATATTTCAAACTAAGCATTTCTATTTATACGTAGACCAAACTCGCAATCACGCTATCTAGCCGATAACGTTATCTACCCGATAACACTAATTACACACATCGCCAGCATGAGTGACTCACAATCACTGATAACGCTATCTAGCCGATAACGTTATCTACCCGATAACACTAATTACACACACTGGATGCCAGAACTGATAACGCTATCTAGCCGATAACGTTATCTACCCGATAACATACATCGCCAGCGCAGACCGGAAGTGGAGACCTGATAATCGGAGCACAGACCGGAAGTGACGTCACACTTCCTGGTCCAAAGGTAGCGGACTGTATCTACTAGCATACTTTTAGATTTAGCTTAGTTGATAACTCCTATCTTTGAGAATGCCATTTTGGTGAAACGATTTAGCATTATTTTTTAAATCAAATTTACAAGTTTTTGTGTGAAAATTCAAATTTAATGCTCCAACTTTCCAAAGTTAACTTAGGTGAGTCGATCAAATCTCGAATTGCAGACCATGTATGGACATACCATCACAACATACGTTGGAGCGATGCCGAGAAGCGGATCAAGTTCAGCCAACCAGTAAATAAATATCCTGGTAGCCTCAAGATTTGTTTTGTTTCGATTGTGAAAAGCATTTTTTTTCAATATGATAAAACTTCAAGAAGTCAGAGATGTACTCAAAGTACATCCATGTTACGGTAGTTTTTTTTTATGATTTATAAATAAATAAAATAACGGTTACTATAAAACGCTGAATGCATAAGTATAAGTTTTTTTCTTAATATTAGCTTAAAGTCAAATAGAAAATGCCTTCAAGCTAACAGTTCGCCGTTTGTTTTATATTCTTTTGTTCATGATAAACATGTTTTCAATGTTTATTGAATCATAACTGAATTTTTTAAATATGGATGAATTAAGGGTGGAAATAAAATAAAAAATGTCTGTTGTTTCAGTCCTTTTGTTGTTTGTTCTTTATTATCAATTTTCATTACCTATGTACTGTTTTATATTTGTAAACAAAAAACAATGAAGTGTATATACCAATATTATTGCCACTTAAATTTTGTCAAACATAACTAGACAAATACGTCCTCGAATACTATTTTGTAACGCTAATGAGGCTCCAGCTGTGGTGCGACTTACTACACCATAAGATAAATTCTCTTCATGATTAACATTAAGAGCAGATCATATTACAAACTTCACATTATTGATCAAAACAAATTATCAAAAGCACAATTTATTTGTCTTTAAATTATATAATGTGGCAGGATAATAAATATCCAATTTTCTAGAAAAATAAAGTGGGAAATATTAATCACATTAATCTCAACAGTAATAAAAAATATATAATGAATCATAGTGGGTATAACAGCCTAATCATAATACATGTTAAACGATTATTATTCATAACAATATACATAGGTACATTAAGCTATTGGTCCAAAATAGGGCTGTGAACGCCTGCTTATTAATGTAATGTACCGAAATAAAACTTGTTGAAGAATATATTATTGGATCTTCATGATAACGTACGTCCAACGCTTTAGTCAAGTGCCCACTCAACAACAATAAAAATATGCACATTTACAGTACACAAATGTTATATAACAATAATACATGTACATACTAATTGTTAAATATATGAAGGAATGTTAGAAGACAAAGTTTAAATAAACGTTATTGCAACGTTCATTTAATAAAAAATTATAAAATGAATTTTTACTTGGCAGGATATAGAACATAATAAAAAAAAAATTATAAAACTCAAGAAGGTATTGTTTGATAGAAATACTTTTACCATTTGATTTCATTGTATCGAGATATTTTAAAATCATTGTTTTTAGTATATTGAATCTAGATTACAAAATTAGAAAGTAAAATTTATCGTTCAAAGTTTGGCGAAATAACTAATAGAAACATGCATTTGAAACAGTATGCAAACATATATTTGCATATTTTGAGTTTTCATTACTAACCCGGAACTTTTTTTATAAAATTTCATTCTATTGATTCTTTGGATGAATCATAGAAAATTCAGCAAGCTTTTGTAGTTTGAAATCCAGGGACGTTACGGATGTCTGAGTCTGCACTCCAAACACAGAGTATTCGCACAATCTTTAAGGTCCGCATCCACATCAATCTTTGCGGAGTTTGCTGATGCGGATGTTGTGCACGTAGTGACATGCAATTTATCCAAAACACATTTCAACCACGATGCAGCCATTATCAAAGACATACCTATGTAAACTGACATTACGAAATATTTAACAGTCAAATTTGGGAAAGGGTTAATTACCTCCTGTAATAAAGAGGCCGTAATGCTAATTCAATGAATGAAAATGTTACAGGTTCTTTCATTCATTAGAATTAGCATAATGGGCGCTTCATTACAAGTGGTAATTAACCCCTTCCAAATTTAACCTTTAATTATTTGTCATTCTTTCAAAATCTTAGCTTTAGAATCAGTATACATATGTCTTTGATAGTGGCTGCATCGCAATTGAAACGTGCTTTAGATAAGTTACAATTCACATGAAAAGAGGGTGTTAGTGTAAACTAAATCATATTATATTACATTCCACAGTGCTTAATGTAAGTAATAAGCCAAAATTGTACTATTTTCAGTGTATATTTCTCAATTGAAAATCCTAATGTTCTGATGAAATATGTCTAGATTTCCGCATCAGCATTTGAAGATTTAAAAGTTGAATCTTTAGATGTTTTGAAAACGACACCTGTAACTTCCTAGTACGAATTACGGTTTCAATGTTTCAGTATTAAACTGGAGGAACCAATTCCACCAGGTATATGCTGAACTATTTTGTAACTTACTTTGCATATGGAATGTGAGAAATTAAAAACAGAAACAAGTAAAATGACAATACTATTAATATTTCGTACAATAATTAAACTTCGTGTGTACTTCCTACAATTTCTGCATTTTGCGGACAATAAGAGATAATAGACTTATCGGGATCTTATGGTCCGAAAGTAACATTACAATATCTTTAGACTATATAGCGAAGTTCAATTCCAGGCACAATATGTTAATAAAATGTGTACAGTGCCCAACTGAACGGAATTTAGAGTAATCCGAATGTGGGTTATCATGTACAAAAAACACATGTTGATACCGGCCTGACATTTAACGCTTGCTAGTAAGCTTGGTAAACGTAGGCATACAGAGAGAAAGAATAGGTGGCCAACTTCTTATACCCTCTATATGTGCCGGATGCTGCCCTCAGTTTAGGAATACCTACTCTACCCAAGTTATTTAGCAGCATGTGGACGATTTACATTCTTTGTTGATCGTCAATAGATATTAGGTAGAGCTTTTGTAGAGTTCATTTGAATTATTTTATAACTCGTTAAAATTTTTATTCTCAAATTAGAATGATAATTTCACTCCCTATATGAAGCGCAGATCTCTTCATATATGAGAACTGATCAGGAGGGTGTGCCTCGATAGTACACAATTCCATACTTTGGGGACTGTAAGACCCATGATCTAGAATAGAGTACTCGTGTCGACAATTCAATAGCCTCCTTGTAAAAAAAAAGTCGAATGATAGCTTCGCCCCTTTTTACTCTGTCTTCACGCGGCGACGCGACAGATCATCTAGCATTATATTATTTGCAAGGCTCGCGTTGTTGTTTTTGTGATGATTTATATTTAATTGAAGTGATAAAGCATATAGCTGGTGGATGCACAAAATTAATCATTGATAATTACGAAAATAAATGTTTAAAGTGTATCAATTGGCTGTTAGCGATGATCTTGACAATCTTAGAAAATGTTTTTAGAGAAGAAGATTATTTTGTTTCAGATATTTTCGAAAAATTTGTAAATAAAAGTATTCAAAATATCCCCTACAATCTTTTAATTGATTTTGATCGCGATCGTGATGAAAATCACAGATTTTTGATTATAGAGGATATTTTGGAATTTTATATTAATATCAGATTATCATTAGAATCAAGATTAGAAGAAAACGGACATTAATAAAAATCGACGGCGAATGCATTCTAATAAATTATTGTTATTTTTAGGTCCATAAATTTTTGTACATAAATATAAATTAATATTGTGAAAATTATAAGAATATAACTTTACAAAAATAAAAAATTGGGCATTTCCTATTTATTCTAAAATTCTTAAAATGTATCTAACTTTCAACTTTTGAATAGCGCGCCATGAATAGTGAGCGGAGCTATTACCCGACTTTTTACTTTCTTCTTTCTTACAAGGAGACAATTCGAAATACATTGTGCTTATACGGGACGAGTACTCTATTCTAGATCTCTATGGTAAGACCACGGTGACATGCAACCACGAATACCGATAACCTAAACGCCAGTCTGACAGTCGTTATTATCCATTGTGTCACAATAATAAACAAGATAAGCGAACATTTTGGCAATATTCGAGTAGAAGAAATAGATACAATAGTGACATTATCTCAATAATAGTACAATGTTTACCGAGCCTAACATTCCTGGACGACTGTGATGATTGCTACACAGAGTTCAGGAATGTGGCTTTTTCTACGAGGTAAACATACTATTTTTCCGCAAATCGTTTAAAATTCGATAGTCATTAATTAATTTTGAAAAAATCGCAAATAATTTTATTTACAAATAAATGATGCATTGAAATTCGTAATAAAATTACTTGGGTTACTATGGAAACGTATAAAGGTTGAATTGTCAAACTTGACGTATATAAATTTAATTGCTGGTGTTCTCGAAAGTAAAATGATAAGTGATGATGAATTTTCCATTTCTGGGACTCTTCCAGAGCTGGTTGAGGCAGTGAATGCTTCATTAGAATTATTGCCAAAGAAATCATCAAATGTTGCTGAAGGATATATCGAAGAATATCTTAACAATAAGGTTGAGGTGGCAAATAAAATGTTCACAGTACAAAATATTCAACAAAATAACTCTACCACCCCGCATGTTGTCCAAAATGTTTCTCATAGTTCTAATAATGTTCCTCTAATGTTCAATAATTATACTAACTGTAAAATAACTGTAAATATAACAAATTAATTTTAAAATGTATTCTGCAATGTATTGATGTTTTCAAAATATAAATTAATTCCTTATAAACAATGTGTTTTCAATCATTTATGTAGAACACTAACAACTGTAAGGAAATATTATTTCCTTACAGTAAAGAAGTGAATAGAAAATCTTGACTTTTTCTTTAAGAAATTTTGTCTGGAATGTCAAAATTTCCTAACGATTTGCGGAAAATACAATTGTGCTCACAATACTATAGGAAACTCAATCAAAAATCTTGAACGCGACCATTTGATCTTGTTGATTTCTTACAGAATTACTATCGAAAGTAGCGGGCAGTCATGGTATTACCCCCGATAATTTTAGGCGTTTATGGTTGTACCTAGGTGAAAAATGTATGGAAAGCTGTGAAAGAAAAGACGATTATAAAACATTTAAGAAATACGAGATAGATAATACGATAGATGGTGCCGAAGATGTCGCAGTTTTTGAAGAGTGACAACAGTTTAGATGAAAGTACTACAAACGATGAAGAATGATAATAACGAGTGAAAATTAACTAAATATTGCTAGTACGGAATATTTCAACATTAAATAAGTAAGAACATGAGAAATTATTTTTCTATATATGATTTTTATTCTAAAAAATGCCCCAAAAATTTGCGGTGCTTATTACCGTCCTGTCCATCTTCTCATCCACAAAATACGGTCCCATTTACATGTAATACAGACTGCGATACTTTTGAATAATTGCATCAATCTGAACATACACTCACAAACACTAATCAAATTATTTTAGTGCAGATTACAAATAATGAAACAATGTACAACGATAAACTGAACAAACATAACATATTATAAAATCTCATGATATAGTCTAATATATCACTTAAAATTTTGAAATAAAGTACAATTGTAATAAAAAAATTATAGTAAAAACATCTTAGAAGCGGCCTTCATTGAAGAGATCAATTCTCGTCAGTATCTAATGTGTTTAGATTATTATTCAACAGTGACACTTTTAGCTAAATTTCGAGGACAATCTACATTACAACCCCTCAACACCGCAGTGTGGAAACTTAAAAGTTGCAATGGTATGACTGTTAGAACACCCTGCAGGCAATCAACAGTTCTTGGCACTTCTAAAGTTTTGTGACCGTATATCATAGTTTCGGAATCGCCCTCTTCACATATCAAGATCGGTCTTCCTTCGCGCGCTGTTACCTGAAATTAGAAATAACTCAGTATGCAGTAATATTAGAAATTTAAAACCATAGTCAACGCCGGATTTAACGGAGGGCAACCGGGGCCTCCACAAAAGAGGGGCCCCCACAATAGACTTCGAAAAAAAAAATATTTTAAATTCCGACTAGTAAACACACTAGTAAACAACTTTTCCTTTGATATTTTTTTCGCTGTTTTACCTTTACCTTTACCTTTGTACAAACATGATTATATATTGTTCTTAAATATTAATAGAAATCATTGATCTATATTTGTTCACTCCAATCAGGCAATCAGTAAAATTTTAAAATCTCAAATGGCGCAGATGAGCACTTGCAATTTATTTATATTTATATATGTTTGTTAAATACTAAAAGACTACTTGGTTTCACAATAAATTATTTATTGAAAAACTCGACTGTAAAAATTGTTCATTTTATTTGGAAAATAATTTGGGGCCAGGGGACCTCCACTCCTTTGTTGCCCCGAGGCCTCCAAACCTCTAAATCAGGCCCTGACCATAGTTTTTGATAAACCTAGCCGATCCACGATTCTTGAATACCAGCTAGCAACATGGAATCTATTCTCAAGTTTTAGGATATATGATGCGGTATACCATCCTCAACAAGGATCAAAGATTAATTTTGCTACATATCTTTATCGACTGATGTGCACTCCAAAATGATTTGAATAATATATTTAACTGGTGCATCAACAAAATATTTGGGCAAATGTTAGTAAATGTTGTGTTGTTAGCTTTATTCGTAAAGCACATCCTATTTCCTTCGATTTCTTTTTTAGATTCAGTAATTATTGCCCGTAGATCTACAGTTAAGGAATTAGGCCCTCTTTACGATCATCATTTCACTTTTAATGTACATATACGTGATATGTGGGGCTGAAGCCAATAGAACTTTGGGTTTTGCATAGGCTACTATAATAAAAAGGTTTTATTTTCTTCCCAGCCTTCGGATGCTTAGTTCCGTGTTTTAATTTCTACGCGAAAACTAGAAGATAATAAAATTTTTGAAGACAAAAAAAAAGTTCTGTTTGGTAGGTTACCTAAGCATTATTTTAATATTCAAAAATTTTGGAAAAAGGAAAAGTTGTTTTCTAAAATTCAATAGGGGTAGTTTATGTCACCATGTTCCGGTAAAGTATAAAATGGGGCAACAGGTCAGAATGGTATCTTTTAAATCGATTTTATAAGTTAGGTTACATAAATTGAATCGAATAGAAATTCACAAATTGGAAAGTCCTGATTCTATTAGCTTCTAAATTGGACAAAGTAAGAAGATTCTCGGCTTCCGGATTAATTCCGCGTCACAGTGGCAGAAGAGTACGAAAAATAGATTTGTTTTTATACTTTTATGAACATTGCAGGTACTACATACAAACTTTTATAAAACAACCACAGTAAAATTCATATTTTTTCTCCATTTTGAAATTAAATAGTTAGGACTGACACTATAATAACGTTAATAATTTTTTAGTTTTATTGTTTTTTTTTTTATATTTGACTACACGAGAGGGAAACCTATAATGTTCGAAGAACATCGTGTGAGCCAGCAGTGGAATCTAGCAAGAGGAGATAGGCATTTGTATTTTTCTTGAAGGTTTGGTTTGGTTATAGGCATAGGGAAAGACCTCACTAAAGAGGTAAAAGTAAAGAGTTCCACAACTTTGATGTTCGATGAAACAATTAAGTCTTGTAGGAAGAAGTTGAAATAATAGTTGAAGCTGATCAAGTAATAAACAAATTTTCACAGCGGTATGATATTTAATTCTTCGTACTAGTTTACATACTCTTGCTAAGTACCGTTTTTTCGTTCGATTTTTGATAATTATGAGTGTAATGAGGAAATAATTCAAACAGAACAAGCTTGAAGACTATCTAAATTTCCTATTTTTTTCTGTTTTTGTACTAAAATTTGCAACGATGAGGATAAACTTTACGATAATTCGAGACGGAATGTATATAAGTTATTTAAATTTTATGCTATATTTTATAAGAACTGTCATTTTTAAATTCATTAAAATTATCCGGTCAACACAGGAGTGAGTTGCCATTTTTTTAATTTCGCTGTCTACCTTCAGATTTCTTTCCAACTAGAATTGACATTTGCATATGGAAAATTTTGCATACTGCGATTGGCTAATTGAAATCTTCTGTATCAGTTTCTGAGGGTATACTCAATATTGGTGGTATTTAAATTGTTCCTATGTAACAGAAGTGTCGTATCTAGTGCTGAAAAAATCATAGAATCTGAGGGTGTAAGTCCAAAAAGTATACCATTGAAATCAATGAGTATACCCAATATTGATAGTATTTGAATAATATTGTTGCTATGAATTATATATAAATTCTCGGGAAATAGGTCAAACTAATATATGTTTATTATTTTCGTCTTTTAGTACATCGATTTCTTAAAACTAATTGTATCAATGTATCAAGCACAAAGCGTCCTTATCGCATTAATTTCAATTAAAAATGCCTACGTCGCCGAAACGAACTGAAACCATATATGGATATATATGAAGAAGCCACTTCATAGCAATCTACTTCTAATAATCGAAGTCATCTCATGCAATGTTTGAATAAGACTGACACCCCACTTTCGAACCAGATGTTAAAGATTTATGAGGTAATAGGAAAATGTTGTCAGACCTTACTAGAAATATTGTTATTTCAGCATTCTACCTAAAATATACTTTTAACATTATAAAGACGCATGTAGGAATTTGCAAAGGTTTCAATTAATTAAATTAGTATTAATTTGACTTAATGACTGAATGTCTGTTCTATGATTTACGAACTAAGAGTTTTTTTATTTTAATCATAATAATCAAAACGTTGTTTAGCAAGGGCGGTGAATTTTCAAAAGTTTTTGTCTCTATTACTATACTTATGGCCATACATTCTTTTTTGCAAACATTGTTTACAGATTCCTGTATAAGTCTCATCGCAATGTAAACAATTTAATTTATATATTGTGTGGGTTTGTTTATCTTTACGTAATAAATGTGTTAGTGTGACCTATTTCTCGAGAATTTATATATAAATTATACTTGGGTCAAGAATCACTATTAATTATTTCTATGTAAAAGAAGTGTAGCATATACTACTAAAAATTCAGAACACATTGACTTTATGAAACTCGTACTGCTTAGTTTCAAGAAATGTACTTACATAAATATTGAAAATAAACTATGTACTCATAATTTATATCCTTGTGACAATAAATAATATACATTTTATTATTTAAAAGTAATATAATTGTTTAGCATAAGATTTTGATGGAAACCATAAAAAAATTGTGTAAGATGTAATTTTAATTATTATATTTATGTTTGGGCACTGGATATTATGAACAATGACCGGTAGGTTCAATAAATTTCACGTTGTTCATCATAATAACAGATGAAGGTAATTTTTTTTAATCTCCAGATCACTTTTACTATAACATACTTATTACCCATTGTAACAAGTATTGCCCATCATAACTCCCTATTATTTTCAAGATTGTGGTAATAATTAAATTTTCACTATCCCAACTTTTTTTTGTAATTTTAAGAATAAACTATAAAATGATACCGTGACGAGTATCCCAAGCACTATCGAGTTGAAGGTTGATTGAGTTTATTTGTTTTTCTCACTCCTTAGTTATGTAGAATAACGAAATATAACACAAAGGTTATGAACTTAACCCGCTTCGAAAATGTCACTGTGTCACGAAACAATTATCAGCAATTGAATTTAACAGCTGGTAAATAATTTAACGTCGGCCTATTTCTGCTACTGTGCGTAATCACCGACGCCATATGGCAAGCTCACCCTAACTTGGAATTTTCGCCGAATCTTGATTATTTTCATGTACAGATAGGAATCTTTAACGTGCGTTGGCATCGTACACACGGGACCTACTGTTTTACTGCCCATCCGACGGAAGATACGGCTAGATATCATCTTGCCCAATGAATATCACCGCCTTTCGCCTGAGATATTTACGATATGTATTGGAAATATCTCGGCCTTCACCCGGGTAGGTAACCGGGTCACCGGAGTGAGTGTTTTTGTTTCGGAAGACAACGTTTTGGTTCTCCAGATTGAGATGGTTGTTCAGTGACTCCATCTGGTTCGTTTCGCTGGACAGCTCATGAGAGAGCGAAACAGCTGTCAGGAACTCAGAGACGTGTTGTCACTGTTCAAACCTGGAGAATCAAAACTTTGCCCATCGAATGATTTTAATACGAAATGTGTTTTTATTCACTACGCATTGTTTTATTTCGTTATCGTAAATTGGGCAATTCTAAATTAAAGGAGAGGCCAAGTGAGGGGAGGGGGGTTGCCGAACTTGCCGGGGTAATTTTTTTCCGTTTCTACATCGTATTTGAACTCGTTTACCGGCATTTAGAGATTAAAATACCCTTTCAATTTTTCCAATTTTTTTGGGTTGTTTTTCAACGAAAATGTCAGAAAACTGTTTTTGACCCCAGAAATCGACATTTTATGATAAATAAACGTCCAAGAAGTCATTTCCGATCGAAAATTGGCCGCTGAATCCGAAAATGGTGTCAGTTTCCTTCCATAATCCTTACATAACGCATCATTTTCTTTTCCTTTTCCTTTTTTTTTACGGCGTATATGGTGTGAGCAGCCACTTAGAAGAAAAAAAATTTGCGAAATCTGCGTGTTTTTACCTCAGCTTTACGATATAATAAGAATTCTTTTGACTAAATGGATTGTAGAGGTCGAAAAATCGAGAAAACTAAAAAACCGACAAAAAACAGATATTACTGTTCAAAAATCTGCTGTCAGGTTGCTGACAAGTCTTGTTTTGGGACATATGACCTCGGAATCGAATTCAGCCGGAAATTTTACGATATGAAAACAGTTCCCTAACGTCATCCAACTGTTTTTACACTCCAGTATACCATTAATTTTGCGCCAAAAAACCAGGTAAACGTAATTTTCTTCCAGTTTTTGACCTTTTTCGATCTCAAAGTTGCAGAATTTAGAATGGTAAGTAGGATATTTAGATTCCTTCGACAATTTTCGATCGAAAACATGCTATTACATTATTTTTTTGAATATTTTGGTGCTTTGGAAAAGCATTTTGAAAAAAGCTTTTTCGTAGCTGCAAATCTAGAGACTTCGTTTTTTTGTAATTTTTGAAGTTTGTTTCTTAAAACTTTAAATCGACTAAAATCGTGATCAAAATGACTGATTTTGATGTAAAATTTCCCCAGCAATCTGATTCTGACAATTTTTCAATCCCACATGATGACCCAGAACCACAAAATTCAACAAAGCGCAAAAAATAGGAGGCAAAACAACGAAACCGAATATAAATTAGTGCAATTTAGTAATTTTGTGGCTCTGGGTCATCATGTGGGATTGAAAAATTGTCAAAATCAGAATGCTTGGGAAATTTTACATCAAAATCAGTCATTTTGATCACGATTTTAGTCGAATTAAGGTTTTTAGAAACAAACTTCAAACATTACAAAAAATGAAGTCTCTAGATTTGCAGCTACCAAAAAGCTTTTTTCAAACTGCTTTTCCAAAGCAATTGTCCAAGTAATCCAAATATCCTACTTACAATTCTAAATTCTGCAACTTTGAGGTCGAAAAGGTCAAAAACTGGAAGAAAATTACGTTTACCTGGTTTTTGGCGTGAAATTAATGGTATACTGGAGTGTAAAAGCTGTTGGATAACGTTCGGGAACTGTTTTCTTATTGTAAAATTTCCAGCTGAATCCGATTCCGGGGTCATATGTCCCATAAAAAGACTATTCAGCGACCTGATGACAGATTTTTGTACAGTAATATCGATTTTTTGTCGTTTTTTCGATTTTTCGACCTCTAAAATAAATTTATTCTGAAGAATTCTCATTTTATCGTAAAGCTGAGGTAAAAACACGCAGATTTCGCAACAAAAAATTTTTGATGTGGCTGCTCACACCGATATGACGCTGTCAAACTGACACCATTTTCAGGTTCAGCGGCCAATTTCCGATCGGAAATGACTTCTTGAACGTGTATTTATTATAAAATGTCGATTTCTGGGGTCAAATACAGTTTATTGACATTTTCGTTGAAAAACAACCCAAAAAATTCATAAGACTTTTTAAAGGGTATTTTAATCTACCCCCCCCCCTTGGCCGTCTCCTTTAATTTAGACTTGCCCAATTTTTGAGAATGAATTTACATCATGCAAATACCAAATTCATAGACGTATTATGAAAAGTGTTAAAGTATTTGAAGGTTTGAGATGATTCTATTATTCTGAAATGTTGGAAAATCATTTAATTTAAACTTAATTTTGCGATTTCCTCTAGTGACTTTTTTAAATAAGATATTTGAATTTTTTCTCAAATTTATCTAGAATTCATTCAAGAAGATAATCAACTCACCTGTTGTAAAGCATTCATACACTTCTGGTATACGGGATCCCTCATAATAATCATAAGAACTGGCATAAGTTCGTCTATAAGAGCCAATGGTCCGTGTTTCAACTCACCCGCCATAATTCCTTCACTATGCATGTATGTCAATTCTTTTACTTTCTGCAAAACAAAGCACAATATAGAAACTTTGTACTATAATCATTATCAAACCAAAATAACTAATACATCTGCCTTGGGTATACAGTTTTCAATACTTGTGTTTAATGTTAACCGTTCGATATAGTTAATGTTAGAACTGACTATTGTAGAATATGAAATGGTTAAAACTGTAAGTGCAACATAATTCAACTATTATAATAGTATACTATTTCATTTGTCATCTACAGTAAAAAATCAAGGTAGACATTAGATAGATTCCGTTTCTTCTAATCTAATCAATGAAAACATACCATCTCAATTATGAAGGTGGTATAATATTCCTCGATATAGACTTATTGTAAAATAAAATGACGAGTACGTGAACCATATCGTAAATAATACTATGTAACAAAATTCAACTTTTTGTTCAGCCTAATCTTTTCGATGTTTGCTTTCGATTCTAAATCTATTTCGAATAATTAAAAGCCACCTTAGAAGTAAAAAGTTTGCTTTTGCGCTCAGGGCGAATTTTTTTCCAAAAGTAAAACTTCGCTGTGAATATCCTGGAATAACTTTTTATAAACTTGACTCAACACCAGTCTATGATATATCAAATTATTCGCAATTATGTGGAGAAGTGAGATAAATAGTTTAAAGTTGCATATGTAAGACTGTTTGGCAGCTATTTGCAGAAAAATAAAAAACGCAAAATTTTCGTCAAATTTGACGTAAAAATCGCCAAATAAATAATCGTAGAGCCAAATTCAGATCCAAATACCGTTTTTTCGCGATTTATTCCTGTAGAGTTCTCATTACGAAGAGTTTGATACTATGCCGAAGTACATATGGACTTTCAATAAAAAGTTATAGCGCGTTAAGCGATCAAGTTTCTTGAAAATTCTCACATATTAAACCCACCAAGGCCCAGGCAAAACGTAGCATAATTACAGACAAACTAACTACGCAGTTCATAGCATAAGTAGAAGAAGAAAAATTATCCGTTTTTTTTTGTTTGGCCAAATTGATTGTTTAAACGACAAACAATCATTTATTAATGAGCGTTTTAACAATATACAATTGCTGGGTTTGTAAAAAGTTTGACAAAAAGTCCGTAGGTAATAGTAATTTTGTTCGCTGAGTCGATTAGCACCCTCAAATAGACGAAATTTTGTTGATTTATAACAATTGTTTTGAACAATGATTGTTTAAACAATCAATTTGGCTAAACAAAAAGACACGGGTAATTTTTTTCATTGTTCTATGATCTGCGTAGTTAGTTTCAATTTTTTGCACTTTCCTGAGCATGGATCTAACGGACTTTTCAACAGCTGAATTGTTTATTAGCGTGTTAACAATAAACAATTGTGCAAAATGCTAGGATAAGTTCATATCTCGTAGTAATTTGGTCTTCTAAGTCGATCGGCACCCTCCAATCGAAAGAATATTGATGATTTTTTACAATTGTTTAAACAATTATTGTTTAAACAATTATTTCAGCATAAAAAAAAACACGGATCATTTTTTTACACTTATGCTTTGAACTGCGTAGTTAGTTTGGCTGTAATTAGGCTGCGTTTTGCCTGGGCCTTGATGGGTTAAATATGTGAGAATTTTCACGAAACTTAATCGATTAACGCGCTATAAATTTTTAATAAAAGTCCATCATGTACTTCGAAATGGTATAAATCTCTTCGTAATGAGTCACTCTACAGATACAAATTGCAAAAAAAACGGTATTTGAATCTGAATTTGGTTCTACGATTTTTTATTTGGCGATTTTTACGTCAAATTTGATGAAAATTTAGCGTTATTTTTTAACGTTTCTGCAAATAGTAGCCAAACAGTCTTACATATGCAACTTTCTACTGTTTATCTCACTTCTCCACACAATTGCGAATTATTTGATGTATCCTGGACTGGTGCTAAGTCAAGTTTATAAAAAGTTATCACAGGATATTCACAGCGAAGTTCTACTTTTGGAAAAAAATTCGCCCTGAGCGCAAAAGCAAACTTTTCAACTTCTAAGATGGCTTTTAATTATTCGAAATAGATGTAGAATCGAACGCAAACATCAAGAAGATTAGACCGAAAAGTGTTACATAGTGTAATCGTTCCTCCAGCAAATGGCGCGTACACTACAATGGTTAAAGTATTCCATTGTAGCTAGCTAATGTATACTATTCAATGTAGTTGAAGAAATATTTTTTTCAATTCCTCCACCAGTTCCTATTCCTATTATGTTTCACTCACCAACGCTCCTTCTAGACATGTAGCGAAATTGTATCCTCGACCCATGATGAGAAGAGACTTTTTCTTATACAAATCTTCAGCTATAGCTTTAACTTTACCATCTAACTTAAGTACAGCTCTAATTTGGTCTTGCAAATTGATCAACCCTTGAATAATCTGAAGTAAGAAAAAACATAACAATCAATTTCTAAATTCTTACAAATATTTCAGCAATAAAGGAAAAGGATCAAGGAACAAATTAAACTCACTTACATTCCTGAAAAAACTTAATTAATTATAATTCCCTATTGACTTCAGACAATCCATTCTCCTAATTGGTTATAAATCAAATTACATAAATATAATTTGTATGAAGTCAGTAGAATAACTCAAAAGAGAGATAAATAGTTTGTATTTGAAGCAATTTATTTCAAATATTTTCTATTTCTAATCTATGTATTTGGTACTTGGTATTTGAAATACTTGTTTGTCGTATTTGGATTTAGTATTTCGTTTTCAGAATGACTGATATTTGAACTACTGAGCTTGGTATTTGAATTACTTGCTGGTATTTCAAATACTTGCTGATATTTCAAATACTTGCTGGTATTTCAAATACTTAAAATACTACTACTGCCAAAACTTTTTATAGAACTGGGAATAGAAAGCCAGTGCTTTAAAAAATCCGAGTTTCAGTATTTGTCAGAGTACTGTAAAATTTTGAAACCACTTGCATTGGATATTTTACAAGGACAACGTGAGTGAGCCTGGTGAGTCAAACTTAGAATCAATGGAAGATACATTTTTTGAATTAGAATTTTTCTGCTGCAAATGGAACTATGAATAGTCAAATTATATTAGAGGCATGTACCTTTAAAATTTGATACTGCTGGCAAATTGCAACAACCAGCCAAAGTAAGATGTTAATCGATTTACTTAGAACTTACAAGTTAGGTCTGATACTATAGCGAATGCAGAATGCGTGTTTTCTTGTTATTTTGTATATTATTTTTTTAAATGTATTTTGTCAGTTGTTTCTCCTTTATTTACCTTTTTTATAATATATTTAGTACGATTTTTCATGTAAACGTGTTGTTTCCTTCTCCAGAAATCCACAAAAAGGTAAAGGTTAATATTTTTGTAGCTTAAAAAAATTGAAACGAAATTTCATACTTTTTAAATAGACACTATAAGTTTTATCTCAATTACCCTAAAATAATTGAACTTATTTGGCTATTTTAATATTTTGAGTAGTTCAAAAACTTTCATTATTTCATAAGTATTTCAACTACCTACTTTTTTGTATTTCAAATACAACTTGCGGTATTCTGAATAGTACAAAGTATTCCAAATACTAGAGAGTATTTCAAATAACAAAGTATTTCAAATACTAGAGAGTATTTCAAATACCAGAGTATTTCAAATACTAGAATGTATTTCAAATACTAGAAACTATTTCAAATACTAGAAAGTATTTCAAATACTTCATTTGTTCTATATTTCAATTACTTCTTGTGAGTATTTGGTATTTCGAATCCTTTATGTAAAGTATAGTGTTTGGTAATTGAAGTTGCAAATACTTTGAGCAGTATTTGGTATTTGGTATTTGAAATAATTTTGTTCGTTATTTTGAACAGCTCTGGGAGTGACCTGTATTTGAAATATGTTCTGCTAATGCTGATATTTATCTCTGTTATTATCGGGAAAATGTTCTTTATAACGAGTTAAAATATTTCTTCTAGTTTGACTCAGATAGCATTTTGAACACGACTCACAATCAATTTTGTAAAGTCCATCATCAAAGGCATTGCCTAAACAGTTTTTTAGCATCTTCTTGCATATACGAACGGGAAAATATTGGGCAGAAAGGGGAGAGTAGTAGGCCCATTGTACATCCGCTTATTTGTTTATAGAAATTTTTGTTGAAAGTGAAATAATTTTGCTCCATACAATCCCGCGTAAGCGGGCGTGCAAGGCGTGCACCGCTCGAGGGGTCCACCGTTATATTATTTATAAAATAAATTAGTGTTGCAGCTTGGAATCTTTTGGCAAATTTACTCTTCGCAAATCATTTGACTTGGTTACTGATTTTTAATTGTTTCACATTCTATAAAATACTCTCCCAACTAAATAAGATTCCAATTAATGTTTTTAAGAAAATGTTATACAAAAACAAATTTTCAGCCTCTGGGGATCGAACCCGAGCCTACTGAGTTAGAACCTTTATTATTACTGCTAGACCACCATCGCTATTTGATATAAACAGTTTAGGTACGGTGTAAATTTAATTTTACTTCAATAATTTTGTTGTTGTTGTTATTGTTGAACGTTTGTGTTGAAATTTGAGTGAAAGCAGTTTCAAATTAGCCTAAATTTACTGTTAAAGTTTTGAATTGGTTCAATGTACGTTTTGGGAGCTATCATTTTTTCAATTTTCAACCTCTCAGTAAAAGGTGTTTATATTATACGATTTACCTGTTCGCGGTTGAACAGCAAACGATTGTTAAAATTCGATGACAAATACTACGCTCTAGGAATTTTTTTTATGATTTTAGAAATAGCTTGAGTAAATGCAATATACTCTTCGGACTTTGTCTGCGAAGAGTATTATAAAATATTAATAAAAATAAATAGTAATATTTAAATCATCCAATCGCTAAAACCTATCCTATCCTATTGCATCAAAAAAATACATTAAATAATAAATCATAGGAAGGAATACAAAATTAAACTTATGAATCCTAATTTTCCTAAATTGTATTGTTTACCTACAATGTATAAGCAGTGTAATTCCGGGAGACCAATAATTTCAAACATTAATTGTTCTACCTACCAGCTAAATGGTTAGCAACTTCAAACAACCACAATATTTGTCTGTAAAAAATTCTTTGGAACTAGTTGCAAAATTGAAAGATCTCAAACTTGAACAGGGTGATACCCTAGTTTCATTTGATGTTTCACTGTTCACAAAAGTCCGAATCCGTGAGTCGATAAACATTCTAGAGAAATGGCTTTCAAATATTAATATCCCCGATTCGGCGATACATACTATTCAGAATATTTGATCCTTACATCTTCATGTATAAGCTTGTTCATAGATTATTAAAACGTTCCTTTGAGTGAGGAACATTATAACAACGAAGTTGAGAAACTTCAGCAAATAGCGACGGCCAATGGTTACGATAAATCTTTGATAAATAAGTGAATTTCTGATCAAAAACGGAAAATGGAACGCAATCAACAAACCAAATTAGAGCCATTACTTTTAAGTAATTCAATGAAATTCAAGAGTTTCACTTATCTTCAGTGATCAATAAATTCCACAATTTGTTTTCTAAATTTGCAATAAAACCAGTTTATAGATGCAAGAACAAGCTAAAAAACCGTTTAGGCAATATAGTGCAGTCAAATGGGTATTTGAGGTCGAAATCCTTGGGAAATAGACCGATTTAAATGGGACAAAGTACATTCTCTTCGGAATTTTATCAGAAACAGAGTCTACCTCGTCGATTACATAAAAATTCATCAAAAATGATCGGGTAAAGACTGTTTTTGGTCAGTGAAGATATGAAAATAGTTAAACAAGTAGTTGATTTAACTTCATTTGTTATAAGCAATTTATTTATTAACAAATAGACGAATAATTTGGGTCTTCTGAGTTCGATTTTGTCGTCAATATCGTCGAATGTATGTATACCCGCTAATTTGTTAACTTGCTATAAACAAATTATATTCATTAATAAATATACGAATCTGACCAAAATCAAGTTTATAGTTGGTTTCATCTAATTTTGGCCTCGAGTACGATTTTATTGTTATTATAGTCCTAAAATGCATGATAAATTTTTTAATTGTTATAAATAAATTCTTTATTAATAAATATATGAATTGCGCCAAAATTCCAAGTGTAAAGTATTTTTGAAATTAATGTATTAATAGTCAAATAAATTATATTAAAAAAAATAGATATTTCATCTTAGGGTATAATAGGGTGCTCATTTGAAATTCCCTGATGTTGGAATTTAAAAAAAATATTCTTTTCCTGGCACTATAGCATGAATTTTGAAGTATTATTCGTTTGAATTGAACTATTTTTTTCTTCAACATGGCATTTTCTTATTAATTAATTTGTTATGTTATTAAGACTTGATACTATTTATTTTTGTTTGATATAATTTATTATTATATCAAACTACTACTATTAATGCATTAATTTTAAAAACACTTCACACTTGGAATTTAGGCGCAATTCGTATATTTATCATTAAATAATTTATTTATAACAATTTAAAAATTTATTTATGCATTTAAGAAATGTAATAACAATTAAATCGTATTCAAGAGGCCAAAATTAGCTGAAAACGACTAAACTCGACATTTTGGTCAAATTCGTATAATTATTAATAAATAATTTATTAATAACAATTCAAAAATTTATGTATGCATTTGAAGACCATAATAACAATAAAATCGTACTCAGAAGGACAAAATAAGCTGAAAACGACTATAAACTCGACATTTTGGTCAAATTCGTATATTTATTAATAAATATAATTTGTTTACAACAAATTAACAAATTAGCAGGTATATATTCGACGATATTAACTACAAAATCGAAGTCAGGAGGCCAAAATTATTCGAAAACGATCCTAAACTCGTAGTTTTGGTCGAATTCGTCTATTTGTTAATAAATAAATTGTTTATAACAAATGAAGTTAATTGAACTACTTGTTTAACTGTTTTCATATGTTCTCTGAACAAAAATAGTCTTTACCCGATATTTTTTTATGAATTTTTATGTAATCTCATAAATACGCTAATTCAATTGTTAATTCATTATTTATACACAATGCAAAATTTTTGCGCATTCTTAGACGAGCTAGACTTTGTTTCTGATACAATTTCGAAGAGAATGCACTTTGTCCCATCAAATTCGGTCCATTTCTCAAGGATTTCGAGATTTGGCCTATTTTTATACCCATTTGACTGCACTAATAACTTTGGTAAGTTCCCGATTTCGACAAATCTGGAATTCACGAAATTGAGTCGTGTTTTAAATGCTAAATGGGTCAAACCAGAAGAGACATTTTAATTCAACGATATAAATAAGAATAATAGTGATAAATCAGCATTAGCAGAACATATCTTAAATATAGGTCACGCCATTTTTCAAGAAAGATTATCACTTATATAGCGCATATGGACAAATATCTAGGTAATTTAGAAGATATGGAATATATAAAGAAAAAGCAATTTATTAAATTCAGATTTATCTGCAGCCGAGTGTAATCCCTTGTTTGCATTATTATTATTCTTTCCCAATAGATTTCAAACAGGTATATTTTCTTTTCTAATTTAGTTTACTCTGACGATGGCAATTTGGTAGCTGAAAGGTCCTTAGAACTTCAATAGAATTTTAGTGGATATGGTGACTATTTCCAACTTATTAGATATAAAATTTATGTTCATGGTTATGAAGTGGTCATAAATTCTACAAATTGGATGTGTTACACCTAACTCCCGTTTGAATACTCTAAAAATAAATCATAAGCAAACCTCTGTTCTTCTTTTATGTAGTGAAAGCCTGTCTTCACTCATAACTAATGCAAACATAACCAGAGAAATGAACTGGCTCGTGTACGCTTTTGTGGAAGCTACACCTATTTCTGGACCTGCATTGATATGAACACCACAGTGCGATTCTCTGCATATCGAACTTCCTACAGTGTTTGTGATACCAACAATTAGGGCACCTTTATTTTTGCAATAACGAAGAGCCATCAAGGAATCCGCAGTTTCTCCTGAAATGGATATAAAATAAAAGTTAGAGGTCAAATTTACAATCTAGTCTTGAAAGATCCATCTACATTACCTGATTGAGAAATGAAGAAGCATACATCATCTCTGAAAACGGGAGTGGTACGATCTAAGAAATCACTCGCAAGTTCTACCATCACAGGTAACTCGGTTAATTCCTCCAATATTTGCCTAGTTGCGATGGCACTATGATAGCTGGTTCCACAACCAATCAATATCAGTCTTCTACATCTTTTGATTTCTGGGATATATTCTTTAATTCCTCCCAATGTAACGGTCTGCAATATACACAATTTCTTAGTACAGTACAAAGCTAGTAGGATTATCACTATTGAATATTCTATAAAAGAAAGTATCTACTTATGTCTAAATGATGGGTGTGTCTATGAAAGTGGTTCTATTTTATTTTTGATTCAATTATTCATAAAGGTGCTACTATTTATTTCACATTGCAAAGAATCCTCTCCAAAGGTGTATGGAGGCTCCCTACATTATAATATCTACATAACTGGAGACAGTTGAACTAGTTGAATCATGGTAGATTAGACTTGAACTACTGATTCAAAAAATCTCAGACGTATATTGATTTTATTATTATAAGGAAACCAAGACTCAGATTCGTGAGATTATACTCAGAGACGTAACTACCGCTGGTACGTTCGGTAAAATTGCTTGGGACCCCCTAGGCTGGAAGAATGCTGTTTTGCAATGAAAGGAAACACTTTGAAAGGGAATAAAAATCTGTCCGATTTTTTACACGAGTTAGACTAGAATTTGTAATTCCGACTTTAATTATTAAGGGTAGTGAAAAGTTATCTCAATTTGTTAAAAGTAAGGTTTACAGAAATGTCTTTTTGACTGGCAAAAAAATTAAAGCTGGGGCCCCGATATGAACCATAACCCGGAGCCCCGAAAAGGATACTTATACTCTTACTATAATTTTTGAAATATTGCCATATTGTTTTGTCTGCATTTATTATCATTTGGATGTAAATTACATCGAGGCACCCTTATGTGTGTTACCTGTTCACATGTCAGGATATGATATTACTGCAAAATTAGAAACAAAAATTACTGTTACTTACACCAGTTTCAAAATTCAATCGGCCTCGCATTGTATTCACAACAGATTCAGGTTGCTCAAAGATTTCTTTTTGCATAAAATAATCGTAATTTCCCTTCATTATTTGTTGTAATTCCATTTTTACAGTGTGAATTTCCCGGTTAATTGGATCATCTCCAAGGCGCTTCAATCTATGGATGCTAAGGGATCCATCTTTAACTGCTGCTACATCATCATCCTATAAATAATAAAAAATATGCGACATGAGTTTCTATATAGATTGTAAATTAAATATACCTAAACACCACATCAGAATATGGAAAAAAAAATTCAGATATCTAGTTCATCTGAATACGTATTTCGGAAAGTATGAAGATTTCTTAATATATATGTGGCGTTTTGGAATAGTTATGTTGTTTTTGAAACATGTTTGCACCGCCGCAAAATATAGCAATACTATTCGAGGCAAGCGGTTATTATTGCATTCAACCAATTATTTATGTAGTTTTAAAAATCTCTGATCAGGGTAGTCTTCGTTCTGGTATAGAATATATGAATATATGAACTACAGTGGAGTCTCCAAGTGATCGATATCTTACGATCCAATCTCTATATGGCATTAAAACAAGGCGAATAAATCCTAAAATAATAATTTTCGATTGAAAGGCTAAAACTCAAGCACTCTATATTATGTAATGTGTCCTACATTTGATACAACATGGCGGCGAAAACCACGTGATAGTGACATACAATAAGAAAGAACCACGTGATAGTGACATCCAAACAAACAAATGACGCAAGTGTTCTCTTTTTGATTGGTTTTCACTACCCCGTGGTTTTCACCGCCATGTTGCATCACATGTAGGACACTCTATTATCGACACTGTTTTGGATATAGTCATTGTAGGCATGTAATTCAGAAGCTCATCATATAATATGGTCTCACGAATAAATCTGGGAAAAAGGCAGATTTTGTACATTCGGTATGACATGGAACTAAAAAGGGTCTAGTGTCCGTGTTTGAAAACGCTTTACAACCAGTGTAGTAGAGCACACAACTAAATGAGAATTTTCTGAACTTAAATTTGAATAGAATAAAATCTTTAAAGAATGAATTGCTAAGAGAAAGCAAGCATCAAAATCGATTAAATTACTTAATAATTGATACTGAGGATCCCATAACTTTTGAAATATAACTGAGGGGTAAATTTACACTCACAGCTCAGTGAACGCCGAAACGAATCATATTTTTTATTAGTTCTGTATTTTTTTTTTAGACTACAGGAGAGGAAATCCTATAATGTTCATGCCACATATAACAAAAATACCTTCATTATTCACTAGAAGTTTATTTTAACTTATGGATGAAACCAATTTCGGGTGAACCCGTTTCAATTTTTGTTTATTACAATCCTAGAATGCTTTGAATGGTGTAAACGGTATGATAATTTTCTCTCAATAGCTTACCTCAAAATAAATAACTCTGTTAGTATGTTCAATAATCGCAGACGCATCAGATGCGAAAAAATATTCGACCTGTTTCTCTTCCAGCAATTCGAATTCAGAAGTCGAATCCGTTCTGGGTAAAACGGAAATGTCAGGTCTTCCATGTGGTCGATGTTCTAAAAAATCAAATTGTTGATGCGAAAATATTTTGATGAACCAATTATGATATAAGCCAGACAATTGCTTTCAAACTATTTCATAAGACAATGATTAAGTTAAAGCATCAAATAATTGTACCCAAGCAGCACATTGATATTTAGAAATATTATATATTTCGACAACTAAGTTTCCATTTTTTTGGGCCGATATATTATTCTTCTCCACGTTACTACCACCGCGCAGCGCATTCAATTCCATGAATAGACACGAAATACAGATTGAATTTATATCAGCGATGTATGTATAATGATTTAATAAGTCCCAGCCACAAAGATGGGGATAAATGGGTGTCCTATTCAAAACGCACCTGTTAGCCATTTAACTAGACCATATTATATGCATGTTGCATCCGAATACTTTATTTCATTCCAAGCTGTTGTATGGTAAGCAAGACACAATTATCTGAACATGGTGCTAGAACTAGAATTGAGCTGAAGGTACTGTAAATTTATTTTTCTACGACGTGGAGTTGATGAAAAATGGAAGAGGACCAAAGTTGTTCCTCAGAAAATTTCCTAAAGGATAGCTTTATTGCAGACTGAAAAATGTCTTTAACTTTTACTGACAATTTGGGACAAGCGTATATATACATACATTTTTAAACGAATATAACCGAATATCTCTAGGGTTGAAAAGAACCAAAGTTGTTCCTTGGAAAATTTCCTATAAGATTTTTTTAAGCAAATATATCTTTAAAATCATCCATTATGATTATTTTATTTTTGTATTCTCCCGCTAGTTTTTATTTTGATATTCATGATGAAGCCAATTTCTTTATTTTTACACGACTTTTCGGGATGTGACACCACCAGCACATTTTACAATAAAGGCAAAGAAAAATTAGTTTTAATTATTAAAAGACGAAGGCGATGCAAAGCTGATTCAGAACATTTTCCAATTTTATAAGAATAGTGCCAACACCGAAAAACTCATTGATATTAGCTGTAAAATCGTCATTAAGTTGTATGGAAGGGGTAAAAAGAAAGACCTTAAGAAGTATAGGTATACTTTCTTTGAAAAATTTCTAATGAACAACGCATTTAGATTAGAGTGTTTACCCCCTACAGTTAAAGCCCTCGCATAAACATGTATAGAGTGTACATACAAATTCAGCGATGGTGTGGCAATAATGATATGTCTCCTCTATACTTTGAATGGAAATTATAAATTCTAAAATATATGGAGTTAAATGAAAGAATAAATTATCTAATACCAGAGGACATAGTATGCATACCAACGATTTTGTTTCCGTCATAACAACAATTAACTCATTTAATCATAAAGTCATAAGTCGTAAGATGCTGCCTGATGTATTCAAGAATGGCTGAACTGTTCTTCAGAGAACTGTTTCAAATCCACTTACGGGACGCTTACTCTATTTACATAATATCTCTATGGTTCATTCAGGCGCAGTTCTACTGAATATGACAGCGTAGTTGCCAAAATACATATTAACAATTATTTGACGCTTTTGTTCAGGCCAAAGTCTTCGTAACCGTATTGAGTTCAATGGTTAGGTAATGCTAAATTAATTCAATTAATAATACCATCAAATCAACATCGTTTCGTATAAAAACATATCGCATATAAACATAGAGATTAACGAAATTGGAACTCGCAGATGCAGTAATTTCGTTATAATATGAAGAAATGGTTAATTTTGAACCAACAATGGCACGATAGAAAGATACATACCAACAATTTCGTCGTTTCAATTTCTCATATTGCTGTAAATCGGATACTTATTGTAACCTGCGTAGACTCTTTGTCTACCAACCTAAGAGATAACTTGGCGGTTGAATCAGTAAAAGATCAACAGACAGTATATTTGGAGTTGAAAACAAACAATAAATAAATAAGAAATTATTAATAATTAATATGGGTAGAAACTTTGTACTTAAATTAAAAATACTTGAATTTCCAGTTGATGTGGCAAATAAGTACTCTCAACATGTTCATGTGAGATCTCATGAACAAGAAAAGACAAAAAATATTTCAAACTTATTCCATCTAGCTACCCATTGCATATCCAATAATCTACACAATACTACCGTGGGAGCTATTTCACCTTGAAGGTAGGAAGAGTGAAAAAAATTGAATGAATTTGTATGTATCGCTGCTGGAAATAATCGATTTACATAAGTTTTCATTTGTTTGTGTAAATAATTCTACCACTGCTCTGTCTAGTGCCCGGTTCGCCAGGAGGAATAATTGAATTGTTAAGTAGATGGATTATTACTCGAAGAATTTAGTTACGACACAGTAACCAGTAAACTGAATAAGATATTAAAAGAACTACTAAGCACATTTTCAGTAATGATATAATTTTTGACATAAGCGACTTAAATTTCGTGATAACAACTAATAAACACGTCAAGGAACCCATTTAAATGAAAATTGTATGGTACTTTGATAGGGAAATATTCAGCTCCCACAGTACCAATCCGGGTGATGTGTCAGAATATTAGGTAAATGAAAAAAAAATTACACAAGAAACTTTATTAAAACGAAGTGAGCGTTTGCGAACGAAGTCATTTCTTGATTGATTAGGGTTATTCGGCAAATGTATGTTCTCGTGTAACAGCCAAATGATAAATGCAACCAACTGAAAATTTTGACAGAAATTAGATATGACGCTCGAAATTTATTGGCGAAAAATGCAATGTCCTACTTTATGCCGTTTTCGAGTTATTGAGCAAAGCGGTCCGTCAAAAATACTCAACGTTATTTGCTTAGTTTTGCGCACTGTTCTGTGCTCTAACTGTCTGGCCGATTGTAGAGAAAAATAGTGCCAATACCGGGCGGCCGTTGAGAGAACAAGGTTTTCCAGATGTCTTGACTTTGCAGGATTTTTGTGCCAATGTTGCTTTCTTTTTTTGTAGCCGACTGATTCATATTCATGGTATTTTAGCTTACTATAAGTCTATTCGCTTCCAAGAAAGAGCGCGCGTAGACAAATGCATGCGGTCGTTCACATGAACAGAAACAAATGCTGACCAGCTTAGAACAAACATGAAATTTTGTTTGAATCATTACCAAATTTAAATTTGACAGACTGCGGCGCAAGCTCTTTATTGACTTATCGTAATCGGCTTATGCGAATGACAGCGTTAGCGTAGCCAAAGCATAAGCCGATCATTTTGGCACACACCCACTCCGTCTTAACCATTCGGGCATACACAACATACCTTATTCGTTTCCTTCTTTAATATTTTTTTTAGGTTTTGCTGTAATCTGAAATATTTTCAGTCTATACCGTGTAATTAATTTGTTCATCAGCTTAGTTTAAATTAGTCTACGTTTAAATTTTCATTTGCACGGATTACTCAGCGTCCTTTGTCTATTTTTAATGCTAATTACTGTTTTATATGAAGAACAATAGTAACATTTGATTCTGAAATGCCATTTGTGCCACAGACACATGCTTTATATTTAGTATCCTCGGTGGAACACGAATAAAATCGAAAGCATCATTTCATTCCATCGAATATTATGCTCCATAATTTTGCGAAAAAAATTAATTGGAGTTCATGTATAACATTTGTGCCACAGACACATGTTTTATATTTAGTATCCTCGGTGAAACACGAATGAAATCGAAAGCATCATTTCATTACATCGAATATTATGCTCAATAATTTTGAGAAAAAAAAATTGGAGTTTATGTATAAGGAACTAAAATCATATTATTACGATGATTGCTGTACACTTGAAAATATTTCTGATTAATTTCATAAATTGAAAACGTAAAATACAACGTGGTTCACTCTTCCTTCAATTTTAAATGATTTAGGACGACAAATTATGTATAGTAGGGAAAAGTCCCTCAAAATCAAAGTTTTGTTTGAAACTCATCAATAATCTTGATTGAAAAGTAACAATGTAGAATGTGTAGAAACAAAAAATTTGGTATTCAAAAGTAAACACTGTATATAAAATGAATAACGGATGTAGAATAAAAAGGAGGAACTATCAAGAGCATTTACAATTTTTTTTTAATTACGGATCTAAAGCAAGTGAAGTAATTTTTTTCTTTATTATTAATCAGAAATTATGTAAATAAACTCTCTTTTTCTCCAATATCAAAGATCCACAGAGTTGTCAATCGAACTTGCATAACTCATATTTATTAATTTAGTAGACATTTTCTTAATCATTATTGCAGTTAGAGCAATGAGTTGTGATACTCAATTCTTAGTTTATCAAATACATTGCATAAAAAGCTTTCGAATTCCATCTTGTTTCATTTTAATTCGAGGTATATCGTTGAAACCCAACAATAACTACATTGCCCCAACACCTTGATTAATCGACATTGATCATTAGGAGTACACCAACGTAATATGAATGTGAATACTTACCAACCATAAGCATGCCATCACCAAGTTGAATTTATGGAACTAGTTAAAAAATTATGGGATGAGTAAGCATAAAGCGATACATAATATAATATTAGAGAGGGTGATAAACAACAAAAGTACTACCTGGATGACTTGAATCAGCATCTGCGTGGAGCAAACAAACACAACATTAAAATTATGCACAAGAAACGAAGACGTAAAGTGCTATAAATAATATATTTATCATGTTTATTTGCAATCAAATACCACACTCGTTTATTTATAGCACCCATCATAAAAGTAGAAACAGCACAAATTTATAAGAACATAAATTAGATTAGTAAATAAGAAGAACAATAAACCAGAACAAGTAATAAAGGTTTGCACCGACAGATTTATTTAACTGTTATTTCTACTAATTTTAAGTTTTTGTTAATTACTGTATACGATAAAGTTTCGAAGATGTTCTACATTTAAAGCCATTTAGTAAACATGGAACAGTGGCCCATCGTGCTTTCTGTGATAAATCGTTTTATAAAAATGATGACTCCACGACAACTGTGGGAAGGTTATTTCGCAATCAGTTCAATATTCTGAGTCATGGGCGGATACCGTCTATTAACGCAATTAATTGCTGGGTACGAAAGTTTGAAGAAACTGGATCTACTTTAAATTTAAAACATAAAGAAGCAGCAAGTGTTAGAACGCCAGAAAACTAATAGAGTTCGAACTGCCATAACACGTAGTCCAAATTCCAAAACGTTCTGCGAGCAAACATGCATTATCATTGAATATCAGTGAACCGTCGCCGTCGATACGTTGAATCTTGCAGAAGTCTTGTTTTCACCCCTATGAAATTCAAATTGTCCAAGAATTAAAAGAAGCTGATTTGGTTACTCGCATGAATTTTTATCAAGAAATGTTGGATAGGGAAAAAAGCTTAATCCATTATATGTTTATGTTAGATGAAGCCCATTTTCATCTTAACGGCTATGTAAATATACAGAATAGCCAATATTGGAGCGCTGAATAACCGCTTCAGTTACATAGTCCTAAGGTGACAGTATGGTGTGCTCTTTCAACATCTGACATTATTGGGCCATTCTTTTTTAAAGACGATCGAAGAAATGCTACAGCAGTTCGTTACACAAACATGGTTACAACATTTTTGGGGCAAGAACTGGTTTCATTTCCAGAGATTACGTGATTCCAGCAAGACGGTGCTATCAGTCATACTGCTCGTATGTCTATTGCTGCTTGAAGGAAACTCGTTCCGAACCATAACATTTTTACAAATGGAGACATTGCTTGGCCGGCTAGATCGCCTGATTTGTCCGTATGCAACTTTTGGCTCAAGAGGAAGGTGTACATTGAGCGACCGCAAACATTAGCAGAACTAAAACGAAAAATTCAAGAAGTTGCACGTATTACACCGGAAATGTTAGGGCAAGTAATAGAAAATTGTCGAATACATATTAGTTTCCTAAAGAAATAGCTTCAGTTCTGAAGTATTAAAATAATAGCATTCTCAGTGGCGAGTAATTAACTCAACAGAAAAAAGTATTGCAAAAAACAGTAACTTAAAATAATTATTGGGAAGGAACTTGGACATTTTTAGTTTTTCATGAAAATATGAAAGTAGATTGATCATTTTCATGACCCACATAATAAGTTGACCATAAATTCAATATATCTAAACTATTCCATCTGAAATGAATAATTTCTAAATCCACGTTATAATTTTCAATCAGTAACAAAACCGGATAAAACCTGAAACAATAGCAGTGAAACCTTTATTACCAACACAAAATAACAATGACGTTACTAAATATGTTAAGTAGGAAATATATACCTGTGAGTGATTGTGGTGGAGTTACAGTATCAACTAGACGTTCCATAGAGGGATGAAAGAAGGAATAAAAATCAGAAAGGCAATTAGATGCAAATAACGACACAAACAAATAAAAGTTAATTGCATGAATGAAATAAAACACAGTTAAAAATAGGATTGATGTAGAGAAATTACTAGTAAAAAACACCTTATTATATTTCTACTCGAATTGTTATGGTTAACATGGCTTTTTTACAGCCATTGTTAACAGGACAGAGTCTAATAAAGTCACATTTTCATGGACTGATACCGCATATGAAAAAATGTTTCAAGATATTACTTTAATCAACCATGATTTATAGATATTATAGTTTTATAAAATTAAACAATAGAATCAATACTAAATATTTCTGATCTACCATCTGACAAACATCATTTATATTTATTCATATAAGGAAAATTAGATAACTACTAGAAAGTGCTAATAATTTAAAAACAACATATAGGCAAACGAAATAGGTGATTATGCAATATATAACATATCAACTATCTAATTTCTTATTTCGAAAATTTCAGTCACGTAAATACTTCTATGTATTGAATTGTTCGGTATATGTCATACAATTCTCATAATTAATGAATTGATTATCAACAGTATGTTTAAAACTTTGAAATATGATATATATCTTAATGAATCTCAATTGTATTTAATTCAGTTCAATTCTACATCGTCATCAAATAAACCAATAGAACCTATAACATTTAATTATTTTTATCGAAAGATAAACAAAACCACTATAATTTTGAATTTAGATTGAAATGCAAAGTAATTCACAAGAATATATTGACCAAGTTACTGATTATCGGTGAATTAAAAATATCCATTTGGAACGTTCAAAATTGCATTGCTATCGTGTTAGTTAATAATAATAACTGATTCTGAGGATGCCGCTGTGTGGTTAATCAATTGTTAAAATAAAGTTATTACAATGTAAATTTCATTCGCATTTAGCCATTTATTTTTGATGATTTTAAACACCGAAACTCTAGAATTATTGATTCATTGGAACATGTAAAAAAATATTTTAAATCGCGCTGTTCAGGAATTGACGAAGAGAAACATTGTCTGTCAAAATCGCTTTAACTATTATAGCCTTTAACTCTTGTTCTATAGCTACTGAGGCAGCGAATTCAAATTTGTCAACGTAACGGGCAATTCCATAGCATTAGAGATATTAGTACCGGGATATCAAAAATGATCTTGGTCAAGGGTGGTTGTGGAATCTAAAACGTGTGTCTTACATTACGTTTGAAATAATTATGTCACTGTCACACTGACATCATCAATAACCTACAAATCTCATACCTATTTATTCCAGTTGTAAAACAATAATGGATTACAAATTAAAAATTATCTTGGTCAAGGGTGGTTGTGGAATGTAAAACGTGTGTCTTACTTCAAATTTTTGAATATGTTTTGTTGTGTCAGAATCTGTTAAGTCATTGTGCTGAAATTTTCTAAATGGGGACTTTGTTCTGTACTATGCAATTTGACAGTTTCCGTATTTCTCGCAGCTATTTCGAAGCGGTGTTGCGTTACAAGTGGTACCAAGTTTTCAATCATAGTTACAGCGTTGCCAATAAGGAGTAATTATGACTCGACGACAAAGAGGTCCGTTGGTTTTCTTTGTCATACTTCATGTAATCATTGCGATAAGTCAAATGGAGTTTTATGAATGAGATGTTTCGTCTCCTTAGGATAATAGGTCTATGAGTATTTCGAACATTTTGTTGGTTCTATGTAGAATAATATTCCAAACGGTAAACTCTAATTTCAATTCCTATTTTTTAACCGGTTGAATTTCAAATCATGGTTCAAATTTATTTATCTATCTGCTACCAAACTAATAAGAGAAATAAACATATAAGAATAAGTAAGTAAGAAATGAAATGAAATTTTATTTAGTCGTATTAAGTAGCATGCCAAGCTCAACAGGAGGTAGTTTAAACATACTTCAACCTTGATGTAAAGAAGATATCCAGTTGTTATTTCTGACTTCACAATGTCAAGTTAGTAAGTAAATGGTTTAATATTATGAACAATTTTTCAAATGTTGAATATGCCACTGAAGTATGTTTTCATTACATTTTAAAAACAAATATTCAATAGTAGTAGCAATAATAATTCAACAGGAGTATAAAAACCTAAATATATTCAAATTTTGAAAAACTGTTTACAATTAAACTAGTTTGATACGTTTTTGATGAAATTCTTACCCTTCCCATAGAGAATTGGAACATGGTCGGTGGCTAATCTAGTTTTGGTTTTTATACCAATCAATAGTGGAGAACCCCTCCTGGTAGCAACACATTCTCCAGGATAATGTTTGGATTTGAAACATAGAGCGAAAGCGCCTTCCTAAAAAAAAAAGTAATCAGACTAATATAACCATCATCTTTGAGATGGTGTCCGCATGTGCATGATTGCGTTAGTGTCTAAAAACTATGGGAACGTTTGCGCCGTTTCTATTGGGCGTATGGATTTGAAATTTTGCAAATCGCTCTAAAGTGGTGAAAATAGGAATTGTATTGTTTTTGATTCCCGTAGCCCCGTTTGAAGTGGTATTTTTGACATCCACCTAGTTATTTCAAATGGAATTATAGTATTTTGTTGAACTATAATGACAACAATGTTTTTTTGGTTGTAAATATATATCAGACGCATATATTTAACTTGCAGAAGTATAAGAAATTCTCATTTTAAGATTCAAGTGACGTCATCGATGTGAAGTCTATTTTATGTGTTATAGCAGGTGTCGTTATAAAATACGGTTATAATTATAGTGTGAATAATTTTGAAAGTCAATCGGACAGCAGGTGTCAGTATAAACCATAGAGTTATAAAATACATTAGACCATTTAAATAAAATTTCAATGCAACATTAATGTCTTTCATTAGCCGTTTCTAAATGATTTCCAATATACTTTCTCTCTCTCTCTCTCTCTTTCTCTCTCTCTCTCTCTCTCTCTCTCTCTTTATTTGTCTTCCTTTTTCGGTTTCAATTTTGTATATACTTTTGTAGGTAGTAATCCAGTCAATGAAGCCCAAAATCGACCAGAATAACCAAATTCTCGTAAGTCACCAATTTTGATGTAATAGGGCTCATTCGATTCGTAATCACCTACAGACCAAAACCGATCACATCCCAACTGGGGGAAATTGTTTATACGGCTAATAAGCAAATGCATAAAAATGACTGATTTTGGGTGTTAATGTATATATATTCATTTAATTGAAAGGCAGAATCAATATTTATAACAAATTGTTAGTTAACAAATGCACAAACAAAAAAAAAGTTAACACAAGGTTGAGTTTAAAGTCAATTTCGGATAGTTTAAACTTGATGAGCAAGAATCTTTGGTCAATATGTTCGTCAATTGTTTATAAAACATTATATTGTTAATTAACAAATTGTTAATTATATTTTTTATAAACAATTGACGGACATATAGACCAAATATTCTTGCTCATCAAGTGTAAATTATCCGAAATTGACTTCAAACTCAACCTCGTGTCAACTTTTTTTGGTTTGTTAATTTGTTGATTAACAAATTGTTAATTAACAATAAAATGTTTTATAAGCCATGGACGAAGATATTCACCAAAGATTCGAGCTTATCAAGTCTAAATTATCCGGAATCGACTGTAGACTCAAACCTCGGGCAAATTTTCTTTTTTTTTGTTAATTTTTTAACTAACAAATTGTTATAAATATTGATTCTACCGTTCAACTGAATGAATTTATATGCATTACCATCCAAAATTAGTCCAAATTAGCCATTTTTATACATTTTCCAATTTTTTTAAATATTGTACTACAGTCGTCGTTTATTTATTGTTATTTATTGTTTATCAGCCACGCATGACCGAAGCTTCACAGTTTAGTGTACATAGACACTATTCTATTATGCAAACTAGATTGAGGTATGTCAGTGATCACAGGATCTGGGAAAATTAACAAGATTAGATATAACCTTACAACTGACTATGATATTATGAGATTCCAAAAACAACAATTTTCAGTGGAATTTTGAAGTGTTGATTCACATTACGCCAAAAACGTTCCATCTTTACTTGTAAATTGCTATCTGATTACCTGATATGACATCGCCATGTATGAAATAACACATAGAACTCACAAAATATTCTACCAATTGAAATATTTCCTAACGCTGCCGCTTATTTGAAAGTGAACAGGAATCCATCAAGCTGTACACAAGAGTTTTCATGAAGGAAACGTTCTATAATATTAACAAAAAACTATACAGCTCTTCTTCAACGGTTAGAAAGCAGAAAATATTTGAAGATTAAAAATATAAACTTTTTGGCTGCATTTAGTTGCTGGTTTCAAATTTCATTATAGCTATAAATGCACTTCCATTGTCTGTAGAGCTTAAAATTTTTACAGATTTCCAAATGAAGAATTTCCCAACCAATTGATCATGGGGTTTAACAATACAGACTACAGAAAATAGTTAGTTTATAAAACGAAATAAAATGTGCTTTTGTTAATAAATCAAATGTGTGCGTACGTTTCGGAATGGTGTAGTATTTTTAACATGTTATCTTCATAATGCGTAATTTCTCAGAATCAGGTATTTCCTTACTAGTAAAAAAAAGTATGTTTCATAAGATATATTGAAACCGTATGAGTCAGTAATCATGTTAAGTGGAAAATCGCAATCCAAGTTGGAGTGGAAGAAAATCAAAACAATAGTCTCACTATAATCAATATCTCACCTATTACATGCAAGATAATTTGGATGCTAAGAATACACAATAACGGCAACGCAATCCATACGATAATAATTTCATTTTCAATTGTGTAGACAAAACAATTTGATTACATGCACAGTTATTAAGGATAATAAATAAAATTCTTTTATGATAACTAATCAGCTAGACTATTGAATAAAAACAAATTTCGAAATGCAGAATACAAAATTTTACAAATATTCGATCTATGAAGCCGTTATCTTTATTACCTTAATGAGAATGAGATTTTTTTCTTGATTTATTAAACTAAAATCAGTTTTCATTTCATACGCATCGAAACTGAAATCCTAAAGTGTTAATAAAACGATAAAAAACGTATTCTGATTATGAAATTTTCTGTTACTTTATTTAGTAGCTTAATAAGATTGCGGATACCGAGGCACAAACAATAAAAAATAAAATATATTGGAACACATTAATATTTAGAAATCTAAGTATATATTCAGGCAGCTGTTCATTAAATACAATTCGACACAGCAACAACCAGCCGCAAAGGCCTCGTCCTAAAGACTTAGGTTCAGTTAACATAAGAATAAAAGCCGGCAGATCACGGACAACGTTATGCATTTGTTGATTGGGTGTTAGAAGTGCAGGTCATCTAATTTGAATTTCTCGATTTGAAGATTTCAATTGGCCGCCTAAATCGTACACCTTTCTTTAGGCCTACTTTGAAGATATGGTGTGCTTTATCTTAGAATATATAGTGAGAGGAAGGAGATATTGATATAATTTTGGTGGACCGAGATGGGGATGCATATGGCGGATCTATGTTTCCCTTGTGCAGTGGCTTACCCTGGATCACGCAATGGCTAATTCTATTCAATATTTTACTTATCTTATCTGATTCAATTGAGATGGGAAAGTACGCCTATGGGTGAAGTTTCAATGACATTTCATTAACATTGACCAAATAATTATTAAGATAATGAAAAATAATACTGATGAAATGTAATGCCAAAAGATATGTTTTTGGGTGTCTCAGAACATCCACATGCTGAACAGGTGACCCTATTCACAAATTTAAATAATCAAATTCTAAAGCAACCAACCACGCCAGAGGAAAACCGCTTTGAATGAGTCATACCTGGAGTATGAATATCCTCCACTTCGGCCTGGCCTATTCTTTTACGTTCTGGTAGCAACAGTTCCTTCCTCTCAGTATTTATTTTAAGGTGTTATACTCCAGCAACGGCTGTAATTCTCGATATTGACATTTCAATCTTTTGACTACGCGAGAGGAAAACCTATAACGTTCATAAAAAAAGTGTGAGCCAGAGACGGAATGTTTGGGGAAAACTTGTCTTAAAGGTTTGGAAGTTATAGGCACTAGGAAAGTTCCACAACATCGCCGTTCGATAGAAAAATGAAGTTTGGTAGAGAGAAGTTCGGCAGGTCTCGAGTTATGAAAAATCAAATCTTGAATACGAGGACCATGTGCGAGAATAGGCGAGATGTTCGATATCGTATTCCATCAATTCAATGGTGGGAGCCGTTACTTGGTGATTGATTGATATAATAAAATAAAATACTGTTGTCCACGACTATTGTTTAAAATATGGATAATGCATGTGTTTCCTCAAGCATAATGATATCCATTAATCACTAGTGAATAATGAAATCATTATTCACTACCATCAATATGACAAACATGATAGACATTTTTCTAGACAAATACGATAAAAATAGAGCGCGCTATGAAACGTCAAGTCAGATCGAATTTAATTTGAAACGTCAACAATTTGTTGGTTCGACTTGTTTCAACAGCAAAGTTTATTAGTATCAAAGTAATATTTATGGGTCGTGGACAAAGTATAGTATTCTACTTGCATTTTATGACTATTATTCACTTGGATGATTTACGACACTCGCCTGCGGCTCGTGCCGTAAACTTCATCCACGTGAATAATAGCCACAATAATATGCTCGTTGAATAATATACTATTTTTGTATTTATCACATATATTATAGAGAAACAAATCGAGACTATAATGATTCCACAGTAGCGTGCCATCTTCAAACGATACTAATGTATGAAAATATGAATAATCTTGGCTGTTTGTGGTACAATATAAGACACAGTTAACAAGTGAGGTTCCACTTGGGGAAATACATTGCCAGAATAGTATAATCAAAATTGGATAATGAGGTAGTCAATATTATGACAAGGAAATTATAATGCGGAGGTATACTAAAATGGCACAAGAGGATTATGAGAAATTATCCGTTGTCAAGTCATCTAACAGAATGCTGTTGTACACATCTACTTGATCGTTTAAAATTTTATTGTCATTATTTTTAATACCTTTGAAAATTTCTATTGATTCTAGTGAGTTAAATTTGAAACCTCTACACTAGTTATGTAAAATTTTAACTTCATGTAAATTTGTGCCCTGTTTCTAAAATATGGATAGATAAAAATAAATCTGTTTTATTAAGTCTAAAAGATCGAAAATGTTCCTTAGATCTAATTTCTATATTACGACTGATCTACCGATGTAAAAGTTATCATTGAACAAAAAATAGAACAATTTATTTTGAGATTTGAAGCTAACTTTTTGATTATGTTTTAATAAATTGTCTGCAATTCTTTCACTTACGTTACCAAAATATGTGAGAGAATCATAATTTTTTATAAAAGTGAAAGTTAATTTCTGCTTTCTTCTGTCAATTAATTTGGATATAATTTGAGGTTGAAAACCATTGTTAATAGCTATAACCTTGATTATATTCAATTCTTCATTCAGGTTTACAGGAGAAAGAGGGAGTGAAAAGTGAATGTATGTTTTCTATAAATTTTGAAAGTAATGATATTATTTTGGTGCGTAGGGTTAAGGTCTAGGAAATTTATTTTGTTATCGTTCTCAGTTTCTAAAGTGAACTTAATGTTAGGATGGACATTATTAATGTAGGATAAGAAAACATTCAATTTTCGTGATGTACCTTTGAAGAAGGATAAAACCATCTACATATCTAAACTAACAATGAATAAAGAAAACATTCAATTTTCGTGATGTACCTTTGAAGAAGGATAAAACCATCTACATATCTAAACTAACAATGAATATGTTGTTTAGCTAGAGGGGAACTCATTATAGTTTCTTCAATATAAGACATCAAAATATTTGTTAAAAGAGGACTTAATGGGAATCCCATAGCTAATCCATTATTTTGTGTGAAAAACTCATTATTAATTTTGGCTAAGGCAAAGATCAAAAGATTATTCTATCTCGGATTTTAATACGGAATTTTATGTTTTTTCCAGAATTTTTGATATCAAAATATAACATTCTTGGTGGAATATTTGAAAACATATTTGAAACATCGAAAGATACCAAAATTTCATTTGTAGGGAAAGCTAATCTGTTTATTAACTTTGAATGTGCCAATGAGTTTTTTACTGCATACATTTTGTTTGTGATTTTTTTATGAGGCCGTAAAGTTTAGGAGAAGATGGATTACAGTTAATTAACCTACTCTTTTTCAATTTACTATTAAATAAAACTTGGCTATTTTCTACAAATTGTTTAGTTTTCAATTTGAATTGGTTTGTAGGATCTTTCTTGATTTGAGTCAAATCTGATGAAAGAAATGTATTCATTTTATCGTCATAATCTATTTTAACTAGATTAGATTTATCGGCTTTCGTAAGCACTAAATTGTTGGTTTTTATTTTATGTTTGGTAGATTTTACAGAGGACCAATCAGCATTTTTTAAATTAGTGTTTTTATGAAAATGAGGGTGTTTATTTGTATATATGCAATCGCGGTTTCTAAAAAATTCAGTAAAAACACATACAAATCCCGTATTAAAATCCGAGATGAAACAAGCTTTTGATCTTTACCTCAGCCAAAATTATTGTCAATTTAATAACGAGTTTTTCACACAAAATAATGGATTAGCAATGGGATCTCCATCAAGTCCTCTTTTGGCAGATATTTTCATGACTTGTTGGTTTAGATATGCAGTTGATGTTTCATCCTTCTTTAAAGGTACATCACGATAATTGAATGTTTTTTATCCTTCATAAATAATATTCATCCTAACATTAAGTTTACTTTAAAAACTGAGAAAGATAACAAACTAAATTTCTTTGACCTTACCACCACGCACCATAATAATATAATTACATACTTTCAAAATGTATAGAAAACCTACATTCACAGATATAACTATTGCCAATTCATCTATTAGTCCCCGTAGTTACAAATCAGCAGCTTACAACTCTATGATACAGAGAGCCTTTTCACTTCCTTTTTCTCCTGAAAACCTGAATGAAGAATTGAATATAATCAAAGTTATAGTCATTAACAATGTTTTTTCAACCTCAAATTATATCCAAATTAATTGACGCAAAAAGGCAGAAATTACCTTACACAAGTATCTATTCCTTTACAGAAAATTCTGATTCTTCATCAAAATACGTTTCCCTCGCATATTTTGGTACAGTAAGTGAGAAAATTGCAGACATTTTATCGAAACACAATCAAAAAGTTAGCTTCAAACCTCAATATAAATTGTCCTATTTTTTGTTCAATGCTAAATATAAAACAAATAAGTTCAATAGACCTGGAGTATATAAATTAACCTGTTCAGAGTGTGATATCTTTTATATCGGTAGATCTAGTCGTAATATAGAAATTAGATATAAGGAACATTTTCGATATTTTAGACCTAATAAAAAAAAATTCATCTTTCTTTAACCATATTTTAAAAACAGGGCACAATTTTCTAAATTTAAATGAAGTCAAAATTTCACATAACCAGTGTAGAGGTTTCAAATTAAACACACTAGAATCAATAGAAATTTTCAAAGGTATTAAAAATAATGACAATAAAATTTTAAACGATCAATTAGAAGTGTACTCTAGCATTCTGTTTGATGTCTTGATAACGTAAAATTTCCCACAATCCTCTTGTGCTTTCCTACTATACCTCCGCATTATAATTTCCTTATCACAATATTAACTCTACCTCATTATCCAATTTCAATTATACTATTCTAAGAATGTATTTGTCCAACCGGAACCCCACTTGTTACTTTTGTCTTATAGTGTACCATAAATAGCCAAAATTATTCATATTTTCATACATTAATATCGTTTGAAGATGGCACACTAGTGTCGATACTAAAGTGACGATTTGTTTCTATAATATATGTGATAAAAACAAAGTAAAAGTGTTTTTTTTATTATATCGTATTCCACCAATAATCGCATATTCGTGTACTTGCGATTTCAATAAAAGTATTATAATTTTTTGGAAAAAAAAACTCTTTTTTCAAATAAAAGATCTTACTTGTAATATAAATATGAAATCTAGTAAATAAATTGAACGGAATGATATGTTATTTTCCACAGGAATGAAATTGTGTAATATATGTCTGATCTAACAGTCTGAATTTCACCGATGGTGGGATGACGAAAAATTTGGTTACACCTAGTATGTATTACAACACAAAACCGTGTTACTATTACGAGTAAGAGGAGGTGTGGTGGCTAGACGACAGCAATGCAAGAAAAATATCAATACAATTATCTATTCATAACAACACTTTCTCTATTATATTCATATAGATAGATGCACGAACAAAAAATAAGACTTACCAGTTGTTGCACAACTTGTTCTACGAGTTCTCTAAACGAATATTGAGGATGTGCAAGGTAAAAGTGATAGATCAGTTTTGCAATTATTTCAGTATCTGTATCACTCTCGAATTTGTAACCCTTCTTTTCCAGAAACACTTTTACTTCTTTGTAGTTAGTGACGATACCGTTATGTACCACAACGAAGGAATGATGTTCGTCGGAACGGTGAGGATGTGAGTTTACTTCACTGGGGACACCATGAGTTGCCCATCGTGTATGGGCGATGCCACAGTGAACGTCCGTGATTTTATCCATATCGAGTGCAGCACCCTCTGTAAAAAATCAATCAATTTATTATTTTTGTGGAAAACACCTTGTTTATCCGAAACAATCTTGCCCAGGTTTAGCTAAATCATTTTAATTGAACGTACCTATTAGTCTAGGAGGTAGATACATATTTTGAGCCTGAGATATAACATGTTGGCATATGTGTTATGTTTTAGCAATTATTAATCAGAGTATTTTATCCTATGTGAGTTTTGGACATACCACCCCGCCCCATTTTGAGTTAGCCGCCCCAGAAAATATTCAATTTTGGAACGTGTTATAACACTTTGGTGTTTGGTGCTAGTAGAAGAGGGTCTTTTGGCGATCAATATTCAATAAATGCCAATATTTTTTCTCCATGCAGTTGGCAGCACTGGCAGTTTTAGTTATGACCAAAATTGGAACGTCCTACACTTTCTGACCAGGCGGAAAATTTTTGTTATCAATGCTCATTACTCGAAAACCATACGCCAACATTTTCTATGCGTCTATTTTCAAAAATTTTGGCTATGTTTTGCTCTTTTTCCCAAAAATTGGCCACATCAACTGAAATTGGAAAAAAAATGTTGGCACCTTCATCAACTTGTAGTTTTTATGAAAAAGAAAAGCTTGAGTGAGTGCCAACATTTTCTTTCATGTTTAACCCATGGGGAGGGGAGATAATATGATAAATATTTTGATCATTCAAATGTGTGACCAAGATTATGTTTGGTCCATTTTGGACTGAAAATACCTACTTTTTCGAGAATAAGTGCGATTTTAATGATTTGGGGGGGGGGGATTTGGGGCAGTTTGGGCCAACATTTTCTTTCATGTTTAACCCCTAGGAAGGAGAGATAATATGATAAATATTTTGATAATTGAAATGTGTGACCAAGATTATTTTTTGGTCCATTCTGGGCTGGAAATACCTAATTTTTGGAGAATTACTGCGAGATTTGGGGGGTTTGGGGGGTTAAACATGAAATAAAATGTTGGCACTCACACAAACTTTTCTTTTACATAAAAACTACAAGTTGATAGAGGTGACAAAATTTTCTTTTCCAATTTCAGACGATTTGGCCAATTTTTGGCAAAAAGACCAAAAAATGGCCAAAATTCTTGAAAATGGGCACATAGAAAATGTTGGCGTATGATTTTCGAGTAATGAGCATTGATAACAAAAATTTTCCGCCTGGTCAGAAAAAGTTATAACTACCACGTTCCAATTTTGGTCATAACTAAAGCTGCCAGTGCTGCCAACTGCATGGAGAAAAAGTTTTGGCATTTATTGAATATTGATCGCTCTTCGACTAGCACCAAACACCAAAGTGTTACAACACATTCCAAAATTGAATATTTTCTGGAGCGGCTAACATAAAATGGGGCGGGGTGGGAGGTACAACTCACAAAGGATAAAATACGCAGATTAATAATTGCTAAAACATAACACATATGCCGCCAATATGTTATATCACGGGCCCAAAATATGTATCTATCTCCTAGACTATAACCATTCTTGTAATTGTCTGCCTAATTAGCAGGGCAGTCAGTCAGCCAGTGGTATTTTTGCATTTGTTCTCAGATTGAGTTGTGTTTCCTCCCACATGTCTTCGTAGTTTCCAAAATTTCTAGAAATGCAGCGGCAGTTAGTCTGTCTGGTAAAACGCATGGAGCAAAAATTTGTTTATGTGAATGCAGAGCCATACAGTGAACTGAATTCTTCTTGGAATTTTCTAGATCTTGTACCATTTGCTCACAAACGTAAATTGTGAAAATTAATAACTCCACGTCGCGTAAAATGAGCTTTATCTGCCCACAATATTTGCTGGAGAAAGTTTTCGTAAATAATAACAAAATTACAAAATATAAACACCATTCGTTATATCCTGGATGTAAAGCTTGGATTGGTTGCAGACGTTAAGCCCTTTGACGATCTCTACGTAAAGGTTTCCAAATTGTCATTTTCATTTTGATCTTTCCTATTTGTGCAGGACCATATTCCAAAGCAAATGAATTCTTCTAAATATCCCTGAAGATTTCTTGTGTTTGGAAAACCTATACGGTACTCTGCTGCACATCAACGGAATTTCCGTTACAAAATCCATAAAGAAAATGATTATTTGTGCATTCCTGATTTGTAAATCGAAATGGCATTATACTAACGAAGAATATCAATAACGCAAACCTAAACTGTGATTTATATGACATTTCTCAATACTGTTGTAATTAAATCAATGCCTACTAAATCATATCATGTTTAACGAAGGTTTAATTCCATAATTCCCTGATTAGCAAAAAAAAGTCCAGGCAAAATGCATGAAGAATATTTTTTTATAGAAAATAAAGCAAAGTTTTTAAATTTGCATACTCGAATAATTTCTGACCGTTGGCGTAGACGTTTAAGGAGTTTAAATGGGTACAATATTCCATAACTACGTATTTGTCTCAAACACTTTCTGTCATCAACAAAATGTATCATCCAGTAAAACTAAAGTGTACCAAGTTTGAACTAAAAATCGTCATTTCTTTAGAACGTTATGAAGAAAATGTAATAATTTTTAAAACTCCAACAACCTGTACCTCGGAAACGAAGTGTTTTAGAGATTTTCAGATGTTTCCAAATTATGTTTTAACACAGCTATTACTGTATGAAACCCAAAAATCTATGTAGTATATCTAGCTTCGATAGAAAAGATGCTTGTATTGATAACAACAAGTTATTTTGGTATTAAGTGCGTAAAATTAAAATGAGTGTTTTAATGGCACATGACAGTGTTAATTCTCTCGAATATGCCATGAAAACATGAATTTTATACACGAAATACAAACAACATTCTTTGTACAACTGTGAATGTGAATTTACATCGTCTGAAATATATTAAAAATAAATACTTCCAATATACTTTCACAGCATCCAGTGGTCTTTCTGTGTCGTTACTATAGAAACGGTTTGTTGGCATGCCACGTGTTTGACTGTTGACTGTGTTTGCTCGTAGTTGCTTCAATTTCAACATTTTGGAAGTAATTGTTCAAACTTTACTATCAATTAATATTCCAATAAATGAAATTGTTTTATGATAAATAATCAATTAATAATTGACTCTGTTAAAAATAAATGCTTCAAAAAGTAATATTTCATGTTTATTTTGTGAATTATTTTGGCAGTAAAAAAAAGACTTTTGCACGGTGAAAAAAAGTAATCATTTACGCATCAATAAAGATGCAGAAATGTCAAGTTTTTTTGACAGTTGTACAAAAAATAATCATTTGGTTATTTACAATTACTTCAGTAAGTTCTGACTATTCGCAGAAGTATCAGATTCATTTCAATTCTCTTCAAATTTTTTATTTTGGCATACATTTCTTCTGCATATAATGCCAATGTCCATATTGGGTCGATCAATCAAAACGAAATATACTCACGGCTGATGATTTCTTCTTCCAGTAGCCTAACTTTCCCAGTTTTCTTGATGAGTGAGATATCTTTGGAATCGGGTGAATCAATTGCAACGCCTGAAATAAAGTTTATACTCTATTTTAGCTCTGGTTCATATTAACTCATGATATCTTCGATCATTACGATTAAATTCAAATATAATATTACCTGCAGAATCATATCCACGATATTCCAATCTCTTCAATCCATTCACCAGTAATTGTAAAATTTCGCTCCTCTTCTTGGGAGTTAGAAAGTTGATATAAGCAAAAATCCCTGAAAAATTAATATACGAATATAATAATTGGTTTTCTGCAAGTCCTTCAGGCAATATTGTTTCATTCTCTTACATAGGAGAAATTAAGTTCTTATAAATGGATTGTTGTCAAGAAATAGTTTAGGAACATAATGCACATTTACCCAATTCCGTGGGATTTTTTTTGTGAAGGGAAGGTACGATTATACCGAATTTGTTTACTGTATGCTATATACTACACAATGGTGTTTGGTTTTATGACGTCTTAAATTCAAGATGACCGCCATATGTGACATTTACTCATTACATTAAGAATAACTCTTTCCAGAGTGCTCATACGCAAAATGTGCATATAACCGCTTCTCTTGTGCATGAGCCGAAATACAAATTTAGTCTCTATTCATATCTTCCACCGTTTGTGAGTAGTTATGGCCCATTAAAAGTGTCACCATTAGATTAGAACAAATGTTACCATCAGTTATTTATTAGGGGATACAAAAATAATGATTATGCTGTTATTTACTCACAATAACTTTGATAGTACAATCATATGGAACAAACATTACCAGTTCAGTCATGTACAATATAACTCTTCGGATGAAACACTTAACTATTACCATGTATAATGATATTAAACAAATATCAAAGATTACCCTTATTGAGCAATTGATAAGGATTTGACATTGTCCTGTGTAAAGTCATCAGATGAATCTTCATGGTTTGTTTGATCATCATAATTATCACACATAACTTCGTCTTCTCCACAAACATGGTTCAGAGAGCACTTTAGATTATTGGAAAGACATTTACATGGTAGAGCGCATTTTCTTTCAACACAAGAGTCAAGAGCACAAAATAAGCTGCAATCTGGCTAGTACAAAATCAGTGACAACGTAAATTGGAAACACCTTAAAGCGTTCACTTATCCGAGAAAGCAATACACTGTGCTACTAAAAGAAACAAGTGTTTATTTGTGTCTTGGAGGGAAACAGAAGTCTTCAATGGGTATTGTAACTCAAAACCAATCATGAAGACAGATACGAAAATATTTTTGCATTCCATATCCGCATGCCGATGCCGTCGAGGTGCCAAACAACTTCATATTTACTCACCTGATACAAATTCTTCGTCCTTGGTTTGTGATAGTCCAAGCTGTTTCAACTTTATGTTTGTTACTGGAGTTGCTCAAAATCAAAGAGTGATCAGTCTATCTGATTCCCTGGGCCCGAATAAAACTTCAGCATTAAGTCTACATACAATCCCAGGAAGTGACTCTACAATATCATTGACAAATAAAACAAAAACCTCTTTTTGGAAAGTCTTCAATGAAGCAGATGACGACATACTTGAAGTTGTTAGCAAACTTGGGAACTTTTAATAGTTGATGCTCATGGCACAAATATAACAAACATTGAGGAAGATGTTAACAAAGAAACTCAAGGAGAAAATTTGCCACCAACAACAGCATCAGTGATACCATATGTTGATAGAGTGCGTTATCAAACCATAGAATGATGCCGTACTGACCAACCCTACCCAGATGTGCCCTCAGCATTACACTTCGGTTTTATAATGTACACACGCGTCGGCGTTTCAGCAGCAATAACTCTTCTGTTTCTAGACGAAATTATATACTCAAAGAGCACTCACAAGAAAGAGACTGCCAACGTGCGCGTCTGGTAATAAGTTAGAAAGAGAAATGATTATAGCTGTAGATTTTAACAGAGTGAGGTTTGGGATTAATCTATCGCGCGATGTATTACTCCATATTATCTATATAGTATTGAGTGATTATTGAATGGGTGGTTGGAAGTTCCCACATATAAAGAACGGCCGATTATACTCTCATCTGTTGCGCAGAAACGGCAAGGCCAGAAAGCCTTCTAGAAGCCTCGACAAAGTTTCTAGATGATTGATTCGCAATTTATATACTATTCAGTGACTGGTAATTGCTGCTAGATGAGTTTTCTAACCTGCCATCAAGTGCTTCAATATTACGAAAATCTTTGACATTAGAATCATGCTGTGTTAGTATGGACTTCTAAGCTAAGATCTAGGTCCATTTTTCAGGCTCAAAATTAATGATGTGTGGATCGATAAGACTATTTTATTTGAATAATAATGGGAGTTACATAGTCAACAACAAATATCCCAAGCAATGTTAGGTAATTTTTCAGCTGCTGCTAAACTAGTCGTCGTTAAGAGAAGGTAATAACAATTTGGATTGCAAAAATGGTTCTAAGAAGAATTGGAAATTTTATTTCACAAAAAATAGTCCAGGCTATGGTGATGATACATTACTGGAATTAGTGATAACCTATTTGTTCATTTTTCACATTATAATAAGTACTGATATGATACATATAGGCGAGGAGATGAAGCAGAAAAGGTCGAAAAAAAAATCCGATGAACCGATTTTGATAAATCTTTTTTTAATCGATTCCGGAAGTCATTAAGAAAAAATGTTACCATTTTTTTTTCTTCTAATGTGCATTTTAGCTTTTCTACAGAGGAAAATGCATCTCTTTGAAGGAGATAATATTGAAAATGTTGAAAAAATTTCCAAATATAGCCAACATTTCTCACTCGGGGGTTTTTGAAGTCGTTGAACACGATTCCGGTGTAATATTTACACTACGACGAACCTGGGGCTCGGGACTTCCTGGTACTATCGTCGTCACCAGGGAATTCGCAGAAATACCTTCTGCAAAGGAATGAAACCTGTTAGGGAGGTTCTCTTGAGCATATGGGTCAAGACCATGATTCTCAATAGTCACCTGGTGCTCAGGATACCATGATGACCTAGGTCATCTCCATGGATTGATTTTTAATATGCTCTGAAATGCAATCAAATTCGTATCTCGCGAAGTTTTTGGGTTTCTGAACACGATTCGGGTGCCAAATTTGGACTACAACGCACCTGAGGCTCAGGACATCCTGGTTCTGTCATCGTCTCCAGTGAATTATCTTTTGGAATGGGATGAAACATGTAAGGGAGGTTCTTTTGAGACCTTCAATACTTCAATAGTCACCTGGTGGTCAGGATACTCTGATGACATAAGTCATCTCCATGGATTGTTTTTTAATATGCTCTGAAATGTAACCAAATTCGTCTCTCGGGGGTTTTCGGAACCGCGGAATGCGATTTCGGTGCTAGATTCGATATATGATAATAACATTTTCGCCATTAAAATAGAAAATATTTCAGTATTACTTTTCTCGCATTACAAAAATTCAGTAAAGTTTCATTGTTATGCAAACGGTATTTTTTGAATTCTTTGTTGTCGATATCACAGATCTGTTCACCAGATGCTTCGGTGATTGGTCCGAACTCCAGTTATCAGCGATCCTAAACACCTCGGAGATACGAATTTGGTTTTATTTCAGAGCATATTAAAAAACAATTCATGGGGATGACTTAGGTCATCAGAGTATCATGGCCACCAGGTGACTATTGAAGGTCATAGTCACAACCGGCAACCTCAAAAGAACCTCCCTCACAAGTTTCATCCCATTCCAAAATATAATTTCACGAATTCACTGGGGACGTCGATAGACCAGGATGTCCTGAGCCCAAGGTGCGTTGTAGTTCAAATCTGACACCGGAATCAAGATCAGCGACCTCAAAAACCCCCCGAGTGAGAAATTTTGGCTATATTTGGACATTTTGCCACATTTTTAATATTATCTTCTGAAAGTGCATTCAAAGAGATGCGTTTTCCTCTGTAGTAATGCTAAAATGTACATTAGAAGATAAAAAATTGGTAACATTTTTTGTAAATGACGTTCTGAATCGATTAAAAAAAATTATAAAAATCGGTTCATCCGATTTTTTTTTTTACTTTGGTCTTTTTTGTGCTTTATTTCCTCGACTAATACATGCGATATCAAATGTGATTTCTAATAGTGGTTCATACAATTCTGAATATAATCTAACATTGATACATAGTAGAATAATAAACTATAAGAGTTCACACTGTGGATACACTATAACTTTATAAATAAGAAACACTTATCCACTGAGAATACTGAGAACCTTTCCGCTTCCAAGTATCATCAGAATAAACTATTTAGTTAGTTTACTCTGATTTTGGCTACTTGGTAGCTGAAAGGTTATCAGTACTTTAACAGTATTCTTAATGGATAAGGGTGATTATTGTTTATTTATAGTGGTATACTAGAGTAAGTCAATTACTTACTAATATGTAACATATAACCAGTCTAAACATGGCATCTGAACCACTCTCGATTATTTACGGCAATTTCGAAGGTAGTATTATAATCTGTGATAATTCTAATTATATTATTACCTATCTTTCTTGAATCTTGAAATTATATTGCTCCATGTTTTTTCTAGTTTATATTGATGAAGTAGCATAACGTTTTCTTTTGATGCAAAATGAATTTAATGTTCAGCAAAATACCTAAGTATATTTCTATACATAAAACCCCTCTAAACTAAACAGAAAATTAGTAATTAATTATTGAAATATTGAGTATAACAAGATGAATGCAAACGCCCTCCAATTGGTCAAGAGATTTGTGGCGTCAGAATACAGTGCCGTTCTAAACGCCTCACGTGTTGTAGCCATTATTAATGAATTGAATTTGAACAATTTTGAGTTTCGTTCGATATACATCACTACTAATAAGCTCATTATAAACGTCACATAAGTGCATCGTCCATTCCGTTAACTTTGTTTCTAATTCTAATTCAAACATCTTATTAGATAGTATTAATACTGTTTTAAAAACGATCTTTGTATCGGGAAATTTTAATGTTGACCTTAATTAGAAAATCAATGCAACTCTCAAAGGGATTGACTGATTTATTTTTGTCTTTCGATTTAAATCAGTGTATTTATGTATACAAACGAAATCAAAAAAATGTAGAACGGTAACTCTCTAATGTAGATGTATAAAATATAGGGGGATGATAGTCGTAACCTTTAACACATTTTACTGAAAATATTGATGATGAATTGTACCAAATAATATAGAATATTACTGAAATACCGTTCAACTTTTCGCATCGCGGAACTATGACAAAAGCTGTTTTACGTTTAACAACTAAATTTTTCCAATTATGAAAAATGTTGTTCTCTCAATCGAATATTAAGTCTATTGACAACTTGGTAAGATCAAGACATTATCATCACATAACCATTATATTCACAAAGCATTCTCTAAAATCAGCTCCTTCAGATTTTATCATTTATCCTAGTGTTTAGACTTTTATGAATAGAACTGAATCTAAAAATGTAATATAATCAACTCAAGTTAGCACTTTATAGTATATGTTCAGATAACAATCAACTCAAGTTAGTGCTTTGTAGTTTTTACTATGTTCAGATAACAAATCGATGAAAATAGATACAGATCAGCTATATGTAATAACATCTCATTCAACTGATAATTTAGATATTTCCATATTGATAAAATCTAAATAACATTTGAGGCAAGTTAAGCAATAACAAGGACAGATTATTTATTATACTATCTATACATATAAAGCTGTTGATTGTGCGAAAAAGGAAACCGGCCCACACATGGGAAATCGAATTGAAATCTATATAATGTTACCACAACGGAAGTTGAAATCTGAAATCCTAATGTTTCTGAGTTTCTTCTAAATTGTGCAAAGAAGCACACGAATAAATGATATAAATACCACTTTCTCAATAATTAATATATGATCACAAATGATATACAATAAAACCATAACATATTATAGAGGTATGTTATTGTACAAACCATGTCCTGGACAAATATAATTTGAAGCTGTACTCCACATAAGGACCACCAAGATACAAATATTTCATAATGAAATTTTCGCTCGAAAGCTGAATGTGTTTCATAATTCTTGTTAGAGTTATTAATTGCAATTCAAGTTTAATTTTATGGTAGCAATTACAAATACCCAATTAACTTCAGATTACAAGAAACATTATTGCCGCTAAAGTATTGTCAAAGCTGCAAGCATTATTACTTATCTTATAATATACATTTCCCAAATGTTCTATGAGAATTTCTGGTTTAAAGAAAAGCATATTAATTCCATTCAATTACGCAAAAGCTAGAAGATTAACTATTCCAAATGTATTAGGGAATTATTATTCGATATCCACCTGGTGTGGAGGGCCATAGCCTACTCTAATATGAAATCAACACCTTGACCATGTATTACCAACTAGGCCTAGACAGTTCGTGCGTAACATGTTCAGTGGAGAATGCTGTGTCAGTCAAAACCAGGGAGTTTTTTGTGCTTACTACAGTGGACATGAGATCTGATTGAATTCACTTCTGGTACTGACAATTAACGAGTATAGTTGAGTGAAGTTTACTGTAACAATTACAATAGCCATCTATTTCAAATGTTATTTATTTCAGTTGTCAGTGTTAAACTTCCATGTTGATTTTATGAAATAAGAGTGGTTTATTCTACAGACCTTTGGTAGATATGGAAACTAGTGCTAAAGATTGTTATTATGCTTTTTTCATAAATTTTGTTGATGACATTTTTGGTAAGGAATATTTCTTATTTTTAATTTGTATAATTTTAAATCAGAATGCCTTTTGGGTGTTGCGTAGCAATTATGCCAGTTATCCTGATAATAATTACTCAACATATGATTTTCCACGAGACAAGAACTTGTGGCAAAAATGGATTAAAGCAATTCAATCGTTCCCAATAAAAATCCATATGTATGTCATAAACATCTACCTGAAAGTTTTAGAGAAGAGAGGATAAGGATAACACGTGATGGATATGTACTTGTTTCACAAAAAACTTCCAAGACTTCTAAAAGTTGCGTACCTACTATTTTTCCGATGCAACCTTTCTATTTGTCAAAAAAAGTTACAATCAAACCTAAATATCGCGAACAAAGACGATTAGCCCTAGAGCATTGCGATGAGATTGATTTTCAAACCTGGCTCAAAGAAGATGATATTTTAAAATTATTTCAAAATTCAAGAACAAAAAGTTAAGTGAATAACTTATAAAACTTCCGAGAACATTATTTTTTTTAATTCTTTTTAATGAAAATATGAATGATGTTTCAAAGATTGTTTCAGGTTTTAGCAATTTGAATATTTAATGTTTTGCAGGAGATGATAATAATATAATAAATTGAAAGAAAATACAATGTAAAAAAGAGAGGTGAAATTTAGCTTATGCTACTCATACTCGACCTCTAACAAAAACAAAATAAAGAGAAAGACTTAAAAGAAAGTATAAACTTACTTATCGAATTTTAAACCACCAAGAAAAAAGAGTAAAAATAATAATATAATAATCTAAAATTTGTTACAAAGAAAAAAAATAGAGTTATGCAATAGTAAATAAAATACTTCACAAACTGCAATTATAGCCAACTGTTCTTTTTGTAAGTTTAGTAGCGTCGATTTAAGTTTTCTCTTGAGAAAACCTTCTGAACCTGGTTTGAACGCAGGGGGGGGGGTAAAGAATTATATGTTTTAACTGCATTGTAGGTGAAACATCTATTTGACCAAGCAAGACGAAATTTAGGCAAGTCGAAATTGTAAGTATGACGTATGCAGCGGTGATGCAAACTTCCTCTATATATTAGTCTACTTTTAAGGTACGGGGGAGTAGTTGTGGAAAGTACACGAAAGAACAACGAGATCATATGATATCTGAACAAATTTTACATTCATTTGAATTGGTTGGCTTGTGGGAAAAGATGGACTCAATTTGATTTGATTATCGGTCATATGAATTCAATCAATTCAATTTCCTGGAGCGTATGCTTGTATTAAAGAATCTGGAAATTTAATGTGCCAAATTCTAACTATTTGAAGAGAATAGCTGGTGATCTGAAATGTCATACGGTAATTGAAAAGTCACAACATATTTATTAATGTAATTTAAAATATTATACAAAGCCAAATTGGACACGTGAGAAATTCTAACAGTATGGCCTAACCCTCAGTAGGCTATGGTGGAGACGATGCCAAAATTCTGTAACGACTTGCATTATAAATAAAATGATTACAAACAAACATATTATGCTAAATCAGTAGTTCGTCTCGTTCACGAATATGTCAGCCATTGTCAAAGTTCAATTTTAAAAAGTAACTAGTGTGCTTGACTTGGATGGCGTGTTTTTCTATCCAAACATACCATTCCTAATTTTATTACCTCAGCTTTGGTTCTCATAGTGTTACTTCAAATAAAATATACATAATTTAAAATCGTAAGTAATGTATCCAGACAAAGGCAACCTGTTGTTGACAATGATTCCAAAATAAATGTTTTCTTCAAGGTTCAGGAAAATTGAGCTACGCCATTAAGTAGCCCGGAATAATGACATAACTAGGGACGAAAAAAAAATCCATGTTGAGTGAATATAATGCATATGGCCTACCGAGTTGCGTCCAGCCGCCAGATATATTAATTCATGTTCTTTTATGTGTTCAGTTATTGTTATTGCATCTAAAAATAAACTTACAAATAACATACCAATCTAAGACTGCCTCTACTACAATTACTACAATTTAACGAAATCGTTAATTGACTTTGAATATTCCCCTGCTTATTTTATTCAAAGTTCATAGCATACACCATTTAATTTTTTGAGTTATTTCTTTTTCTGTTACTTATAATAAGTTATTCAGGACGCAACTCGTCTTACAAGAAAGTTTATGGGACGCGACTCGGCTATAAAAGTGACATCCAGACGGAACTCGGTAACTGCCTTATAGCTAATGCACATGAACCAATACGACCCAGATCGTTGGATTTGGTTAATATCCTTGGAATTAGAACTGAAGTTCATAGACCATCATGTCAACCCCAGCAGTAGTCTTCATTGGTAATTTTGTTCTAACCACTTACATCGACGTTTACCCCAACCTTAATAACTTATAAAATTAAGAAAAAATAATACGATGTTAAACTATTTAGCAATTCTGAACTTCGGCAAATCCGTAGCATTGGTAGCTCTAACATAGAGAATAATTATTATAATATTTTATGAACAAGATCCGAGATTCGCGTGAAGTAACTATAAAAAATACGCTTTGTTTATTTAAGTCAATTCAATTTACTACAAGCTACAACGTTCAGTATTTTTTAATCTAGGTTGCGAAATATAAAAATAATAAGAAAGGAACAATGGATTATGAAATTTAGATATTCCAAAACATAACGCAATATGTGCAGATAATGATCTTACACAGTAATTGTTTTATCCAATATCTACTGATATTTGTGTTATCCACATCAATTTATTGAGTCATAAAAAACTCAACTGGCAGTATCATTTTTGTAAAACATTTACTTTATTTCTGTTTTTTGAAAAAACTTTTGATTTAAAAAAAATTTGCGCCTTAATTTCAATGTTTTACGAAAATGTCCATCTCAGTAGAAATAGTAGAATATATAGATATGAACAGGTTATTTTTTGAAGAAAATGGAAATAAACTTTGAAAACGCCAAAAACCAATAATAAAGTACCATCGTAAAAGTAATGAGCCTGAATTCCAAGAATAAATACAAAATACATAAGCAGTGCCCTTCAAAAAGTTGACATCGATATTTCGATATTTCATTTATATCTTTATCAAAAATTGTTATGTTAATCAGGGTTTTCATGTAATTTAGTAAAGAATAGAAGATGACTTTGTTTAAAGAAATGCGTCTGCAGCCGACTTGTTTTTTAAAATCCAATTAAAACTGCAGACAACATTGGATCTGTTGTGTGTGAAAGAGTAATGCATGGCTAATTATCAAATTGATTTACTTGAAATGGATTGATCTAGCTAATTAAATACTTAAGATACTATTCTATGATTTACAAATCTAAATATGACTATGATTATTTTATGAATTCCTTATTCTATGATTATTATTATATTACAAATTACATAAATACCTGGTTTAAAGTTTTTTACCTAATACCATAATTCTTATTATTATATATTATAGAAATATTCGTTGACAACATTGTAATTTTGTTAGTATACTTATAGTCTTGTCTCTTATTTGTGTATAAGATACGTCATGTACTCCTATATATGTATATAGAAAATAACTTATCAACAAAGTATTTATTTTAATTTACTGCACATTGCTCGTTACTTTTACTGACCTTGACTTCAAATTTCTGTTTACAACAGTTTAGAAACATTTAGTTGAATTGTAGTTAAAATTTTGCGAGTACCATTTTCGATAAGAGTTAATCCTTGAAGGATTAAATGACATGCTAATTGCTAGAATCTAAAGGATTAAATAATGCTAAATTAAATACTCACAACCATCACCTGGGTACTTATATTACGTTGATCGGTAATTATTTGTTAAATCATTAATAAACTATAAAAGGGTTCACACTGTGGATACACTATAACACTCTAGATAAGAAACAATCACCCTTATCCACTAAAATTATTGTTAGAGTATGAAGGACCTTTCACATATCAAGTAGCCATCATCAGAGTAAACTATATTGGAAATCAAAATGTGCCTGTTTAAATACTATTTGGAACTAATAGGGTATATAAGGGATTACCTTCTAAATTACCTAGATATTTGTCATTGCTGTGTTTCAAGAGTGATAAACTTTCTTGATAACTGCCGTGAGCTTCATATAACATCTGTTCGTCTAACACCAAACTCATTTTTCATAATTATTTTTGTTTATATGGGCAAAATGTTATTTATACACAGTCGAATATTCTTTCTAGTTTGGCCAACATAGAATTTGTAACACGACTCAATGGATTTTTGTAAATCCCGGATGCGTTGAAGTCGGGAACTTTATCAAAGTGTGTTGCCTAAACGGTTTTTTAGCTTTTTCTTACATCTATGAGCGGGTTGTATGGCAAATTTACAGAACTAATCATGGAATTTGTTAATTACTGAAAAATAAGTGAAATTTTATAGAACTATTTGAAGTAAGTGGCTCTAATTTGCTTAATTGGTTGCACACCAATTTCTTTTTTTTTAGAAATTAATTTATTAATGAAAGATTTGTCGTAACCATTGTCCAACGCTATTTGCTAAAGTTTCTCAACTTCGTTGTTATAATTTTGTTGGCTCAAAGGGACATTCGATAATCTATTCACAAGACTATTAGAAGGAATTATTTTATAATTAATTAGTGCAACTGAATCCGCAGGAGTATACCTATTTGTTTGATTGCGTTTTTTCCATATGTTGAATTCCAAGTGATTACCTTGAGATGGGGTGAGAGTTAGCGAACGAAGTCGTTTCTTGATTCAGTAGGGTTATTTGGCAAATGTATGTTCTCGTGTAGCGGTCAACGGGGAAATGCAATTCACTTGAAATTTTGACACAAACCAGAAATTATGCTCAAAATTTACTAGTATAAAAATTCAACGTCCTGTCTTAAGCCGTTTTCGAGTTATTCAGCAGAGCGGTCCATTGAAATACTAGACGCTATTCGAACTGTTTCACGCGTTGTCGGGTGCACCAACGATTTGGGCGATTGTAGAGAAATAGCGTCTTAACCCTTTGGGCATATGCGTAACATACCTCCTAGTAATGTTAATATCAAAGAAAGAAAGCTGCTTATTTTGAATTTAACGTTTTAAGTTCGCTTAGAAAAATATTGGCCAAAAAAGAAAAGAGTGGATTGCCAATTGTACATCCGTTATTTGTTTATATTAGTTTTTTCGAAAATTCTTGGCTTCTGGATGGATTCCGTGTCACAATAGCACGACTTGATGCTGACGTTTCGCCAACCATTACAGGTGGCATCTTCAGGGCAGGCTTGAGGCTTGAACTTTCGAAACTAGCTATCCGGAGAAGTCTACTATTCAAGATATATTTAATTTTTGTTAGACGTGAAATAATTTTGCTCCATACATAAAGACGTAAGGATCACGTACTCTGTGCAGTTTGTATCGGGAATATTAATATTTGAAAGTTATTTCTTCAGAATCTTTATCGACTCAGGGATTGGTTTACTTGTAAATAGTGAAAATCCGGGATTTATAAAATCAATTGTGAGTCGTGTTGAAAATGCTATGTGGGCGTTAGCCGAACATATTTTAAAGCAAGTCACAAGAAAGTTTTATCACTCTTGAAACAAGGTATTGTCAAACATCTAGGTAATTTAGAAGGGATGGAAATGTATAAGTGAAAAAGCAATTAATTCAGATTTAACTTCAGCTGAGGGTCATCCCTTATATATTCTATTAATTCCAAATAGTATTTAAACAGGCACATTTTGATTTCTAATTTAGTTCACTCCGATGATGGTTACTTGGTAGCTGAAGGTCCTCATTACTTTCGCAGTATTTTTAGTGGATAAGGGTGGTTGTTTCTTATTTATATTGTTAAATCATGTATAATGAATTAAATCGATATGCTTGGAAAAACATTGCCAAGAAGTTAATAAATATAAACCGTTTAATTCAAAGTACTTTGGTGAAATATACTTACTAATCACTAGGTACAGAAATCATGAAAATGTGTATTAGAAGAAAGAGTGTGTCGAGAAGTTTCAAATTTAAAAAATGTCATAGAATGTAATCTGAATACAAATCCTCAGACTATATCTAGACTATAGCACTATAGTTTCATAACACCTGTGAGGGGATAGTAGATAAACTTGAAACTTGTATGGTTGGATATTCTGGTCCTGGTCCAGTAGTTATTTCTACTGTTTCGGGATTTACTAAAATCTATTTGAATAGTGAAATGTGAATAAAACACAAATTTAACCATTAATAACGATGAACTAACAACTTTCTTTTAAAACCAGTAATTTATATAGATTCATAAGTAATTTGAAATCGAAGAAAAAAAAGTTTTTTAACCTGCTGAATATACCGGATGCTGCAATAGCGTGCGAAGTTCGATATATCCGTTATTTAAAGCATACTGGTATATCAATTAAACTTATTTACGAAAATTGTAGACATCCTTGAGCTTCACATTTTAAAATTATTTTCGTATGTACAGGGTGTCCCATTTTAGGTACTTTTGCGGGTTATCTACTTTATTTTTAAAGATAGAGAGTTGCGGTTTTCGCGACACTGTGCTACTTTTTCGTGAAACTCAAGATGCCGTCAACAGAATTTTCATAGCCCTTTTAGTTTTTAAGATACAGGGCATTTCTGAAAATGTTGCATTTTGTGACCCCCCTCGTATCTCCGTTATCCTTCAACTTATCGAAAAGGTAGAATAACATTCTAATAGATTTTTTTCCGTAGAATGCAGTGGTGTAGATAACTTTTGTTACATATTTACTGTTTTTGTGTTATAAAGTAAACTTACGTTTTTTTAAACGGAACACCCTGTATATTTATAGACTATAAAATTTGTCTTTTTTTTACCTTTTCAAAAATATATGATAGTATGAACTTTTTTTCAGAAACACGCAAATAATTGACAATTTTCAGAAAATTAAATACATATTTTAATAGTAGGCTATGGATAACAATAATAAACAAGTGCAACTTACATATTACTAACAAATAATTGGATACCTTGTATATAGGTATCTATTAAAAAAAATTCCCATAGATCTTTTTCTAACAGTAAGTTTGTAACAACAGTTTTGTGGCGTAAAGTGACAATATAACAAAAACACAAAAAAATAACATTATTAAAAAATTACTGGGCTAATGGAATGTTTTCGAGCAGTTCTGGAATAACTTCCTCAAGAATTTCTAGGTATCTACGTGCTGTAAGACCTCCTCCAAAAATCCTATAAACTATATGTCTACCCAAAATAAAACATGAAACCTCAACTCCAAAGCGTCCTTGTTGTGCCCTTTCAAACATTAAATGCAGATTTTCACTACGCCAGTTCCTGGTATTGTGACGATTGAAAATGCCAGCACTTGAAATAAAGCATTCGTCTGACCAAAAAACAAGTCTGCCAAATAAATCGTTAGCATCAATTTGTTGCAAATACCACTGGCAAAACAGTGCCCGGCGCTCTGCATCGCCAGGATGCAAATGTTGTAGTATATTAAATTTGTATGGATGATACTTATATTTCTTCAAGATCCTCTGAGCGTTAGTTTTTGGCACACCAATTTCCTTCTAAATTTTTCTACATGAGGACGAAGATGTTGCTTCTATATATCCTAAAGTATCTATCTCTTTTCTTTCCCTGTTCTCTTTGTTGTATGTTTTAGGGCGCGGGTGAACAAATGATCCGTGCTCAACTAAATTTGCTTTTAAACGGGCAAATATCCCAGAAAACGGTTGCCTTCTTTCTGGATAACAAGCAAAAATTAAAATGATGATAGAGATTTTCATAGCCATAATAGCTTACTCACCTTTGGAAATATAATTCCGAAGCTTCTTCAGAATTTTCATTACTCTGTATAAAACATACCATCATATCATATTTCTCATAATTTTCGTAAACTGCCATTATTCGAAAAAATTGATAAATATCTATTGAATAATGATACCAAAAGAACGAAAATAAACAGCTTACATGCGATAGAGATTTGATGTTTATTTCTGTTTCTTGTCATAAACAATATCAATGGCCTACAATTAAAATATGTATTTAATTTCTAAAAATTGTCAATTATTTGCGTGTTTCTGAAAAAAAGTTTATACTATCATATATTTTTGAAAAGGTAAAAAAAAGACAAATTTTATAGTCTATAAATATACAGGGTGTTCCATTTAAAAAAACATAAGTTTGCTATATAACTCAAAAACAGTAAATATGTAACAAAAGTTATCTGCACCACTGCATTCTACGGAAAAAAACTATTAGAATGTTATTTTACCTTTTCGATAAGTTGAAGGATAACGGAGATACGAGGGGGGTCACAAAATGCAACATTTTCAGAAATGCCCTGTATCTTAAAAACTAAAAGGGCTATGAAAATTCTGTTGACGGCATCTTGAGTTTTACGAAAACCGCAACTCTCTATCTTTAAAAATAAAGGAGATACCCCGCAAAAGTACCCAAAATGGGACAGCCTGTACAGGATCGCTAAATTTCGATATTTTAATAGGGAATATCGATAAGTATAAGAGATACCAAAAAATTAACACCGCATCGTCGATCTCTTTTTTGGGAAAATGGTGAAATCAAAAATCAGTTATCGTCTTCTATTTTCGAATTATTTGAGAAAGCTCGATTTTTCGAGTTTTCGTTTTTCAGGTATATCTCAGTTATTTATGGAATTGGAATAAAATAATTTGTACGTTCTTGAGGCACATTCACGAGTAGAATGCTTGATTTAGTTGATTTAGACATCATTGGAAAGAAAAATTTTTCCCATTACAAATATATATAGATAGATGATGCATATCCATCAGTTTGCATCCTAGGTCGTCCGTTTCCCACATTTATATCCCACGTCACCGGGGAGGTAGAGGACTCCTTACTCTGGAGTGTCTGCATCGAAGTATGGTTCTGAGTATAGCTTGTAAAGTTCTTAGGAGTTCGGACCCCCTCCTGTGCCTTGCCAAAAGTCACGAATCCGGGACAGGGATTTACCGCAGCTTGCCAAGATCTACTGGAATTACCCGTTTCCGACCGTCAGGTCCATACAAGCAAATAGGCCTGACGTGGTCCTCGATAAACAAACCAAGACTAGGTATATATGTGATCGAATTCTCTGTTCCGGCAGAGGACATATTCTTGAAAGAGGAGGAAAAATAGACAAAGTATCAAGATCTCCTGTTCGAGCTCCGCATGTTATAGTCAGGCCACAAGGTATTTTATTCCAAATAGTCCAGGGAACGAACCGAAAAAAAGACATGTAGGTCAGAATCGAAAAATTTCTGTGGGATTCGATTCGTGGGGCTATCAGGATCATTCATAACACATAAAACCTCACCTGTCACCCTACCTCCCAACCCCCTTGAAATTTCGAATTTAAAGTGCACCAAGGTTTTTTGGATCGCTGATCACGATTCTGACGTCAGATTTACTTGAAATCTTCTAGGGGTGGAAAATCGATCAAATTGGCCATTTTTGCACCCTTATAGATTATTTTGCCAATATATATTATGTTTGGATTTTAAATCCACCAAGGAGGTTTTTAGGATCGCTAATCACGATTTTGACGTCAAATTTACTTGAAATCAGTTCTGGGGGTGGAAAATTGGCCAATTTGATCGATTTTCCACCCCCAGAAATGATTTCAAGTAAATCTGACGTCAAAATCGTGATCAGATCAGATTTTACGTCATGATCTATTTCTTTCTTCTGTGGTACATTTTAATAGTTCATGTGAGAGTAAGTGTCAGTATAAAACAAGGCAATTTTATAGTGTGAATATCATGAGCATCGCAAATGACCCTAACCCTATATGTAGGAAATGTAGAGAGCTGGAAGAAACAGCCTCACACCTCCTGTTGGAATGCCTAGCTTTGATATTCCTGAAGCAACGTTACTTTGTTGAAGCAGAACCGCTTCCAGAGAAACTTATGGAAGCCAACTACTGATCATGGGCGCACAATGGGCCCAATCCAGTGGCCTAAGTGCATCTAGGGGGTTGAACCCCCACCCTTTACTGATGATGAATATAGTGTAAATAATTGTGTCAACCTAACAGCAGGTGTTAGTATGAAACATAGAGTTCTGAAATACATTATGTAGACCATTTGGATAAAATCTCAATGCAACATAGAGTACAATTCAACGTCATTCATTAGCGGTTTCCAGATCATTTCCTATATTCTATTCCTACAATCATTTAAATTTGACACGAAGGAGTGTACGAAAGATAGTTTAAAACAAAAGTGAGGGAAGTCACGCGATCAACTGATCACAACTTTTACAGATACAGAATTACAGATTGAGCCCAACATTCCATCGCTGACTCACAGGATATTCTACGAACATTTTAGGTTTTATCTTCATGTAGTCAAAATATTTACAAAAAAAAACACGATATATCCAAATTACCCCATTCCGACATCCAAATCATCAATATTCTTCAGACTAACACAACAGTTCTTTCAAAGCACAAATCCGATGTTTACAAAATAACTGTTTAATCATTGCTGACCCAGACTGTACGAAAACGGAGGGTCAAGGACATCAGTCATAACAATTCGATGTCCAGTGGTTGTTACTTTTAATTTTAAATTCAAGAAGATGAAAAGTATAGAAATATAATTGAGTGTAAGAATTATATCAAGCAACCATTGTGATAATTCCTTTCTGTTTCCCGTTATCCTGCATAATCAAAATCTAAAGAGAGTTTCAGACGAGGTTTTAATGCAAGTTTCTGCACCTAAGGTCGAGTGACTTTAGAATGTCAAGGACTACTCGTTCAGTTTTGCTACCGCCTTGTCTTTAAACATCATTAACATAATTGAATGAAAGTAATTTCTTTCTAACAAGTACATAGTGGTTCAATTAAGAAGTTGTTTTTCAATTCCATATAAAATTGAAGTGTCATAGTGTATATTAATATCGCCAAAATACCATACAATCTAAAAAGCAACCTTTAGCTGGAATGCATAAAAAAAATCAGTTGAACTTGCGGCTGTAGAAAAACGATATGGAGTTGACATTTAAAAGGCAACTACGAGAATATTTGTTGTTAAAATGCAAATTAAATCTTAGCATACAAAATTAAATCGTATTGGATTGTTGACACAATCTGTCGGATACTCTGAATGAATACAGAAATTTATAATTAAGTAAATCACTTTAATAATATTGTCATAATCCCTGAACAATTAGCTATACTATTTTGTTTTCGTGATAACGTATAATATTAATTGATAAAAATTTCGTTAAATGAATTAATAAATTAAGGGTTTCTGAATTGGTGTTAAAAAGGTTCCCACATCCTTTGAAACTCATGAACTGATCTGCTTAATACATTCTAATAATTCTATACCATTACTTATATTAAAGTACTTTATACCGCTTTTAGAATCAATATAGGTACATCCATTTTCAAAACCTTCAATACAGTTACCATATACAAGTTGGGATCTTTTAGCTGTTCTATGGGTACATTTCGCGACAGCTGTAGGTCCGAAATGGCGAGTAAGATTTAACCTTAACTATACTTCTTGTAAAAGTCTCTGAAAGTCAGAGGCGTCAGATGTGCTTATCCAACGGCAATTACCTACTTCTTGGTAGTGATGCTAATTGATACAAATAGATTACACAAACATCTTTACTAATTTCGGGATTTAGATCCCATAATCAGGAGAAACCGACTGTTCAAAAACACATTTTATAAAATATTTTGGTAATCTGATATAAAATAATTGATCAAACAGTTTAAACATTACTGTCACCATTTGTATTTCAGTTCAGACTGCAAGTCTAAATGTACAACCATACAAACTTTTGAATAAAGAAATGTACTGATAACGTCAATATTGTTTGTGTAATTCTCTTGAATCATACACAAACTTTAGTAATGATACTTTGTATATTATAAAGGAAGTGATATTTGAGATTCCGTGTTATGTCTAGATGAGATTGGGTTTATTTTTTGGTCAAATATCAGAGAATTTTTACAATTCAACCCCTTCAATGTTCAAAACGAAACGAATTATTCTTCAGATGAAGAAAAACCACAATAAAGTAAATACCTGTCATTTTCGGTTCGAATTCTCAGACTTCTATTTTGCTCATTAGGAGAAGTATTTATCTGAACATTATGTTTCATTGTGAGAAATTTGACGTGATGAATATGAGGTTTTCCCAAATTTTTTGATTTCTAACGTTCAGAGAATACAACTTAGAATATACTATATACTAGTATAGAGAATGTTCAGAATGAAAGCAAAAAATTATGATAGGAGTTAAAATATTTTATAAAGCGCAATCTTCATCATTTTTATTTTTCTATGTCTGTATTCCCAGGTTTTAAAGTTCCTGAATTATTATAAGCAGGCATATTATTGCAATTTGAGTGTTTTTTTAAATATAGTTCAATAATTCCATTCTTGTTGGTATATAATGATAAAACTTCAGTTTGTGTGAAAAATAACACAAAATTACGTTAAAATTATTTCTTCGTTTTCTCCGTCAATATTTCAAGGACTCTGATAGCTAAATAAAAGTATTTTTTCAAATCCACATACTTATAGTTGCTATATTATGGGAACTACCCTCGATCATTATTTGCTAGCAATAAATTGCAAAAAAATGGATTTTTGAATGGACTATAACGTTTCTCGAAAATCACAAGATCAACCTATCATAGGACAGCTACCTGAATTATAACAGATTAAAACTTCAATAAAATGGGATAGTTCAACATTTTAGACTATAGAAATGTTTTTCGAAAATTAAGAAGACATAAAGAAATGACAAATTTTCAATTTCTGTATGGAACTTTGGAACCTCTCTTTATTCAAAGGTTCTCGCGAACGTTCTGTTTCCTATTTCATGCATAGGAGGAATCTGAATCAACTTGAACGCTAGATAACGATTAGCCCAGAATTTGGTACATATAGATCCAAACAGATGGTTTGAGATAACGAAAATCTTAACAATTATGAAGGATATCTTAAGGAACTGTGCACAATGTAAATGATATTGGATTTTATATACCCAATTGATATTCTATAATAGCCTTTATTTTATCGTATCTTTTAATTAGTTATTGTTTCGAAAAAATTTACTACATGTTCTTATTCTAATACCTATGATTGAACATGATTAATGTCAACGTACCTAGGTAAGATATTACCGCGTACAATATTATTAACTTATGCAAGCAAACAGCTTGAACAGAATATTACAACTTTCACTTTCAGAATCGACTTTTAATAATGAAAAAAAATATGTAGTTACTTATATAATTCAATTATGTCCTAACTCTCTAGCCTTACCGAAAGAAAATAGTTATACCACTTACTTATTAATTTTAATATAGAATATCCTGAATTAAATATTTACTGGTAGGTAGCTGTTTATAATCCATAAATTGTAAAGAAAAAGTCTGTGCATCATATCGAGAAATTGAAAAACTTTTATTATGATAGATTATTCTCTTTATGAAAATGATAAATATTATTATATCAAATATGTTTAGGTTATGTTAAAAATCTTGAAATATATTCTGAAACAAAGAAGAATGCTTACCACACATGTTCGTGTCGCGTATTAGTAGCCACAATCTCAACCACGTTGTAAACTTTAAACGTATACTAATTCATTTCTGAACAGTGAAAGGTTTATATACGTACATTAGCATGTGTCAAACCATATACATAATTTGTGATTCTGTTTTTAATCTATGACTCCCCATTCTCCGATAGACTTGTTTCACATACAACACAAATGAAATGTTCCATAGATACTACATAAATAAATTGATTACTAGATTCTATTGTCAATCAGATGACCTTTCAAAACATTGAGCTGAGCTGAGCAGATTCTAGTTATACTGTAACGAAAGCACTCAGTTATTATACCTACTACTTGTACCTGGTCTTCGTTTCATTTCTAATCATGCCAAGTTACCCGGCACTTTTACTTCCCTCACTAAATATACGTAGTATAAAGTATGCAGAATGGCCCAAAAAAAATTTCTGAGTTTTCGCAGATACCGGGATATCAAAAATTATCTTGGTCAAGGGTGGCTGTGGAATCTAAAACGTGTGTCTTACTTTACGTTTGAAATAATTATGTCACTGTCACACTGACATCATCAATAACCTACAAATTTCATACCTATTTATTTCAGTTGTAAAACAATAATGAACTACAAATTATGAAATAATTTAACAATTACTGTAATTTAGTTTTTCTTGTTACTAAAACCGTTATTTCATAATTTGTAGTTCATTATTGTTTTACAACTGAAATAAATAGGTATGAAATTTGTAGGTTATTGATGATGTCAGTGTGACAGTGACATAATTATTTCAAACGTAAAGTAAGAGACACATTTTAGATTCCACAACCACCCTTGACCAAGATAATTTTTGATATCCCGGTATATCCATTTTGAGCATTTCTGAATCGATCTAGAGAATCTAGACTGTTTTTGACATGATGTATGTGTGCGTGCGTAACCAATATCCTGTTCCTGTTGTATATAGAGGGTATTAGCGTAACTTACTGTGGAGACTATTGTGCTGTTCCTATTGGTCGTATGTATTTGAAATGTTGTATATCACTTTGAAGTGGTAAAAATAAGAACTGTATTGTTTTTGGGCGCTGTTGTTCCGTTTCGAGTGGTATTTCTAACATCCATCTTCATTTTTTCAAATTAAATTATGGTATTTTATTGAGCCATAAGCACAAAACCGAGCTTTTGGTTATAAATATATATCACACATAATATATTTAACCTGGAGAAGCATCCGAAATTTCCATATCTTAAGGAACGTCATCGATGTGACGTTACTATTATTTTTCCTTATTCTGTGGTACATTTTGATAGTTCATGTGACAGCAAGTGTCAGTATGAACAAAGTTATATTATGGAGGAGTAACTATTGAGCAAAATGGTACATCCCACCCATATAGTTAATATATGGTATATGCCTCTAGCCTCTAGAGACGGGCGTATTAAACTGCGATATAGCGAATTCAATGTTGAACTTACGTTAGAGACGTGACCTATTACCTACTCTGTCCTTACATCGGCAGTTCATGCGGTAAGACCCCGATAATGTATTTTGCTGCCCGTTAGCGACGTAGGTTCGAAACTCCAAGCGGCAAGGTCATCACAGGTTAGTTTGTTAAACTTTGACGGTTTTTTTAAATTTTTATATATTTTTCGAAATACTAGGTTAGAAGATTGTTTGAAAGTTTGTCGTAATTGATTGATCTTCCTTCTTCATATATTATTAAAGTGTATTTACACTCGGGATGGGAGTATCGATTTTGCTTAATAGGCTTTTGTATATTACAGAGTAAATAACTGCGGGTCAACCTGCCAGTAGGTGTCAGTATGAAACATTAGAGTTGTGAAGTACATTTATATGAAGACCAATATTAGTGTAACGTAGACTATGATTTAACTTCTTTGATTTAGCGGTTTCTAAATTATTTCCAATATATTTTCTGTTCCTACAATCATTTACATTTGACCCGCAGAGGAGTGTCCAAAAAATATTTTGGTATTAAAAGTGAAGGAAGTCACGTGATCAATTGATCACAGCTTTTTTACTTTTTCACTTCAGGAACTATCTTATCATCTTCCTTAAAAATTATATTTTACCCTTATTATAATTTTATTTACAATTATTATAAGCATATTCATCTTAATTGAATGATGATGAGAATATAAAGGAAAGATGAAAGTAAGGAGAAACTGCAAAAACAAAATTCTACTGAGAAAAATTCAAATTGAAATAATGCACAAGTTATTAATGGACAATCCTCCAGAAAAAAGACATCGACAAAAATTTGAAAGATTTCGTCCGAAAGAAGAATACGAAAAATATCGTCATAATGATTAGGTACAGGTTACATATTTCTTTCTGGAAACAAATCTTAAGCATTTTGTGGTAACTAATCTCAAAGTAAACACTGATCCGAGATTAAGAGGAATAAGTATTAATTTAATTGGACAATATGAATACTCATATACGTACTGAGTTTATATCTGGAATGTTTACTCTCCTCACTATAATACGCAGGGTCGCCTCTTTTCGAGTAGTATTTTTGACATCCATCTTCAGATTTTCTAATTTGATAATTAATTTATTTCATTGTCAGAATAAAGCACTTTTACTTTGTTTCTATATCACTTCAGAAGTTCAGAAGAATACAAAAAGATGTAAAAACATAGGAGATCTTAAAAAGTTATAGGTTGATTCAAATAGATCTCCCATATATATCTAATCTATGAATCTGGCTACGAACGACTGTTACGTTAAATTTTCAATCCGTATTCCGATTCCGCATCAGGCATATTCGGATTCGACGGAAATTTTAATACGTATTCTTGCATCTCTACTTCCTACCATACTTCATACTATCGAACGGTGAACTCTTTGGATAGTGAGGTACTTCCTCAAGCCTATAACCTCCAAACCTTCAAGAAAAATTCGAATGCTTATCTGCTCTCTCAACATTCCACCGCTGGCTCACACGATGTTCTTCGAACATTATACATTTTTCTCTCGTGTAATCAAAGTATAAGAAAAAAATAATTCCGTCTTAACGTACGTTTTGGTCTCGCGACCAACATGGGAAAACTAATTAATGTCAACTAAAGCGCGGTGTTTCTTAAACTTGTTTTGAGCGCTAAGCGTCTCTATCGTATTAATTTAAATTGAAAATGTTTACAAAACACGAATAATTGAAATTATAACACATTGAAGTCCAAAATATGTGAATATGTATTAATAACGATTACACCAGTCATTTCTTTAACGGTAAAGACATCATATCTCGGCAACGAGGATAGTACCAAATTCTTTTGCGCTAAAGTACCCACAATTTTTAACAAATATGTTCAAAATTTAAGACCACGATTTAATTTGTTTAGTATAGCAGTATTAACAAAAACGAAAATTCCACCGCCCTTACTAAACATTGTTTTGATTATAACCATCAGTTCAATTATAAAAATGTTAACATTTCAGCTAAAGAAACTAATTATTATAAGACTATCCTGGAGATGATTGACATAAAAGGTGATGCTAATTCGGTGAATAAATTAAATTTATGCAAATTTAATTAATTAAACAATGCAAATTTCTACGTACCTCTTTATATTTAAAATTGTGTACATGTAGAAAGCAAATCGTTAATATTGGTACAGCACAAAAAAGTGTAATCTAACAAGCTATTTTAACCTATTATCATAAGCTAGTCTAGTATTATTATATTTCAAGCTATTTCAACCTATTGTGCGCGTTATAAGTTGTTTTTGGCTGAATAAATTTGTCGCTGCTTTAGGCCTATTTTTTCCTACTCTACGCCTTATCAGTGCCAAAATTGTATTGGCTATTCTGTTGCTAAAGTATACATCTGCTCAATACAATTATTCCATTCAAATTGGAAAAATCTGCTTGCAAAGACAATATGGCATTCATATAATCAAAGATCCAAATATTATAGTTATCATATCTGCACCAGTATTCCATTTGTATAGGTGTGGAAAAGTGAAAATGTATGTACTGACTAAAAGTAGGTACTATAAATATCGAAAATATATTAAAAAGAACCTTGAACTTGATGTTGAGGAGTGAAACACATTTAAGAAAGGAGAAACAAGTTTTATTGCTTTAGTAACATTAAATATGTACACAAAATATAAATAATACAAAAAATTAACAAAATATAATTATACCGATGATACTTTACTCTAAAACTAGTCTAAAAGCATGGTTCAAACAAGAGTTTGCAGTTAAAAATTTAAACAGTGTCAACTACTTATTTTTCTCATAATCCAAACAACAAACGAAAAAAAATACATATTTTCTACATAGCAATGATTATTTCCGTTGTTCTTATTTCAACATTTTTTAAAAGTTATACCCGCAAATTTAAGTTGAATGTCACATATTGATAAAATAAAACACTTTAATTTGTTATTTATCACTTATATAAGTGATAAAATACAAACAAAAAGTGTTGTATTCCATCATAGGTATGATAAATTATCACAAAGTACGGCTTCCACTATTGAATTTTGGAAAATAACATAGCTGAAATTCACCTTACATGGACCTCTCAACAGTGATAATATGGTGCATAAGATTTTGAAGTATTTTCTTTCAGAATTTTTTTTATTTTTTACGGCAAGAAGTGTGTTCAAAGTTGAACATTGAATAAAGTTATTGAATATTGATGTTCCAAAAGCATTTGTAAATTGATATCTGATTTCTAAAATAGTTCATGTGGTTTGATATCCCACACCACAAACATTGAAATTATACATTTCCAACATATTTTTATATAACTTCTATAAAAAAATTCCAAATAAGTTTGTACTAGAAATTAAGAAAGAATACAGATCTTCCATTTTTAATTAACAAAACTGTCAATTCTTGTGAAACCAAAAATTACATTAGTTGTAAATAGCATGAAATAATCGTTATCTACTTATGAACATAATCTCATTTCACATTTACAAAATAAATAACGCGAAGTGGTTACCAGAGACTACATAAATGATTGAAGTAATCTCTCAATTGTTCAATATTTTCAATAATTGATGAAAATAAAAAAGCTGATTCCAAATAGTAGGACCTTGGATATAATCATTTGATATCATATTATTTAATCATTCTCGGTTTTCTTTGAAATGTATAACTTATATGGATACATCAAAGTACAGAATAGCAATGTTTCCCAATATGTTGTCAATTGTGGTAGCAAGTTTATTTATGATAATAGTACCATAAGCTAGTTGAATATTTATCATTTCTTAAGGGTACAGTGAAACAGTGTATACAACTCAAAACTTCATGCTTGTGAACCATGTTTAGAAAAAGTAGATATTTACAGTAGCTTTATAATGATCTACAATATGATCTAAAAAATTCATGAAATAACCAATGAAAAAATATATCTAATGTATTTGAATACATGCTACAGCTACTAAATATGTTTAGATATAAAATAAGGTACTCACTGGACAATCTCAGAAAAATCTTTGTTTCAAGGTTTCAAAATAAATTATCAGTCATTTTCATAATTCATAATGAATCTCATACATATAATTTAGAGACTTTTCTGCAAAATTCTTGGTTTTCATAAAAATACACATTTCGAGATCAATAAAATTTACCATATGAAGATTTTATAGTTGAAAAATTCAATTGTAAACCACGGAAAAAATATTTGGAATGGCGAAGCGGGTTATTTTACTTTGAGGACAATCTATTCCAGAACAGCATTGTCTCATTTGTATATGTTAATAGAATTACTATAGTTCTGCGTCCATCACTATGATGAAGAGACTCTCAGCATCTATGGTCTATGGCAAGCTATGCCAGATTGAAAGTTGAATTTTAGACCAAATTGACCTATTATAGTTACATCAATTGTTCATTCATCTTAAACCCATAACTATCAATGTTTCGCGACGGCAAAATGTTACTGTCGTTTTGTAGGTTACCATACAATTGGAACTATTATTATTTATAGGAAAAGAACTAATGTACCTCCATCGATTCAATGTAGAAACTCACTGTCATAATAAGTTACAATGTTATTCAATTATTCAGGATCAATTTCATTTCAATTTCTTCTTTGGTCTGGAATTAAAATCACATTTCTTAGTTGCAACATCCTGATTAATGTGAAGATCAAACTTGGAATAGATATTCAACAAAAAAATTAATATGAACCAATTCACTTAATTTGTTTATTGAGATATATCTATGGTTTCGGCGTTTACGTAGTGTAAATTCATAATACTTCGGAAGTTGGAGAATAAAACTCAAATTTTACACAAAACTTTTAACATTTCACCACACTGTGGCATTTTCAAAACAAGGAGTTATCAACTAAAGCTAAATCTAAAAGTATGTCCTTAAATATTAGGGATCAGAATGTGGTACAAATTGAGGGATGGGGGTGGATAATGGTGGGAGTGTATTTACAAAATTGTTAACAATTGGTGAATTATATGTATCGATTTGATCATTTAATATTACATCATTATAGTTTTTTGAGTGTTTCAATATTTATATGGATTCTAGTATATTAAGTTTATGTCTTTTTTCCTGAATGTGTAGAATATCGGGATTTTGGGTGAAATTGTGGTTATGTTCTAACAGGTGATTCGCATAATTAGAGTCCTCTTTTTTGAGCCTGTAACTTCACAAATGTTCGTTGAACCTTACGCTGAAACTGCGTCCAGTTTGTCCTAAGCACTACAATCATCACATCTCAGTCTGTAAACTCCAGATTTATTTAATTTATCTTCTTTAGATTTCGCGTTATTAATATACGAGCGTAGGTTATTTGTTGTTTTAAAGGCGACGTTTTTATTCTGTTTTTTAAGGAATTGAGATATTTTGAGTGAATGTTTACCTAAATATGTTACATGTGAAATTTGATTTGGTATTACTATTAATCTGCGGATGAATTACGTTTAAGGCTTTTTTATTGAGTTTATTTTGGAGTATTTTATTAATTATCTTGACATTATAATAGTTATTTTTGGCAATTTCTATGATTCTGTTTAATTCCAAATGGAAATTATCTTTACTTAATGGGACATTAATTAATCTATGTATCCCATTAGGTAAAGATAATTTCCATTTGGAATTAAACAGAATCATAGATATTGCCACGGTTATAATGTCAAGATAATTAATAAAATACTCCAAAATAAACTCAATAAAAAAGCCTTAAATACCAAATCAAATTTCACATCTCTAACATACGAGTATTTAGGTAAATATTCACTTAAAATATCTCAATTCCTTAAAAAACAGAATAAAAACGTCGCCTTTAAAACAACAAATAACCTATGCTCGTATATTCATAACTCGAAATCTAAAAAAGATAAAATAAAGAAATCTGGAGTTTACAGACTGAGATGTGATGATTGTAGTGCTTTGTACATAGGACAAACTGGACGCAGTTTCAGCTTAAGGTTCAACGAACATTTGAGAAGTTACAGGGTCAAAAAAGAGGATTCTAATTACGCGAATCACCTCCCGATATTCTACACATTCAGTAAAAAGGACCTAAACTTATGTTATGATATTTCTTATGTTTTCTTGTTTCCTTTATGTTTGCATTACTTAGGTTGGTGCCTGTGAACGGAGGGCGGCCCCCGACCAGTGATTGGAGGGAAGCGGGAATTAGGTTAATGCTGGACCCCGTTGACAGCACTGAAGCTAGTTAATGACAAAGTACAATTATTATTGGAATATTACTCTTTACTTGTTAGTTACAATAGTTATTCAATAAACTGCTTTAAATATCCATGTTAAGTGATCGCCCTACCCCTGAACGTATCCTGCAACACTTAATATACTAGAATCCATAGAAATATTGAAACACTCAAAAAACTATAATAATGATCAAATCGATACATATAATTCACCACTTGTTAACAATTTTGTAAAAACACTCCCACCATTATCCACCCCCATCCCTCAATTTGTACCACATTCTGATCCCTAATATTTAAGGACATACTTTCAGATTTAGCTTTAGTTGATAACTCCTTGCTTTGAAAATGCCACAGTGTGGTTAAACAATTTGTCAGCATTTTTAAATTAACTGTTAAAAGTTTTGTGTAAAATTTGAGTTTTATTCTCCAACTTCCGAAGAAAAATTGTTTATTGACATTACCAATCACTGGAGTTCCTTTATTTTCAGTGACTTATATGCAGTATAGTCCAACAAACTGTTTCCTAATTTCATCCACCATCATCATTACATCAAACCCCCATTAGCAGCAGAAATTAAACAAACCATGCATGTTGAGTGGAATTCAACTCTAGCATAATGCAGTAGTTCTGAACTGTGGCATTAGAATTAGCTTTTCTAGTCCAAAAAAGCTAGATATATTGAAAGGAAATGGAAATATCAACTACAAGATGAATTTTCCAACTATTAAACTTTCATTTTGAAAGGGCAATTAAACATGTAATTTTTTTTCAATTTCAACCTGTAATGTATTCTATAATTACCATAATATAAACCCTGAAGAATTGAAACACTTACACACATAACAATAAAAATTAAATATTAGACGCTATAACATAAAACAAATGTACAGTTATATGTAACACCATTTTGTAGAGTAGTTGTCCGAAACATGTTAAATAGACTTCTATCATACAATTTTACAGAAAAAATGAAAAGTATGTTGCTGAATGAATTCTATATTTAATCTTTAAAGTTTTAATAGATATTTGAAATAACTATTTCAATTGATACCTGGATTCTAGCGAAAGTACAAATTATGATAAGAACAGATCTTATCAAATATGTACCTATATATTTTTTGCATATTACCACACATGTGCATTCAATAATAATAATAATAGATATTATAAAACATATGTATATTGAAAACAACCCTAAATAATCACAAAACAATGATTCAATTTGTTGGCCCATGTTTCAAGACTGCTGATTCAGTGAGAATAAATATTTTTAATGAAATTTAAATTATTCTTTTGATGTGAAAGAGAAAAATTTACCAATTCACAATTATAATTCTATTTAATTAAGGGGAAATAGAGTATAAAATGAATAGGTTTTAAAATTTGCAAGCTGTAGTAATTATTCATCAGAAAATATGCAGACGCAAAAATCTCTTCAATCAGATGATAATAAGTACCCATCAACTAAGATTCTTTTGCAAAATGTTTTATTGGAACTGTCAATAGAGTACATTCACGCCACCAAATAAACTGCACCTTAATATCAAAAACATTGAACTTTTCAATCATTAACTCTTCAATTACTGTAAAATGGGTGAATTGGAATGAGAAGATGAAAAGTGATTTATAGTGTAATATGTTGTACGAACTTATATCACATAGCAACAAGTAGATTTTCAGGTACTGATTTATCAGTTTCCTAACCATCACGAAAGATTAACGATTGCGATCAAATATTTCGAGGGAAAAATATTTCCAAAATTAAGGAAAAAATTTGGACGGCATTCCCCATCTAATATAATTAAATCATGAAACCAATTATTAAATAGTTGGAAAATACTCCTAGAAAAGAAGAGAATTCTTACACGGAGATATTTTCTACGTCCATAATGAGTTTCCAATGGTCTACAACAAATTTTAATTTTTTTTAGAATATGTTCCCATTTATCTGTAGAAATGCAAACAATGAACTAGGATAGACGTGTTCAGTGTACATATAACTTTTTTATTTTTCAAAACAAAATTAACTGTCTCCAATTCCAAAATTCCTTCTAATCAGACTAGATTCAAATGATTTTGGTCTTCAAAAACGATTGTTTTCAAAGTAATATCATTACAAACAATATACTTTTCATTAAATTGTTATACTTTTTACACTATATTACAAGTAATACACATTCAACAAGAACTCAACAAAAGAGTTGTATAAAAAGTGCTTAAAATTAATTAATTGGTTTGTGCATCATTATCTGTTTCACAATCAGAACTACCTGAACTTGAAGATTCATTCTGATATTCAAATTTTTCATCAGGATCATAATATACCTCGGCACCCGGGAATATATACCTACTTGGTGGAATCAAATGAAAGGCGTTAGGTGGGAGGCGATCCGCTAAGCTCTTTTTAATTTTCGGCTGCCAAAAACCCCTGAGATCTGAAGAACTACCTGTGATATCGAAATTATTGCGATTTTGACTTTCTAAACTACTGGAACCTGATTCTGAGTATTTGTTCAGTTTTTTCTCCGTGAACTCATTAGTTGCTACATTATCATCTGAATTTTCATCTGAAGTGTCATCATATTTCGTTTCCAAGTCTGTGAAATTGGAATTTTCACCTATACCTGAGTCACGGGCTGAATCAATGGACATATGCCTTTCCTTAATTACTTTCAGTTTGCCACAATCATCTGACTGATTTTCTACGGTGGTTTGCTTCTTTATAATTGACATTTGATGAGTATAGTTTTTATAACACGAACAATTCGTCGATTCCGCTACATTTTCAGATTGAAACGAACTAGATTGTATACTACCCTTACAGTTACACGTACATTTTGCTTTCCTCTTATCTAACTTATCATACATTGTACAATTTGGCTCTGTTTCATTGGAAACAATTTTTATGGAGTTTTCACTTATTTCAACTTCATTGTTTTCACTAAAACAATCAAGGTGAGGCTCCTCCAATGATAATAGATGTGCAACTTGATGTAATTTATCTTTCTTGTATACTCCTTCATCCCAAGCATTACCTAATCTGGAAAGAAGAATATTCTAAATTAATGTCTCTATTTCCACGTGCTCTCACTTAGATTCCATATGTACCATATGACTAGTTCTATACCTGCTATTATTCAATAAAGCTTAATACAAATTTGTACAATGTCCAAATCCTCAGTCTCATATGGTACATGTGATTACCTTGGATGACAGCAAAATGCTAATTCGATTATACTACCTAAATATTGTTTAAAATGTATTGAATAATTTTACTACGAAATAAAATTACATTATACTATTACTGATATTTAATATAGTCATTAGTCATAACTATAGTTTCAACACTAAACGTGTCATCTTCAGACGAAAACGAAGGTATGAATTTAACAAATATTATATCTACTATATATAGGTTAAAGAAGGAATACAAACGAATTTTATGACTATAGGAAATAGTTCTAGGAAAAACCAGAGAGGGGTAAGGTGATTAGGTAATTCCGTGAGGAACTTATTGGTGCGGGTATATTTACTAACGGACTTTAAATACGAAAATCAGGTTATTAATACATGAAGAGATTACTGTAATATAAATCTAGTTGATCGTTTAGGATCTTATTATCATACATCTTCATTCCTTTGAAAATTTCCATTGACTCTAATATATTTAGTTTTGAAATTTTATCTTGACTGTAAAATTTGGACATTGTTCAAATTAGGAAAGGTATGGCCTGTTTCTAAAATATGATTTGCAAATGAAGGATCGGTTTTATTATTTTTAAAGGAACGAAAATGTTCTTTATATCTAACTGCTATGTTACGGCAAGATCTACCTATGTAAAAATGATCACACTCTGAACAAGTTAGTTTATAAACTCCGGGTCTTTTAAATTTGTCAGTTTTATCTTTCGCGTTGAACAAAATATGAGATAATTTGTTTGGGGGTTTAAAGCTGATGGCCAAGTTATGATGGGATAACATGTTTGCAATTTTTTCGCTTATATGACCAAAATAAGTTAAAGAAACATATTTTAATGAGTTATCTTTGTCTTTTATAAAGGGATAAATGCTATTGTAAATTAATTTAGAAATTACTTGAGGACCGAAACCGTTATTTGTAGCAATGACTTTAATTGTCCTATAGTCATAAAATTTATTTGTATTCCTTCTTTAACCTATATATAGTAGATATAATATTTGTTAAATTCATACGACTATATTAAATATCAGTGATAGTATAACAAAGTAGTTTTATTTATTATTTCGTTAAAATGATAAACTTTCACAAAGTAACGGCTTCCACAATTGAATTTTTGAATAATTTTACCATTCAAACCCTCAAATTCAAATCAAAAATAGTTAATAACAAATGCAAGATAAATTATTGAACAAGTAATATAATTACATTATAACAAATTAATATTGTGCTCTTGTATAACAAGAATTTTCGTCAATTTATGGTGCAAAACATATTATCTTGAGTGAACATATCTTATTTTGTACACCAACCCACAATACTCTCCAAATAGTTTGATTCAGAAAGAAATTATTTTTTTATTTAATGTTTACTATTCTTTGAAAAGGTAAACTGGTATGTTTACATAAGTACATCGATAAAAAAACTTGAGGAATACTATCGTAATTGAATTAATCATAAATTTAGAAAATAACAAAGTGATTAACATTGTACTGGAAAATGTTAGACCATCCTCAAAATGAACCCATTGAAGTCATTTCTTGAATACAGGTTGATAAATAACGGTACGCAACGACTGGGGCCGAGAATATTAAATATTTATTTGAGCATACAATTTAGTCTACGCAAACACCTTTTTTCCACTTAAATTGCAAATTATCTAAAGCACTTTTTAACTGCGATGCAGCTATTATCAATGACATATGAGCTGATTCTAAAATTAAGGTTGTGAAAGAATTCGAAATACGTAACGATCAATTTTGGTAAAGGGTTAATTACGACGAGTAATAAAGCAGCCAGTATACTAATTCTAATCAATGAAAGCATTACAGGAACTTTTTGGCTGAAAATAAACAACAAATATTTCAAGTAGTCATTATCCTACTGATAATTAAATATTCTCTTATAATACGGGTTCCTGGAGTTACCCTGAGGTTTATCGAAGTACTTCCCTAAGAAAGGTTCATCGCTATATTTAAAAAAGAGCGATTTTGTAATTGTATGACCTGTTTGTAAGACATTGTTTGCTACGGCTACGAACATTGTAATAATGCTCTTTGAACCTGGTATAAATATTCCTCTTAGGTGAGCCAACACAACAAGTATCGCAATCATTGCAGTGGATTTTATATATACTTGATTTAATAATGAAGATTCTTGACCCAGTATGAATTAAATATAAAAATTCTCGGGAAATAGGTCACATTAACACTTTGTTTTATATTTTCGTCTTTACGTGCGTTATCATCATCATATTTTTGCAACTGGGGGGAGCAGGGGGGAGTTGGCCCCCAAAATGGTCAGGGTCTTTTTCGGTGCCCCAATATCTATATAAATCGACACCTAACTTTTAAATGGCGAAAAAAACGTTTTTAAAACTAGTCGCAGTAATCGTAATATATTTAACGTGTATTTTCTATTTCAAGCACAAATTCTTTAGGGTGTGGGTAAAATCATCTTTATGTTCTAAAAAGTGTTTTAGAATAATTTAATCTTGCTTCTATTTATTTTAAGCGGTTGGAAATTACAAAAGCAACTGGTAGTTTTTGTTTACATATACAAGAACATCTGAGGAGTCTTGGACTATAGAAACAACATTAAAATGAAACTTAAGAAACATAAACTAAGAACCCCCCTCAGTTTGATAATAACCACTGGGTGAAACAATAAATTGTTAGTCAAGTGTTAGTTTGAATTCCATTCACTAGTTACTGTTCAATACCATCCTACTATTACACTGTTCTAGGACTCAATAATAACAGATTATCCAAACTGGGCCTCTTATTGTTGACAATCATAATGGATCAGTTAGAGGCATTACATCTGACACAAAGATACCCAAAGTTTAATATAATTACCTCTGTGTTCCACTATATCATATAGGTTGGGGCTTAAATTTATGGTTATCAAAACAAACTACAATTTCATACTTACAAATGACACAAGTGGTTGATGATAATGTCGCAATCCCCTAGAAGTTCCACATCAAAATGGTATTGTGGCAAAGGTTCTCTATTGATCAGGATTTGAGGAACGTTAGGAGGTAGCGAGCTTGGTATTAGAGCTACCGGTCGAACTTTCAAAGAACTACCAATCACTAACAGCAAATCACATTTGGATTTATCATCAGCCATCGCTTCATGGAAGGTTTTGGGGAGTCCCTCGCCAAAAAACACTATATCGGGTTTCATAATACCTGACGCTACTATTTCCCGATAATCATTACCTTCCCCATTTTGTAAATCACTAGCTGGTTTTCCTGCATGGCATTTTTCACAAAGAGGAATTTTTTGAGCTAAAACTATATCTCTAATTGCTCCGGCTGTAACCTTATAGTTACATTTTGTACAAGTTGCAGTGGCAAATGAACCATGACACTCTATCACTTTTTGAATGGATGCAATTTTTTCTAATGTATCTATATTCTGAGTATAGTTCCTGAGTAATTTACGATGTTTCTCCAACAGTTTTATGAACCTGCAATAAAAATTAGTTTATGAAAAAATGTTATTGATTACAACAATTTGAATGTCTTTACCTATGACAAGGACTTGGATGAAATTTGCCAGGATAGATGTCACGAGCGAATTTAAAAAATGGTCTAGGATCTTGACTAAAATAGCTAATATCAAACATAGCCTGAGGGTCGGGAAGATCAGGAAAATCGATGGCTAATCGGGAATAAATTCCATCCTTCGAACGGAAATCTGGAATGCCACAAGACACAGAAACTCCAGCCCCTGTTAAAACTATGATATTTTGTGCACCTGAAAAGAATGATAAAATATAAATACCCAAAAAGACTATCAGCGCCTATTATGAGCTATGTTAATAATCATTTAATGTTATTTCACGTTAAAAAAGTAGACAAAATTATTTACCCTTCATCAATCGTACTACATCGTCCAGAGAATTCACATGTCTTAGTTTATTTCTTCTAGGTGGTTCAGCGAGCATATTAATGATGATTTTCCACAATGTAACATCTTCAATATACTGAGGTATTTCTTCAGAATCAACACCGAGTTCACTCAACAGAATGCGTGGGTTAATTCCACTTTGCATTTGTTTCTGAATCTAAAACAAAGTTGGTGCTTTCACTTTCTCAATTATTCTAAGCTCTTATAGTAAGGTTAGTGATACCAAAAACAAATAGAAAACTAAATATTTTGAGAATCTATTTCTATATAGCATCATATTTAAAAGCAGATTTAACATCATAATCATAATGAAGTGAAATCAATTTCTTAATGTTCTATTTAAAAATTAAGAATTTGTACAACGTCTAGGTAAAATTGAACACCGAGTATAAACGAAAGTATTTTCTATACGTGCACATAATGTTTTGGTACAACTCTGTATTCGAAATTCTTTTCCAAATATTTATGATAAGCGAATTATGGAAGAAAATGCCTCAGTTGAAACATTCCGTATGTATAAAGATGAATGTTTCTTTGTTTGTATTCATACAAAACTACAGTTTTATTCCGATCTGGATAAAACTTTGTATACTTTACATTCAAAACAGGGGGAAAATCACTATGTATATGATATTTAGAAAAACCTACCACATACCCATTTCCCATCCCTTAGAGCAAATAAATATCGAAAATATCGAGGAAAATCACTGTCTACCATATCCGCCTTTCCTTGCCCTTAAATCTAAGTACCAAGATAGATGAAAATTTGCAAAATTGACCTATTGACCTTCAAACAAAAGGAAAGCCTTCAGAAATTCGAAATATCTACCTTACCCCCTTGCCCACCCTCATAGCAGATAAATACCGATGTTGATGATACTTTGCACAATCGGTCTTCTAAATAAAATGAAAGTTTCTGTTTACATGAAATTTCGAAAAACTCAAAAAAACATTACAGATCTTATTCGCGATATTAAGCAGCAAATTTGTGAAAATGTGATGAAAGGGTCTCATTTTGTTCAATAATAACTTATGTATGTAATTATCATGTAAGAAAATAAATTGTTACCCATATCATGCTTCCAGCTATTGGCTTCCAGTCCTGTCCTGATAGTTCTGACAAACCACTCAGGTCACTGAGGTGGCTAATAGTCGAAGCATTATCATCATAATCATCATTTTCTATACTATCTTGCGACGTGTCCAAATTATCTGTGTACGTAGCAGTCTGACTGTATATTTCTGATAACGTATCCAAAGAGTCTGTGTGTGGAGAAGTTTGGTGTGATGGAGTAGAGGTGGTTTCAAGGAAGGAAGTACCACAGCCTGAGTCACAGTCGGTTGTTAAACCTGAAACAATTCCATAATGAATGACTTCATATCTTGTGTCATATGAGTTCAAGTTATAAATTTTCAAACATCTGTTTTGAACCGCGATATCTTTTACAGATAAGTTATCCTTGAATATTCTAATTTAAATATTGTATGCATTTTCTGTAGTAGTTTATTTGTCCGTATTTCTAAGGCAATATCACGTATCGAGATTTTTATTTGTTTGTTGAACAATCAAAAATTAAATGAAAATAGAGATAAGATTTGGAAGCTGCTTCATGCTCATGGGTTAACTTATTCAAAACGGGCCAATATCAAACAAGAGAAACTTCGATTCAATGAGAAGCATAGACAACATCATCTTCATGTACATAATAGCTTGGTTTATGTAAGAAATCATATTTAATACACAAAATAATTCATTAATGCCTATCGTTCTGAATAATTAATTGCTTAGTTTGAGGATATTGATTGTCTAAAATGGTGGTAAAGGGGTTTAAGTAATATCCACTATTTATTTAACCTCTCGAATCAGTTACAATTATACAATTTTTTTGGTTGGTACGGTGTGGGTGTATGTTTCTGGTTTGCTCTCATCAAATTTTCAAACTTTCCAGAATTATTGGTAGATTGAGCTACACCTAATCAAGGCGGTTGAGGGAGTGATGCCTTTACTGAATGTTATGAGAGTATGAATGAACACATGCATACCAAATGTAGTTTCAATATCAATTGCTAACTGTAGTCGATCCATAACAATCCAGACAGACATTTTTAGTTTCGCTTAGTAGGTCCTTCCATTCACGAATCTTCTCTTCTAACGTTTTAACTCAATTATTAAGAGATGTTTACATATAGTAACTAGACATAGTACGTCTACTTCAACATAGTTACAAAAGCCTAGGGTTCTTGTATGTATAATGACATTCTATCCTAGAATCCAAGAGAAATTGTTTGTTTTATCACCGAATTTTAAAGATAAAACTATGTAGCTTTCTCGATTTTATGTTTTAATCAATTATTAAAATATATTAAGTATACAATTTTTGGGTTTTATATTTGAAAATTTGACTCTATGTTGAATCTTGTTATCCTGCATGTGTATCTCAACCTAATGTAGGTTTAATGGTGACCAGACTTGTATGAATTAAAGTGAAACAAATTTTACATGTTTCGAATCGTGTGTGCAAAAAGTTTGGGTATAGGATCTATGACATCATTCACATAATCCCAGGTCTGCCTCATTAGTGTCGTTAAAATTAGTCGTTTAATATTCAGATAATATATAATAAAATCACCCTGATTTAAGTATGTAGTTGATTTCTCAAACTATTCCATATTTGGGAATCACTGTTTCGAACATATACAATAGTTTAGAATTAATATAAATTAGAATTATAAACATTTTCTGGAACGTCATCTCATCACAAGCGTAATCCCAACCCCACCTACAAGTACAAACCAATACTATATCATTTGAGAAATTATAAGATTGTTGTACCACTGTGTGGTGAAACAATTATTAATCTAGTGTTATTAATAGAGCTCGGGAAATATGCAAAATGCATATTAAGTGCATATTTGCATATTTTGAATAAATTCTATAAGTGGATATGCATTTATTAAAAGTACATATATTCGAATTTCTGCAAAAAAATAAAAATTTTCAATATGGACAAACATCTGTGGAAACAGGTAATGAAATAAGGGAAGTAGGTATCCCTCGGAAATACCTCACATCGGTATTAGCATAATACGCCCTATGAGCGATAAGCCGATTGCCGTCTGTCCTGTCTTGTTAGTTCAGTAAACTTTTGTTTGCTTAAGTGTTTATCAGAAGTGTGTGATAATGCCAAAACTAAGTGCTAGTAAATCAATTTTTCTGAAGAAGTGGATTAATAATAAAAAAGACTTTAAAATCATTGATGACAACCATATATTCTGCACAGTTTGCAACAAACCGGTAAGTATTATTATATCTAAGTAATTATTGTTTTAATTTTCAAACATTTTTCTAAAAATATAAGCCAAATGTAACTTTACGTTAAAATATAAGTTTTAGAATAGGTACTGTCAGTGTCTAAAAGTTATTTATTTTAAGGCACTGGTGTTAAAATTATTTTTAGCAAAGGTGTAAACATGGTCTTGACACTGACTTGCATACATTGTTTTGTTAGTCATAAATTGATACGTTATTTTGTATTTTATGATGAAAGTGTGACATTTTACTAAAACCTCTGATCTTTTTCAAGAAAAATTCTACGATCAAAATTCAAAAAATAATTTATAGGACACTTCGGGAAACAAATTTTGTAAAATTGTAATATGCAGTGTGTTTGGTTAACGCTGTTTCCAAGATCAAAATTGACTGAGGAAACCGCCCTTTGTTTTACATCCCGTATATACAATTTTAGTAGAGGTGAAAACCGATTAGTCTTAAACTGGCGAAGTAGTACAAGTTTATTGGTAAACTTTTTTATTTCCAATTTGCAGATTGTATGTGAACAAAGTTTCAAGTTGATTCAACACTTGGGCACTGCAACGCATAACTCTCGTGCACAAAAGCCTCAAGATTCGGTTCAGCAGCTCATCACTACAAATCAAACGAAAGTTTCGGACCAACACAATTTTAATAAGGATCTATGCAGTTTGCTGGTCGGCTGCAATTGCAAAATTGGTCAATCCATTATTCCAAAAATTTTTAACCTAGTACTGCAAATATGTTCCTTCTGCTACGTCCATACGAAAAAAATATATTGATTCCAACATGCAATTTACTGTTGAAGCGAGTAAAACCGCAATAGGGAATAATCCAATATGGATGTCTGTTTACGAGACGACGTAAACGACGATGTTAAAGGACGGTATATTGCAAATTTGGTTATAGGAAATAATATAATAAGATTCTTGACCCAGTATGAATTATATAAAAAATTCTCGGGAATTAGGTCACATTAACACTCTGTTATAGGAAATTTAAACGGGAGTGTAGCACCGGATATTTCGTTAAGGAGTTGCAAAAAACTAACAATCTAACTATTTCTAGATTTGTAAATGAATCTCTTAGTAACTTTTTTTACCTGAGCCGATACCAGCAGAAAAAATTTTGTTATTGTTAAGTGATGCTGCGCCATATCTGATCAAAGCTGGACAAAATTTAAATTATTTTTCCAAATTTAATACATGTTACTTGTTTAGCACACGCTTTAAATAGAGTAGCAAAGAATTTCCAATGGTTAATAGTCTTGTATCAAACATAAAAACATATTTTTAAAAGCCCCTCTGCGAGTAAAGGTGTATTAAGCTCGTTTACCTAATGTGCCTTTACCACCTGAACCTGTGATGACTAGATGGGGAATATGGTTAAATTCTGTGAATTTCGTAACCGATAATTTTGAGGAAATTAGAGACGTCATTTGTAGTTTCGATGTAGATAGCTCAGATGCTATAAAACAATGTGTGGAAGTTTTAAAAGTTATTAGAAAGTCATTTGGCACATATCCAAACCAATTTTGTAAATATTGTTGAATCAATTACGAAATTTGAAAAGCGAAACATTTCGTTGGACTAAAGCATTGAAATTATCAATTCAATAAATAAAAAAATTAAACACCTTCGGGATAGCATATAATAAATAAAATACCTTTCATACAAAGATTACTGCATTTTTTATAAATGCATAAAAGCATATTTTAGTGCATATTTCAACTGGTTTTTGTGCATATTTTAGGGTTTTTTAAGTGCATATTTCCCGAGCTCTAGTTATTAAATAATAAATTCCGAATTATCCCCAACTGAGGGTAACTCTTTGTTTGCATTATTAACCCCAAAAAGTGTTTAAACGGGCACATTTTGATTTCTAATTTGGTTTACTCTAATGATGGCTACTTGTTAGCTGAAAGATCCTCAGTACTTTCAATAGTATTTTTAGTGTATATCGGCGATTCTTTCTTATTTATAGTGTAAGAAAGTTCAGTTTAAGAGATTGAGTAAACTTTTATAATGTGACAATTTAATATAACCAACTATTTCAAGTTTATATTTTCAATTGTTAGGTAGCGTAAGACGTCCATATTGATTTTATGACATACAGTGGTTTCTTTTATAAACCCTTGGTACCTACATCTAGAAACTAGTTCGGTAAGTGCCAAAGATATTTATTCTGTGTTTCATCACTTCTCTTGGAGATATTTTTGGTAAGATAAATTTCTTAATTTTATTATGAATCATTTTATTTTAGAACCTACTCGCAATAGCAATTATGCTGGTAATTCCGATAAGTCTTATTATTTAACATTTGTTTTTCCACGAGACGGCAGCTGGTAAGAAAAATTGATAAGACTAATTCATAGATTCTTTCGTTCCCAATAAAATTTCATACGTAAATTGTAAACATTTTCCTGACACTGAAATAATTGGAGCAGACAAGATAACGTGATGAATCTGTATACTTGTGTTTCCTAGAAAACTTTCAAAACTTTTTCAAGATTGCGTACGTAGTTTATCCGAATCAAGCTTTCTATTTATCAAAAACAGTTCTAATCAAACCTGAAGAACGAGGTTTATCCCTATAACATTGTGATGAGATTTATGTCCAAACCTGACTCAAAGAAGATATTTTATAATGTCTTTATTACATACAAAATTCAAGAACAAAAAATGTAAGGAATATTTTCAGTATTACTTTGTTTTATAATTTTTAATGAAAATATGAATGAAGATCCAGAAGATTCTTTCAGGTTTTAGTATCGATAGCAATTTAAAGATTTCTTTTTTGCAGAAGATAAGTTTATACATTCATCTGAATTTGGTTGACTTTTGGAAAAGACGGGCTTTGTTCAAAGTAGTCTCACTTTGATTCTATTATTATCAATCATATAAATTCATTCAATTTAATTTCCTGGAGCTTATAATTATAATAGAGTCGGGAGTTTCAATTGTGCCAAATTCCAACTATATGAAAAGAATAACCTAGAGTTAGGAGTTTCAACTTTACCCTATTCCAACTATTTGAAAAGAATAATCGGTAATATCAAATGTCAGAATGGCTTAACTCTCTATCAAGCTAAACTGTGGCCAACACAAACATATTTCACCAACTTAGTCTAACTAAAACAACGTAACTAAAATATTGATGTCCAGTTTGAGTACATTTAACTTGATTCTGTAAACGAGACTTGACGAAATTGTCAAATATTTTCTTCAAAACCGCTATAACAATTCTGCGTTATTGATTTATTGGAACCTAGAGAATAATTTTATCCCGGAGACCTTGAACGGAATAGGTCTAAAGTAAGACCATGAAATTTCACTACTACTACTTTGAGAAAAAAAGGCTTGAAAGAAGGAATATCGCTGGGTAACAGTTGTAGCTTGAGATAGACACGAGTTTATTTAAAAAAAAAACTCATTCGATATAAATCTATAAATAACCAACTAAACTAGTATTCCCGCTTAAAATTCTGAAAATTTTTAGAAAAATTAATGATATGAGAAGTGTTAAAATATTAACTCCCTAACCAACATTCATATAAAAAACGGCCTTGTAATTTCCTATGCCGACGAACTGTTATAATTTTTAGTGGAAAAACATGGGAGGAAGTAAAAACCTATACTGAAAAAGGTATATATAAAATAAAAAACTGGTTAGACACCTTCAAATTAACCTTAAATGCAAAAAAACTAATTACATAGCCTTTTCTTTAACTGCAGCAAATCGCCCTGATTTTAATAATATTTTAGTTGAAGGTCTTGAAGAAACTTTATTAGAAGTGCCACACACTAAATATTTAGGATTTATTATTGACAAACACCTCAAATGGGACCAACATGTTTCTAAATTGACTAATTCAATAAGGAAGTTAATACGTAAATTCTATATACTCAGAGAAATATTAGGGAAGAAAGTTCTAATAAGTGTTTACAAAGCACTAGTTGAGTCCTTACTTAGATATGGTATCGTTATATGGGGAGGCCTCTTAGAAACCCATTTAACACCATTAAAGATAATTCAAAACTATATATTAAAAATCATCTATAGAAAAAAACGATTATTCTCTACTCAGTTACTCTATTCAATAAATATTTTAAACATAAGATCCTTATACATTTTAAATGTTTGCTCCTTTATCCATAAAAAATATGAAATTAGAAATTACATAATGCACTCTTATACAACAAGAAACAAAACAAATGAACATCTAGCCATTCCAAAATGTAACACCAACATCAATCTAAGATCATTAAATTATCTCAGTACAAAAATCTACAATACCTTACCCCTTGAAATAAGAACAATAACAAACAAACAAAAATTCAAGAAATGCTGTACAAACTGCATAATTAATAATCAGCAAAGTTTTGCAAATTTGTTCTAACCAATACTTGTTCTTCTCACTAAATGTAATAATATGCATATACTCAATGTTATCGGATCGCATTATAATTGTAATTATAATTATAATTGTATTATATCATACGTATATAAACAATATCACATACACTATATTCAAACTACTTATAGTTGCACATACAGAGGTTTAGTCCTCTAGGTGCTCATTCAGATGATGTACAATTTATTGTATTGTATTTAAATATTGTATTAATATCTGATATTTAAATAAATAAATAAATATAAATAATTTAAAAAATTATATACCTAAATAAATTATATATTTGTATACAGGATCACTACTATTATGTATGGAACACTCAAATATCTCGAGATATAAAATTGAAAATTGCTACACAAGTTTCATATTTTTTGGGTATATTTTACTTGTCGCATATTGGGAAGCCTATTCTAACTTCATTGTTTTAAGGCAATAGCGCTTGTATTTGGCACCGTTGGAAAGAGCATTTTTTCATATTATAACGATGTATATATTGTTTTTTTTAAGAAATAGATCGAAGAAGCTGGAAAAAATAAATCCCAAATTTTGTTTGAAATATTTTCACGAATGAACGCAACATTTTGTTTGAATGGTCATATTTTCAGAAATAACTATCGACATTCGGCTGATACTAATCCGCACTGGATGGAGCAGGTTCATAATTACCAAAAATTAACTATTTGGACGAGATTAAGAGGCAACAATATTCATCGATGGCAACCTGACAGAAGATGAGTAAGATCTACTGGAAGAAATATTATCCCCAACTACGCAACAGGCACATTTTGTTTAAAATTTAGTTTACTCTGATGATGGCTATTTGGGAGCTTCAATAGTATTTTTAGTGATATGGTGTATCCACAGTGCGAACTCTTCAATAGTTACTACTTTCCCAAACCGATGTTCGGCGACGAAACTATCAAATGGCCGGCAAGGTCACCAGTCTTCAAAAAGTCGGGTTTACGTTATCAGGTCAGACAATCTCAAAGTTCTCAAATTAAGAATTCGAAAAGAAATTGCCGATATAACGCCTATTAGGTGGGAATTCAAAAATCAAGGCTTCGTTCGACGCATCCATTGCTGCCAGGATATTAATGGTGGACACTTTGAACACCTTAAGTGAATAGTTTTTATTTTAAAAATGTTCATTAGAAATTTCAATTTTGTGCCACTATTTTTGGTTTTTGTCTTCCTAATGTTGGACGTATTTACCGCTGCCTGTATCATTGGATCTTTCTACCGATTTTGAAACTGTTGACTTATTGATAATTACGTTTTTATTCGGAAGTACTTTATTAAATAAAAATGTATCTACCTACAGGAACCGAAACACTTAAATCTATTTCGGAAAAAACCATAAAAAATTTACATCGTTGAAATAGGAAAAAAATGTTTTTTCAACGATGATATATTCAAGTAATGGCCAATTACAAAAATCATTTATATTTCAAACAGGCGACAATAATAGATAATGAAAATATGTGTCAAACATTTCCTAATGTATGATACAAAATATCATTAAGATATCCCAAACCGTTCTCCAGATATTTGACAGTTTCCATACATAATAACGATTCTGTATAATCATTATCTTAAGAGTTATGAACTATTGTAGAATACTCCGAGAATCAATCATCAAGGCGTTTTTTACGCATTCGATAACATAAAATACGACATTAATTTTTTTGAACGATTTCATTAGAAGTAATTCAATGTTTTCTGATGCTACTGATTTTTGATTTAGAGGAAGATCTTGAGAAACTATCATTACTTTTGTTGAGACGTCTTATAGATCATTTATATTGCAATTTATATCTAGCGCCTAATGGATCCGATAGTACTTAAATAGCATTCACAGTTATAACATTAGGAGAATAGTAAAATTCACGTACAAATATACAATACCGAAGTCGTTTACATACTAAAGAAAAAGTAACAAAAATATATAAATGCTTAATGTAAAATGTATCAGAACTAATATATTAAAAGAAATAAGCGTCATCTTTGGATTAACACAATAATGTCTTATACCCTAAAAATCATAAACTGTATCAAGGAAAAAAAATTAAGAAATTTTGCTACCGGACATGGCACCATCAAATGTAAACCAAAAACGGTAATGGTACAGATTGACCAAACTACCATACTAAATCAATCATCACAAATAACAAATACCACATAATTATTCATAAATCAAAAACGTATGTCTTCTACTGTATTCTAGGAATATTTGATAAGTTGAACGCCTCAAAAGAAATAATTTGTTTTGCGATATTATATGACCGTGAGATGAAATATGGTAGGTTGTCGTTTATTTTTCTATATTATTTCTAATATGTCGAAAACGTTTTTAATGTTACACCAATGTAACATTTCAAACATCCCTGACACTAAATTATGTATATTCTAGCATAGCCTACTCTAATAATTAGTAGCTTAATCCCTTGACCATGTGACGCTTGTCACTTGACCAACACAGGTCCAGACAGTGCGTGCGAAACAGGTTCAGTTTCAGTGGAGCAGTCCATATAGTAGGTCAAAGCTGGTGAATAAATATAGACAGCCAAATAAAAAATTCATTTGCTATGTAAACAATTAACAAATAGTTTGAGAGATTGAGTGAAATTTTATGACAATTTGTTTATTTTCAGTTGTTAGGTACTAGTGTTTTTATGGATTACATTGGTTTCTTTTATAAGCCTTTGGTAAACTAGTTCGGAAAGTGCCAAAGAGTTATTACGTATTTTTTATCAGTTTGAAGATATTTTTGGTAGGGAAATTTTCTTATTTTAATTTTCAATTATATCTCAGAATGCCTTTAAGTGTTGCGTAGGTATCTAATTGCAATTATGCTAGTAATTCTAATAAGACTTTTTATTCAACATTTGCAAAAATGAATTCAAAGATTCTATTGTCCCCAATAAAAATTCATTTTGTATGTTGCAAACATTTTCCTGATAACTGACATTATTATAGATGACAAGATAATAAAACATGATGGATCTGTACTTGTTCCATAGAAAATTTCCAAACCTTCATAAAGGTTTCGTACCTACTATTTTTCCAATTGAACATTTCTATTTGTCAAGAAAGTTCCAACGAAACTTCCTAAAGAAAGACGATGAACCAATAGAACAGATGATGTTGATTGACCTGGCTCAAAGATGATATTTTAAAGTATAATGTTTCGGTGTCAAAATTCAAGAACAAAAATTTCACTGAATTTTTTCAGCGTTTGTTTTTTTTTAATTTTTTTCATTAAAAATTTGAATCATGTTCCAAAGATCATTCCAGGTTTTAGTATCAACAGCAATTTAAGATTTCATTTTTTGCAGTGAATAAAATTCTACATTGATCTAAATTTGGTTGTCTCGTAATTCAAAGTGGCCACAATCACAATTTGACTGTCATATGAATTCAGTCAATTCAATATCATAGCTTATAATAATTGTATAAGAGTCTGGAGTTTTAACTTTGCCAAATTACAACTATTTGAAAAGAATAACCATTGACCTAAAATATCATATGGTAATTGAAACAACAAATTATTGATGTAATAAAATTTGAACAGAGATCGAGTAGTAGTCAGCCTGATGGTCACATGACAAATTCTCATTGTTCACCTGAAGAAGTCACTGTGTGGCGAAACATGTCATGTTTTCTTTTATTTTTATAATAAGTTTCTTTTGGAATTTTTCTACAGTGTATTGTTCATTTGTAATATTTTGGTCTAACCCACTAGTAGGCTACGATTCGAGTTTTTTTGGTATCTGATAAGCTTTATCATAGTAGTCTAGAAAATATTTCAATTTATTCTCAACTTCCAAGATGAGAATAGTATTCAATTTAGATTTGTCTTCTACTAATAACTAACTTCCCATATATGTTGGTTATTTACCAAAGTAGAAGATTGCAATTCAGTTAGTCACAATTAAAACAAATTTTTTACATATTACTAATGAGTGAATTGAACACCAACAAAGGCGAGATACCTGTTCACTTATAGATAAGTAATCTTACCTCTTTTTATGATGAATTCTGACAAAAGGTTCACAAGGTTTCGGTAACTTAGTTGAAAAAGATGTTCTAATTTAGTAATTTCTTTGCCAGTAGTTCTTGTGAAAACTTTGAAATCAATAAAACTCTGCATTTCTATTCATCGTTGCTACAAATTTTGGGGTTGGACATATTCTTAAATAACATGTTACTAGTTCCCAGTCTTATCCACATGGATCTTTGTTACGATTATCAATCCTCCCATTTAAAGTATTTGATATGGATTTGCATCATATACATTGACAAAATGTTTAGTACACTTCTAGTACCTAGTAGTTGCAAATTATTTTCTTTGAACTAAATATTTCCTTACAAATATACCTCCTTTACTCTTCTCTGATTCAGGATTAGAATGAGTACATTCATATATACCTCTTTTCATATAGAAAGTAGACGTGAAAATAATCATATTTGAATAGCGACTGCTTAGTAGAGAAATTTATGTTGAATATAGAAATATCAAAATTAGACTTATTTTGTTAATTAAATTTGATTATATTGACATTAATTCAAACTCTATGGGGTTCTCAGGGTGAAATTATTGAACTATTTTTTGTGGTTAAGAGTAATTGTTTCATATTTATAGTGTTATAGTGTATCCACAGTTGAACTCTTCTAGTTTATTGAATTCTGTTATCTACACTGAGGCTCCTCCAGTCTTTTAAAAGGCGAGTTTTCTTCACTTTCGATTCTAGATTACCTGTTGCAACTCGAAAATACCGGTCTCACATTAATACATGTCAAAAGTTACAATTTTTATTGGATCTTAGATATACCTTATATAAATAAACGTATAGAGCGATATTATCAATAATTTTACAAAATATACTTCAAATACTATGAAGTCACTCATGTGAAAACTGAAAAGTGCTTAAACCATTATACAATTACAATGTCCTAAGGAAAAGTTGGAAGAGCCCACCCCTGAATCCGATTTAGGTTGAACACTAAAATCAGTAAAATCAAAACAAAAACATCAGTTCCAGTAACAAGCTGGTAACTTATTCACAACAAAACAAAATAAAACTAAAACACCCTGCTCTATCGTCTATCTTTTATTTTTAATTTCGCGGCAATTGTCAAATCTTGTCCTTGAACTTAGGTAAATAAAAACAAAATTAAAAAAACTGTACAAAATTTATTATGAAAATATTATAATAACAAGGTAGAAATATGAAAAAAATCTCGACTATTTTGGGCTTCGAAATATGAAATTTACGAGCATCAGAATAAAACAATCCAAGTATGCCACACCTACAAAATGTCCGCGGATAGCCTTTGTTCTCGTCGCCATATTTGAAGTAAAATTTTCCCTAAACAACCAAACATATTTTATAAATTTTACCTTCTGAGATGTCGTTTGATGTGGATGCAGATGCAGGAAACCCAGATAAACCGTCTCCGCTGCACAATTCACCTGAATTTGAAGATCTTAAATCAAGCTTTATCCTTTTCGCACTGGATTCGTGTTGTTGAGCGTCAGGATAAGGATCCATCTTTGACACGAATAAACCGATAAACTATTTCGTATTTCGGCTATTTCCAGAGTGGAACAATCGGAAAGGGAGTACGCACAGCCAATTGCGCAGCCACCCATAATCCTTTGCAGTTCTAGCCGTCAGTGGCAGGCATTTATTTTGCGAAGTACTTGCGGAAATAAAAAGTTTAGACATTTCTGCTGTGAATTAAAAGTCTCCGTGATATAAAACAAAATGCCTAAAAATAAAGGTAAGAATATCTTTCGACATACTAAATTTACACCAGTCCAGAACATGAATTTCTTTGTTATCGTATGCTGTCTGCATGCACCTATCTAGCAATTTTGACAGCTTGTATTGTAAGTTTGCTTCCATTTATTGAAATTCTTTTGAATTAAAATTTTTTTAATTGAATATAAGTATCGGGAAGGTGTATTGAAAACATTATACAAATTTCGACAATATGTTGAGTATCTTTCTTATTCGTTTTCAGGAAAGGGAGGTAAGAATAGGAGAAGGGGGAAGAATGAAAATGAAACTGAAAAACGTGAGTTGGTGTTTAAAGAAGATGGTCAGGAATATGCCCAAGTAACGAAAATGTTGGGGAATGGTAGATTAGAAGCAATGTGTTTTGACGGCACAAAGAGGTTATGTCATATAAGGGGAAAACTACGAAAGAAGGTAATGAAACAATTGCTCAAAAGTTAGGTTAAAATAAAATAAAGGGAGTGTTTTCTGCACTTACAGGTAGTCGATTTCACCACAATCAGATGATATTTTTCTCATAATTACATAGCTCACCGAGTTATCATTATCATCTTTTCTATAAAATATAAAAGTTTTGTATTATAAATAAATTTATACAAAGTGGTTCACCTAGGAAGATAGCATCTTTAAACGAATCGTTAGACTTTTTGTTGAGCCAGATTCTCACTAAAATCTTTATATTTATCACAGGAAATATATACTCAACACATCACCCAACATATTTTCTAAATATTTAAACTGTAAGGTAAGGTTATAGATGCGATATTCAGGGGTGAAGGAGTGAAGGGGACAGTGTTGAATTATAAACTTATATAAAATAATGATTTAATAGTTATTTTATTTAAGTTTAGAATGGATTTTTCATCACATAATGGCTGAACTATTCAATTATATTATGATCCTTACGTACAGATTATGAAGATCCATTTGATAAAAGTTGAAAGTGGGGTAGTGTAGTGATGTCACACTATCGGAGCCAATTCACAAACAAACTTGAATTAATTATGCACTTAAAGTTACATTCAATGGCAGAATTCTCTGAAACTGAAACTGATAGTAATAGTTAGTGGCATGAATGCAAAATGAAATACATGAATATTTATAGAGGAACATTTCAATATTTAGGCCTTAAATTCAGTCATAAGCCCAAATAATATACTATGAAATGATGTGATAGTAATATTTCACCCAGTGAGTAGACCAATCTTTGTAATATTCTTCAAATGCTCCTTTTTAAAGCACCCATGTTAGCCAGTACCATATCAACAGAGGCTAAATTTTTAACCTCTAACGTCACATCAACTCTAAACATATTTGACTCGCCTGTTCTTTTACTTGCCTCACTATACATAGTATAAGGGAAATATTGCAATCGACCCAAAAAAAAAATTCCTGATTTTTGCGAATATATCCATCCATTTTGAGCTTTTCTGGACCGACCTAGACTATTTCTGAGATGATTTCTGTGTGCGTGTGTAAAAACTGGAGACTATTGTGCTGTTCCTATTGGTTGTGTGGATTTTGAATTTTTCAGATCACTCTCCAGTGGGGAAACATTGTGTTTAGGCTCGGTAACCCTGTTTCAAGTGGGGTTTTTGACATCGTTCAGTTTTTCAAGTAAAATTAAAGTATTTTCTTGAACCATAATGACAACAGCATTTTCTATTCATAAATATTTATCACACGCATATATTTAACCTGCAGAAGTGTCCAAAATTAAGATTCAAGCGATGTCATCAATGTGACTTCAAAATCTATTTCATGTGTGTTTACTCGGCAAATGTTAATACTTCATGTGACGGCAGGTGTCTGTATAAAACAAGGTTATATTATAGTGTGAATAGTTTTGAAAGTCAACCTGGCAGCAGGTGTTAGTATAGAACATAGAGTTGTAGTGTAATTTAACATCTTTCATTAGGTGCTTCATATCAAATACTACCACAGCTCAATTTTGGACCCCCAGTTTCCTTTTCAATTTGTACTTATATACTATGTGAAAGAAATTGGGTGTAACAAAAGAAGCATATTTTGAAAGATCAAATTGTCATTTCTATTCATCCAGTAACATTATTGGAACAACAGACATTTTTAGCTTTCCACCTAAAGTGGAATAAGATGCAGTTTTGCCTAAAGGTGAATGTTCTTATGTCATAGTTAACCAAATTGATGTACTTGAAAAATATTATATATTAAATCCTAATAATTTCTCTTGATTTTGAAAGGGTGTTATACGTTATATGTCTGCCACTGATACATTTGGAAGGTAGATTTGTAGTGGATTTATTGATTTTAATTGCACTACTAAATAAAATCATTGAAATACAAAATGAATTTATTAACTTTTAAATTCTAAATATGGAGAATAAATATTATGATAGTATCTGATCGAATGAATTGAATTTAATGAATTATACTCTTGTTATTAAGAAAACAGGTTACTATTTATAAAGCTGATAACTTGATATAAATATAAAAATCAAATTATAATAAATTCTCGGGAAATAGGTCACATCAACACTTATGTTTTATATTTTAGTCTTAATGTATGATTCACATAAAACGTGATTCCAAATCTGTAAATCATAGGACTAACGTTCAGACACTAAGTCATATTTATACTAGCTTAATTAATTAATATTCTTGCAAATTCCTACTTGCGTCCTTATAATGTTAAAAGTATATTTTAGGTAGAATTATCAAAAGTATATCTCAGAGGCCAGACCTTCTTTTATTACCTAATAAATCGTGACATCTGGTTCGAAAGTAAATACTTGAACGCGTCTCATTTGTTAGTCGTTCATAGACTATGATGAAATGTGTTCGTATTTTTTGAGAGTTTGTAACGAAGCTTAAATTTTGAAAGATTATTTAATTCAGATCAGGCAATAAATACGGATGTTACATGTAATTTCAGTTTGAACATTTCATTATTTCAATAGATATGAATGAATTCCGAATGTGTATTCCGTGATTGTCACTTGTATAAATCTCCGTTATTTCGAATAAGTATAATTATTCAAATAGATGAATCAAATTCATGCCCGTTCAAAATTGCATTTCATTCCGATAAAATATGTTGCAAAAACAGGGGTCTGGCCAGTTAAGACACCAAATTTTGAACATCCTTATGTATAAAAAGGGCGAACAACCTAAAAAACTCGGATAACACTCGTTTAGTCCGCCGAGAGAAACTACCAGGGCGTCATGTGCGCGAATTTGTAGATCTAAAAAGTAGCGTCACTTTTATACATTGTTCGGGGCATAAGTAAAAAACCCTGGGCACAAAATGAGGAATTGGTGGAGCATACCTGTCCAGAACCTCGGGAAACATATAAAAGCCGTGACAGTCAAAAGATCGCTCTCTTGTGTTTTTGAATTTCGATCAGTGCAGTTACTCTCTTGTTTTTTTTTGAATTTCAAGTATAAATTAGTACCGCTGAAGTGTGATCATATAAGAATCAAAGTGAATTAATTACTCGAGTTTGAGTCAGGTTTAAAACTGTGGATTAATAATAGTTTTCCGTGCAAGTGAATTGTTTCAGAAGGTAAATGAGCAAATAGTTTATATTTTTGGGCATTACGATATATTGATTTCCGTAATTTATGATTGTTATTGTAATTGGTGAACGTTTGTACGATACCTGAGTTCCGTAGCAGTCAGTAATTTGAATTGAAATAATTGAGTTTATCCCGTTATAGGTCAGATCGCGCACGATTTGGATTTACGCGCGAATTGAAATATTCCAGTAATTGTATAGTGTGTCTGTTTGAACGACAGGGGCGTCTTTGGTATATTTGTGCACGCCGTGCTGATACCGGAAGTATAAGTATATCATATACGACCAAACCGCCAACAGTTTGTGCACGCCGTGCTGATACCGGAAGTATAAGCTGAGGGTGGTTGTGTGATTGTGTGACGATTGAGAATCGTAATAATTCCCTTAATACTATGAGAAGTCCTCGGCCGTGGATATAGGGGTTATTGCAGATAAGATGATTAGGGTTTGTGCACACTGTGTTGATACCGGAAGTATAAGCCCTAATTGTTTAGGTTCCGAATCTGTAAAGTGTATGAAGACTAACACTGACACACAATTACCGGGTACTCCGTGAAAGTTAGTACAAGGGCGGGTGAGGTGACAGAATAAACTCAATTAGAGTAATTAACCGAAAAATAGTAAAATCTGATATCGTACAATCGGAAAACTAGTGCAAACAATATTTTCCGTACCAACCGAATATATCGTAGTGTGATTTGAACATTTCATTTATTAGTGCTGCTATCTAAAATTTACCGAATACCGTTCATTAATCTAGGACCTGTTTGATTCGTACTTTTCCGCAAATTGATCATTCTGAATCATTTATCAACCGATCCCGTACCGCTGAATTGAATTTAGTACATATCGTAGAGTAGATATCTTGAAAGAGTTTTCATTTACCGTTTGAGCTTCATTACATTTTTCCGTCTGGGTGTAGTTTTGTGAAATAATACCGTTCAATTGCATTTAAATTGATTATTCCGAAAGTGTACTTGTTATATTTATCATATATTTTAATATTTAGAATTCCCCGTTTTATTGAATTATTTCTGCTCCATCTTCAAACGAGCTAAGTTATAACCAGGTATCAATTGTAATTAAAGCCTACAATTTCGATACTGTTTTCTGCCCATTGGACTCTGGTTATACTTCACTGTAGATACCCTAGGGAAAAGGCTATCTTTAGATAGCATAGTGACAAGCCTTGTGGAGAGGACCCTAGCAGAAGTCCTCAAAAGGAGTTAACCTTCAGAAAATCTGGCGCCCGAGGATTTGAAATCAGCACTTTACCGAAAAGTCGCAAGGAACACGTTATAAGTTCTACTAAATAGTGGATTCTTGATATATTATACTTGTAACATTGTTGTTGCAATTTCGATTGCGTGTTTCTGTTCGTTTCGGCGACGTTGGCATTTTAAACGAAATTGGTGCGATAAGGACGCTTTGTGTTGATACAATTAGTTCTAAGTAATCAGGTTATTGAAATAATAAGTCTTCTGATGATGGTCGTGATACCGAAACGTACGTAAAGACTAAAATATAAAACATGAGTGTTAATGTGACCTATTTCTCGAGAATTTATTATAATTCATACCTGGGTCAAGAATTTTTATAATAATCAAAATTTAAAAATTAATAATCATAGATTAAAATGTATCCCACAATATTAATTTTTAAATTATAAATATAGAGAGTAAATATTATGATACTATCTGGTCGAATGAATTGAATTTAATGAATTATACTATATGCTCTTGTTATTAAGAAAACTATGGTTACTATTTATAAACTGATAACTTGATATAAATATAAAAATGAATAAACATAGATTAAAATGTATCCCACAAATTCTGGTGTTAATCAAATTCATTCGGACTTTCAAATTGGAAATTCACAATACATGTACCATTAACTATATATATAAACATGCAAAAGTGAAAATAACTCTAGAAAGCCTGGAGCAATTGGTTTTTATGAAATAACTTATTAACAATATTTACAGGTGTGGATAAACCAGGGTGACATTATTCTAATTGGGTTGAGGGACTATCAAGATGCAAAAGCTGATGTAATATTAAAATATACATCTGATGAAGCAAGAAATTTGAAGACTTATGGTGAATTCCCCGAGTCTGTTAGAATAAATGAAACTGTTACTTTTGTTGAAGAAGGTTTCGATGAAGATATTGAATTCGGGGATGATTTTAGTTCAGCTGATGAAGCAGATCCTGTAGATGGCGTAAGTACAAATAATGTGCTCTTAAATGTATCAAAATTATTTAACGGTTAATCCCGAACCGACGATGTTGCCATAAATATTACAGTGTGTCAACAATTCTACTTCTTGATACAATTTCTTCTTTCATACACATCACGAATTGTGTACCAATTGACGCCCACCCCTCTTTTAATGTCACAAGCTATGCTTTATTCGACTAGGATGTAGATGCCTGAACAGTTTGTGATAATGATACATTGGCTTTTCATGTGTATATTTTCATTCATTGTGTGCATGGAACATCATAGTTTCTGTAAGAACTAAAATATGTTCTGTTGAGATAATAATTGCCTCCAAAAAAAAAGTCATCAACTACCTGAATGAGTTAACAGGTTTCAATATTCCAATTCTTTAGGAATAAAATCACCAGTTTTAAAGATTCCCGACTTCTTAAACATTACCAACATTGTATGATTTCAGATCTGATGGCAAATAGAAGAAATACCTACCAACAATAAGACAGTCACAATATCTCCTCTGAATTTGAGGGTTTTCTCAGAACCTACTCCTATATGTAGATAAAATAAATTAATTTAACTACTTGCACCCTGATTTATTTTCAATAGTAAATTATTAACTGATGTTTGTACAGCTTTCTTTATGTTGTGTAATATGTATTTATATTTTCAAATATATTGAGTACTTGTTACAAATATTTTTAGTATAGACCTTTTGAACACTATCAATTTTTTTTTAGGTTTTTCTGTAGAACGTATGTGTTGGGTTTTTTATTATATTGTTTCAAATAAAGTAAAAAAAATTGTAAAAATTTCGAATAAACAATTGAAACAAAGATCAGATTTCTTTCATATATAGAAATTATAAACGTCAATATTCAATTAATGTGGGGGTTGTACTTGAACCCAATGAAGTTTCAAGGTTTATTCTAGCATAATGTTTGAAAGAACCACATTTAAAAAAAATTTGTATACGCTTGAAAAATGAGGTGTTTGTCAATAATAGAAAAGTAAAGTTTGAAAATTACATCACTGGTAATGAGTTCATGAGACCCAAGGAGTTACTTCTTACGGGATCAGTAGAAAATGCAGAATTTTGGCAATTGAAAGTTGAAATGTTATCAAATTCTTTACCAACTAATGCTTCTTTCTAATGAAGATGTGTTAAACCCAAGTCTAAACTATTATAATTAGTTCCACCACTTCGCATTTTCAAGACGGGGTTTATAGATTGCGTTATCACCGGTGGATAGGAGAGTCTTGCGAGTTAAACCAAGCCAGGCGCATTGAATTGTTTTGCAAGAGCAACAAGTAAAGCGCTATAGTAGGTTGTATCCATAGACCTATTATCCTAAGGAGACGGAACATCTCATTCATAAAACTCCATTTGACTTGTCGCAATGATTATATGAAGTATGACAAAGAAAACCAAGGGACCACTTTGTCGTCGAGTCATAATTACTCCTTATTGGCAACGATGTAATTATGATTGAAAAATTGGTACCACTTGTAAGGCAACACAGCTACGAGAAATACGGAAGCTGTCAAATTGCGTAGTACAGAACCAAGCCCCCTTCATAAAAGGTGCGCGGCGTTGTCGCTTTCTGAACAAATCATGCAATGGAATGGAATAGTTCTATATTTAAAAATTTAAATATTCTATAATTCGATTGTATATTCCAGGTTACCATAAATTATGGAATATTTTTCAGAGAAAACGACATTTCAACAGTATTGCTTCTAATATAACCAATAAATAATGCTATGGACATTTTTATAATAATTACAAATCTCAATCCGGCACACAGAACAACTAATCGGGCAACAGCACATTCTATACGGCCATACTTGTAATATACAGCGGTCTGAGTGGCACGAAGTTTAGCAATGTCTGCTAATAGTTATAGCCTAATTTCGGACTATAAAAGCAACTGTAGCTGCCTTCACAGTTATCTTATAGCTGGTTTTTGAATATTGGTATTCTACCGGGATATCAAAAATTATCTTGGTTAAGGGTGGTTTTGGAATGTAAAACGTGTGTCTTACTTTACGTTTGAAATAATTATGTCAATTAATTTGAAGTTTCTAAAAGTGCGAAATTTCGCAATTTTATACGAATATTGTAACACTCGGAAGTCTTTAGCGCTTTGGACTCCGGGATTTTCACCTGGCCTATCGAAATTAGAAGGTTCGAATTATCTAAAAACATAATTGCATGAACGCCAGACGTTCTATGTAATTAGCTACGAACGAAATCATTTTGACATATGCCTCGAGGAGCTCGCTGAGCGTAAGTTAGAGTTTATATATTTAACCTCGGTCTTGTTAATTTGGGGCCGTCTCTTGCCTCGTGCGATCAGCGCCAGCTGTGATAAAGTGTTTTTGGCTATAGGCCGCTAGCTTTTACCCGCTTCGTGTATATTTTAGTCGCGAGAAAATTCTCTTTGGTACGTCGCACGTTAGATGCGCGTAGCTGAGATCTGAGAATAGCTCAAACTCTTAATTAAATTTTCCTATTTAATGGACATTTATCGAAATAAGAAGGGTCGTCGGGCACGGTCCGATACTAAATCTAACTACATGGAGCGAAAAAGGCACGCGAAAAGTTGTCGTAGTGCCGTATTAGGTACAACCAGTTTACACTTTTCTAACTCGCGTGCTACGGGCTTCTCACGTGAACGTCATTCGATTTACGGACAATTAACTATTTCAAAACAGTTTTTGACCCTGATTGTGGCTATCACGACCTCTGAAAAGGTTCAAAGTTCACATAATTATTTCATAATTTGTAGTTCATTGTTGTTTTACAACTGAAATTTGTAGGTTATTGATGATGTCAGTGTGACAGTGACATAATTATTTCAAACGTAAAATAAGACACGTTTTAGATTCCACAACCACCCTTGACCAAGATAATTTTTGATATCCCGGTACTAGCCGCCAAAGTCTGCCTAAACCTTTATAATTTCATTTACTGCAATTGAAAATGGCATTGATTCTTATAGCAGCTTTTTTGCGGGAAAGAGAAAGAACTCGTGAATTACTACTGAAGATTCTTTATTGAGTTTTCCAACTGTGATGATCGTGTTTAAATGTAAACAATTCTGTCTCCTTAGGATAATAGGTCTATGGTTGTATCTTAACAATACGCGATGCGTACAGGCCACGATCGTACATACAGGTCTGGGAACTCTATGTTTGATATGAGTCTCTTACATGTCGCCAAACTCGTAGCCCTCGCTCAGCCACCAGCTAGCGCTTGGATCGAAGTATGGCAACAATCACATTCAGTAAAATAATTTTTCTCGTAACGCATTATTTACTATTCTGATCTGAGAGAGGAATAGAACTGTTACTCTTGTCAAAATGTATTACCTTAAAAATAACTTCCCCTTTTTCGTTATACATGCTCGCACACATAGAAGACCTCATTGTTACGATTTCTATCCGGAATCGCAAGCATCCACTTTTTTCGCATTTCCGCATCTTTCGGCACTTTCGTTGCTTTACACTTTTGTACCCCGTTTTGCATTTCGGCACAATGCACGGTTTCTTAATTTTTTTCTAAAAACGCCGGTATTCCTTGTGTTTACAAGTTAACAATGACAGTTGCCACAGAACACGGTCGTATGCGTGCCAGAGATCATTCCTCGACTCATGCGCCACCCTTTTGGTACTATGCAACAGATGACGCTTAGCGGACTCACTTCTCATATGGGAAACAGCCTCGAGTTCCCAGATCTGTATATACGACCGTGGTACAGGCCGACTAACTCGCTTCACTTACAGCTATAGAAGCACGGTTAAACATTGATTTGAGAATTTTTAATTTCGTCTGTTTTATGAAAAAATAAAATGAATTTTCAGTACCAATTTCGATTCAATTTTAGTTGTCCTGATGCAACATGTAAATGCTCTAGCTAGACGTCCGGCAAACGCGATACGTTCGTCCATTTATCCCCATATTTGTTGTATCTCGCTCGCACTTATTAAATCGCTATTGTTAAGTTCCGTTACCCATTTAAACAAAAAGAATTATTCATTTCAACACGTGTTTTGGCTGTATAATTGGCCCCTGTCATAGAGATAGCCCTGTTTAAACCCATGAGCAATGTTCAATGGTCACATGTTGCAAATCATCCCTTGCCTAGATAACGGTATTGTATTACCTCTCGTATTTAGTGCATCTTATGTAACATATGTATTTTGTCTAAGACACGGAATTCTCAGAATTTCTCATGCAAAGATATCTTACTACCTAAATGTCTATTGGTGGAAGTTGGGTAGCAATATGTGATTTTTCATTTTTATACATCAAGAACTATGATACAAAACCATTAAAGTTCATCAATCATATAAGCAACTTGATTATTTGTCTGTTTGTAATATACCTACAGTTGAAATTAAATAATACTTGAAAGTTGTTCGAGTGTTTAAATTAGAGGTGCTGTAACGTACCTTGTTACTTTTTGGTGATTTTTACTTACTACGGCTTCAATACTCCTTCAAGTCTACCAGATCTGAACCCGATTGACTTTTATGTTGGTGTCTCTGGCGCCAGATTTTTGTCAAGGCTTACTCCTCGTTAAGGGCTTCTGCTAGGGCCCTTACCACAAAGCTTATCACTGTGCTATCTATTGCTAGCCTTGTCCCAGGGTAGTCTCAGTGAAGTAAGTAACCAAGGGGGCAAAAGGACAGACTGAATAGTATTAGATTTGAAGGCTTTAATTGCAATCAATACTTGGTTACTTCTTGACTACTTAAATGATGTTGCAGAAAGTTATGTTAGCAAACACGGAATTTCCCTAATAAGTTTATTTATAGCTTGAACATAGATAAATAATAATTGATTCTGTCAATGTAATAATAATTCTTCCCGACCCGGGGGAACCACGAGGAAGCTCAGAAACAATAAACGCGAAGAAAGCGGACCATGATGCAGGCTATTTCCTCATTATAGCCTTACAAACAGTCATGTGAGTATCACTAAAAACGGCTATTCATGCATCAATTAGCAAAATTACCTAATACTTCAATGGTATCTGGCGGAACATTTACTTTTGATTTCGGCGGTCTAAATGGTTCACTCGCTCTGCAGTTAGCTCACTGACTATATCTGTAATAATTCTAATAATGATCAACGCTTGCGAGGCGTTCTTTTATACCAACCGAGGTGCTGGTCAAGTCACCTACACCAGCTCCAGCCGAGTCCTTTTTGCTAATTTCGCGCTCATGATGGTCCACCAGTTCCTCGTATTTGTTTCATTTCCGAGTAGGTCGTGTCACAACGCGCATTACTTGTTGATTGTTACATCAAATTAAATTACTTATAGTGCGTATATCTTATAAAATATCACTGTTTGTTCGTGAAAAGTTTTATGAAATGGCACCATTTAATAAAAAATCACCTATTTGGGAATATTATGAAATTTGTAGTGAAGAGAATAAATTGGCGGTTTGTTTGCTGTGTAACAGCAAGATCTCGCGTGGTGGAGTAGGGAAGAAAGCAAGTAAGTAAAATTATTACGTACATTATAATTAAGTAAAACCATTATAGTTATTTTAATTATTTACCTAATTGCTTGTAATTTTTTTCCTTGTTTTTTTGCACGGTAGGTATTTTAATTCAGACGTCGACAAATTTGATATAAATAAGACCTATTTTAAATAGATACATTTTATAATTTATATACTTATTCTGTTTGCAAGTCAGAAGCAGAAGTGACGCCAGAAAAATGCAAGTTTAAGTTAAATTAATCACTAGTTTGAAGTGCCATTTTTTAAGTTAGATTTTCATTGTTTAATTATTGTTTGTCTTTTGTTTCCAGCTACAACTTCTTTAAAAAACTACCTTCAAAACAAACATGCTGAGCAGTACGCTATGTTAGCTGAAGCTCCATCGGCAAGTGGCAGCAAAAATGAGGGTACTCACACTCCTACCGATTCCAAGATAGCAGTATCAAAGACGTCAAAAAATAAACCGTTAACTCTGAAGGAGACAACTGAAAGGAAATTGCTTTGGGATATTAATGATTCGAAATCAATAAAATATCATTATTTAATCGGTGAAATGATTGCCTTAGACAACGAACCATTATCTCTTGTTGAACGAGTAGGCTATAACAGGCTTATGGAAAAGACGGTACCCCAATACAAAATGCCTGGTTGCACTTACATGACTAAAAATTATGATGAAGCCGTTTGCTGGTTCACATAAACTGGTACAAATATCGCGAAAAAAGTAAAGAACTCAATACTATTGCAGAAAGATGGAATATTTCACATAGCAAGTTAGCAAGATCCATTTTCTTGTCCATGACAGTGGAGCCAATATGATAAAAGGTGTACGAGACGCAGAATATGATTCTGCCAAGTGTTTTAATCATTTACTACAACGGACTGTCGAGGAATCACTAAAGTCTATATCGGAAATAACAGAGATGTTAGCTGCTGCAAGACGAATTGTCACCCATTTTAACCACTCTGGTATATAACCGTTCGAAGAGATTACAAAAATAACCAGCTTGAGTTATTCCTGCATTTCTGAGGTGATTCCACATGTTGTCACGTTGTTAAAATACCTGAGAAAGGAAGAAACAGGAAAGAGAACACCAAATGTATTGAGCATGAAATCTTCACTACAAGCTGAACTTGAAGCGCGCTTCAACTTTAATGGGAAATACATATATCTGATTGCCACTATTCTTGCCCCGCGTTTCAAAACTAGTTTTCTGGGATTAGTTCAAACACAAAGAGCAAAACAAAAAATTCTTTTAGAAGCTCTGAGAAAGAGTTGTGATGAGTTTCTGGAACTGTTTTGAGGAAGCCGCTAAAGAAAATATGCACACAGATAAAAATTTAGTGGAACAGAAAAGTTCAATTGCAAATGAAATTAGTTTTTACATGAAAACTGTTCGCCTAGATCGGCCAGCAGACCCTTACAAGTGATGGTCAACAAACGCAAAACAGTATCCAAGCCTAGCAGAATGTGCTAAGATTTATTTATCATCTCCCGGTAGCAATGTATATATAGTGAGCGGTTATTTTTGGAAGCAGGAATAATTTATGAGGAAAAGCGCAATCGTTTGCTATCAATAAAAGCTGAAAAAATTGTTTTCTTTCATCATAAGGTGTTAAATATGCTAATTTTTCATTAAAATAAAAATTGTTCAGAGTAATATTTTTTATAAGTTTTTTTTCCATAATTTGGTATTCGGTATTGAATGGGTATTCGGTCGAATACCGAATAATAAAAAAAGTTGCCGAATACCCGAATGGTAGCCGAATATTCGTGGCATCTCTAGTTTAAATCATTTCACTAAAAGTTAAATCAATTGAGTCATACAAAAAAGTTTTACAATCAGCGTCAATTATCCTCTACGCACCACAACTATACACCGCTGATTTAAACTCGATCTTAATAAACCAACGCTAGTTGATCCCGTCGGAATTCGACTGATGATTATAACTAACAGGATTTTTCAAAAATCTCACGGTATAATATGTATACAAAAAATATAACTCGTTTTTTGGTACTTATAGTACATGTTATTTCTTCATTATGTTACTACTGAAACCAGTTGAATTACTGAAATACATCTCTAAACACTATAGTTACTTTCTGGAACGTTTTGAAATTCTAAATCTTGAAATGATTCCACCCGAAACATCGCTACGCATAACTTACCATGTAGATATTTTGCTCACCAAAGTGAGGGAAGTCAGAGATCGCCTGATCACTGACTATTTTATAATTAATTAGTTCCATTTAATAGTTTTGTTCATATAGATTATTAAACGTCACTTTGAGCTAACGAAGTTGAGAAACTTCAGCAAATAGCGTTGGTTACAACGAACTCCTAAGTGGATTATCACTACCTTTTAGCGCAATTAGGAATGATTAAAAATTCTTCGAATGTATGAACATAAGATTTTTCAATGAACTTATTTTTCAAGAGTTCATAGATTATGTGGGATTCACTCACACTACTTCTTTGTTCTTCTGACGACTACTTCTTGGGTAGGAAAATGTTTTTGCTAATAATTTTCGAATTTGTATACCGAGAACAGTCACTTTCGACTTACACTTCTTTGGAGGATGATCCTTGTCCGATATTCTAAGAAATATAATCTTTGTTGGTTTTATTTTTAATTTGTTTACTGAGATCGATTACTTGTTATGCCATGGCATCTGATTAAAATACATTGATGCAGGAATACTATCATAGTCTATGAATCCTATTAACAATTTCATCAAGCCGTAACCATAGAGATCATATAGTATAGAGGAGTAAAGCCCCGTCTTAACGCGAGAAGGTTTGAAAAACTTATCCGTTTCCCACTCCGCGGGCATTACAAGGTGACGTTCGAGCGTTACCTCTAACTATAGTTACACGCGGTCATCTAAGCGCGCGGTTGTAGGAGAATAAGGGTAACGAGTTAAAATACCGCAGAGCGGGGTACGGATAACTCATGGCGTAAGATCGAACATGGTATGCAACGAATACATAGGCTATGTAGGGGCTTTACTCCTCTATACTATATGATCTCTATGGCCTTAACTCCAAAATTTAAAAATGTGACTGAACCACTTTTTGCACTGACCTCTTCAGTTGTAATAGATAAACCGAAATATTTGGATCAATTTTTAGACCCAACAAAATTTATAGAATCAAAATCAGACCCTACATATTTTCAGCGAAGAAATCTCGTTTTTTAAATGTGAATTCTCAACCACCTTCTCTATATGGCTTGCTGAAAATTTACAGACAAGAGACCCTTTCCTGGGACAATAGGAATAGACTAGGGATTATCTACTCTGTGCTAAGGTATGCAAGTGCAACCCATAGACCATAGTATAGAATCTCTATGATGCAAACTATAACCTTTAACTTCTATTATTTTTATTTATCAGTTAATTACCCTCACTCAACATAATAGTTCTCTCTGTCATCTCATAAGTAGAGAATAGGGTAGAGTTGTAGGAGAAAAAATATATGAAAACGAAAGCAAATGAGTGGAGTTATCATTTTAGTTGTAAATCTTAATCTACATGAATTGTTGAACATGTTTTGAAACAAAATTATAGCCCAATGCGTTCTTCTGTTAGCTATATTTTGTCAAGTACTACTAGTGAACCTAATATGTCCCATCCAGACTATGAGCAGTATTCTCATGATCATGCTACTTTTTTAATATTAATCAGACATATAGGGCCTCAACTAAAACAAAAATTGTTCTATAAGTTCTATGAACGTATTAGTAAAATTAATAATGTAAAAATAACAGATTCGACAGCCCAAGTACGTAACATATTCATGCGTTATGTTAAAGAACATCCTGTTGAAAATAATGATTGGGGCGATTTTCAAACGCACAGGCGACTATTAGGTTTAATATCCATAGGCAAATATGATTCTCAACAAGAATTAAATGAAATATGCAGAGTACATGAAAGCTTGAAAGTGAAATATACCAATACCTTATTCGACTCAAGATGTGTACTATTTGGACCACCCAAAGAAATAGACAGCCCGACAGACATATCTAGTTCAAGCGATGAAAACATTAGCAGTACTTCAGAAACTAAAGAAGGTTTGTGAATAAATATTATGTAGGTAAGTTGGCTTGGAGGTGAATACTAGGATAGATCTAATAAAATCTTTGGTAGAGATTTGCAAAAATTGCTAATAGATAAATTTAATATTATTCATTGTTTCTATGACTTAGTGATGTAATTCTTTAGGAAGCTGTGTCCCAGCTTCTAATATGATTGTTTCCAGTCTTAACCAGTATGGAACGTACTTGCTCATACTTTTTTATATTTATGAACCTAATTTGGTGTATGTGCACTTCAATCTGCACTTTTAAATAATAGTAGAGCTCAAATATTCTACTTCTGAACTCTTCTCATATTGCTTCTTTACTAATATCTGCTTTATTCTACTTCATAAGAAGATTGTCTGTATATACATCATATGGAATAGGTATTCAGTTGATGTTTGGTATAATGAGAAGTCTATTTGAGTTTTGAATATTTTTATATTTTATGTGATGTCTAAATCTTTCATCTTTATACTCTTTCAGAATTTCAAAATATTTCCTGCATTGGTTGCTTTAAAAAGAGTATTTGAAATCGATATCTATGAAATATGATTTTTGTTCGCCAAAGTCTGGGGAAGAGTTAGACATATACAGTGACTTTACAATGTTGATATCGAATGTTATATGTTACATTGACGATTCTGGTTCCGACTTTTTGAAATTTTTTGAGTTTGCAGCTTCCTCTTTGAAAACGAATAATGAGATCAATAGGTCTGGTAATAAATAACATAAGCGAGGCATGGAGGGTTGTCGGGATAAATTGGTGATATCTATCACTCAAGACTCCAACTGCACAAGTTCAACCTTTCCATGGCCTGGATTGACTACCGCAAGGCATTTCATTCAACGTCACATGAGCTATTATTGAACTGCCCCAACGCTTTGCGGTACCAACCCCACTAGTGAGATGCATGGAACATCTGTTGCCACTCTGGAAGACTCGTTTCGCCATCACATCAGGCACACGACGTGTATTGACAGAATTGGTAACATTCAAAAGGTGTGTTTTCCAAGGAAACTGTTGAGTCCCCTCTTGTTCAATATCTCACTGCTGCCGCTCTCCGTTGCATTAAGACGAACTCGTGGATATTACCCTGGACCACCGAACGACCGGAGGCATCAGATCACCGATTTATTTTACATGAATGACCTGAAACTGCATACCTCTGGATAGAAAACTTCCATCAGGCTCTCAACTTGGTTAAAGAATATACACGAGCCGTAGGAATTAAGTGCGCAGTGTTTCATTTGAGGAGAGGACGATCCGGAAATCCACGAGAATATGCAGCTTGCCGACGAAAGCATCTTTACAGATCTTGATGCTGGAGACCCCTATCGATACCTGGGAATTGAACAGCGTCCTAACTATGACGCTTACCAGGTAAAGGGGGATCTCCGCGGGAAGTACAGAAACATTGTTCGAAAGATTTGGTCATCCGAACTTTCGAGTGAGAACAAGGTGTCTGCAACAAATATGCTTGTCGTTCGAGTCGTGCTCTACTCTTCTGGAGTGATGGGAACTTGGTCTCGAGTTCAAGATCACTCGTGAAGGCCAACTAAAGGGCGTTCTCGAGTTGCATTCTTCTCCCCTGATAATTCAGATAAATGCCGCGGAGCAAGATCTTATACTATTGCGGCATGTTGAAAATCTGATATGTTTTCTACAGAAACATCTTTTCCACCTGCTGTCGGCATGTCCAGCAAAGGCGGCCTCTGCGTACACTCATCGCTATAATGCGGCCCTAAGGGTGATGTATTACCATCTAAGGCATTCGTTCAGAATAGACCAAGAGCCGGTGGTACCTTTCATGTCAGGTGATATTGAGTCCGTTAAAACAAAAAAGCGAAAAATTACCCGTTTCCGACCGTCAAGACCTCCTGTTTAACCAGATGGCCAGATATTTATGATTTATGATGTGTATAACCCACAACTTACTTATAAACCAGCAAAAGAAAACCACAACAAATTTATATATTTGTATTCTTGAAAACGAATCTCTAAATTTTATTTTAAATCTACATAGTCTATTTTTCAACTTTCAGGCAATGAACTGTACACTCTTCTTTACTGATTTATTATATTTTAGTAATATGGTAAAATATTTCAGAAAATCGTCCCAAAGAAGATAGCAATGAGATGTCAGTCGAAAAATTTACAACACCAAGTAACTTCAAAACACGAGCTTTATTTTATACTGAATCAAGTTCTTGTACAGACTTAGAGAATCAGATATTAGAGTTCATTAATTCTCTGTTTTGGATACTAGATTCTAAACGACTTGAGAGATCGAGGGAGAAGCTGGAAAGGGTATCTTTACTCCTAGCACCATTTGAGAAAAAGGACTTTGTGGGGTTAGATATGGAATCTAGAAATAGAAAAAAGAAATGTACTGGAAGAATGACTAAGCATTTAGGTGATTTATGCCTCCAAGCGGGGCTGCTGTCAGAAAGTTTAACATATTACACCAACGCCGCAGAAACTCTCAAAGCTGTTAATGATTGGTTATGGTTGGGCGCTGCATATGAAGGATTATGCGCTGCATCATCTATAATACTCTATCCAAACATGCAAAGAGGATCAATGTTACATCGCAATGCTAGTCTTCAGGAATGTTCACCAAAAAAATTGAATCCAGTTATTCCATCAAATGTACCCGATTTCACACCTAAGAAAAATATTTCCTACCTTCTCACATGTGATGATATTTCTAAAAGGTACAGAGAAGCTATCATTCATTACAGCAAATATCAAAATGCAGGTGAGGATTGAGTTTCCTTCAATGTATAAAAGTGATTGATACATTTTGCTTTAATTTCTTGCATCATTGATTATGCTACTGAATAAATCCGAATCATTCATTGTTACGATTTTTATTTTATTACATTTTTGATTGCTTTTAATAATTTCCATAATTGGTTTCTTCTTGAAGAGTATTTAGTATTTATATCTATCAAATATGATTTTTTCACCCCAACATAGTATGAGGGAAATGAACAGCTAGTCACGTTTGTATGTGTATGTGTAATATGTAACATAGAGTATATCTTAAAGTCTTTCATTAGCGGCTTCTAAATCATTTCTAATATATTTTCTATCCCTACAATACATTTTACCGCAGAAGTGTCGGAAACCGATTTTGCTCACAGAAGTGAGTAAAGAGAGTGATCAATTGTTCACAGTTCATTCAACAGGTACTCTTTGCAAAGTTAACGATTCTGTTCTGTTGTTGTTTTTTACATGAATAAAACCGAACATGCCTCATACAAAATACAGCATTACTTTTGGTGTCTATGAATCTCTTCGCATTGTGGTGTGGTTTTACAAGAAATCATTCGCCAGCTCATTTTACTGAAAATAATTTACGATTGCTTTTAAAATTTTTCCCAAATTATTTACATTGAGTAAGTGAACTAATAGTCCAGGCAATAACCCGGGAAAAAGCCCATAATAAAAAAAAAATATAGTAAGCTAAAATTTCAAAAAAAAATAAATTTGCATTTTCAGGACCGCGGGGATCGACCTTTCTACCCCCCCCCCCCCCCCCAAAACGGGGTTTCAACCCCTCAGAGGAACATTCTTATAAAAACAATCCAAAAGTTCAGAAAATTAATGAATTAAGTGCCGAAAATGACTCCTCGTATGTTTTTTGGGTCGCTGATCCCGATTCCGCAGTTAATTTTCTCGGAAAACTTCCCCCAGATGGGAAATTTGGAAAATTGATACATAATATATAATTTATAATTTTGTTGCAAAAATGACCTCTAGTAGGTTTTTTGGGTCGCTGATCACGATTCTGCTGTTATTTTCCCAAAAAACTCCAGATGGAAAATTCGGGAAATTTGAGATTTTCCTGAGACGGTTATGAATGATAAAGTATAATTTTGTTGCAAAAATGACCTCTAGTAGGTTTTTTGGGTCGCTGATCACGATTTCGCTGTTGGTTTTCTCGGAAAACCGTCTCCAGTGTAACAAAATTATATTTTATTACTCCCAACCCCCAGGAAAATGCCAAATTTCCCATCTGAAGGGAGTTTTCCGAGAAAACTAACAGCGGAATCGTGATCAGCGACCCAAAAAACATACTAGGGGTCATTTTTGCAACAAAATTATACTTTATTATTCATAACCGTCTCAGGAAAATCTCAAAATTCCCGAATTTTCCATCTGGAGAGAGCTTTTTGGGAAAAATAACATCGGAATCGTGATCAGCGACCCAAAAAACCTACTAGAGGTCATTTTTGCAACAAAATTATAAATTATATATTATACAGGTCCTCGAACTGCGTGGCAAAAATAAAGCCGAAGATTCTTTGATTCGAAAAAAAGTTGGTGAGCCTTTTTACTTTTGCCTCAAGTGTCTTGTTTACCCGGTAGAGGGCTTCAAAATTGCAAAAATAATTTTGTTTTTTCGGTATAACTTGAGAACGTGATGAAGAACTTTTACACAATATTTAGCAGGTGAGTTACTGTCAATAATGGCCATTTTTGAGAGTGGAGCACAGAGCCTTAGAGACCATAGAAATGGCTCAAACTTGAGGATGTAACGGGAAAAGTGTCCAGAACTTTTTTTGTGGTCAATGTAATTCACTCGATATTTTTTATGTAGATAGCTTATCTAATTTGAAAACTTTTCTTACTCTTAGAAAATTTTGATAAAATCAACGGATTAGCTTGAAAAAATTAATTTTCGAGTCTCTGCAATTTTGGCTTACTAATTTTACTTGATTAAAATACCTTAGTTGCCTTTGCTTTTCTAATGTCATTTTGGCATTTGAAGAATTTATTCTCAAAACTGTCAGTTTTTACTTTGCTTTCCGTAAAAATTTTATAAAATTATGGCTCAAACTGAACACTGAATGGTTGATATGTTATTGATTTACGGACTTTGTCGTTGCAATGGCCGGAGAAGGGAAAGATATCAGCATCGCAGAATTCCAAATCGGCAAACCTTCGCGAAACTGGCAAATTTGAAGCAAATCGCAGAGAAACGACGCAGTCGGACAAGAAGGACGTTAGAGCTCGAAGAAGCGATACTGGAAGCGGTTGAAACTGAACCTAGGATAAGCACACTACGTTTGGGACTTCGTATTGGAGCCTCAAAATCATTAGTTCATAATGTACTGAAAGAAGAACTGTTGTATCCCTATCATATTAAAACAGTTCAAGACTTATTGCCCATGGATCCAGGTCATCGGCTAGATTTCTGTCGGCTTATTGTCCAAAGACAAAACGCAAACCCCAATTTTTGTAGAAGAATTCTGTTCACGGACGAAGATACTTTCACGAGATGTGGTCTTTTTAACCTCCATAATGAACATTTCTATGCTGATGAAAATCCTCATGAAACGGAAGTTACATATTTTCAGAATCAAACTAAAATCAATGTTTGGGTTGGAATTTTGGAACGGGGAGAACTACTTGAACTTTTTGGAACAAAGGCTACTTGAACTGTTGGAAGACTTGCCCTTACACATTCGTCGTGGCCTGGGTTATCCATGATGGTGCACCTCCTCATTTCACATTAGCTGTGAGGCGACATTTGAATGCGGAATATCCAGATCGCTGGATAGGTAGAGGACACGATGCACCAGTGAACTGGCCGGCCCGCTCCCCTGATTTGACGCCCTGCGACTTCTTTCTATGGGGCGCTTTGAAGTCGAAAGTTTATGCAGCTCCAGTAAACACACGAGAGGAATTGTTGCAACAAATTAATCATGAAGCGGATTTATTGAAGAATGATCCTGAAGTACTAGCCAGAGTTCAATCCAATTTCTTGAAACGAATTAATTTGTGTATTCAGGAAAATGGGCAACATTTCGAACAATTGATGCCTTAGCGATTTCCCAAAAAGTTTTGTTGTTTCTTTTAATTTAGCATTTGTTTTTCCTAAATAATCACATCGTTTCCCCATTTCTATTGTTTTTATTATTCGTGTTTTACCGAGATATTAACCATTTCAGTGTTAGTGAAATTTTGAGCCATAATTTTATAAAATTTTTACGGAAAGCAAAGTAAAAACTGACAGTTTTGAGAATAAATTCTCCAAATCCCAAAATGACATTAGAAAAGCAAAGGCAACTAAGGTATTTTAATCAAGTAAAATTAGTAAGCCAAAATTGCAGAGACTCGAAAATTATTTGTTTCAAGCTAATCCGTTGATTTTATCAAAATTTTCTAAGAGTAAGAAAAGTTTCCAAATTGGATAAGCTATCTACATAAAAAATATAGAGTGAATTACATCGACCACAAAAAAGTTCTGGACACTTTTCCCGTTACATCCTCAAGTTTGAGCCATTTCTATGGTCTCTAAGGCTCTATGCTCCGCTATCAAAAACGGCTATTATTGACAGTAACTCACCTGCCAAATATTGTAAAAGTTTTCCATCACGTTCTCAAGTTATACCGAAAAAACAAAATTATTTTTGCAACTTTGAAGCCCTCTACCGGCTAAACATGACACTTGAGGCAAAAGTAAAAAGGCTCATCAAATTTTTTTCGAATCAAAGAATCTTCGGTTTTATTTTAGCCACGCAGTTCGAGGACATCCTGTATATAAATTTTCCAAATTTCCCATCTGGAGGGAGTTTTCCGAGAAAATTAACTGCGGAATCGTGATCAGCGACCCAAAAAACATACTAGGGGTCATTTTCGGCTCTTAATTCATTAATTTTCTAAACTTTTTGATTGTTCTTATAAGAATGTTCCTCTGAGGGGTTGAAACCCCGTTTTGGGGGGGTAGAAAGGTCGACCCCCGCGGTCGTGATAGTCATGAATGATGTATGGGGTATTAGGAACAAAATGTAAAAAAAAATTTGAAATTCTAGCTTACTATATCTTTTTTTTCCGGTTCGTTGCCTGGACTATAAATGATAATACGTACCTACATATTTTTTTCAATGTTATAATTTCTAAAAATAATTTTAATAGAAAATAAACACTTACCTTTTACTGTGTAGATATTCGGCCAATGAAAGGGACGAGTATACCTACTTTGTCTAGTGCTTTACTTACTATTGTCCTGTTTGTTAACAAACTTTTTACATTTATGGGTATAAAATTACATAGAATTACTGAATTCGTTTATATCTTGCAGGTATTATAGAAACCGAAGCTAGTTTCAAGGCTGCAAGAATATCGGTGGAACAAAATCACGTTCTGCAGGCCGCTAGTTTTCTGCAAAACGTTGTCTATATAAACTTGACTCTCTCTGAACAGGAGAAAATAGACAGATTCGAGACATTGGCAGACCTTTATATCCAGATTGGATTAATTCGAAAAGCAGCTTTCTGTCAAAGATTAGCAGCAACAAGATATGTCTCACCTCAAAATCCGACGCCCAACTGGTCCCAATGTTATAATTTGATGATGCAAAGTCTTCCAGGCCACAAATTGTCATTAGATCCAGTTGAAGTAACAAACAGTGATCAGGGCTGGCCTGCGTTGCAAATACAATTATTACAAGAGTTAGTTGTTGCTGCCAAACGAATGGGACATTCCGCTCTAGCTACTAGACATATGACGTTCATACTGCAAACAATGTGGAAACATTTGTCATCAACAGAGCAGAAAGAATTATGTATTCAGCTGCAGTCATTAGCAGCTCAATGTGAGGGCGCTCCAATTGCACTGGTATTAGACAGTGGAACTATTATTCCTCCTTCTAATCTTGTAAATATTCCTCTTTGTCTATCTTTCACACCTCGAAATTTACAACCACATTTACAACCAAAACTACTAGTAACACCTAAGCAGGACCTAGGCCCATTTCTATTCACACCAATACACTTTGGAAGTTTAGAACGAGTTTCCACTAAACCACAAACTAAAATGGATTTCTTATGGGTTGAAGGTGATCTGTGCAGTGTTTGCATAAAGCTAGTAAATCCTTTACCGTTTGAACTGAAGGTAGCAGAAATGAGGCTTCTCACATCGGGTGTGGTATTCGAGTCTATTCCGGAGACCATCATTTTACCTCCAGACACTGCAACTCTGGTAACTCTTAGTGGAACACCAAAAGAAAGTGGCGAATTAGAGCTTCAAGGTTATAGCACTCATGCTTTGGGAGTTAAATCGAACTGTCGATTAAAACATATGAAGGGTTTCTTATCTCATTATAGCGTGCAAGTTGTACCTTCTTTGCCTTTAATCGAAGTTCAAACGTCATTACCACAAAGTGCAACCTTTTCAACATTCCATGATTTCGACAGTGTTGTTACATCCGCAACTTTAAATTTATTCCATGGTGAAAGTGCAGAGTGTGTAGTTACCCTTAAAAATAAAAGTGACACGCCTGTAGAGTTCTTGGAAGTTACCGTTCAGAGTGTGCTTGAAAGTTCCATACAGGATCAAATATTCTCTTGGACAAAAGATAAAATCGAAAATCAGTTACCTTTGGCGCCTGGTGAAAGCTTGAGTTTCAGTTTGAATATATATGCTGTTGCAAACTTTATTGGACCTGTGCATAATAACGATTTGAGCAGCTGTATGTTTGGAAGTTCATTAGCGGGGAGTGGTTTGTCAAATTCCGCAGGTCCAAGTTCTTTACCTTCACACCTTAATTCTCCAAATCACAGTTTACCAGGCCGCCGGGTCGATGTGACTTCCAGCTTTCGATCTTCTAATTCGGGACAGTCCAGTGCAGGTTGGCGATCCCCAGGTGCCCTTATGCTACCTCAGCATGTCCTAACTACCGTTACAGAAGGACAACTACAAATACGCTACAGGTAATTTTTCTTAATCTATCTCTTCCACTCTGATAGTAACTTCAAACTTCAAGTTGTTTGCCTATTTATTCGGTCGTGATTATTTCGGTATTCTCTTGTTTACTTCCCTTTCGCTTGATAATAACTAGGAGGTCGGTCAGTACGCTGCGCATGGCCGAAGGGTTATGGAGGAGTGAGTGAGTGTGCGAAAGGATCGGCTTTTGATTTCGCTACGCTCACGCCGTCTTTCGCATAAGCCGATAAAGAGCGCGTGCAGCAAACTGTATAGTTGCGTTGTCTAGGTATATTCTTGACCAACCAAAGTCACGCCGCATGCATGTGTCTATGTGCGCTCTATCTTGGAAGTGGATTGTCTATTATAGGAAGCTACAATTCTACACCCAGCTCTCTCAACGGCCGCCCGTACATTCTAGAGGGCGCTCCGGTAGAAGTACAAATCGCCACTATTTCTCTCTAAAATCAGCGGGAAAGCTCTAGCCCTTTGTCGGGTGCCGCACCAGCAGATGCAACCGGCAGCGACCATGCTTCTATTTCTCTCTACAATCGGCCAGATAGTTAACGCACAGAAAGACGCATGAAACAGCGAATAGCATCGAGTATTTCGACGGACCGCTCTGCTCAAAAACTCGAAAGCTACTCAAGGTACGACTTTGAAATTTTATGTCACTATCTTTCGAGCATCATATCTAGTTGTCAACATTTCAATTTCAAATGTCTTAACTGGCTGTTGTCTGCAAAAACAGCTAATGCCTGTAAGAGAAAGCATGGACTTTGCCGCCGTGATATCCGAGTTTCAAGACTTGATACATATTTCAAACGAGTAGAAACAGTTGAACGTTTGGAAATTATACTCTTTCATGTGAAAATTTATTTGAATTGACAGGAACATCTATGTTATCTAGTGGTATGTCACGGAGATTGTTACACTGTCAATGTATCAGCTGCCTGTCATGTAAACGTCACATGATATGTTATAGACTGTATAAACTCATAATTATCCATTAACAAACAAAAACGTCAAAATATATCGAATCCATTTCCCTGTTTAGAATTGAGTTTCGAAAAATCCGTTTTTCACAAGTGCCTACGTCTTATAAAGAACATATCTGCCAAGCTGTCAAAAATGTCAAAATATATTGATTCCCTTTTACCCTTTTGGAATTGCGTTTCGAGAAAATTGGTTCTTAGCAGATGCCCAAATTTCAAGTCTTATAGTTTCGGAGATTTCGTGATGAATCAGTCAGGACATGTTGTTATGTATATAAAATGTTCTGGCTGATTCATAACGAAATCTTTGAAACTTGAACGGCGACCGGCATGAATCTAAAAAGGGGTAAAAGTGAATCGATAAACATTGACGCTCATGTAAACGAACAATTTACATGACAGACAGTTCCACAAATTAATGGATAATTACCACAGTTCAGACCGTCTATAACACATCAGCTCGTTTACATGACAGATATCCCTATCAATTGAAATGAACTTTTACATGACATGAGTATAATTTCAAGTATTTCCACGCATTCAGCCTTTTCTACTCATTTAAAATATGCATTAACTATTGCAACTTGGGGAATGACATCGCGACGGCGGAGCCGGCTCCTTCTGCTATGGGTATAAGTTGTTTCTGCGGGCGTGGTCAGCGGAAAACATCTGGTTGTTTGTATTCTATATAGGCAGTTTTATTCCAATATTGATGGAATTTTGCACATATCACATTCGAAGAGGAAAATAACTGTCTATATGAAAAAACTACACCACTAATCTTTCCAAAACTCCCCATCCATCGTTCCAACTCCTTGAAACAGATTAATACCGATCTTGATGAAATTTTTGCATAATCGACCTGCAAAACAAATTGAAAGTCACTGCCATGATTCGAAAAAACAACCTAACATCTATACATTTCAAAAATCAGGTGTATAAAATGGTTAAGTTGTAGATTCTTCTTCAGCTTATTTAGATCAAATGAGATGTAGCTTTAAGAAAAGGGCATTCCTCATTTACCAACCACTTTTGAATTTCGAACACTTCTACATGTACTGTGATATATATTAATGACCAGAAAAACACGGTTGTTCTTATGGTTAAATAAAATACTATAATTCCATTTAAAAAAATGAAGATGGATGTCAGAAAGGCGACTCGAAACGGGGATACCACGCCCTAAAACAATACAGTTCCTATTTGCATCACTTTAAAGCGATCTTCAGATTTTAAAATTCGTTCGACGAATAGGAACGGCGCAGTCGTCTCCACAATGGCTTACATACTTACGTACGCACACACATAAAGACATCATGCCAAAATAGTCTAGATCGATTCCGGAATGCTTAAAACGGATTCAATACTTCCCTTACACTATATACTACGTATAGTGAGAGAATTAAAAAGGCTATGGGACCAGAAGAAATATCACCTGTTTGTTATCTTCAAGAGAATTAACACCAATTGTTCACCCCTGCATACAAACTTGGTGTGTTTGCTTCCACCTGGAAGACAGCTAGAGTCCAACCAATTCCCAAAAAAGCCTTCCTAATTATTATACATCCATTGCACTTCTATCTGTGATCTCTACAGTAATGGAGAAAGCAATCGATATCGAGCTCATACAGTACCAAGAGAGTTCCAAAATCTAGAATGACTAACATTATGGCTTTCGAAAGATCAACAGGAGACCTGCTTGCCTACATAAAACATATAATGGCAGACATCATTTGACCGAGTCTGTCACCAAGCCCTTCTTGGGAAACGTCATATGGTTCATCTCCTCAACCTTGTCGTTTACTATCGTGTTTTGTCAGATATATCACTCCATTTGGTCGTTGGCGAAATCTCCTCCGTTACAATGGCTATTAACGATGGTGGTCCATAGGAATATGTCTTGGCACCAACCTTGTTTCTGCTCCATATCAACGAACTGTTGAAAGTGGTCTTATCCGTCCACAGCTTTGCAAATGATGGTACACTTCATAGCGCTTTCTCATCTATATAATCCAATGAAGCCAGAGATGCAAGTGGATTGATTAATTTTATGGACAAATCACAGAAAAAAACAACTGACTTATAGTCCAGGCATTTAAGGAGGAAAATCGACGATTTTAGTCCGAATTTCCGCGAGGTTTAATTTTGGTCTATTCTTACATATTTTGACACGCTGAAGACGATGGTGAAATTTAAATTTGGATTAACCCTGTGGTCGAAAAACTGGCCATTTTCCGATTTTTTGCGTTTTGAGACAAAACTATGGGTAGTATGAAAAAATGTTTGTACAAGAGTTGTTGGAAAAATTGATACGCGATTTTTAGGTCTGGTCCCAAGTCGGTTCGTAGTCGTGGGCCCAAGATAGGGCCTATTTACTGTGTTTTTTAGCACATTGAAAAATTGAGTATATGTCAGAGTTTTTGTTTTTCTCATATTCTGTTCTGCTATTTTGGTTTGAGAACGTGGCTTTGGCACCATTTTGAAAATATTGGACCACCGAAAAATTCAAATTTTTTGAGGTTACAAATTGTTTTCGGAATCCAAATTCTAGGTGCTATTAGAGCTTCTCATAAAGATTATATTAAGGCTAAGCAGATTGATTTGGGTAGAGTAGAAATGAAGTTATTCTAATAAATGTGTTTGGGCCTCTATAGGGGCCCACGACCTCGAATCGACTTCGGACCAGAGCCAAAAATCGCGTATTAATTTTTCCAACAACTTTTGGTTAAACATTTTCTGATACAACACATAGTTTTGTCTCAAAACGCAAAAAATCGAAAAAAAACGCAAAAAATCCAAATTTAAACTGCACCATCGTGTATACAACGTGTCAAAATACATAAGAATCGACTAAAATTAGACTTCGCGGAAATTCGGACAAAAAAAATTCCTTAAATGACTAGACTATTAGTGTATATTGAATACAATCATAAAGATTATTGTATAGATGAATATATTTATAACCTTGCCCCGGGCATTTTAAGAAAAATTTTTTAGACGTATTTGCATTTGCACAATGGTACCTGATGAGAATCCCAGAAATCAAACTGAAAGATTTTTGTTTCTTCCTGATTGATTCAATTGCAAATTGGTTTGTTTCAGTGGTGGACCTGGATTTGAGATGGAACGTTGTAGAACATGTTCGGTATTCCTTACTTTAGAAATGTTATCATCTCTGCAAGTTACGAACTGGGATGTCCTTCCTGCGGAGACTCCAACCAATTTTTACCTGGTGCTTGATGTCGCAAACCTTACATCACAAGAAATGGAATTGGAATATGCCCCCACCAAGACCATGTTGATCGAAGGTCATGAAAGTTGTCGTGTACCCGTTCCTGTTGAACGATGTCCTTTATCAAAACTAAGAAGCTTGTTTTCCGAAAATGCAATTAATGGAACTGATTTAGATCTAGACAAAATTTGCTCTGAACACATTGCAAATTTAGTCGATTTGAAGTGGCAGTTGTTGTCTACTGAAACGAAAGGGAAGGCATCATTGAAAGGAATTACTCTTTCACCATCTATGTTGGATATAGTAAGAATGTCGCCACTGCTTTGGGGTAAGTTACTATTCAAATACCTGGAATTAAAAAGATAATTGATGGTAAAAGTAAATTTGAATAAATAGTTCAACTTATAAATAGGTTAGGGAATAAAGAATTCAAAATAATATACATATTCGGGAGAATTTGGAGAATATTTGAATATTGGTGAATAACTTTATATATTTGTTTTCATGGGGCCCTGAGTTAATGATTGTTCAGACATATTTTTTCTGTTCATTCGCTTTGTTTAGGTTTGACTCAATTATTATTAGTGAGATGTCTTTATTCCAAGACCCAAATCATTTGCACCCTTCTGACCTAGCGGAGCGATTCCCACTCTAGAGTGTTCCAGGCTCCTGAGGTGTATGAACAGTGAAGGCTGGATGTTTTGATAAGTGGTTAATAACTTGAGATTTAATGCCGTTTTCGTATCTGGTTTCTGTATTTCCTCAATGTCGCATAGTTCTACAGAGAGTGTTCTGTACCTCAACTGCACAAGATGTGCATTTTTGTTTGGTCTTCTTCTTTAGAATACCTGCGCTGCAGTGAGCGGCTTAGATTCATTTTGTGTCCTCTTAAATCTGTGTGAGCAGTTTGACATCTATTTTAACCATCTTCTTCATTTGCTGAGACCAGTATTCTTTAATGAGCGGTCCGAACTGCCTGCAACCGTTCACTTGTTCTCATTCTGTCAAGTCTTTTGAACAGATCCAGTAGTTGATCGGCGTTTTGATAATTCTCATCGAGATGCCCACCACTGGTTCCGGACCTATAAGGGATTCCTTAGCTTCTAGTTTTGCAAGCTCATCAGCTATTTTGTTTCACGTTATTCCAGAGTGGCCGGGGACCCAGAGTAGAGTGAGGCTCCCTTGGCCTCGCCAAGAATGAGTTACTCCAGACCTGATCCTTTTCAGATGTTCTTTTTCATCACACCAACGAAGCGTATGTCAACCTGGGTTGAAGTATGGCTTTGCAAAGCCACATCGTGATATTTGGGTTAAGGTCCCCATTGCAGACAATAGCTCTTGTGCACAACCAGAAGGCTCCAGAAAATTTGCGATATTGTTGTTCCAGTTGTTATTTCCATTGAAGCTTCTATGATGTTTCTCAGGTATTTGACTGATGTTGAACTGACCTGACCTTCGGTGGGTGCAGTCGTCTGCTTCGTAGTCAAAACTCCTGTTTCAATTTTTTGGGGTTAATTAATATTCAGCTCTTTGTTATTGTAATATTTCTTTAGAGCAGTTAGAGCCGATTGCATTAAGTAGATGCACATCCGTTTTTCACAGAGCCACTAATTGTGGTGTTTCCTCTAGAGACTTGCTTACCAGACTAGACTCTCATTTCCTGTAAGCGGTTCACATATACTTTCGATGTTATTGAAGATCTATGTCTAGGAAGGCTTCTATCTCATAAACTCCATCTTCATCTAATTTTCAATGAGAGTAACTACTGAGTGTAAGGCAGATTCCATCGATTGTCCTCCTTTGTAGGCGTGTTCTACTCACAGTGGATTCCTGCTCAGTAGTTCGTCTTTGATAAACCGATCAACTGGTCTTTTAGAGTTTTCAGCATAACGGGTGTTCAGCGAAACGGTCTAAAGTCATTTGCTGAATACTACCTTAGATGTGTAACCGTGCAGTTTGTCCACTCATTAGAATAGCCCTGGCAAGCGATACTGCGTGCGACCTCCCAACCCTACCAGGACGCGGTTGTAAGGTGCAGTCTCGTCCCTGAAACTTCTTGTGGCGCTTGGAGCGAGGGATCTTTGTTCCCGTCAGAGTGTCATAGTCTCTTTGTCAGAGATAGAGTATTCAACAGACGGAAGTTATATGGCCCCAAGCCAAGCTTGCGAGCTAGAATTTTGTTAAGCCTAGCTGCTATTTTGCCCTTGACCAAACTTCGAATATAGTTTATAGTACAAACTGATATTTATTTCTGTAAAGTTTCCGCTTTCGAAACCCTGTATATTCGAATTTGGCAACATGCCTCCGAGGGACCGTTTGCGACCCCCGAGGGCCAATGAGTCCGCCGAGCATGGTACCGGTAAACTCCGGTTTGGGGAGTGGGTTGTTGATTTACTCTTCCACAGGAACTACCTTGTTGGATGGCCGAGGTGTCGCCACCTTCTCTCGGATACGAATAAGGCGGATCAAAATCCGGGATTTAGCCTAAGGCTCCTCTCACCATTCGCTTCGACAAATTAGTCGAATCGTCTCATTCATTGATCACCAGACAGCCCAACGGGTTGTATCAACATTCATTTAGGTCATGATCCTTCAAGGCCCCTCACTTAGTCAAGCCTCCTCACCGACATAAGGCCCAACGTACCCAGATACACATCAAGATAGTGCAGCTCCCAGAGGAGATGCAGCCCCCATAGGAAGATTTATCAGTAAAACCTATTATAAATGTCATTTGAATAATGATTGAGACTGAGTGTGACTTCGAAAAAGAGCTTCCAATGTGAGGGGATATGCTTGGATCAGCTAGAAATGTGATGACGATAGGTTTGTTTCATTATTTTTCAAGAATTGAAATTGTATAATATAATATCAAAATAAGAACTAATTAATCAAAGTTCTTAAATAAATATCTACTTAGATACGTACGAAACAGTACCTATATTTTTTGATATTATATTATGACCCTTACGTACATAGAAATTAAGACCAATTTGATAAATGGTTTAAAATGCGTACAGTGAAAGATGGTGTGGGGACGTCACACTATCGTAGTCAATTAAGACGATAAGAGTTTTTTACCTTATTACATAAGGTAAATTATTTTGGATGTTGACAGGATACTATGAAAATATCAGTCCCCCGGTCCCCGTTCAACTGTTCAATTTGCTTGAGGAAGGGTTGTCAAGAAGTTGACGGGCCTAGGTTTCTTCTTTGGAAGAAGGTCATAGTTCTAGTTTATCGATTTATGTATTTGAATGAAGTTTTCTGTTCGACGAATTTGTCTTTGCCAAATAAAAGAGATTCAAACCTTTTAAAATATTCTTATACTATTTACAATATTTACATCTTAACCACCAACAAATGCATATGTACAAGTTTTACGTAAGTGAGCATCGAGCGAACTAGGCTACTATGAAACGCAACTTTTCTGGGGATTACAGATGAATGCCCTGTTTAGACAATACGCGTAGCCGTGTCAATATTTGGTGGTATACCTCGATCTTAGATTAATTTACTGTCAGTTGAGGATCAATCGTGTAGAACAGTGTATTTCTCGCTACTATATCTATTACGTAACTGGTTTATATTCGGATTGACGTATTATATTCGGTGTCCACCTCTCTTATTAAATGATTTCCAATCCGCGTTTGAACAAGATTCAGTTCTCCTACGAAATTGATATCCTCCGGAACTAGTTATTTTGACTCAAAAAAGGGTGGCCGATTGAAGTAACACTCAGGTCTCAATCCTTCGATCTTAACCGCAACCGATAATTACGTGATTTGACGTCACCTCAATGCATATAAACTAAGTAACGAGTTTTACTTCCTTGCAATGGGAGTTTAAAATATAGCATTCAAATATTTTCATCTTAATTTTCTCTATTTTTGAATACGCTGCAAGGCGAATGTGTTGTGAAGAGTATCTAGACTCGGGGAAAGATATGGTAGTGGAACAGGAAAGTTTAAACTGTAAGGAATGGCTAAGATGATCGGGCGTGGATTATTTGGACTGCGACTCATTGTAGTTCTAAATTTACGTATATTTACGTAGCTAGTCTACTAGCTTTAGTTTCTATTAAAGATGATAGAGACCAGTATTTTACACTAACAATTATGTTCCATTCCAGTTCTAAATGTATATCTATGGCGAATACATCTTACAGTTCCACCAGTTCTAACCATCTTAGAATAAGATAAAATATATCTCCGTAGTTTGTACGAGCACAGTAGATAATAGTCCACTATTCCTGGATATGAAGTGGACTTCATGTTTCTTATCTGAGTGCAGTTATGCGTCCGGTCATTGAAATAGATGCAGGTTCTAAGTAAAAATTGTATTATATACAAGATATTTAAAAAGAAGATGGAATTCTAAATCTGACATGGAGTGTCATGACGCGATCAAAGATTCATAGAGTCCATCTATGAATGGTAATTCTCATTGGGGTTCAGTATCACCGGCAACAGTCGTTTTATGGTCTGTTACAGAGCTGCCATCGATCAATGAAAGCAGTGGTGGATAAATCCAGTGTATTGAGACCGCTTGATTCGACCAAGCCCCTTGATCAGTTTCGGCTATGCCTCGAGGATGATAAAATGGCAGAACACGTTCTCTGTGAAAACCCAGCTGGAGAAAGACTCAGATCTGAGATGTTCGGTAAGGTACATCTCCTATCTGAAGATCTGAACAAAATCATCAAAATCAACCAGTGGGATCATCGGTTTGATGAAAAGGTCTTGGTGGAAGGATCTTTGCTTAGCCCACTCACATGAAACCTAACCTATATGGTGAACGGTGATGCTCAGCTCATACAAATATGATATCATGTGTTCAGGTACCTCCTCCCATTGTAAAAATGATAAATCCAGATGGTTTAAAACATTCTCGGTTAGTTATAGGAACATAATTTTTTTCTACTCAGATGATGGTTGGTTTATTAATTATGTAATATCTGTGTTCTTAACATTATGACAATCATGTCATGGTTCTTATATTTCCTTGTGGTATAAATTAAAAGATAGTTCCTTTAACCATTGTAATAACAATTACTTATTCACTAGATAACTACCACCGCTTCTGCCTCATTATGCATAAACTATGCTTATCTAATAATAATGGATCTCATATTTATATCAGATTGTGACGTCAGTATATTAGTAATGAGGCCAACCTTTGGGATCGCGTCATTGCTTCTATAGTAGATTTTAACGATAATAAATTGTACCCTTACTGATACATATTCAGCAGGAAAGTGTACTTCATAATCTGTTTAATGTTTTTCAATATTGCAAATATATCCTTTAATAGAACGCTCCTCAAGCATTTGACCAAACAGTAAGCAGTGATAGAGGCATATGAACGTTGGCCTACCCGATGAGGTATCAATCCTCCCGGTTCTATCAAGAATGATATTTTACAATGCAGTAATGAATACGATCCCAATAGCGTTGGTGTATTTCCCTGTGACTACTTATGTTATACACCAGTATCAATATTCGTAGATCAAGGAACCGCCTGTTATATCTTGAAGGTGATATATATTCTGGGGAACCGTGAAGTAATACCTGTTCCGAAATAACAAGTACACAATATACTTTGTGCCATTAGTAATTTGTACCTAGTTACACTATTGAACTATATAACGAACATTTACGACTACGGAAAGAGAATGGTCTTTAAATATATTATAATCTTTTCAGTAAAACCTATTGTTTCAGATGTTTGTATAAACGGAAAGTCTGTAAAGCCTCAGGAAGAAATAAATTGTGAGGCAGGAGACTGTTTGGAGCTTGAGTTTAGCATCTCTAATAGATTAGAGAAATCACTTCGACAATTATCTCTATCCGTACAATTTTATCAAGATTATGAGAATGGAACATTTAATTATAGGCTAGACACTAGACTAGCCACTATTGGTAAAACAAAGTAAGTCAAATATTTTCTCGAATCGATTTTGAAATTCTATATATTTTCTCGATTTCATTTAGATCACTCATATCAACCCTGGACCCACAGAATACTGAAAGCCACAATTGTAATGTAATTTTCTTCACACCTGGGGAATATAAAATCGATATTCAATGTTGTGCACCAGAAAATGTATTGACATCGTCAACAAATATTATTAGTGGTGTGAGGCACGTGTGGAAGTTCACACCAGCTGTTACAGTTATTGTCGGTTGAGTTGAAAGTTTTCTTTAAACATGTTGGCTGGTTGGTTAATTCTGCTGCTAAATACCAAATGTTCCAGAAAATATATTACCTACAATCACCACCCATCCCACCATTTCCATTTTTATAAAAGATTCCTTTACTACTTCAAACAGAATGAGACATTTTGGAAGAGTTTCAACTTTTAGGTGTCTCTTAACAATAGCCATGTTCCTAAAACGAGCTTACCACCTCTTTTCACCTTCTTTATTTATTTTACCAATTACTAGCATTTATATGTAAAAACTAGTATTATTTACCTTAGATTATCTATAAGAAATACCTATTTATTGACTATTTATGTCATAATTGTTATCCTAATAAAACGTTCACCTATGATGAATTTTTGTTATGATTACCTCTACCTCCAACAAAAAAGTTAAGACTGATTTATGTTCAGTTTGTAATGTTCCTTGTCTGGGCACTTTATTAACTATATAGTCGACTATTAATTACAGCAAGGGTCGGCAACCTATGGCACGAGGGTCGATTTTCATTAGACGCAGGAAGAGTTAAAATGTATCTGAAAAAATGGAAATGAGCATAAAAAGGTATCCAATTTTCCACATGTCCGTATTTTCAAGGATAAAAGGATGCAATTTTTTGACACCCTTCGCATACTTGGTTACTTTTCGAATCAATTCACTTCAATAATTTCCCCAATAAGTAAGTGGCGCGTTATCTTTGTCAAACAGGTATATTTCATTTTTACAGCTGGCAACACATTAAAAAGTTGCCGATCTAAATTAGATTTATTTAATTGACTTGATAGTTCATAAATTTTTTAATTATGATAGAATTAAACTTCAAAAGTACATAAATAGTTTAAGTCATGTGCTGTGTCAATTACGAAACATTTTTGTGCATCAGTATATTAAACGGAAAATTAAGCTGTAGCTACCTCTATTTGTTTATCTCGACGATACATGGATCTTCGAAGATGCTATGTACCTTCGGTCATCCGTGGCAAGATTCTGGCATCAAAAGTGTGAAAACAATGGAACTTCGTGCTAGGGTATAATGTACTTCATGCTAGTTGTACAGCAGGTTTTATTCTTAGTGCATAACTAATTTTTTCTTCATAAAAAAGGATACCTATCGATTATCGTGGTAAAATCTATCAAAACAACTTCCCAAATTGGTTTGAAATTCAACTTTTAGTGAATTTAGAAGAACCACCGCTATCGTTGTCGATAATAATAAACTGTCAACAAGCGCACCTAAGAAATGTATTGTTATGATTTCATTTCCTACATAACATAAAATGATAAAATTTGAACTTACAGAAACATTAAAATTAGAAAACATTAATAGAATATATAAAATATGGAATTAAAAACATTATTAAAAGTTAAATTATAGGTAGTATAAGGTATTAAACAATGTATAACAAAATTAAACCAGAATGTAATATAGAATAAGAAGTGTAAACAAGAAACAGTGAAAGTGGATAAACGTACAGTGATACGAAGGAGGAAATCGTTATTAAAATGAATCAAAGACTATCAGAAGATAGCACAAAATATTAAAATATGTTATAGATTTAAGATACAATTATAAAATTTGAGTTCTACATTGTTATATAATTGTTATTTATATTTTATATTATCTATCAGATTTAAGATTTGACAAATGTCAAAATTGACATGAGAATATGAACAATCAAGTTAATATGAACCTAATCATAGGTTATCTTGTATCAAAATATGTGAAAAAATGTAGGCAATATTAATTTAAATAGCAGAATGCAACATCACTTTAAATAATTTGAAAATCTTCAATAATTCAAAATTTCTAGAATACTCTATTCTGATTGGTCGAGACAAATTAGATACTTCAAAGGGTCAACAATTAAAAGTTGTCAGATCCAACAATGGGAAAAGAACTCTGGATAATGAAAGGAAGCACCTGATTGGTTAGAAATGACATCAACTGGCGTCCTTTTGGAAGTCCTATAAAAGGAAATCTGAAATAGAAGCTAGATCAGTTTGCATTTACATCTGAGATCCAAAGCATCTTCTGCAGCTCAAGTATATTTCCATAACCTTAGTTTTTGGTAACATCGGAGAACTCAAGTAGTCTCTGTAGCTTCGACAAGTTAAAGTAACCGAAGCAAGTAAATTATTCCTACGAATCAAGTAGTGTTCCTGAGTCTTCATAACAAAGTGTAAGGTTATAATAACCACAGTTAATAAGTAGCATCGTAGAATATCCAGTCTTCGATAGCGTTGCAGTATATTATTGAAGAAGTTTTATATCTTAAAAGAATAAAACAAGTTAACAATTTATTATCAACAGTTCCTGAATTTATAAAGAAGTAACAACATAGTTTACCTTGTGTATGTTTTCAAAGCAGAGCATTGTGTTTTAAAGTGAATAATCAAATAACCAAGAAGATATAAAATCAACTGAAATTGCCAACATTTTCTCTCATATTATTGGATATAACTAACAGTAAGTTTATTTATAATATCCTCATTGTATCGTTATTTGTATATCTGAATGTAAGATTGTCGTTTGTAAACAAGAATTAATATTAAGTAGTTTTGAGGTTAAACATAGAAATTTTAGAACATAAAATATAAATCGTAAAATCTGTAACCTGAGATAATAACATAGAATCATTAATATTAAAATATAGAAACTTTTAACATTCAAACAAAATATTGTGTTTAATTCCATATAATATAAAAAGTTCATTTTCATTCAAATCAATCAAAACAAATCAAACATATAAAATATACATTCAAAAAAATCAAATCAAAATAAAAAGTTAGCCGGTAGAATAAAATTAAAGTAAAATTAAAATTGAACAAAATATCATTAATTTATAATTTATAAATAAAAAGGTAAAGTCTTTTTAATAACAGTGTATACAATAATGGTTACGTAGGAATAATATACCTACATAAATCTTTGTTGAAAAATAATTATAATATAATTGTTTGCAAAGAAAATAGTATGAACAAGTTTCCTCTAGAGGCAAGTTTCATATTTTTAAAATAAAATTAAAATAACGAAAAGTGTATCTGAGGTCAACATTTTCATGATTTCTTTAATGAAGTACAATCTTATTAATATCATTATTATTTTTCTGACGCTAGTATTTGACATTTTGCAAAGTGTCACTTCTGTTTGATGTTTTGTTTCTATCTAAAACTAATATGATAATGAAGATGTCTAAGCAGCTCCAGCTTCTGTTATAAAAAATATACCATAAATTGGCAACCTTTGCACCGATTATAGCATACATATGTATTTTAGAAATTAGAAAAACCTTTTTAGAAATTATCGAAAAATGTAGTGTCGCTTTTAAAAAAAATAAGAGACTTCATATTTCGTCGCACTCATTTCGGCCGTTCGAATACATATCTCGAAAGTTGGCATAAAATTGTCAAACTTTAGTATAAAACTTTTTATAAAACCAAAAACAAGGGGGCGAGTCATTTTATTGGGAAACCCACATTGATTCCCAAGAATCCCAACTAATTCCTTTTATCTCCTAGTAATTCTCAAAATAATGAAACTAATGCCCAACTAATTACTCAAAAAGCAAAGTAATTACTCTAATTCCTCAGTAAATCTCTAATTCCTCAGTGAAATCTCTAATTCCTGAGTAATGCCCACTAATACCTACTAATTTCAAACCATAAACCAGCAATTGCTCATAACAGAAGTCTGGAATTTGATTTTGTTCATTCCATTATAGTATATGAAGTGGTATGTATACACCTTTAAACCACTGTTGTTGATCTTGGTAGAAATGAATAAGCCACACAACCATTATATGTAGCGGATATTACGTTACTTGAAAAATATTACGAGAGAAGTCCTTTGTCTAAGGGGGTATTTTTAAGTTCATCTAACACATTTTGGGTATAACAAACTACTACAGGACCATGTTGGCACATATGGTAGTTCTGCTAAAAATCAGTGGAAAATAGGCTAGGATAACCAACACAAGAAATAAGAGCGAAGACGTACTGATAAAGTGAATAATTCTGCATTATTGATAATGTGCATTACTTAACGGGACTATAGTGTTTGAGGCAGGAGAGTAATATTCATTAATTAGATGTGCTTGTGCAATAATCTCAGGTTACAACAGCAATTTCAATACTCGCCACAGTAAATTCAATACAAATAAATGATTTAAAACTATACGCTTCCTTATAACAGGCCATGACGCTAACGAATTAAAATGAAATTTCTTGTTAATAGCAGTCAGACACTTGTCAAAATTTTTTACATTATCTAGTTTTTGTTTTAGGGTTATAACTTTCAGATTTGCTTTCTGTTTAAAAAATAGCTAGTAAGTATGATATGATAGTTTGCTACATACAGTTCAATAAGAATTCGCATGAGGGCAGAACTTTATTACATACTACTTTTTTAAATTCAATATTAAATTTATCATTGGGTAATGTTCATACTTATTCTAGGTATCCGGAGAGTAGACAACATTTTCTATAATTAAAAATTATTTAATTAATTATGGAACATTTGTACTGCTAAGGCCAAAAGCCTACCATAACAAAAACGAGAAATTGATGAGGTTTTAGTCTTAGTAGAGGCTACTCCTTCAACTTCATGAGGGTTATTGAGGCACAAGTTGGTGTAATCAAGAGTAGAGCACCAACAATATTAAAAAATATAATTTCAGACCATATAAAATTAAAATCATTTAGCATTTACAACCTGCTGAACGTCATCTAATTTTCTGCAATTGCTAACAAAAATTATGCTAGATCGGTAAGATGGACTGATGAGGCATATTTCTCATTTGTTTATATCTTCAACAGACACTACTAGGTATTGACATCAACAAAATCGGCACATTATCTTTGAATGTCAGCAGCAGGGTTGGTTCGCTTCATCATTGCATTTTTCATTTAGGGATGGCAACTAACTTTCAGCAGATGGCTACGAATATATTGCAAGAAGATATACTTGAACTGCTAGATAATATTCCCTTGGCCCACCCAAAAACAACTTCTAGCAGGACGGGGCGCCAGACTTTTTTTTTGGAATTTCATTTTCTACAAAAATTAATGGACTTATAAGATGACCCCCACGAGCGCCCAATATTTCCGTTCTTGACTCCTTTTTGTGGACTTATTTACAAAATAAAGTTTATAGCACTCCCCATCAAAAAATTGCATGAAGCCTCCACTCTCCCATTTCGAAATGTTCAGAGACGATCATGATACTTGTAAATGTCCTACGACAAATAAACAAAATTTGCTAATTTTGTATTAGGTAAAACAGTAATCATTTTGAGCAAGTTTTATGATTATTAAAGAAGAAAACATGTGCATGTTTTATAAAAAACTTAAAATTATTGTTTATGTTGTTAAGTATTTATGTTGTTTGATATTTAAAAATAAATTAAATTAAATATTACCAGAACAAGCAACATGATATTATTCCTTTACTTCGTCAGCGCTATGGCCTACTATGAAATAATATATTTAATTGGAGAAAATTGCAGTTTACTCCAGGTAGTTTTTAAAATAAGTCCATCCTAATATATATAATATATATATGGGTGCTCCGTGCAAGAAATTAATTTAAACGTGTGCGTTTCTGTTATACGTGTAATATCAAAATTATATTCTTAACAAATTAGGATCAATCTATTCTGTTGTCGACTATTTACAACAGAATTGTAAGTAATGAAACGCTATGCGTTATGTGTACTGTCTTTTATCTTGGTTATTGATTTACATTCCTTCATATTAAGTTGTCAATGATAACCATTATTGCTGGCAATAATTCAGAGTGAAAACTTCCTTATCAATTTTTTTTGCAAGATAAGAAAGTAGAATGTGTGAACAAAGCAATCAGTTTCTTCATAGTAAAAATACTTTATTTCCACAAATTAAATTCGTAGTATTGCTCAACTTCACTAGATGGAGTCCATATGATTGATATATAAATACGTGAGTTAATTCATTTTAATTCGACTAATCTGCCCTAACAGGAACTGTTAATAACTACTAAAATAATTACTTCCTAATACAACAATGGATTTTGAATCGGAGATATAAATCCATGAATGGAGAAAAATAATGCGTAAAAAATAAAAATATTAATCTGGATGTGTCTACGTAATACGAAAATATATATGAGTAACAAAGGCAAATATTTAGATATGCACAATGATTACCAAATGAAGTGGAATATACATATTAATTATATGGTAGTCAGGATTTTAAAATTAATGTACTAGTTTCAAACAGCTGAGAGACTCACGAGATATACTAAGATCAAGAGACTTGAAATTGTTTTATGTATCACTGGTTGAATCCATTATTAATAAGGTAATTAATTTATATGGAGCCGCTTATCAAACTACCCTGATATCCCTGAAAATCGTACCGTACATACTACAAGTGATTATGAACAAGTCCCCACTAAATTCATCTGGAATTCAATTTATACAATCAGGTGGTTCAAATGAACTCATTATTTTTAAAATCAATACTTAAATATGTATATGCTAATTACAAAATTTCTGCATCAAAAGAGACTTATAACACCAACTTAAGATCAAAACTCATAGAATGCCAAATTGCTCCCGTCAGTTTTTGACCCTCGCCAAGGCAATTTGAAAATATTTCACTTCTTGCTCATTACCTCCTTTTACCAAAGAAGATGGCAAACTGGCTACAACACCACAAGAAAAAGCCTTAATTTTTGCAGCAAATTTTACTTTGGATCCACAAGGGCAGGTTCCTCCTAATATCGCTACCATCGATTAACCATATGCCTGAAATTGTCCTTCCTCAGCGCACAATTAGGCGCATTTTGCTTGAGCTCATTATCGAAAAGGCGCTCTCTACAATGTACGGACGGCCGTTGAGAGAACTAGGTTTGCCAGATGTCTAGTATAGACCTCGTTGGTCTGGACTTTGTGTGCTAAAGTAGCTTTCTTGTTTTGATGCCGACGGTTCATTTTCATGGATTTGTAGCTTACTATAATAGACTATCCAATTTCAAGATAGAGCGCCTGTAGACAAATGCTTGCGGCGTTAACAGAATAGTCATCTAGAGATGGCAATGTAATGAAATTTAGGTCTTTCACAGTACCATATACACCAAACAAGGGAATTACATATAGTTCAGACAGAACACTGAAAAATATTTTTCATTCAATCTATGGTGCTGATGTCAATTGTAATGAGAAAATAATCACTTAATAATTAATCGAATTAAAGCAAATCATATGATTAAATGTCTAATCCATCGACATATACATATGGACTGCGCGTGGCAATGATAAGCGCGGCTAGTGCAGGCGAGAGAGTGGGAAAACGAAGAGGCCGGCTCTATCGCGTTTCTATTGGCCGCTGCGTACTGTAGCTAGTATGTTTACGTCCCGAGCCGGCCTTTTCGTTTTCCCTCTCTCTCGCCTGCACTAGCCGCGCTTATCATTGCCACGCGCAGTCCATATGTATATGTCGATGGTCTAATCCGAATGAAATAATCGATTATTCCAACGGTTCAATTGATCGTTGCCATCTCTACTCACATCGCGATTTGAAATGCTGATGAGCTTAGAACAAATACGCAATTTTGTTTGAAACATAAAAAAATTTAATAAAAAAGAAATATACTCAAATCGATTCATACGGTACGTTGTTGGTTTCTACCAAGCGAAATCGAGCTCACGCAATTAAGTAGACTGCGACGGGACGCGCTCTTTATCGGCGATAGCATAAGCTGATCCTTTCGGTACCACCCTACCACCAATAGCTCCGTATTAACCCTTCAGGCATACGCAGCGCGCTAGACCGACCTAGTTGTTTTTATTAGGTATTGTTTAATAATTAAATCATAATAGAAGCAGCAGACGAAATAATAAGTATAAGAATTTTAGTTCAAGAACAGTAGTGTATTACATAACACATTTAAAACATACACTTCTAAATATCGGAACATTTCCAATTAAAAAACTCACATTGAAATATAAAATAACGAAGTTATATGAACTTTAAATTTCAATAGCTGATATTATAATAACATAATAACCCAGTCCACTACAATTACTATTGCTACACTTGTTAATATTGTTTAACAAATAACAATTCAACATTTTTCGAAACTAATTGGTTCTGTGTTATAATCTTTGAATGAAAATGATTTTAAGGCATTGGTTCTTTGGAATTTAGAAAAGCGTTTCGGGGGTTCCATTGTCTCAGCGCGTATGGATTTACATTGTTCGATCAATTATTATTGTAACCCATGGATGGAAGTATATATACATCCATGTTGTAACCGCTTTGAATATTAACGTGTCGCTAATTCAGTCCAAAAATTAAGTCTAAGAGTTTATAGAGTTTTTTCTAGTTCCGTTCATTGTTGCGGCGCAGACAATTTGAATTGTAGTTAATATACGCTTCCAGGGCTTAGTGCAATTAGTTTAAGAAATCCCAAGCTTTAGTTGATGTGAATTAGTGTTCAAATATATTCTGATGATGGTCGTGAGACCGAAACGTACGTAATGACGAAAAACATAGTAAACATATGTTTTAATGTGACCCATTTCCCAAGAATTTACATATATTCTACTGGGTCAGAATCATTATAACTATAAAACAACTCTATAGTAATAACCACAGAACAACTATAAGGGCTGGCTATAATTATTATAAAGGTTATCTTTCATCATATTGGGGTCACGCTTAGACTATTTATTCATATAAATAGTCTAAGGGGTCACGAATTATACTTTGAATGAATCAATGATTTTGAAGGTTTCTAACCAGCGTTGCCAGAGTGGTACCATAGTACCACATGTGGTACTTTTGGTTGTCAAAAAGTACGGTGGTACTCCTTTGATAAATGTGGTACTATTTGGGTATATTGAAAAACATCAACTTTTTTATCGATTATTTGAAACAAGAAATCAAAATGTCCATAGCACCATAGCAGATGACCATGACAAGAGAGAGATGCAAGTCGGAAGGAAAGTGCGGAAATGCACGGAACAGTCAGTTTATTCTGTCCAGCCAAAGAGTACACCAACTCTGTACTCTGTACTTTTTGGTCAACAGCTGACTGGCATTTGACAATTGACAATTCTGCTTTGTGAAATGGAATAAATTTTATCAATATAACATTGTACTATTTATTTATTTAAACCTCCCTGCTACGATATTGCACACTATCCATATAATTTGTTTTTTCTTTCATATGGCATGTAATACTAAAAAGTGGTACGCTGAGGTAAAATTTAGTACATTTTCATCGAGTTTGTGGTACGGAGAATTTTTCTCACCTGGCAACGCTGTTTCTAACATAGATCAACTATAGTTTATCTATTTTAGTCTATGGCAGTTTCTTTTCACTTTATTTTAATCTTGAAATTATAATAATATCCTGTTACTCATGGATTGTAAAGATTTGAAATTTAAACTTCGGTCTGGTAGATTGATGCCTTTGATAGGAAGTAAGGTAGTTGAGTTTGTTGAAACATAAATCAAGTGACATAACGTATTTTGTTTTAGTTGGCACTTATCTGATTCAAGGTGACAAATTGATACATGATGTGTTAGATTATGCCTTCGGTGCTGGATATCGGCAAATTGGTAATATAGTTTTTGCTTCATGAACGAGGTGCTGTCATTAAACTGATATTTTCAGACACTGCTGCTGTATATCACAATGAATTGTCCATAGGGAAAGCATTGAAAACACTCTTGCCAAAATACAACCTTAAAAGACAAGATATATTCATAACTTCTAAACTAGGTGAGTGAAGTTTTTAAATTTCTTCATATACAATGAAATCAAAGAGATGAAAACCTTTATTGACTTTATTCGATGTTTGAAATGGAATTCAAAATCTGCCGACTTGATATAAGAATGGTTCTAAATATTTTGATTGTTGATTTACCATATTCATAAATATTTTGTTTGATAAAATATTATATTGGTCTTCAAGCTCCAAATAACCAAGGCAACGAAGCCCTTGAAGCTGTTCGTAAATCCCTCAAAAATTTGGATTGTGATTATTTAGACCTCTATTTGATACATTGGCCTGGAAGTTCAGGAATATCTACTACTAGTAAAGATAATCTGAAATTACGATCTCAGAGTTGGGCAGCTTTGGTGAAGGCAGTAGAAGAAGGATTGGTGAAGGATATTGGAGTTTCTAATTACACAGTCAATCATTTGAACGAATTATTATTGAATAATTATGGGATTAAACCTTCTGTGAATCAGGTTAACAATTTATTCATGGTGCATTCCAGTATTAATTTCAAATGTTTTTACAGGTTGAGTTGCACCCTAAATACAGACAATCTGACTTGAAGAAACTTTGTGAAGAAGAAGGTATATTATTGCAGGCTTATTCTTCTTTAGGTGGTACTGGTAATTTGGATTTACTGCAAGATCCCATTGTCACTAGCATTGCAAAGAAACTTGGTTGCAGTACAGTTCAAGTAAGTAGAAGTTGAATAAATCAGATAAATAGATTGAGGCCACACTTTCTCATTGTTTAATAATGATAAGTTTATTCAGGAATAGAGTAACAATACAAGTCAAACACATGTACATGTATCCTGCAACTACATCTGCACGCAGGCCTCAAATATATAAGGCTTTCAGGCTGTAGTTTAATTTTGGTACAAATTGATTAAAGGATATCCCCAATTAAGATGGTCAAAATGCCCCCCTCCGCGAAATCTAAAATCGGAGTTACTACCTGGTATGGGTATCAATAGTCACATTTAGCACACATTTTTTGACCCCATCTAGGTCCATCTAAGGCTCCAAAAATTTTAAAATCGATTTTTATAGCACCAAATCAAGTGGTACACCAAAGTTTGATTCACCATCGTATTCCTGAGTAAAAAAACCTACAAAAAACTATGCGTACATGATTTAGATAGGAGTGATGGTTCACCTGCAAAAAGCGATTTTTTATGTTTTTGAAGGTTTCTTACTCTTTTTTATGTAAATAAAGGTATAAATGAATCCAAAATTATTACTTATATTAGTCAGGAATGATGCGCCTCTGATATATAATCATTTTGATATTTTGTTTGCTTTTTTAATTGCAAAATTCACAAATTTTTTGGATTTCTAACCAACCCGTACGTGACATTACCGTTAAGAAACATATTTTACCTTCAATTCATTATATGAATCATCTTTTTCAATATAAGCAGAATATCTATTGGCAATAATTGATTGGTTTCTCTCTGAATTGAAAGTTGCCATCTTGAAATTTCTATGCTTCGATAAAATATATTGAATTTTTTTTTCCAATTTATCTTCATCGCTCTCAAGATAACTTATTCAAAAGGAAATCATTCTTTTTCTTTCTATTTAAAACGGCAGGAATATTTTTTTCTTAATTGTGTTGAGACTTTTTTTAAAATAAGTTATTCTGAAGGCGTTGAAGAAAAATTGTAAAAAAATAAAAATTTAATTTTTTTTTATCGAAGCATAGAAATTTCAAGATGGCAACTTTCAATTCAGAAAGAAATCAATTATCAATTATTGCCAATAAATACTCTGCTTATATTGAAAAAGATGATCCATATAATGAATTGAGGTAAAATACGTTTCTTAACGGTAATGCCACGTACTGGTTGGTTAGAAATATCAAAATAATTATATATCATCCCTGGCTAATATAAGTAATAATTTTGGATTCATATATACCTTTATTTACATAAAAAAGAGTAAAAAACCTTAAAAAACATAAAAAATAGCTTTTTGCGTGTGAACCACCACTCCTATCTAAATCATGTACGCATAGTTTTTTGTAAGTTTTTTACTCAGGAATACGACGGTAAATCGAACTTTGGTGTACCACTTGGTTTGGTGCTATAAAAATCTATTTTAAAGTTTTAAACACGTTTTTGGAGCCTTAGATGGACCTAGATGGGGGTCAAAAAATTTGTGCTGAAAGTGACCATTGATACCCATACTTTCGCACGAGGGATAAAATTTTGCATATACGTGACGATGAAAAAAAAAGGTTTTTCTCCTCCTGTTGGGGGAGGGGGGATGTATCGACCATACCACCCCAAGAAACATGTTTATTTGACAGTTCAAAACAGGTAATAGCTCTGATTTTAGATTTCGCGGAGAGGGCATTTTGACCATCTTAATCGGGGATACCCTTTAGACTAAAACACTCCATAATTGTTTATTGTGGCAATTTTACATTATAATAATAATGATGATGATTATTTTCCTGAAAAAAGAAAAGAATACAACCGGTCACATTTAACATGTTACAAATATTTTTTTATTATAAGCCATTATTAAGTTTCTTTTCCACGTTTTTATTCTTGGTTTCCAACTCTTAATAAATCTGGTAATTTGTTAAGGTCTAATATTGTTACATAATGGCTGTTTTGTTGGTAGATTCGCTTTTTTACTATTATTCCTAGTTGTGGTAGGTGATCAGAGTATATCTTATCGTTGATAGTTAAGTAATGGTATAATATGGATTCAATAATAGAAAGTTGGTTCAACCTTAGTATATTTAAATTATTACATTTTTTAAAATTGATGTTATAGCTGAAAGCAGAGTATTGTTAGTTAAGATTTATCCAATATTTGCTACTCAGATGCAAGTAATTTGACAAATTATTTTTGAATGTGATTTTGAGTTTTATTGGTGGTAAATGAAAAAAGTGTTCTTTCTAAAAATCGGCTAATACAAAACAAATCAATTCTTTTACAATTTTTCAGTACCATTCTGTGAAACCTATAGATTTATTTTTTATTGAGGGAATTATTTGTTTGTGCCTTCTCAGGGAAATAAATCATAACATAAAGACAGTGAGAAAAATGATAGACCCTTTTGATGTTTGTAACAAATTGCAGAAGTATATTTGAATGTCTTAATTGGTTCCAAAAAGATGAATGTTAATCAGATCTTTTCATTTGAGGTTGGTGAAAACCTGGTCCATACAGATTCTGGATTAAAAAAAAAACAATAAAAATCACGTATTTACAATAATCAATGTTCCTAATGGGCTGGGTTATTTATTTCTGTTCGAGAAGCCTAACTAAAGATTTATCCAAAAAATGCTCTTGCTATAAAGAAGTTTCACCCAGGGTGTTGGCCTATTATGACTCATTTATTACATTCAATAATTATGCTATGAGCACATTTAACTAGTTAGATATTTCTGAGCTGAATGATACATTATTTTAAACAATTTTAACATGATATTCCTGATAATTATATTGTTATTAAATCTATGAATGTATAATTTTGATGTTTATGTTGAATTGATCCTATTATATTACATTGTTATGCACTGTGTGTAAAACCAAAGATAAAAGGTTCCTTAGAATATAATAGGATTTAAAAATCATTCATTGGCAAATAATATTTTACACTGTTGCATTCAGAGAGCATTTGAAAACTGATATAAGGAAAAATACTCCTTTGCTTTAAGTATAGTATACTAACAATGAGTGCAGATTTAAGCCATATACTTTTCCTCTTACGGTCTTAGGCCCAGTTCTACAATGAGGGTATAAAGCAGAGAAAGTTAAACTAGAGATCATCTTATACTATGGTAAAAATCACTGCCACATATATTCATGGGTTAGTTCTGGTACCGGTGTGAAAACGGAAACGGTCGTCGCGCCAGAAGTTATATATTTATGCGCAAGGCTGCCAAATATTGCTCCTTCGAAATGTTCCGAATTTATGTAGCAATTCGAATTTTCAACTTTATTATGATAATAATGATGATGAATGAATGTTTACACACTAAAATGATAAAAATATGATAATGGTGATTTCAGTAGAACATAAGATCATATTTCTCAGTGACTGTGACATACATTATGAGATAAAAAGAGCATGTTTGCAAATTTCTTCCTCACTGTATATTCAGAACGAGCTGAGAAAACATACTTACCCCTTATCAGATTTTGTATCTAAATACTTACCCTGGAAACTACCCCGTATTGAAAACAATTTCCAAAACAGTTAATTCATCGTTTCTGGAGACAAAGATACGTACGACGTCGGCCATTAGAGTAGCGGAATGGCGCTGTACCTAGTATATCTGATCAACGCCCGAGGGATAACTATCTCCAGTTTATACTGCTATTTGGCCGTCTACCTCAGATGTAGTACGCAGGTAGCGGAATTATTCTCGGTATACGTTTATTCTTAGTTCATACCCTCAGTGTAGAACCAGGTCTTAATTGTGCTGTAAATTTTAGAATCTTGAGGATATTATTATTGTTATTATTAGGGGGGACCATTAAGGTTCCTTAATGCCTAAGCCCAAGCCCTTTAAACCCCGCGTCAAGTGTCACCTAGTGAGGGCGGTTCCCCCCTCGAGAGTGTTCACTATGCTCCCCCAGGTGACCGAGCCCTGAAGTGGTTAATACCGTCCTCGTAAATTGTTAGTCAACGTCGGCCTATTTCCTCCGCCGGAGGCAAGCTCACCTGGAGAATTTTGCCTGATGAATATTTTCAAGTACAGGGATCTTTAAGGTGGAGTGATATTGTACAGCACACGGGACCTACTGTACAGAGAGAACTATTTGGTCCGGATTGACTCTGGGAGTAGATTCAGCAAGCAACGTCCTTTGCGCGGGTCTCGAGATAAGTAACCCCTCGGGACGAAACTAACAGTTGTCAATGCATACTTTTCACCACCAAAACCATAATATCGTGCCTTCTTAGCGCAGAATTCTGGCCGAAATGGACTCACGGGCTTGGTAGACATATAAGGTAAGCTATTTCAACGAAGCCGAACGGTGACTTGGTAAAACGAGTAACACGAGGAGATGGAGTTGACTATAGCCCAGAAGGGGCAATCTATAATTCTAGCAAACAGAGCCCGTGTTGGGTCCGCCTAAAGTGCTCCCGCCGGGGGCGAACAAAACGTCTGTCCCTGCGTGGGTAAAATGCTTTACCACATGACTTTACTCCTAAAGTCCGGTGTCTGTGCTTCTTATCCCAGGTCTATGGGTAATTGATTCGCGGCCAGGGCAATGATATGTGGTAGGCCGATGATACGAGGCCGACGGCTACTCGTCAAACGAAAGCTGTTGACGAATTGGTTCGTCATCCACCATATTCTTCAGATTTGGCCCCTTTCGATTTTCATCTATTTCCAGAAGAAATGGCTCGGCGGAAAGAGATTTGGCTCCAACGATGAGGTCATCGCTGAAACAAACGCCTATTTTGAAGGATTGCCGAAATCGTATTATTTGGAAGCGATGAAAAAATTAGAAAAACGTTGGACGAAGTGTATCGCGCTACAAGGAGATTATATTGAGAAATAAAATAAGTTTTGACCAAATAAATAAATTCTTGTTTCATTGTTCAGGGACTTCACCTTGCCCTCGTATATCGTTATTTATATAAACATTCTTATAAATCACATTTCTTGGAGAGGAAGTTATTGATATTTCATTCATTACGGTAGTGTGATAACTAGCATTATCCAAAACGATGGTGATCTTCTAAATTTAAATCAATGCAGGAAGTGGTTTTGATTCATTTTATTATGATAAATGGCATCCTTTATTTTCTTATATTATTTCGGCAACAGGAATAAAATTTGCATGTACAACCAGCATGCAGTACAATATACCTTGCGCCACCAACTTTCATCGTTTTCACATTTTTAGTGCTAGAATCTTGAAATTCTTCTTATAATGACCGACAGTACTATTTTTGAAGATTCATGTTTCCATACTCATACTCTCCGGTAAATATCTACATCTAATCTGGCTAAAAAAGTAGAAACCAGTGGAGAATTCATAATTATTGAGAATAATGTGTGTTTAGTTTAGCTTAGATCTATCTTTCTCTTCTTCAATAACTTATTGAACTTACAAATTCAATCACAATATCGACTAACAGCCTCTGTTGTGACTCATAAAAAGTTTCACCTCAATATAATGTACTCTCATCAAAGAATCATCGCACCATGTAACGAGGTTCTGTTTGGAAGTAGCTTTTGCATCATCTAATCTATATCACTTCTTTTTCAAACTATTGCCTTTTGACATTGGAGAAATGATTGTCAAGCCTAGTGAAAGTTGTGCCTTTACACTGTTGGACAACGCAATTTATTTTCAGCTATCCGTTCTCAATCGGCGTCTACTACCCACTCTTATTTAAAGCAGAATTCAAATTTTAACTTTGGTGTAGCATAACTTTGTTGGGTTCGAAAATAGTTCAAATCTTACCCTCTTGCCATTGCTTAATTTCGAAATTTTTAGAATGCGATAAAACAATAAAATTTAAATTGGGAATTTTCGGATGTGTAGATAATTATTCTGGTGTTAACATATAACATTAATTTCAGATTCTTCTTCGTTGGGCTATTCAGCAGAATATCGGAATAATACCGAAAGCTCGAACAAAATCTCACATAGAAGAAAATATTGAACTTAATTTTGTAATTGAAGATTCTCATATGAGTATGTTAAACGGCTTCGATAAAACTGAGAAATATTCATGGGATCCAAAACATTTGGCTTAATTTTATAATAATAAGTATATAACACTGTTAATATTTTATATTTGAATGTTATAATATTAAATCATATAGTTTATCTATTACTATTATCATCATTTTGTATTCATAAAAAAACGATATGCAAAATTCAGATTTTCATCACAATATTGCTGAACTTTGTTTGAAAACATTTAACAGATTGCCTAAATCTGGCAAACCACTAGAAAATCAGTGGACAGTTTTGTCTTGTATTGTACAAGAAAGTGATACTAATTTTGAAACGGTGGCTTTAGGGACTGGGTCTAAATGTATAGGGGAAGTAAAAATGTCTGGAAAAGGTGATATTCTCAATGATTCACATGCAGAAATTATTTGTCGCCGTGTGTTCCTTCGATATTTATACCAAGAACTTATCAAAAGCTTTGCGATCAAAAGTGACGTATTCTGCTACAATTCTGATAGGAAAAAATGTCATCTGAAGAATGTTAGATTCCATTTTTTTACGACTTTGATGCCTTGTGGAGACGCATCTATATTTCCAAAACATGATTCAGATCATTTTGGATCCATATTGAAAGGACCTCAAGATTTAATTTATTGTAAGAATAATTTAAAACGAAGTGGAGATCTAAATAACGACAATACTAAGAAGCTTAAAACTGATGACAATGTTGACATATTCCGTACTGGTGCAAAATGTTTGCAGAATGCCTCGATACAGGATCCACACGAGAAAGGCGATAATTATCACATTACAGGGGTTGTGCGAACTAAACCAGGTAATCTTATAATTTAAATTTTCAATGCATGTCTTAGTGACCCGGTATTAATATCTATTTTGATATTTTATATATGATGAGAAAAGTAATGGCAAATTTCAAAATTTCCGTCCGTCTATATGTTATGTATGTTGCCTTGGTACCTTTCAAAATATTGAAGTTGATAATTGGCCACTGATTTTCACTCTAAATTAAGGAATATTCAATTAGCATCGGGTGGGGTTTTTAGGGGTAGGAACATTTTCAATATTCATAGCTCTAGACTTTAAAACGGGAATCTTCAACATAACTAGAAATTATAACTTGTAATGGAAGATATTAAAGAATTAGGAACTTTTATTTGATAGAATGATGTACTTAATGAAAAAGTGAGTTCAATATAAAAAATATTTTAGTTTTTTTATTTAAAACAAAGAAAATGTATAATTATTCAAGTTACTTACATATGTTTTTTATAGTAATATAATGGTTTAAAAAATATATATGAAGTAATAACTACTTTGTTTTTATACCACTTTTATTAATAATAACGTGAAAACGTAACTATAGTTTCAACGCCGAAGTGCCATTATCAAACAATTAGTAAATTATGAAGAAATCAGTGAAACAGTTCAAGTATAAATAGAGTAGAGTAAAGTAGGGTTGAGATTAAGGGATCAACGGAAATTCCAAAAACAGGTAGATCCTAGGAAAGTAAAGTATTACATAGTGAACATAGTAACAATTTGTGAATTAGTGTGATTATAATTTAATATTCTAAGAATTATTTTAAGAGCGGTTTGAAAGACACATGAAAAGATCACTTTGATATAGGTCTAACTGATCATTGAGGATATTTTTATTAGAGTTTTTGACACCTTTATAAATCTCTATTGATTCTAATGTATTCAATTTAAAACCTCTGTTTGGTTATGTAAAATGCTCAGGCTATCTAAATTAGGGAAATTATGACCAGTTTGTAAAAAATGATTAGCAAAGGTTGAGTCAGTTTTGTTGAGTCTAAACTAGCGAAAATGTTCTTCGTATCTTAATTTGACATTACGACAAGTTCTACCTATATAAAAGTCATCACAGTCTGGGCAAATCATCTTATAAACTCCAAGTTTTCTATATTTATTGGTTTTGTCTTTGACGTTGTATATAAGATGGCAAAGTTTATTTTCAGGTTTGAAACTGATTTTAAAATTATGGCGTGATAAAATGTTAGCAATATGTTCGCTTACTGTACCAAAATATTTCAAAGAGATGAATTTAGTGGTTACATCTATGTGTTTTATACGCGGATAAATTTTATAGAAAGATAATTGTTGTTGTTTGCGATTTGTTAGTTTAATTATTTGATCTACCGGAAAACCATTATTGATGGCTATTCGTTTTATCGTGTTCAACTCTATAGTGAGGTGTACTATTGAGGCAGATAAATCGAATGCAATAATAATTATCCCTAAACAAGATTATGAGGATAAAATGTCAGTATTTATCCAAGCGGAATTAAACGAAATACGTAAAGACCCAACTAACCTTTTTCAATTAAAAACAAAACAATTCCTACAAAACAGTGAAATTTTATTTGACAGTGGTTTCGAAAAATATAAACTCATTAATAGCAATCCTTGCTGTCCTAAACTATATGGACTTATTAAAAATCATAAAGAAAATGCCCCCATACGACCTGTAGGGACCTTGCAATCAAATTAAATCAGAAATTCAAGAAATTCACTAATTTTAAACCTAAATTTGCTGTTAAAAACTCTCGAATTGTCCGAATTAGTCAAAACACACCATATATCAACCAATGGTTTTTTAGTTTCCATTGATGTTTCAAACATGTTTTCAAATATTCCAACTTCAGAATGTAAGTCTCTAATCAGAAGCATTTTAGGTAGATCACATATTAGCCCTTTAATTCAAAATGAAATAGAACTCGCGTTTGACCTATGCTTGAGTCAAAACTATTGTCAATTTAATAATAAATTTTATGTACAGTATTCAGGTTTCGCTATGGGTAACCCATTGAGTCCACTATTAGCAGACATTTTTATGTCTGATCTGGAGGACAAAATTATGAACTGCACATTAGCAAAAAAACATATTCAATTTTGGTATAGATACGTAGATGATGTACTTGCCTTCTTCAAAGGCATATCCAGACAATTAAATTCCTTTCTTTCATTTATTAACCAACTTCACCCAAAAATTGAATTCACGTCGGAAACAGAAAAAGATAGAACAATAAACTTTTTGGATTTAACAGTAATACGTGACCATAATAAAATAAACTTCAATATCTACAGGAAACCGACTTGTACAGACATCACTATTCCGAAATCATCGTTTAGCCCTCGTAGCCATAAATTAGCAGCATATCACTCAATGATCTATAGAGCATTTTCGATACCATAGTCAATAGAACACCCCACTATAGAGTTGAACACGATAAAACGAATAGCCATCAATAATGGTTTTCCGGTAGATCAAATAAATTAAACTAATAAATCGCAAACAACAACAATTAACTTTCTATAAAATTTATCCGTGTAACCACTAAATTCATCTCTGATATATTTTGGTACAGTAAGCGAACATACTAACATTTTATCACGCCATAATTTTAAAATCAGTTTCAAACCTCAAAATAAGCTTTGCCATCTTATATACAACGCCAAAGACAAAACCAATAAATATAGAAAACCTGGAGTTTATAAGATGATTTGCCCAGCCTGTGATGACTTTTATATAGGTAGAACTTGTCGTAATTTCAAATTAAGATACGAAGAACATTTTCGCTCGTTTAGACTCAACAAAACTGACTCAACCTTTGCTAATCATTTCTTACAAACTGGTCATAATTTCCCTAATTTAGATAGCCTAAGCATTTTACATAACCAAACCAGAGGTTTTAAATTGAATACGTTAGAATCAATAGAGATTTATAAAGGTGTCAAAAACTAATAAAAATATCCTTAATGATCAGTTAGACCTATATCAAAGTGATCTTTTCATGTGTCTTTCAAACCGCTCTTAAAATAATTCTTAGAATATTAAATTATAATCACACTAATTCACAAATTGTTACCTTGTTTACTATGTAATACTGTACTGTCTTTCAAACCGCTCTTTAAATAATTCTTAGAATATTAAATTATAATCAGACTAATTCACAAATTGCTGCTATGTTTACTATATAATACTATACTTTCCTAGGATCTACCTGTTTTTGTAATTTCCGTTGATCCCTTAATCTCAACCCTACTTTACTCTACTCTATTTATACTTGAACTGTTTCATTGATTTCTTCATAATTTTCTAATTGTTTGCTAATGGCACTTCGTAACTATAGTTACGTTTTCACGATATTATTAATAAAAGTGGTATAAAAACAAAGTAGTTATTATTTCATATAATCAAAATGATAAATTACCATAAGGTAACGGCTTCCATCATCGATTTTTTAATAAAAATATAATTTTAATTTTATAAAATCAAAACATAATTTTATGTAATTGAAATTAAATAATTCATGGGGTGAAATTTTAAATTATATATTCCAGGTAGAGGAGACCCTACTCTTTCTGTGTCATGTAGTGATAAACTGGCCAAATGGTGCTTCGTGGGAATTCAAGGGGCTCTACTAACTATTTTATTGGATGCCCCGATTTATTTAACAAGTTTTACTATATGTGGTGGAACACCATTTTGTAGATCATCGTTGGAAAGAGCATTATATTCTAGATTTAATGACATAAATCTGATAACACCTTATGTCAAAACCAAAATGGTGATTGGTCAAGCAAATATTGAGTTTCCATTTCAAAAATCAGAAAAGAGAAAACCTTCCCCAACTTCCATGGCGTGGTTTAAATCATTGGAATTCAGGTAATTAAATCGATTTTACAATATTTTCAATCATTAGAGTTTTGGCACAAAATTATATATTTGTTCATTCAGAATAGAATAATTTTATTATCTATAAAGGACAATAAATGCTGAAATTGTTCTTATAGTGAACAATCACAGAGCGTACACAGGAAGAGTACTACTGAATGATATGTACAGTCAGTACCTGATCAAATTTTCTACAAAAATTATCATTTCATAAATGTCATTTGTTAAAAACAATTTAAACTTAAACAAAACGGGAAATAAGAAATAAATGATTTAGAAAAATTAGAGGAAGAAAAAACCACACTTGTTTGAAAATTCAAAGAAACAATTAGTTAATTTTTACTTTTCAAGTAAATTTACATTTTTATACGGTTGTATATTTCCAAGAAATATTTTTTATTCAATGTGATAAATAATGAATTTTACTGAAATATAACAACTAATAAAACTCTTGTTTGAAAATTCAACAAAGCAATTAGTTAATTTCTACTTTTCAAGTAAATTTACATTTATTTTTATACTGTTGTATACTTCCAAGAAATATGTTTTATTCAAGATGATAGATAATGAATTTTACTGAAATATAGCAATTAATAAAATTTTCTACTTATTAATATGCATTAAAAATTAAACTAGTCTCATAATAATGATCAAATAATGAAATTGTAATTTTGTGAAGATGTTTCACGATTTCTACAACATTCAATTCTCTCACTGTTTAAAAGAACTTCAATAAAAGTGTTTTTTAATGGGTAGGCCATGGGTGAAGCAAATTTTTTAGGCATACAAATGCCGGTATGCAGTTACAGGTTGTACTAGTGCATAGTTTGTATTTTGATTGTTTAATACACTTTTTAAGACTTAAATATTCTCAGTTTGTTATTCAGATTAATTGTATAATTACAGAACATACCCAGGATGGGATTCTTAACTTGTTTGGCTTCCCTCAGTATGATACTCTTTCAATAAAATACAATGAAATGTTATGGGAAAGTATCAAAATTAAAATTTTACGTAAAGGAAATAATCCTTTGCAACCACATGGCTGACAAATAACTAGACAGTATATTTAATTACAGAATTCATAAAAACAAAAGCATATTACAAATATCAATATTTACAACTCGACCACAAAAAAAGATGTGAACAATGTTGCTAAAAACAAAGAATTGCTTTAACCTAACCTCAGGATTTTGCCCAGACCCAGGATCCTGAGGCATCTTTAATCACGTCTATTAACTTGATGTACTATACTGCTTATTTTGTATAGTATTCAACCAAGTACTTGATTGAAATAAGTTTTTTACATAAGTACATTTTCAGAATTTAGCCAACATCACAATCTGAATTATTATTTTGAATATGCATTTTTTTACAAGTGTTATGAGTTCTTTTACCTGGCTGCATATTAAATTTAATAATTATAGTTGAATGGAGTTGTTTTGCAGAAATGTGGTGTTTTCAAATCAATTGAAAATACATGTATTTCAGAGCAGAATTCCTGCAAATATCTTAGGTCGAGGATTAACAATTCTTAATAATTTTGAGATGTAAAGATAAAGTAGGTTCTCTATTTCTTCTCAATATGTGAATTTAATTGATTGTCTTGGATATTCAGGGAAATTGTAGGGTCAAAAGTTCTTATATCTATCTGGAGCCATATTTAATTATTATTCCTAAAACCCCTAGAACAATATTGGTGATGAATGGAAGTCATGGATTCCTCATTGCTAATGTTTGAGTGGAAATTGTTTATTCAGCTATTATTTGCAAGCAATAACATTTCGGTTGCAGCTCACCCAGTACTTGATTTAAAATGTAAACAATACTTAATAAAGACATTTACAAACTAGCGGTTTAACCAAAAGGCCATTATCACATTATAAGAAATTTAGAAACAACACCATAACAAAAAATGCCCAAATGGTAAGAATTGCTAAATATCCTCGCAGCCTAAAAAGTTTTAATCTCTTAGTTTCCAAAATAGGTTATTTCGATGCTGACAAACTGTAGCTCACCATAGTTTTTGAAGCTCTTCTGAATTATCTGAATGGTATTATCTACTAATTTCCAGCTCTGTGGAAGTTGCAGTAGATGGTAAGAGACAAGGAGTGACGAAAAAGAAAATCAACACCGAATTAGGAAGACTGAAAATTTGTAAACTTGAGCTTTTCAAAAATTTTAGAAATGTTGTTGAAATAATTGATTTGGATATTGGCATTGATTTGAAGGCACTTACATATTTCAAGTGTAAAGAAATTGCAGGTGAATATCAAAAGATGTGGACTGTTGTTAGGCAAGGCTTCAAATTGTGGCCAATAAAAAATAACGTTTTGTTAGAATTTCATTGTGAATAAATTTTTTTACAAATAAACAATATCTTTTAATCAATCCTATGAAGGTCATGTACGTTCCTTAAAAATGAAAAACTTTGATGAGTATCCCCCAATATATGAGGTATGGTGTAGTTCGAGAACCCATATCTTTATAATAAATTTAGTTCCTTCACTATAATATAAGGGAATTATTGTAATCGGTCTAAATAAAAATTCCTGATTCCGGACGATTGCGCCGTTCCTATTCGTGGTATGGATCAGAAATTTCACAAATTGTTCTAGATTGGTGAAAATGGAAACTATTGTTTTTGGACGCGGCAACCCAAGGATAAAATGAAGGATTGATTATAACGAGGATTACAGTCGGGTATACTCTGTAATGATCTATACCGTATATCTTGGAAGTTATAGCATAGTATTAACTATAAAATATGAACTCTTTTAATTATTTTTCAAGGAATTAAGGTTTGTTCAAATAAAACTTCATTGATTTACATTAATTGTGTACTTATTGTTGTGAGGGAAATATAACTACAATTATTAGCTTCCGGATGAATTCTGCGTCACAATACCACGACTTGATGCTGTCGTTTCGCCAACTATACAGGTGGCATCTTTAGAGCAGGCTTGAATTGATTCTACTGGTTCCTGTAGCGGTATTTATTGTAGGAAAAAACCTTTACGCTACACGGTTCACCTTAATTCCGGTGGCTAACTCCGTTCTAGCACCTGACCCTGTCGTGATCATGTGCGAAGTGGAATTTTCGAGGATGGGTTTCCGAATGTTGGGAAGGTAATATCCTGAGGTTATTTGGATGTTTTAGGATTTCTATCGCTTCAAGAATTTTTCGCTCATAGAAGTTTGGGGCTCGGGATTTTAGTACCGGGATATCAAAAATTATCTTGGTCAAGGGTGGTTGTGGAATCTAAAACGTGTGTCTTACTTTACGTTTGAAATAATTATGTCACGTCACACTGACATCATCAATAACCTACAAATTTTATACCTATTTATTTCAGTTGTAAAACAATAATGAACTACAAATTATGAAATAACGGTTTTAGTAATAAGAACTAAATTACAGTAATTGTTGGAAATGTCCCCCGTTTTGTACGATGCACATTAACTAGCGCACCCGTTCGAAAATAGGCTTCAATCATGAACATTTTGTGCTGTGTGGTAAGAGGCATGATTCGAAAACTGGATTAGAAAATTTCAGCTCAATGACTTAACAGATTAACGTTTTACATTCCACAACCTCTCTTGACCAAGATAATTTTTAATCTGTAGTTCATTATTGTTTTACAACTGAAATAAATAGGTATGAAATTTGTAGGTTATTGATGATGTCAGTGTGACAGTGACATAATTATTTCAAACGTAAAGTAAGACACACGTTTTAGATTCCACAACCACCCTTGACCAAGATAATTTTTGATATCCCGGTATTTTCGAGAAGGGTTTAGATTTATAAAACTGAGATTATTTTGGAAGTGTGGAAAACCGAGTAAAAATACGTTTTTTAAAGATTTTGAAAATAGTTTAGGACAGATTGCTTTTGGGCGGGGTGCTGGTGGGAAAGGCCAGTGAGATATCTATCGGTGTGAGTGTGTTTTCAATACACAGAATGTCCCTAAGTACCGCCAGTCTGTCGCCTAACTATTACATCTAGGAACGGGAGTGAACCTTTCGATTCAACTTCCATGGTGAAAAGAATATTGGATGTAATGATTTTAAATGATTAAAGAAGGGAACAAGATTTTCGCTACCATGTTGCCAAATAACAAAAGTGTCGTCGACATATCTAAACCAACATTTCGGCTTGAGAACAGAGAGATAAATAATTTATAAAACAGACTAGGCTGAATTAGACAGTTTCTCTTATTTATTTAATTTTACAAATATAAAATAATATTTAGTAACAAACATTTTTTGTTATTAAATTCTTGACTAAAATTGAGCAAACATTTAACAGTAAAATTTAAATAGAAGTAATGAAGAAATTGATGGTAAATGATAATTTGATTTATCACATAATTAAATGTAACTGCTTTTACTATAATATCTAATAGTAAATACAATTGCCATTTCATCACTTGTCCATTTTAATCTGCTTCGTTAAGTAATAAATCTGTTTCATTTATAGTTAATATTTTTTCCAAAGTTTTATTTGCGTTTATAGCAATAGTTGAAAATTTGTACATGATTTATAATTTTGTTTTGGTCGAAAACTTTCAATCTTAGTGTCTGGCATTCAATTATACGTTTTTCATATTCAATGTCATAATCAATCGATAAAGTACTAGGAGCAGGATTCACGTTTAGCAAAGTTTTTACAATATATTGCTGTATATTTGCATCAGCATTTTCAACATCAGCTTATTACGATATTTGAACTCGTTACTTTTTCTTTATACAAAACTGATTCAATGTACGTTTCATCTACTTATCTTTTCACCCTTCCAAGATCATCAGGATAACTATGAGGCGAAAGTAAACTGGAACAGCATCACTTTTCAATTTTTTGCTGAGCGTCATTGTTAATATAATAAAGGAATAAATAATTAAAACGATGTATCTACTTTTGTAAATATTTTACTACAGAATGTATATACAGGGTGTCCCAGGTTTTAGTAGCAGAACTTCAACAGTCGATAGAAAATTTGATTCTGAGAAAAAAGTTCTTATTAACCCTTTCTTTCCCGAATTAATTTAAAAAAAAATTTTTTCCTTTTTTTTTTTCTAATTCGTCTATTTATGTCATATCATTAGCCAACGTAGCTGATTATTACGATTTTCTTGTTTCATTAATCTGTTACATTAAAAACAAATTGTGACTCCATATGGAGTCATTGGGAGAAATGTAACAAAAACACTGTATAGATGTTATAAAATATATGTTGGGAAATAATTATAATTTCATTTTATTTTTATTTTTTGTGAAATGTAACAAAACAGTTGCGGTCCTTCGTAACACACAAAGACATTTTACACTTTTCACAGGCCATCCTGGTGTAAGATTTACATTGACGACATCTCATTTTTGGCTCAATATGAACAGGCCAATGTTCTATTCCATTATATCTAATGTCATCTATTGGCTTAGGAACAAATGAACGTTTTTTATATGGCTGAACTGGCGGGGTTGCCTCTCTGGACGGAGCTCGTCCACGTTTTACTTTTACATTCAGACATTCTATCAAGGCCCTACCAATTTCGCTTCTAAAAACTATAAGCTTCTTATAAGTCGGAATATTTTTAATCTTGCAATGACGCCGATAGAGCAACCAGGCATTTACTATGGAAATGTCCATCAAGTGAAAAAATATTCGAAAATAATATCTTTTGGTACCCATTCTGGTTCTGTATAATGAAACTAACATATCGTTGAGGTCCACTCCACCCATATTTGTATTATATGTTTTTATTACTTCAGGTCTTGTAATTTGGATATATGCTTTGTCTGTTTGTGACCATCTTCTCACCATTTCAGTTGGTTCAACGCCCTTATATGTTGAAATCATTGTTACCGATTTATTATCAAACCATGTCACTGCTACTATATTATTTAGCGTATCTGTGCGGTAGTCAAGTGATCCTCTTCCATCTTTTTTTAGAACTTTGTCATCTTTTGGTTCATAGCCTTTTAGTCTGTTTCGCCTTACTGTCCCAATTGAATGTATTCCCATATTTTTCAGAGTTGTAAACAATTTATATGACGTAAAAAAGTTATCTGTGTATATCTTGAAGTTTTGGTTTTTTGGTAGATTAGTGGCAAGTTTTACTACAATATCTCCACTGAAGCCCAGTGAAGATGTTTCAGTTACTACTGTGCCTTTTCCAATATAAATATCAAACTCGTAAACAATTCCACTGACACCTGCTCGAGCAAACACCTTTATACCCCATTTATGGGGTTTACTTTTTATGTACTGTTTCAGCGAGCTATGGCCTTTGAAAGGGATCATAATTTCATCAATAGAATTGTGTTCTTCAGGTTCGAGTTTCTTGAAATTTTCTTTGACAGCATCAATGAACGGGCGCACCTTGAATAGCTTATCATAGTCGGGTTGATCACGTGATTTCATATTAGTATTATCATTTATGTGTAAATTGGATCGGATTTTTTCGAATCTATTTCTTGACATTACGTCTGCAATCGTAGAGTATCGCGTTTCTTGGGCCCAATACATTCTATAGCTGGGCATATAGACTATTCCACTCATTACATGTATTCCCAAGTAATTACACATCTCTGTGTATGTTGTATTGACCGAAACCCCATGTTTTTGCATAGAGTATAAATTAGTCTGTTCAACAAGATTTTGAATTATATTATCATCAAAAAACATTCTAAAATATTCGAGTGGAGTCAATATGTTATCTGGTTCTGAAAATGACACATTGCAATCTGAATTAACCTGATCAATATCACGCTTTCTCCATTTAGGTGGAGTAAAATCCTTATTCTTTTTTTTCATTTTTGGTAGAAATAATGTTGCTAACGGTATTTCATCATCACTTTCAAAGTCTGATTCTCCCTGTTCAACTTCTATGGACACATTGCCATCTAACAATATTAGATTGTCATTTGTTTTATCGTAATCTTGTAGATTATCTAATATTTCATCATCTAAGAGTTCGTCATCACCGGCTATATCGACATCTGAAATATCTCCTTCAAGCAAAAACAACAACTGCTTTTCCTCTTTTTCTGTGAGACCTACTCGAGTCATCTAAATCAATGAAGAAAAATCAAACTATATTGGTTTTTTACAATTAAATAACTGTTATATATGGCGATTGATTCTAATATTTGAAAATCTCAAATAAGCAATTACGAGATTACGAGAATAAAATAATTTCAAAAATGAGTAACAAACTCCCGTTGACGCCATATGACATCACACCTTAATCTAACCCTAATTTTTGTACATTTTGATATCTTATCTAAATGTTATGATCGTAGTATAGATTAACGGCCCATTAGATGCAACAACTTGTTTTATGATGATATCTTATGAATTTACCTTATTTATTGTATTCAGAAGAAACAGAATATATGACAAATTTCACGTTGCACGTTTTACCGCCAAACAAGCAATCATTCAAAATTCAAGTGCTTGTGGGGTCTGTTCTGCCATCTATGAATGTAAACAAATATTACCACGTGCAATAAACATAACTTTTACAAGTAATGTTGGTTGCCAATCGTTCTCAAAAATATGACGCCATATGGAATCTGTGGGAAAGAAAGGGTCTTATTAACATAAATGCACAGACGCTTAGTTTTTGAGATACGTTGAAATTGAAAAAAAAATTTCGTTTTTTGCAAATATCTCGGAAACCGTTTATCGTACAGAAAACAGCTTTTGCAAGCATTTTCCAATCATAGTAAGCTTTGTTCTGTGCTATAAAAAATTTTTTTTTAGTCTTGAATGGTGAAGATTTTGAAGGGGTAGTGGGTGTTTTTCTTCCCAACTTCTACGCCACTGGAAAAAGTACGGTTTTGAGACAACCATTTAAACCGCCAATGTCTTCTACACAAAAAAGGTACGATTAGTCATAAGCTCTAAAGTTGACAGTTTTCGAGAAAAATTAGCTTTTATGTTGAAAAACATGGTCAATTTTTTGGTTTTGTTACTTGTTCTAATGTTTGAATAAATTTTGTTTAATTAGTAAGAATTGACCATGTTTGATTTTTCTCGGAAACGGTCAACTTTAGAGCTTATGACCAGGAGTACCTTTTTTGTGTAGAAAACATTGGCGGTTCCAAAACCGTACTTTGTCCAGTGGCGTAGAAGTTGAGAAAAACACCCACTACCCCTTCAAAATCTTCCCCAATCATGACTACAAAAACATAGCTTATCATGAGTAAAAAATGTTTGCAAAAGTTGTTCTCTGTACGATAAACGGTTCCGGAGATATTTGCAAAAAACGAATTTTTTTTTCAATTTCAACACCCTGTATCTCAAAAACTAAGCGTCTGTGCATATATGTTAATAGGAACTTTTTTTCTCAGAATAAAATTTTCTATCGACTGTTGAAGTTCTGCTTCTAAAACCTGGGACACCCTGTATATTATGCCCAAAGGGTCAAGACCGAGTGTGCCGAAAGGCATTCCCACAAGTCGATGAAGAGCGCAAGATTATATATACATATATATAAATTTATATATTTTTTCGAAACGCTATACCGTGGAAAACTTGCCTCTGGGGTAGGTAAGTGAAATGCTAATTAATTTTTTTTTATTAAACCCCCAGCTAGCGCATTGTACTTGAAATTTCTATTTTTTTTTTTCGGAAATCAAGTCATTTTAAAAGTAGTACTCCGCCAATAATATTTTAAACTGCTATAGTGAAAATCCTTTAATTAAATGTTTCAAAAATACAAACGAAATTAGAAACAGACAAAATCTTGAAATTGCGGTGGCGCAAAGGACTTAAAAATCGTTGAATTATTGCATTTTATAAGTGCATAATATTGTAATACAAGAACCAGGATTTGTTTCTGTTGGCTACGTTACACCCTCAAGTGGCTCTGCTCAAAACATCGCTAATAGCATTCTCTCATTTGACTAACGGTGGTTTTTTCTTGAACGAACTTGACGTAATGGGATGTTACGGTACCGTTACTAACACGGGTCGGTGTCAGAAGTTCTATTGAAGAACAAGTTAAAAGACCGCTACAGTGGGGAGTTTGCCTTTTGCACTTCAACGAGTTACCGTTCCGGCATTTGTTCCAAACTTTAGACGGTGAAACGACTGGGCCAGTCATTCAGTGGCCCAATTGGCATCCAGCTTAGTAAGTGTGAAAAGCTTGCAGCTTCAGAAGAATTATAAAAGCAAGAATGTTAGCCTCCAAAAATTTAACTTCAGGCAACCGACTATACTAAAATAATTGATTTGAACACCACTTCACCTACACCACCACCATTGTTACAAAGAGTTTCTGGTGATGAAGTTTGGTCTAAAATCACTGCCGGTGAAACTGCTGATGCTGACGAATGGTAAGTGACTGAAGCATCTCAAAAAGTCGTCGGCGCCAAGAACCGAAATGGTTTCATAAGATCCACCCTAGCATCTAGAGCTTCGATGCCAAAGTTTGCCAGCAAGTGCAGCTTCAACTTACCCACCCAGAAATATAGTGAGTTTTTTTTTGCGCTACCGCAAATTGGAAGATTTTGGCGGTTTTAATTTTTTTTGTTTTTCAACCCTTTTAATAAAGAGTTTTCACTATAGCATTTTAAAATATTATTGGCAGAGTATTGCAAAACTTGATTGGCGAAAAAAAATCGAAATTTTAAGTACAATGCGCTAGCTAGAGGTTCAATAATTTTTTTTAATTTGCATTTTACTTACCTACCTACAGAGGCAAGTTTTACGCGGTTTAGCGTTTGGAAAAAAAAATTATATTATTTTATATATATATACAGGATGTTCCATCTCAGACGAGCCACCCCGTATATTTCTTATCCCATAGTGAGTGGAAAAATCTCCCGAAACACGTCGAATGATTTTGTTTGGGGGACATCTTTTGACGTATATTTGAGGCTTGAAGGAGCAACCCCCTAATAGGGGGCGCTTCAACCCCTCAAAATTGAATAGGGGAGAGGAGTTGAGTGATACGTCATTTGAAAGGTCTTCGAAGCCTCTTTACAACGGTGTATGATAAACGTAAATTTGATGAACCGTTTTCGCCAAAAATTAATTTTGTTTCTCGAATGCGCCACCTTGAATATTTTGGTTATTTGTACAATGTACAAGCTCATTTTTATTAAGCCTTTTTTACAAACTTAAACAATCTTCAAAAAATCTCATTCGTAAAAAAATTGAATTGTGTTGTCATGCTCACAATGAAAAAAATTAAATCTGCGTGTTTAAATCAAATGTTCAAATTGTCCTCCATTGACTTCCATACAATAATACAATCTTGACTGAAAACCGTCTCTAACATGGTTCAGCATAATTGGAGTTATTTGACGACACTCATTTACAATTCGTTGGCGTAGTTATTCCAAATTTTCGGGCTGAGTCACAACAATCTTGGACTTAAGATGTCCCCACAAGAAGAAGTCCACTGGGTTCAGGTCAGGAGATCGGGCAGGCCATAGGACCTCTTCTTCCAATCCAACGACCGGGGTATTGCAAATTGAGGTATTGGCGAACTGGTGCGGCGTAGTGAGGAGGAACTCCGTCTTGTTGGAAATGCAATTGTTGTTCAAGTAGTAGAGGATCGTTTTCTAATTGTTCAGTTATTAACGGATCAATCGCATTTTCCAAAATTTCTAGATAAATTTCGCCATTTAAATTACCAGGAATAAACAGAGATCCAATTAGGTGGTCTCCCAAAATTCCTACCCAAACGTTTAGTTTTGCCCGATGTTGAGTGTGAGCTTCTCGAAATACATGAGGATTTGTATCGCTCCAAACTCTACAGCTAAACACCTTCTAAGAACAAAAAATGAAGGCAACATAAGGAAATGTTTTGCTGTTTATTTATTTATTAGTTTGAGAGAATGTATTATTGTATGGAAGTCAATGGAGGACAATTTGAACATTTGATTTAAACACGCAGATTTAATTTTTTTCATTGTAAGCATGACAACACAATTCAATTTTTTCACGAATGTGATTTTTTGAAGATTGTTTAAGTTTGTAAGAAAGGCTTAATAAAAATGAGCTTGTACATTGTACAAATAACCAAAATATTCAAGGTGGCGCATTCAAGCAACAAAATTAATTTTTGGCAAAAACGGTTCATCAAATTTACGTTTTTCATACACCGTTGTAAAGAGGCTTCCAAGACCTTTCAAATGACGTATCACTCAACCCCTCTCCCCTATTCAATTTTGAGGGGTTTAAGCGCCCCCTATTAGGGGGTTGCTTGTTCAAGCCTCAAATATACGTCAAAAGATGTCCCCCAAACAAAATCATTCGACGTGTCTCGGGAGATTTTTCCACTCACTATGGGATAAGAAATATACGGGGTGGCTCGTCTGAGATGGAACATCCTGTATATAAATACTTTGCCACCGAGAAACAGCGTACAAGTATACCGGTATCACTGTGTTCAGTCAGATTATAAATATATCACAGGCAGAAGAAGTTACAGTTAGTTAGAATCTAGTATATTTTGGAGTAACTGAATTTGTTTATTTGAAGATGGCGTTTCGATTTTACGTAACCCTTATTGTCCTTTTCAAACAATAACGCCTAATGATACAGAATGCGAATGTAAAATTGAACACTACAATAAGAAACAATCACCATTATCCCCTAAAAATACTATAAGTACTGAGGGCCTTTCAACTACCAAGTAGCCATTATCAGAGTGAACTGTACTGTGCTGGGATTGTTTCTTATTATAGTGTATCCACAGTGTGAACTCATAGTTCATTACTATATTATGTAGTACTCATTAGTTTAATGTTTTTTGTATAAATAATACAGTAATTCACATAACAGGTTATTGTAAAAACTCAAACAATAAATGTTTTGTAGAAGTGAGATTACCAACTACAGTAGTAATTTAATTATTTATAATTCACAAATTATTATGGCCTACGCATTTAGTACATACCTATTAACTCGCGAATAAGCATTCACCAAAATCAATTATTTATAATCCAATTTAAATACGTGGGCGCGCAGAAACAATATAGTTCCTTTTAATTAATATTCTTAGCGCCAGTTAAGAACCTGATCTAAGCAGTTGTAATTTTATTAGAAATTTCTAATATAGAATCTTATTATAATTATTAGCCAATGGGTAATTATGTGGGATTAATCTAAGTTCATTTCCATATTGTTCTATTCATGGTTAAATTGTTTTTTACTCTCAAATGTGTAATTTTTTAGAAGGATATTAAACTAAATATCTAATAAATACCAATATAAATGCAAAAACAATCCTGTTCTATAGTTCAAGACAAACCTTTGGAAAATATTAAAATGTCATGATGAATCTTCTAAATATATGAGAAATTATATTGGCAAGTGTATTAATTGAATAGTCAAAGCCTTGAATGCACAATGGATTTCAAAGTCTTACAGAATCCTTATCATGCTCTATAAAAGGTGGAATTAATGAGTTTATATGAATCAAGATATCTAATTGAATTAATCAATATTAAATAGGTTTAATTTCTTTTGGATCTTAGTATAGTATCTACAATAAAGCCGCATCCATAAATCAGTTTGTAGTGGTGGATAGTTTCAAAAAACCATTTACATGGTCGTTTAATAGGACCAGACTGCAGTTATTACCAGTGTTTAATTAAAATATTCTGAATTCTGCAATCCTAGAATATACTTAGAGCATCACTACTGTACCATACTAAATGCGTTTTATAATAATATGCAAATAGTAGGTACAAACAAATTTGAACCAATTTTTATGATTTAAACATTTTGAAACTATTTGAATTACAAAGTTCCAAACTCACGGACCAGGTTTATGCAACTTAAGATTTTTATACCCGATTAGGGCAACATACCTTAAATATGATTCATTGATAAAGTCTGTCATGAATGTTAAGGTCCTGGCTTACGACATTATGCAATAGCTAATGGCATTTCACATCACTTGAAAAGAAAGTAACTTCGAAAATAGGTTACTGAGAACAAGATTCTTTCTAAAAGTTTATTTATTAGGATTTAAATAAAATGAACATACAGAGAAGCACAATAATAGCAACATTTATGAACTGACAATATAACTTGTTAAAAAAATATGGACTACCTAATAGTCTTGGGACTGAGACTTGGCAGATTTTCCAGAAGAGCTGGATCCAGTGCCGGTTTTTTTGGGCAGGAGTACAGCTTGGATATTTGGAAGCACACCACCTTGAGCAATGGTAACTCCAGAAAGTAGTTTATTCAATTCCTCATCATTTCTGATGGCTAGCTGAAGATGCCTAGGGATGATACGAGTTTTCTTATTATCTCTGGCAGCATTACCAGCCAATTCTAACACTTCAGCGGCTAAATATTCCATTACAGCGGCCAAATATACTGGGCCTCCAGCACCTACCCGCTCAGCATAATTTCCTTTGCGAAGTAAACGATGAATTCTACCAACTGGAAATTGTAAACCAGCACGGCTAGAACGAGACTTCGCTTTCGCCTTCACTTTACCACCTTTGCCTCTGCCACTCATTGTATTATTTATGTAACTCAAAAATTTAGATCACTCTAGAGCTAGACTAACCGTCTTCTACAAACGCTTGTTGTAAAATGGAAGGCCAAGCGGCAAAGTAGAGCCAAGCCAATAGTGGGAACAGGGAGGATTAACTGCCAGCTGTCAATAAAAACCATAAGCGTTAAATACGCGGCAAATGTGACGACATAGAGAATAAATGATATAGCAGGAACGATTATAGAATAAGCATTAAATAAAGATGCTACTTTAAAAATACATTATAGATCTTTTTATGTACCTCTGTGGTAAAAACATAGCATAAAGTTTGTTAACCAAGATGACAGCAGACAGGAGACCGTAATACCACGGTCGTATATACAGGTCTGGGAACTCGATACTGTTTCCTATGTGAGAAGTGAGTCCGCTAAGCGTCAGCTGTTGTATAGTACCAAAAGGATGGCGCATGAGTCGAGGAATGATCTCTGGCACGTATACGACCAATGTTCTCTGGCAACTGTCATTGTTGACTTGTAAACACAAGGAATACCGGCGTTCTTACAAAAAATTAAGAAACCGTGCATTGTGTCGAAATGCAAAACGGGGTACAAAAGTGTAAAGCAAGAAACTTCTGTTTTTAAAGTGCCGAAAGATGCGGAAATTCCAAAAAAAGTGGATGCTTGCGATTCCGGAAAGAAATCGTTTTAACGAGGTCTTTTATTTGTGCGAAAAAGGGGAAGTTATTTTCAAGGTGAGTAGTATATATTGACAAGAGTAACAGTTCTATTCCTCTCTCAAATCAGAATAGTAAATATTGCGTTACGAGAAAAATTATTTTATTTAATAATGTGATTGTTGCCATACTTCGATCCAAGCGCTAGCTGGTGGCTGAGCGAGGGACTACGAGTTTGGCGACATTTAAGAGACTCATGTCAAACGATAGAGTTCCCAGACCTGTATGTACGACAACTAATAAGACTACGGCTAAGCTTTTGATTGTGTCCACTGGAAGTGGGAACCACTGTTTTAATAACGGAAATCGAGTTTTGAGATAACTGCGCATGAGCGAGAACTAGACAGTTAATTTAGTTGTTCGTTCGTTGCTTACTTTAGTTTTCCTATTTATTAATTTTGATTTTAATTTGCGAACGCCGAGCCATACATGATTTGATTTTGTGGAATTATTTATTGGAGTGATTATGCTGTTATTTGAGTGATTTAGTGTTCTTTGCTTTTGTTGTAAATATGTCATGTAGAAATAAATTAATATTCCTTCAATATGCATATTATATAACTTTATACGCGTCATACTATGAGGTTTTTAAATACTATCTTGGACGATTTATGGAAACTGAATGAACATGAATATGTAACTTTCCTCGCACATTCTTTTAATTCAAACTAGACATTTCGCGGTAGGAAATTGATATTTCTAACGATCGGCAAACTGTTTAGCGGACATGCGTATTACACCCAAAACTCCACAATTGGTATATATCTCCCTCTTGCATCCGGAAAATTCCCTTCGTAAAAAGGAATAGTTCATTAGTACATTGGCTATATAGTCTTATTAAATATATGCAGGAGACCAAATTTTCTATCCAACGCTGTGTGTGAGATGAACCAGACAGAATATGAAAGTATAATAATATGGTGCTCATAGTGCAAGGGCCAAGAAGTCTGTTATTCTAGACTTCTTGGCAAGGACATTGAACCATGATGGACTACCCAAGTGTAACACATTAATGTATTACAGTTTCGATTATTCGTGTTTCTGTTTATTTCGGCGACGTGGGCATTTTTAATTGAAATTGGTGCTATAAGGACGCTTTGTGCTGACACGTCTTCTGATGATTGTCGTTAGACCGAAACGTACGTAAAGACGAAAATAATAAGCATATGTGTTAGTGTGACCTATTTCCCCAGAATTTACATATAATGTTTCAACAATCATTAAGATGAAAAGGCTTCTCTTGAATCGGGTTATATGGCATAAGGTATGTTTTCGTGCACCGTCCAGCGGACAAATGGTAAATGCAATACACTTGATATTTTGACTAGATCATAGAGATCATATAGTATAGAGGAGTAAGGTCCCATCTTAACGCGAGAAGGTTTCAAAAAGTTATCCGTTCCCCACTCCGCGGACATTATAAGGAGCGTTAACTATAGTTACACGCGGTCATCTAAACTCGCGGTTGTGGGAACGAGTTAAAATACCGCAGAATGGGGTACGGATAACTCATCGCGTAAGATCGAACATGGTACGCAACGAATACATAGGCTATATTCCTCTATACTATGTGATCTCTATGAACTAGATATGATGCTTGAAATCCACTTAATATTTTGACTAGATATGATGCTCGAAATTTATTAGCATAAAAATTCAAAGAAGTGCCTTGGGGCGTTTTCGAGTTTTAGAGCAGAGCGGTAGATGCTATTCGGTATTCGCTCTCGTTCACGCGTCCTTCTGTGCGATGATCGATGAATATCTGGCCACCGTCGTATATACAGGTCTGGAAACTCAAGGCTGTTTTCTATGTGAGAAGTGAGTCCACTGAGCGTCATCTGTTGCGTAGTACCAAAAGAGTGGCGCATGAGTCGAGACATGGTCTCTGGCACGTGTACGACCGTGTTTGAACGATATGGCACCTAATCCTGACAACATACTCCGATCCATGCGCCAGCTGGTGGCTGAGCGAGTGACTACGAGTTTGGCGACATGTAAGAGACTCATGTCAAAAATAGAGTTTCCAGATCTGTATATACAACCGTGTATCTGGCCTCATAGAGATAGTGGCGATTTGTATACGTACCGTAGCGCGCTCAACAATGTACGGGCGGCCGTTGAGACAACTAGAAATAATACATTCGCAACCGGTCGCATCTGCTGGTGCGGCACCCGACAACGGCCAGCGCGTTCCGTTGGCGGCACCGGCATCTGACAAAGGGCGCTTTTCCCTAATTTGACGAAAACGGACTTATGCGAAAGACGGAGTGAGCGCAGCGAACAGTAAAGTGAATAAATAAATTGAATATAAGAGTTTGAGTTTCTATAATTTCATTAAGACGGAGTGAGGCAAGCCGACCGACTCAAATGGAACAATGTATCTTCTCGTGTAGCGTATTATTGGCTGTACTAAATTCAAAGAAGCGTGTATGCGCGGCTACTGACCAACCTTTTACATATAACCAGCAAGAGTATCTGAAAGCTATTTAGGTAACAAAAGTGAGACTACTCACGTGATCAATTGGTCACAGCCACAGCTTTCTTTAAAGCATTGTATTACATTGTTTAAGATACAACTTGGTGTGGGAAAATGCACTCTAATCTTTATCTGATTGAACTCATTGATTATACTTTCGTCGGTTGTAAAGATCAAGATAGATACATGTGTCCGAAAATAATTACCAAACCGTCAATGTTCGAATATTCCATAAGTCCATGCAAATATAAATAACTCCAAGCAGTGAGTACATTTGTCTTACAAAGCGGAAGACTACAAAGGAGATTGGAGTGAGTAGCTTATATTTCTAGACGCTGAACGTAGAAGGACGTTAGTTACAATCAAGGTTTATTTCAATCAAAGAGTTCTATATCTAGAGAAGACAAGTCGGATTTATACCGTATTTTGGGAATCTCCCTTTTTCCGTTCTTTACGCATGATCAAGGCGCCGCTTTTTCTCTTTATCTCTGTATGAAGTAAAAAAAAAATGGGGAGGATTTTGTAATCCTACCAATAAAGTTAAATATAAATAAATACGTTAAATATAAAATAAATACGCGGTGAGAGGGTACCCGCGCTGGACTCCCAAAATACGTTCTCTTTATATACAAACGATACAACTTGTCTTCTCTAGATAGATATAGAACTCTTTGATTTCAATAAAACTAGTTGGTGAAATCTAGAGGCAAGCATATTCGCATATTCCGTTCAAAGGAAGTATTCCAACATTTATAAAAGTTTGTTTCATATTACGCATGTCATATATAAATATGCATGTCTATCGTTCTGGTTGGACTTGTTGGAGGGGGAAATAGATATAAGTTGGCAGTCTCCCTAATACTTTTATTGATGGTTCGGCCTCCTTTGTCTACCTTCGTAGTTCTCTCTGTATGTATGGAGTATGCATAGATAGTAGTTCTTCTTCTTCAATTACGTGAGGTGCTGCATGTTGCATAGATCAGAGGAGACAAAGAGCTAAGCAATAAAGCAATAGAAAGAAATATTCTTAAAGTTTCAAACAAAAGACTGTCAAACGTGAACGTGAGTGATTAATTTGTTACTTACTTGTTACTTGTTTGATGTTTGTTATCAACAAATCAGTAATATTAGTGATTTCTTTTCTTTTGTAATAGTTTACTATTTCACATTTTATTTCTCCAGCTTACCTACTATTGCTTTTATATTTGCTATGGAGCGCAACATCGAAGACGGCGAAGATACAATAGGTCTCGAAATGGAAATACCATATAAGAGTCGGGATATTGAAGATGCTGGCAAAATTAATGAAAATGGAAATCATGTTCAAGAAGAGGGAGATGCGCTCGGATGTAACCCGTGAGTATTCATTGTATACATTTAATTGAATTATTTTCAATTATAGACAATAAGTTATAATTTGTTAAGGTAACTGGCAAATTTTGATAAACGATTAATAAATTGATGAATTTCATAGTAGATTCATCTTTACAGGTGAACAAAGCCTTGTTTTACAAAATAAAAGCTAGCACTTTTAAACATGAACTCATGACCAACTTGAAAGCAACAGCTAACTTGCCTGGATAATGGTTAAATCGAGTGGAGGGTTTTCTTGTTTGGATTCAACTGTCACATTTCAAATTAATTGAGTTTTATATATCCAAAAACAAACCTATTTACCTTGAAATTTTGTTAAAAGTTTTTGTTAAAGAGTATAATCTGCCCATACGAGATGAATCTATTAAGAAATTCAAAGTAAAAATTATTGTTTTCCTCCAAAATGTATAAAAACTAGTAGGTCCTGAGTATTTTAAGTTCATTAGAAATTAATTATGTTGCTTATTTTATAGAATGTCTAATAGAGAAGTTGTAGCCAAGATGCCAGTGGCACGTGATGCAGTATATTACAACATGAATCATCCAAAACGAGGAATAGCTTTAATATTCAATCATGAAAATTTTCAAGTTGCTGGTTTAAAATCAAGAGCTGGTACAGCAGAAGATAGTAAAAACTTGGCAAATTGTTTTAGAACTTTAGGATTTGATGTTAGAGTTTTCAAAGATTTGATTTATCAAGATATTGAAAAACACATTTCAGAAGGTATTGTTATGTCCGAAGTTATTAATTTTAACGATTCCAAATCCAATACCAATTTAAAGAAGAAAATATTTTCATAACATATAGTGGGTGTATTAGACAATATGATTCAATTCTAACAACTTATGAATATAGGCCACTTTAAACAAATCATTCATTGTCTAAAATTATGCTTCTTTGCCACACTAGTTTTGACTACTCATTGTACACACTTTCAGCAATTGATTGTACGGTATCTTATATTTTGCAAATTGATCCTTATGTCAAATTTAAATTTTTAAATATTCATTTTGACAGTATTCAAGTCACTCACTACATTGTTACACAGTTAACCTCAACCTCACACAAATGACTTTCAATTCAAAGGAACAAATTGAAGCGTTGATGCCATACAATGTCATTTTATTGTTAAAATAGGCAATTACTCTTGATCTTTTAGAGGATAAAAATATTACTCATTGGTAACTGACAACTGCACACTCCCCCAGCTAAACTTTTAACACTTGTTGATTCAGATAAACTACATATAGTAATAAAATGCAAATGGGAGGACGCTTTTACTGACCAATGTAAAGAAAACAAAATACACCGATGTGAAGTGGCAGCCAAATCGCCAGACACAGCCAAACAACCATAGGCGTCGAAATTTAATAATGATAGAACTTTATACAATGAGTGTCTTGTTTCAAATTTTCCTCTAGTCTTAGACAATTTGAAATCATCATTCATGCCAAAGGGAGTTAAACAACAAAATTATATAAATACCTACTAAAATAATTAGTGATGGCAAAGTACTTGAGATAGAGAAAATGATAGTCTATCTATAAATAGGAAAACTATGTATTAGGGTGTGCCAAAAAAAATCGGTATTTTTTTATTTCACTCTTCTTCGAGTATATCATTCCCCGTTCAAATTCATTCAGGTCCCCCAAATTTGAAACAAATCGGCTAATATTTAAAGGTGCATCAAGCCCAAAATGTGTTTTTTGAAGTTTTTCCTCAATTTTTGAGAGGTTTCTCAACACTATTCTACAATAATGGGATGTTTGACACTTGGGAGACATTATTACATTCAAACAGAAAGAATTTAATGCAGTTCAGTCGCCACATCCAGTTTCCGACAGATATATTGGCGAAAAGAACCAGTTTTTTAAGGCCTAAAAACTAATTTCAGCTTTCAACTTCAATAACTTCATATTTTTAGGTTCGTGATGCGTCATATGCTCTTTTAACGTAGTCTAGTATCACGTAGCATGAATTGAATTGATAATTATAGAGAAAATCGCCCATCAGTTATAATAATCTACACTCGAGTGGATAAACGCACCACTTGAAAATGTACCAAAAATGGTAAAAAATTCAGATTGCTTTAACTCGGTTGCATTGAATCGAAAATGGATGAATATTTGAGTTCTGAAAAGGTTAGAACCTTCCCTTTAATGTGATGTTAGTTAATGTGATACCAAATCCATTCCACCCCCTCCCACCCGCTAAGAAAAATATGTTTCTGGTGTCAAAAAAGGTTTGCATCACGAACCTAAGAATATGAAGTTATTTAATTTGAAAGTGGAAATTACAGTTTTTAGGCCTTAAAAAAATGGTTCTTTTCACCAATATTTGTATGGGAAAGTGGATATGGCGACTGAAATGCATTAAATACTTTGTGTTTGAATGTAATAATGTCTCCCAAGTGTCAAACATCCCGTTATTGTAGAACAGTGTTATGAAACCTCTCAAAAATTGAGGAAAAACATCAAACAACACATTTTGGGTTTGATGCACCTCTAAATATTAACCGATTTGTTTCAAATTTGGAGAACCTGAATGAATTTAAACGGGGAATGATATACTCGAAGAAGAGCGAAATAAAAGAATATCGATTTTTTTTGGCACAGCCTACTATGTATGGAAGGAAAGTCGCTTCCATTCCTCGCAAGTGTAGTATTGTTACACTTAATGTAATAAAAATCTGTTTTATGCTGAAGGAAACGAGAAGCCAGGATGGTATTGTTAAAAATAGATAATTATATAGGAAAACTTCGTACAACTGGATAAAGCCTTCGGTGCTGTCGAATGGGTTAGTATTGCTACCCTCATTATAATAAAAATTCATTTCATGCTGAAAGAAACAAGAATCCAGCTTGGTATTAATACTCGTTTCCTTCAGCATGAAACCAATTTTTATTATAATAAGGGTAGCAATACTAACCCTTCGACGGCACCGAAGAGATTTTCCACTTGTACGAAGTTTTCTCATATAGTTATCAATTTTCTGTATTAATACCAAGCTGGTTCCTCGTTTCCTTCAGCATGAAATCAATTTTTATTATAATAAGGGTAGCAATACTAACCCTTCGACGGCACCGAAGGCTTTATCCAGTTGTACGAAGTTTTCCTATATAATAATCTATTTTTAACAATACCATCCTGGCTTCTCGTTTCCTTCAGCATAAAATTGATTTTTATTACATTAAGTGTAACAATACTACACTTGCGAGGCATGGAAGAGACTTTCCTTCCATACATAGTTTTCCTATTTATAGATAGACTATCATTTTCTATTTCAAGTACTTTGCCATCACTAATTATTTTAGTAGGTCTTTATATAATTTTGTTGTTTAACTCCCTTTGGCATAAATGATGATTTCAAATTGTCTAAGACTAGAGGAAAATTTGAAACAATACACTCTCATTGTATAAATTTGTATCATTATTAAATTTCGACGCTTCTGGTTGTTCGGCTGTTTCCGGCGATTTGGCTGCTTACATTTGGCTGCCAACTTTACACCGGTACAAAATACCACCATCTTATTGGTCAACTATAAAAAGACACCACGGATTATGGATTTGTGGTTTTCATTTGTATCCATCAATCGAGACACTGTCAATAAAAACAGGTTCAAATTATTGATTTCGTAATGGCTGTAGCAAATGTAATTTTTTTTCTAAAAAGGCAGGGGCTACTGTCAATGATTATAAAATATTTATTAAAGGCAAGATGTTCATGTGTACCCTGTGTAACAATGTTTACATGTACAGTGTTGTATGTACTGTAAAAAATGAAATTGATAAAATTAAATTGTTACATAAAGATGAATTTACACAATATAAGATCGTGTGAAACGGTATGCCGATAGTGTGTAGAACACATGAGTATAGCCAAAATTTGTGGAATGAAGAAGAGGGTGTTCTAGATAATTACCAGCAAATTATAATGTTATGAAAGTTTACAAACATATAATATACTTATTTTTCAAAAAACTTGCAACGTTTTTGCAACAAAAGCCAGTTTATACTGCAATAATTGAACTTCATGTAAAATATTTAGCTGGTTGTTACAAATGGGGATAAATTGTATCAAGATGAAAAATATTTATCACCTGAGAATTTGCAAAATAATTTTTATTTCCAGTTCTCAAATGATATGTAGTCCTCGATAAACCAAATCTGAATTTCAAACTTACTAAAATAACTAATTTCAGAGTAATTATATTTATTATGTGTCAATTCATTCAAAACTACTCTTGTGAAATTTTAATCTTCTGTTGACCTTTTTTTTTAGTCTCAAAATTAGATCACAGCAAAAACGATTGTGTGGTCATATCAATCTTATCCCATGGAGAACAGGGAGTTATTTATGCTAAGGATATGTATTATAAACCTGATTCATTATGGTGGCATTTTACTCCAGAGAGATGCCCATCTCTTTCTGGAAAACCTAAGCTTTTTTTCATTCAGGCTTGTCAAGGTGATAAACTTGACCCTGGTGTTAAAGTAGTGCGAACAGAAACAGATGGTGAGGAAATCACGTCTTACAGAATTCCACAACAAGCAGATTTTCTGATCATGTATTCAACAGTAAAAGGTAAGTTTCCCAGAAGTAGTTTTCTTTGCCCCACTCTTGTCAAATAATCATTGATAACAGAAATTCAAATCAAATACATTTTTCTCTCCTGCAAATATGACTTTTTAATTTTAATAAAAAAAACTACTTGAATTAGAATTTATTATGCAGTAAGTAAAAAAAATTATTCGCCATTGTGTGAATAAGTGAGATAAACAATTAAAAGTTGCATATGTAAGATTGTTTGGTTGCTATTTGCAGAAAAGTAAACAAAAAACGCTACATTTTCATCAAATTCGACGTAAAAATCGTCGATAAAAAATCGTAGAGCCAAATTCAGATCCAAATACCGTTTTGTCGCGATTTGTATCTGTAGAGCGACTCATTACGAAGAGATTGATACTATTTCGAAGTACATATGGCGTTAACCGATTAAGTTTCGTGAAAATTCTCACATAACTAACTACGCAGTTCATAGCATAAGTGGAAAAAAAATACCCGTTCTTTCGGTTTGGCCGAATTGATTGTTTAAACAATGATTGTTTAAACAATGATTGTTTAAACAATAAACAATCATTTATTAATGAGCGTTTTAACAATATACAATTGCTGGGTTTGCGACAAAAAGTCCGTAGGTCATAGTAATTTTGTTCGCTGAGTCGATTGGCATCCTCAAATAGTTGATTTGAAATTTTGTTGATTTATGACAATTGTTCGAACAATGATTGTTTAAACAATCAATTTGGCTAAACAAAAAGACACGGGTAATTTTTTTCATTGATTCTATGATCTGCCTAGTTAGTTTCATTTTTTTGCACTTTCCTCAGCGTGGATCTAACGGACTTTTTAACAGCTGAATTGTTTATAAGCGTTTTAATAATAAACAATTGTGCAAAATGCGAGGATTAGTAAATATCTCATAGTAATTTGGTCTTCTTAGTCGATCGGCACCATCAAATCGAAAGAATTCCGATGATTTTTACAATTGTATTAACAATTATTTCGGCGTAAAAAAAACGGGTATTTTTTTTCCACTTATGCTATGAAGTGGGTAGTTAGTTTGGCTGTAATTAGGCTACGTTTTGCCTGGGCCTTGATGAATTAAATATGTGAGAATTTTCACGAAACTTAATTGGTTAACGCGCTATAACTTTTTAATAAAAGTCCATATGTACTTCAGAATGGTATCAATCTCTTGGTAATGAGTCACTCTACAGATACAAATCGCGAAAAAATTGTATTTGGCTCTACAATTTTTTTGAAATTTGATGAAAATTTAGCGTTTTCTTTTACTTGTCTTCAAATAGCAGTCAAACAGTCTTATATGTGCAACTTTTAACTGTTTATCTCACTTCTCCACACAATTTCGAATAATTTGATATATCTTAGATTGGTGGTGAGTCAAGTTTATAAAAGTGATTCCAGGATATTCACAGTGAAGTTTTACTTTTGGAAAAAAATTCGCCTTGAGCAGAAAAGCACACTTTTTAACTTCTAAGATGGTTTTTAATTATTCGAAATAGATACATAGTGTAATTTATTGTAACATTTTATGGCCAAGTATGTAGGACTTTGTGACATATACTAAGTTGTACAAACGGTTAGTTGTTAGTAACTCTTCATAGGTGATCAATTTATGATATCCATACATTTGGAATTCAGTTGTATTAACAATTGTTAAGACAGAATGAGCGTTAGCGAATGAAGTCTTCTTTTGAAATGTGTTATATGGCACAAGGTGTGTCCCCGTGAATTGGCCAAACGGTAAATGCAATCCACTTAAAATTTTAATAAAAACTAGATAATATGATGCTCGAAATTTACTGGCATAAAAATTCAAAGTCGTATCTTGAGCCGTTTTCAAGTTTTCAACGTGAAAATGTTCCATTAACAAGACAGAATACGCTCGCCAGACTAGTAGAAATTTGTAGTCTAAATCGATCGGTCATATTACAAGCTATCAGTACAACAGTATTATCGTTATTTGGAGAAAGCTAACTAGAAATTTGTTAGTATATTCATTTAGTTCCCCATTGTTACATTGGTACAGTTTGGTGTGGCCATCTGGCGTACTCAAGTAGTAATATTTTATAGTTCGAGAAATCTATCAGTCAACTTCGTACATTGTTTGATTTCTTAGAGGGATGGCGTTAGATATTTTGGTCTTTCTACCACACTGTATGGTGGTTATGCATAATTTCAACAGCTGACGTTATGTTATAAACTATTTTTCTAATGAATATACACTTCGTAACACCTTCTTGGTTTGTTCTAAAATGAAGTTAGAGATCTGCCCTGTCTATTGAAACTTCTCTGGCTTTTTGTATTTTTATTAGTCTGAGAAGGGCGGAACATGTTTTTCAATTGTTCATTTTGAAAAAAATGTAGCATTCAAACCAAGTGAAAAAGTTTCCAATATCTTCTACCTATAAAGCGAAAACAAAACGAATAAATTCGAAAAGTCGGGAATATTTAGATTAAGTTGTATATAATTTAGACCTTTATATGTTGGACAAACAGATGACTTGGCGGAAAGAGTTTAGCTACAACGATGAGGTCATCGCTGAAACAAACGCCTATTTTGAAGGATTGCCAAAATCGTATTATTTGGAAGGGATCGAAAAATTAGAAAAACGTTGAACGAAGTATATCAAGCTACAAGGAGATTATGTTGAGAAATAAAATAAGTTTTGACCCAATAAATCATTTCTTGTTTCATTTTTCAGAGACTTTTCATCTTGCCATTGCACAACTTACAATTAGTTTCGGTTAAAAAAGTCCAATCATTTTGTTTGTCTAAAAGTTTGTTTAGTGAAAAGCATGATAGCTTTTTCACGCAATTTTTTAAGAGTCTGAATATCATCAAAGTCAGAGTCATCATTCTAGACCTTTATCTAAAAATTTCAGATGCGTCAGTATTATTGATTCTAACGGTAGGCTCAGTATGATCTAGTATTTCATCAGATACTTTATCGAATCGCTATTCGATTGGCAACAGTTGTGTCTACAAACGTAAGTTGTACAATGTATATATGTTGTATGTACACTTCCCTATCACAACTGTTTACTATTTACCTTCTGAGTTTTATTTCGTCATTACGAATCTCGTCTTTCAATATGTACATGAAATGGAACTTCTCCGGTAAACAATCTCGTTTACAAACACCTACCAAGTACGGTAAAAATCTGTTTACGTTTTAGAATAGAAGTGTGTCTCCGTGTATTGGCCAAACGGTAAATGCAATCCACTCAAAATTTTTATAAAAACTAGATAATATGATGCTAGAAATTTACTGGCATAAAAATTCAAAGTCGTATCTTGAGCCGTTTTCAAGTCTTTGGGCATAGCTGTCCGGCCGTTGAGAGAACTAGGAATAACATATTCGCTGCCGGTCGGATCTTCTGGTGCGGCATCCGACAAAAGAACAGCGCGTTCTGTTGACAACATTGAATGAAATAAGACGGGCTTATGCGTAGCGAACAGTAAAATGAGCAAATATAATAAATATAATAGTTTGAGTTTCACTAATTTAATTAAGACGGAGTGAAGCAAGCCGAACAGACTCGCTTTATTATCGACTCAAATGGAACTAGTTTTACATTATTAGGGAGTGATGTATAGTTCATAAAGATAACTAGATATTTGGAAACAAGTTTGTACCTGCGAATTTTTAACCAATAAATTTATTTTAAATAGGAATCCGCTTTCCTCCTTCCGGCTCACTCACTCGGTTCGTCTTAATGCTTTGAGCATATGCGCAGCATACTGATCGCCCTCCTGGGATCTACGGATACTCTCGCTACATCGACATAAAACATAGTATAAAGCATGGAAATGTGATTGTTTTTATGTATGTTCATAAATTGTTGCACTTCTTCTTTTGAACTTAATTTTAAGTACTATGCCGAAATTTTGTCATATACGATCACATAAATATAGCGAACTGTATGTTGTAATACCTTTACATAATGATGGGGCATATCCCTCTTGTGGTAGAGATCCTTAATTATTGATTTAACTACCCTATTTCCATCTTTCATACTGCAAGCTTAGCAACGTGCTACGGTCAGGGTGGTTTGATCCAGATAATACTATAAAAAGAGACTAACACCCTTAATTACTAACAATACTGTTAAGTACTGAGGGCCTAACAAGTAGCATCATTAGAGTAAACTAAATTATAAATTAAAATGTGTCTGTTTAACCACTATTTGGAATTAATAGGGTTTAATATAAGCGATTACCCTCAATAAGAGATAAATCTGAATTCATTAAATTGATTTTTTGCTTACATTTCCATCCCTTCTAAATAGTCTTAGGGGTTTTAGTGTATCCACAGTGTGGACTCTTATAGTTTATTTTAAAGTCATATATACTTCGGTAAATATTTACATATATACAAAAGTTCATATAAACAAGGGGGAATAACGGTTCCTAAGGGAGCTATAGCCTTCTTTCCGGTGCACTCGGAAGAAAAATTTTGGTAAATATCTGCGAAACGGTTCAAGATATATTGAAATTCAAAAAGGTAACTAAGTATATGATTTTTCAACTATATCTGCCGACAAAAATATTAATTTAGAACGAGGAAAGATGGGAACTAGGCAGTGCTTAGGGTAAAAAATAGTCTTTGTTTTTCGTGATTTTTTCATAACTTTGCAAATTGGAATTTTTTTAATAAAAAGTTGATCTGTCTTGTTTTGATTGGACGCCATTTTCGAGTAAAACCGATTTGAAAATTATATAACTAAAAGAATGGCGCAAAATATTGATTTAATTTTTTCTTCAGGCACGCCATATTTTTTTACACGAAATTCAGGGTTCGACCTGATTAATACTATTTTTGTATAGTACTCACCAAACTGAATTTTCATCTTTAGCGTGTCTAACGGAGGGTGCATTATTTTGTAGTAATATCTTCTTGGGCATGCCTAACGGAGGGTGCATTCTTTTTATCGTCATATCGTTTAATGACCAAAATTTTTCAAAAATTTGGTTCCGTTATATGACTCCCTGACCAAATATAAACAAGAAGTGCACTAAATTTGAAATGCAAGGTTATACAGGTACATACATGACTGATATGCATTTCTTTTATGAAATAGCTAATGGCAATGCAGCTGAAGCGAGAAGGTTGTATCAAGAGAGCTTTCCATTTTGTTCACGCGTTTGCATCAGAGGATGCATTTTTTAAACCATCTCTTTTGAACATTTTTCTTAAAAACATCCGAGAAATAAGATCCTAGGGGTTATTAACGTTATTTCCGGACATCCTGTATTCTGGGAAATGGGCCCCTTCATTTTCAGAAAATGTCTCGTTTGTCAGACCAGAAGCGATGACTGTTTTGCCATATACATACACAAGACTCAGTTTCAGTGTACGCTTCAAGACTATTTGATAAGCTACATACTATTGAAAGAAGATTCGATTACATCTGTAAGAACATAATGATAATTTCACCTATAATCCAGATATTTTGCAGGTTCAACAAAAAGAATATATATTTAGTCTATTTGAGTATGTAGAAGTTTTAAAACATGTTAAATAGAATAGTAACGTAGTTTGAATGATTAAATATATATTCTTAATTCAGAAATAATCATTAATTTCCTGGAACGTCATTCTAATTACAGGCTGTACCCTTAATAACGCACCTATGGCTCCTTCGCTGTAGAAAGAAATGACGTCATAGCTGAAGGTTATACTGTGTTCTTATCTTATTATATTATTTCAACAAATATTTGAGCCATTTCTGTATCATCAAATAAAAACACGTTACTTAAGGTATTGAATTCACTGTATAGTTGAATGAAAATGAGTGCAAGTTGAAATAAGATTCATTCCAGTTACATCTTGCATGATTTTAAAAAGAGGTTCATTAATTGATATGAAAATAAAACTGTAAAACTAGAAGTTTTAAATACTGATATGAAAAATTGTTCAACAGAAAAGGAAGGGTATTCAATTTGCTGTTGTAACCAGAGGTTGATGCACAACCACATTACAATAATAAATATCATTTGTCTTCTTCAAACACTGAAGTTTCTCAAAATATTGCACATTAACGATAACTCTAAACTATTCTCTTTATCAGTATGTCAAATAGTCTTTGCCTACCATATTTCGGGTGTTGATTTTCTTAGCCTAGAGCCTTTTTCCACATAGTCACTGATTTTCCCGTCGAACTATCATATGTACCAACGTGATCCTTGTAGCTTTTAATTATACCCCAGATGTGTTCAATGGGGTTAAAAATGCAATGGTAAGGGGGTAGACAAAGTGCTCGATGCCAATATCTTTCAGTTAACATATCAACTATGTATTATGGTTGTAGCTTATTCATCGGTAGCCAGCCCAACAACGGAGGCGTCAAGGAAGTGTTATCATATTGTATATTATTTTTAAGTAGTATTCTCCATAATAATGGTGGAGTATTCTTCTAAATGCAGTAAAAGTTGAAATTCAAATCAAGTTGTTTTGATTTGTTTCTACCATGGTACTCAACATCCTTTGTTTTTGAAGAAAATATTAATTCAATACCAAGTATAAAATCTGCTGTACAACCAGCATGAATCATTTTCACTGTTTTAGTGTTATAATCTTGCCAGTAATGACCGAGAGTCCCATCTTTGAAAAACTATGTTCCGTCGAGATAGAGAAATTGATGTAGACCTTCATTTTTCAGTTTAATATATTGAAGTAAAAATTACGTTTATTGCGTTGTCAGATTACTCCATTTCACGTGGATCATCCTTATTGTATTTGAAACCCATGTTTTTCAAAACTGTCCAATGTGATGTTTTGCCAATCTTAAAATGTTTCACGATCCAGAAGTTTAAAGTTTAATGTTCCTTGTTCCTGTACACATCATAAATAACACTCTGAATTGCGCTCTGATCAACATAATCTACATTTACAACGACTTGAGTCCGTTGCCGTTTTCTTCTTGGACTTGAAAAAAAATACTTCACCTCTTCAACGTAATTTATTGTTGATTACATATACCATTTGTTGAACACTAAATGATAATGGTGTTGCCATTTTCGCAGATAAAAGAGTACACGACATAAATGTAGGTAAATTACAGTCCCGAGAAGAACGGTTTCGGTATTTCTGAATTTTGATTCTATTAAAATTTAGATTCACCACAGCGAATATATAAACGGTCAAATCAATTCATTAGTTCAAATGTTATCAGCAACTCAGTAATATGTTGCGAACTGTTAAAATGAAATATTCCTGGTTAAACGAAGCCAGCGCTACACTCATTTAAGAAATTGTTCAAATTAATTGGTTATAAAAATAACCAACTATGACATCATTTCTTTCTTACGTATTGTTATCCAAGTGTAAATTTGTGTTTTTCCACATTTTAGTATCTGTATAAATTATTTGTAATTCTAAAAGCGACTTATTTTTTTTCGTTTTCTAAAGTTGAAATTTTGTGCCGGCTCACCTATTCATTTCAAACGTGAAAATTTTGTTATTAGTTTATTGTACTAACTTGGGAGTATACTAGATATAGAAATGTAAGGCTAGAAGATTTTGATTTAGTTCTTCAATCCACAAAATACTTTCAAGTCGGTAGGATGTCAAATGTAATATATCAAGAGTACTACCGGATAAAAATTTGTAGTTTCCATCTCTAACATGTTTTGATTTTCCGCTAATTTAGCAATACTATCAACTTTTGCGGCCACTGATCACAATGAAATTTACTGTTATGTAAAAAGTCTATCTCACTTCGTACTATGTGATATAAAATTTCATCATTATTGCAAAATTAAACACAATTATGTTGATATATTACTTTTGTTTGTAAGTTCGTATTTGAATACCGTCTAAAGATGACCTTAAAATAACGCTTGAAATTCGAGTAACGGAAGTTACAAATAGAAGTGGTTCAACATAGTAGTGTTTAATTTTACAACATGGTTTACTGATAATCTAAAACTACACCATTTATATAATTTTGAGTAAGATGACTTAAGTCCGCCTATAACCAGTGACAAGCGATACGGTGTTGACGTTACTTCAACTGGTGATTTCTGGAAATGCAGGGCTGAGGAAATGTTGATACAGCCAAATTATTAATATGAGAATGTTCAGTGATGACAATGAATACGTCTTCTAATCTAAAGATTTTGTTATATTATCAAAATTAGAGAGAAAGTGGTACCTATATGAACTGCCATCATTTGCTTGTCAAATCCGATAGAATTTTTTGTAAGAAAATTAGAAACAAATTAATATACTCAAATGGGTATAGATAAATATCTCATGTTGGCTTTTGCCAGATAACAATGTTTAGGTCTTTCTAGTCGAGATCGATCAGTAACGTCTCAAATTCATAGATGGCGTGAGATATTTTGGTCTTTTTACCACGTTATAGGCCGGTTATGACTACCTTCAACGAGATAGTTCAGTAACGTTGCAAACAGTTTTTTTTGTATCTCCCCAAATATTATATTGATTATTCTTGTATATTTAAAAAAAATAATTTTAGAATGTAAACTCTTTAATGTGTAACTAATTATTTTTCTCTTTAATTAGGTTACTTCTCCTGGCGTAATACTACTAAAGGTTCTTGGTTCGTACAGGTACTCACAAAAGAGTTGGAAGCCCGTGCGTTACAATGTGATTTGCTCACCATTCTCACCTTCGTCAATCAAAGAGTTGCCATTGATTTTGAAAGTAATGTTCCTGATACGCCAGTAATGCATAAACAGAAACAAATTCCATGCATAATGAGTATGCTTACAAGATTAATACAATTTAATGTTAAAACTCTAGTTTCATAAGTAATTTAATTAATGCAAAAATAGTAATCAAAATATTCTAAATATCATGTGCTCTGAAGCATTGTGTTCAAAGTCATATTATACCCCATACACCTGAATGTAAATTACTGCCATGGGGCACATATTTGTTTCAGTCTGTTGGACAATTTGACTAATCTACTCTGAAATTGCTTCATCCGAAAAATAAATTCTTAGAGTTGGATATTCTGAAATCAAATTGATCAATTAGATGAAATATCATGATTATGGAAAAAAATTCATAAATTAAGAGATCTTCTGCTTAACGTTGAAGGATGTAAGGAGGGGATGTAGTTACAATAATTATTGTAGCTACAATTATTGAAATATTTTATGTTTGTCAATATTTAAAATTTAAACTGTTTCAATTAATTCACATCCGGCATATGTGCAAGATATATATGTTAAGAATAAGAATATATTTTTTTAGTAGAAAATTTGAATGTATGAGTGAAAATACATATTTTATATCTACATCTCTTTTAATTGGAATGTACCAAAATGTAACTAACTAAATGAAGCTCTCTCTTTTATATTTTATATCTCTTCTCTCACTTATTCACTCTCTAGGAGCTTATAATGTTTTTCTCTCATTTTGAATTTTGTCTTTGTTTTAGGAACTATGCTCTCACATCCAATATAAAATATCATGCAATATTTACACCCATTTAATAATTATTTTAATATTACGAATCAACTTCATCAGTTTTGTTCCTTATTTGATTTTGAATAATGAATAATTTAATTAGAAAATTACATAAAGTTGTGATTATTGGATTCATATTTTTTCCTTCATTAGTGCCATTACTTTTTTATCATTTCTATATCTATTTTAAAGTCTTATTGGACATTATAGATCTCTATCGAATTTGAATACCTGCATTGCTCAAGTCATTTCCATTTATAATAAAACATTTAATTTAAGGTATTGTAATTAATTCCTATTTTATTTTTATGTATTTTCTTGTCTAAGATGATTTCAGTGTTGTATTATATACAAATAACAATGATTCTAAGATGATAAATTAAACAAAATAGTATAGTAGTAAGAATCCTATCATAAATTGTGGAACATAATTATGGGCAGACACGAACGCAGAATTTCTAAGGGGTAGGGGGTTGCACATTGTTTCTCAAGTTTTTTCAATCACATCAATGATTTATTTAAAAATATACAATAACTTGTATTATTTTCTACAAATGTTCTTAGTTCACATTGTTTTCAAAAATCTTTGGTTTGGGAAACTAGGGAATACAGTCCCCGCCCTCGTGAATGCCCTTGATTATGACTGTTTTGTAATAAATACTTATAATCTTATTGCATTTATTAGCATAGGTATGATGTCGCAAGAAGTTTTATTACAAGTTTTAAATGAAATATATTATTCATATTGAAGTATTTCCCCATATTTTATTTTATATGAATTTGTCAGGTTTGCATAATTAAAAAAAATTTGAATCACAATAAAATTTAATGGTACACCTTAAACTTGACTGGAACCAACCAAGAAGTTTGGGGAATAGAAAACCCTCGTTTTATTCAAGAGAACGTACAGTTTGATCAAAAAGTCGTTGTTTGGTGCGCAATATGCTCCGAACCAATCATTGGACCCTTCTTTTTTGAAGATGCCAGGGACAATGCAGTTACTGTTAATGGAGAACGGTATCGAACAATAATACGTCAAGTTTGCACGGACAATTTCTGGTTCCTGCAGGATGGCGCTGTATGCCACAGCGCGCGAATCGGTCGCTCTTAGAGACATTTTCCCTGCCAGGCTGCTCTCAAAAAATGGAGATGTGAGTGACCGCCTCATTGGGATTTGACGGTACCAGATTTTTTCTTGTAGGGATACTTGAAAAATAAACTATATTAATCGCGCACAAACATTAGAACACGTAAAGAAATTGCGCAAAGTCCAGCTGAAATATTGCACAAGTTGTGATACACGCTCAAAATAGAGGGTCATTGTCTGATTTGTAGTGGCAGTCATTTACTTGATGTAGTTTTTCATAAATAATTTTACATGTTTTAATAAATAGTTTCTATTAAAAAATTTTTTATTTTGCGATTAATTTTTTTTCAACTTAAAATAAACTTGGCTGGGTATATTTTGCCGCACCCTATACATGTTAGTTTTTTCTTACTCTCTGATGGCTCATATGCCGTTATAATAAGAATAATTATGAATTGATTATTTATAATATTGGAAATTATTATTAACATACCTAGAAGCAAATATTGTTACACCTACATAAATAACCTAGTGCTTCCACAAGGTTGTAACGAATCTCTAAAATCTGGAATAATTATTCAATGGGAAACACGTAGATTGGTCATAAATTTTAGATTTCGTTTATATTGGTATTTCGAATAGATAATTCCGAATAATTATAATGTTATATAGGAAGATAGATAGTACCGGGCAGTTTAAATATCAGATTTGCATACGGTTTCATTCATAAGTCGCGTTTTTGATTTCATTCAGGGCCGTGCGTATATCATGTCAACAAAAGATAACGAAACAGATGTAACCATAAAAAGTAACAAAATCGAGGAACTGGGGGACCATCATGAGCGCGAAATGAGTAAAAAGGGGCTCGGCTGGAGCTGGTGTAGGTGACTTGACCAGCACCTCGATTGGTATAAAAGAACGCCTCGCAAGCGTTGAATTAGAATTCTTACGAACATAGTGAGCAAGCAACTAAAGTGCTGTCATTTAGACAGCCGAGATCAAAAAGTAAGTGCTCTACCAATTACCTTTGAAGTACTAGGTAAATAGTGATTTTGCTATTTGAGTTAGTACATTTAGTTCCATTGTTTTGCCCGCGGTGCGCCCTTGTAATATCAAATATTGTTTATTTAGTAATTGTAATTATTGTATTGTACCTGATAAGTTTATCCTGTACAGATTTCCATAACGTCCCGATAAAATTAATTGTGTTCTGTACCGATAAACGTAAAAATTGAATTTGTTAAGTAATTGTATTGTGTCAGAGAGTGTGAATGATTAGAGAGAAAGGGAATCACGACACACCAATATACATTGTGTCTACCCAGAAATAAGGGTGTGTCGTAGATAGTTCTCCGCCAGGGTTTACACACTGTGACTACTCGGAAGTAAGAGTTATAATTGCCAAATTTATGTGTGGTTAGTATATAAGTGCCTGGCATTGTCGTATAATTACCCGTGAATCATTCCCGAGAAATTGCGTGTACTTACCTGAAAGAAGGATAAATAAATCTCGGTAGTGAGGGTATTGCGGAGGTTCCATTACAACTCAAGACCTGCTTTCACTTGCTCTGCTCGAGTATACCATGAACGATAATTAATTTTGCTAATAATTAGTAGAGAGAGTGAAATATTTATGTTCAAGCTATAAATAAACTTATTGGGAAATTCCGAGTTGGTCTAAAGGCGGGACTCCACCAAACTGGGCTAGGCCGGCGGCACGTGCCGCCGGCTTTTGCTGAAGAAAAATTAAAATAGGAATTTCTTCGAGGCCGCCGGCATAATTTTGGTAGCGGGCAAATGTCGGTAAATATCAAATAATTTCAGCCCACGGTGGGTGTTACTGCCAATCGATCTGCAACTGGTATAGCATTTCTGTAATTTGTGTTGCGTTTAGCAATTTGAGGTCCAATTAAGCAAATTACGTCCTCAAAATCTGTTGCACTCATTCTAACAAAATTCTGAAAAGAGCTTCTGATAGTATGACGGCCAGGCACTTTTTTGAAAATTTTTGTTTAAACTAGGCCGTACCCAAAACCTGTGTCTCCTCTTTTTTTTCTTGGTAATAATTTTCAAGGCCATATAACCTAACAAAAAAATTTCGTCGTCGTCAAACATTTCCCTATGAAGAACAAGAACTCTCTGCATTCTGCAAGCGCAAGCCGGCACATCTGCCCAGTTTGGTGGGGTCTATCTTAAGTCTGCGGCAAAGCCGCAATAAACCGCAGCATTTTGTGGCGGCGGCAAGGCCGCACATGCCGCCAGGCTTGCCCAGTTTGGTGGAGTCCCGCCTTAACATAACTTTCTGCAACGCCATTTAAGTAGTCGAGAAGTAACCAAGTATTGATTGCAATTAAATTAAAGCCTGCAATTCTAATACTATTCAGTCTGCGACTACCTGGGACAAGGCTATCCATAGATAGCGCAGTGATACACTTTGTGGTAAGGGTCCTAGTAGAAGCCCTTTAACGAGGAGTAAACCGTGACAAAAGTCTGGCGCCCGACAAACCAATATAAATGGCAATCGGATTCACAACTGGTAGACTTGAAGGAGTATTGAAGCCGTAGAAAGTACTTATCGCCGAAAAGTAGCAAGGTACGTCACAAGGTTGTATTATGAAGTTTCTGGTTTTCACGTTGACCCCGTCTCATTCTTGTAGCAGTATCAATAACATGACGACGCGCCTAGACTTCTCCGTAGTGAGGTTTAGTGGTGAGCCCTCTGAAACCTAGTCAATGTTTCACTACTCTACAAGATCTGTGCAATAAATTTGCTCCGAAGATTCGAAGACTGCTTCGGATGATGCGCGCTATTGCCCAACGAAAATATTCCTGGTCAGTGGAGTTTCAAATTTACAGAAAAACTTTTAAACTCGTCCGAATTAATAACTATTTAATGTCTTTTTCTTTTTATATACAAAAGTAATTTTGAGCAGCTGTGGCCATTACCCGGAATATTGTATTTTATAGAGCCAATGATTTGTAGACAACTAAAATCCTGCCAGAGTTGATAAAGTGGCCGCGTGAGCTACGGGTTGGGCTCCACTGTTTACAACAAATACTTGTAATATGAATAGAATCAGCCATTATGTGATGAAAACCATTTTAAACTTAAATAAAATCTTCGGTTTTCACTAATTTATTGAATAAATGTAACTATAGTTTCGATAATACCGTAGCTTCTTCAAACACTTATTACATAGTACTTTGTAATATTTTAATAGTTAGTTGTGTTATACTGGGCAGTGATTGCACACGCGCAATTTAATAAATAATACATTTGAAAGGATAATACAGAGAAGGATTGATTTCGAGATTTTCAGATCGGGCTTATAGTCGGGTCGACTCGGCAATGACAAATACTGTAGAGATGCTTGCAAGTAGCTATTAACTATAAAATATTAATTATTTTGGATTAATTTTTAAGAATTTAGCTGATTTTCTAATTAAAACTATTTCTATTTATTTACGTTAAAACGGACTGAACTGAATTGGATACTTTCGCTTATTAATTTAGTATTATATTATATATTCAATAATAGAAAAAATTTTGCTATTACATTCTTGACTGAAATTGAACAAACATTTCAGAATCTGTGAGTATATGAGCATGATCACATATCTGCAAATAAATATAAAGATTCAAATTTACAGTTAAATGTAACAATATAATAAGATTCTTGACCCAGTATGAATTATATAAAAAATTCTCGGGAATTAGGTCACATTAACACTCTGTTATAAATGTTCGTCTTTACGTACGTTTCGGTCTCACGACCATCATCAGAAGACTTATTTTGTTAAAAAGGGGTTAACTAAAACTAATTAGCACAAGCGTCCATATCGCACAATCTTCAATCAAAAAGCTCACACCGTCGAAACGAACAGAACCACGAATAATCGAAAATATTAACGATACAATTTTCGATTATTCGTGGTTCTGTTCGTTTCGACGGCGTGAGCTTTTTGATTGAAGATTGTGCGATATGGACGCTTGTGCTAATTTGTTTTAGTTAACCTCTTTTTAACAAAATAAGTCTTCTGATGATGGTCGTGAGACCGAAACGTACGTAAAAACATTTATAACAGAGTGTTAATGTGACCTAATTCCCGAGAATTTTTTATATAGTTAAATGTAACTAAAGGTAATGAAAAAAAAATAGGATAATTTTATTCTTGGTAATGAAAATAAATGTAACTGCTTCTGCTATAATATTTAAAAGTACGAATACAAATGCCATTTCATCACGTCCATTTTACACTCTGCTTCTGTTTAAGTAATAAATCTACCCGATTTTTAGTTAATATTTTTCCTAACGTTTTATTTACTTTTACTCTGATTATTTGACAATTTTGATATTTTATATTTGTATTGGCAGATACTTTTTTCTAAGCGATCTATAGTTTTATTTTGTTTGAAATCTGTTTCTGACTTATATTAAACTTCAAAATCAATCGATTCAGTATTATACTCTGAGCAGGATTTACCTTTTTCTAAAACTTTTACTGTGTAGTAATATATTGCTGTATATTTGAATCGACAATTTCAACATGAGCTATTAAGATGTTTGAATGCGTTACTGTTTTACTTTATACAATGTACGTTTTATCCTCTTCTTTTTACCCTACCGAGACGACGATTCGTTGAGAATGTAGATTGCAGAATCAGGATAAATATCGCTTTTTAATTTTTTGATAAGGGGTAATTATGATTACTATTATTAATATAATAAGAGAAAAATAAATAATTAAAACCATGTACTTGTTTCTATTGTAACAAAACAAATTCTATATAATTTATGAATAGTTGTAATTTTATTTCGAGGCTATTAAAACTACATATAAAATATATTATGCCTGATAATTGAAATACGATTTATATAATACTACTCAACTAAACAACTATTAAAACCGTTACAAACTCAAAGAAATCTCTTAACGATCGTGAAAAACTTTATAAATACTTTGTTACCGATAAACAGCATACAGGTATAATAAATATAAGTACATCTTCACCCCTATCTACTAAAAATTACTGTTAAAGTACTGAGCTACCAAGTAGCTATCATCAGAGTAAACTTTTTCTTATTTATAATTATATATAAATTCTCTGGGAATAGATCACATCAACACATATGTTTACTATTTTCGCCTTTACGTAAGTTTCGGTGTCACGACCATCATCAGAACACGTATCAAAAATAATTAATGTCTAAAACGGGATTAATTTTATCAAGCACAAAGCGTCTTTATCGCATTAATTTTAATGAAAAATGTCTACGTCGCCGAAACGAACAGAAACACGAGTAATCGAAACTTTAATTATATTTATTATCTATAATATATACATATCTTCAGTTTGGTTGTTGATTGAAAGAGACTCTTTCAATCAACGGTTTGGTCTAACCGTGACGGTTATTTACATTGCGCATAATCCACAATTCTGGATCATAGACACAGAACTATCCTTTTCTATAAGATTCTTCAGCACGAACCACGACGTGTTTATAATTTTAATTCATATGTCAGTTTGAGTGTCATGGAATAAACTATTTGATTGAAAACAAACTATATTTCGTTCAGAGAAAACAGCAAAATGGTGTTAGCAGATTTAGGTCGTAAAATTACGACTGCTTTACAGTCATTAAGTAAAGCAACCATTATTAACGAAGAGGTTTGATATAACAGATGTTATAGTGAGGTTATACTTATGCTTTTATTAAATGTTTATTATAGGTCCTCAATGGAATGCTCAAAGAAATATGTGCTGCTTTACTTGAAGCTGATGTTAATATCAGACTCGTTAAAAAACTGAGAGAGAATGTAAGAGCTGTAATTGACTTTGATGAAATGGCAGGAGGTTTGAACAAGAGACGAATGATTCAAAGTGCCGTCTTCAAAGAACTTGTTAAGGTTTGTTTTGGCAAATTATTTTTCCTGTTTATGCAGATGTAGTTTGATTTTTGCTTCAGATTTAATTTGAACTTAGATTCAAGAAAGTTTCATATGAATATTTACTACGTTCTAGAAGTAATACATAGTTATCAGTTTTGGGTATGCAGTTCTTTCCAATTACAAATTATGAAGTAGAAGAAATTAATCTCAGATTCAGAACGAATATTATATTTTCACATTTTTCCAATAAAAATATTTATGTATACCATGGGCATCTTACAAAGTGACAACTCACATATGTTTTTGTGTTTAACATTGTTCAGGTTAATGTGTTGATATTAATGTACAATGGTGTTCGTCATCTTGAAGTAAATATATCTTTAATAAAGTTTGGCTATAACATTTGCAGATCGATTAGCCAGTATTAAAAGGGTTATAGATTACTTATACCCCAAACATGTCGTGTGAACAACGAAATTTTTATTATTTAATCAAGATTCAATTTCTAATATGTTATAATGGCAACTGTTTCATATATATATTTCTAATGTCAACACAAAATATCGGTATTAACTTCCTTGTATAATGATTTGATTTCATGTAGTTTGCCACAGTAGTATCATTGTTATGGATGCTTCAAACCTACATAATAATTTTGTTCGATGATTTAAATTCTTTCTATTGGTGAGAGTTTGCATTCTTAAAAAAAAATTTTTGAAAACCTGTTTCAATAATTCATTAACATAATGAAATTCCATGAATCTTACCTTTAAATAATCTCAGCTGGTTAGAATTAATCGGCGTTTAGCATCATTGTATTCAATTTAGCTTCTACTATTGTAGGTTTCAACCGATTATATTTATGGATTTGTGCAGTAGTATGTTTTTGTTTTTATACATTTGACTTCCAAGCATGAAATGCTCAGGCAGAATGGAATCTCATTACCAATACTTGTAATAAAATTAAATGGAGTAAATTGTATTTGTGGAATACTGAGGCTCTATTTCCTTAATTTTTTTCCATATTGATTTAACGAATAGAGAAATGAACCAATAGGAAAATTCAATTTATGATCTATGGTATTGGATCACCTAAGTATTATATTATGTTCTTCATGTACTTGAGAAACTGCATCAGGTTAAGTTAAGTGTTGTAAAACTAGTGGAGAGTAATCTTTGTAAAATCAAAATGACATCTGCATAAAATAGGTTTAAGATTGAGTCACACAACTTGTTTGTGATAACCCCCGTTATTCTTTGTAGCTTGTAGATCCTGGGGTAAAACCGTATCAACCAACTAAAGGCAAACCAAATGTTATTATGTTTGTAGGTTTACAAGGTTCTGGAAAAACTACAACTTGTACTAAATTAGCTTACCATTTCCAAAAAAAAAATTGGAAAGCATGTTTAGTTTGTGCAGACACTTTCAGAGCAGGAGCTTATGATCAAGTGAAACAAAATTGTACGAAGGCAAGAATACCATTTTATGGCAGGTAAGCTCATCCAATGAATTTTATTATGATTTAATTTTTAAGTTCTCATCATTAAATTTAACTTGAGTTTATGAGAAGCAATTCAATAAAAACTAAATATATTATAATCAATGAATACCCTAGCAAGTAAAATTACATAATTGTAAAATTTTTTCAGTTATACTGAAGTCGATCCAGTTGTAATAGCTCAAGAAGGAGTAGATATGTTCAAGAAAGAGGGATTTGAAATAATAATTGTAGATACAAGTGGTAGACACAAACAGGAAGAATCATTATTTGAAGAAATGTTAGCAGTTGCCAATGCAGTGGTAAGTAATTTCAATAATTTTCACCTAATATTTTCACTGGTCAGTAATGGATATAATGGATATGAAACATAATGCATTCAGTTTTGATGCAAAGAGTTAATCAAACTGATTTGCCTCTTATTGATATTAGTTATTTTTCATGTGGATACATTAGAATAAATTGTTTTAAAAGTATACTCGATATCGAAAAGGGAAATTGAAAATAAACATTTCAATTGTCCTCATAACTAAGACGATGGTACAAATATGTACCCTTAATTTACTATCTGTAGCCCATTGAATACCCTAAATTAATTGTGATGATGTCTAAGTAATCATTATTAAGTTTGATTAAAATAATTTGGGTATATGAATCCTTATTATGTTGATTTGCAAGAAGAATGTAATATATTTATTTATTTATTTATTTGTCTTACACAATTATTAGTTTACAAAAACTTATATAATAATAATATTTCTAATATTATACAGGTACACCTAGGCCCAAGGGCCTGTATGTGTACAGAACAATTTATTCTTGTATTATTTTGCTATTTGTATGTATTAATATAATAATATTAAGCAAATCAAATTTCGGATGCTTTACATTCAGATTACATTGTTTGGAATTGATAAATACATGTAATTATATGATATTTAAGTATTTTGTTTGGTTTTTACCTATATACTGTTTAGATTTTTTTTGGAAAGCTTTAAGATTGTTTATTTTTTATGTTTGGTGGTAAAGAATTGATTATTTTAGGAGCTATTGATTTAATGAACCTCTGGTTAGCATCTCTGATAAAAGGAACTTATTAGTATATTATTAACTTTTGACAGAGTTTCATGCTTATGTGTTCGATTTTCAGATAGGGATGTTTGTAAGTGAATATGCAGCATGTGTGATAATACAGAGAGTGTATACTCAGAAATTCTTCATTATATAGTAAGCTTGTAGAATACAATTTTTTTTTCAAAGTATTATCTTAATAATGTAATTTTGAAAAACGGTCAGGGGTTGTAATGCATTATTATAAAGACCACCCCACACAGCAATACCGTATCTTGATAGATTCAATTAACGATTGGTAGAGAATGATTAATAATTTTTTATTTATAAACTTTCGTAGCTCATAAAATTTATATATAAATCTTCATAGTTTTGCTGTTAAGGTATTAATGTGGTCTGTCCATTTAAGGTGTTTGTCAATAATTATACCCAGGTATTTGGTTTTATCAGTACTGTTTATTTCAAGATTTGAGTCTTCAAATTTTCATTTAGAGAAATCTGGTCTGTTTGCTTGTCAGAGAAAAGGCTATATATGACGTTTTGCCTACATTTAAAGACAGTTTGCTGAAGTCTAGCCAGGTTTTAACTATGGATATGCCATGTTGAGCCTTTTCCTTAACATTGTGCCATGTGTTATCTTCAAAAACTAGAACTGTATTATCAGCATATGATATTATAGTGCCGCCCGTATGTGTGTCTAATAAAGAGTTGAAGTAAGTAATGAAAAGCAGGGGTCTAAGAACCGTACCTTGAGGTACTCCTATCTGTATATCATCAGTGTTGCTGTACGTGTTTCTTATTTTTACAATTTGTTTTCTCTAGTAAATAATTTTTGAAAATTCTCAATACAATGCCTCTTACTCCATATTGTTCGAGTGTTTAACGGTGCTGGGTGAGGAACCGTGTCAAATGCTTTTGCTAAGTCAAGGAACACTGCAGTACATTTTTTCCTCTGTCTAATTTTTTTTTAATGTGATTCATTAATTCAAACATTCCTTCATCTGTGCTTATACCTGACTGAAAACCAAACTGTTTATAATTGAGAATTTTATTTTTAATCAGAAAGTTATGTAACCGAGATTTTAAGCATTTTTCAAATAATTTTCTAAAAGTATTTATGAGGCTGATAGGTCTATAGTTGTGAATAAGATTTTTGTCACCATTCTTATATATAGGTGTAATCACTGATGCTTAAAATGCGCAGGAATTCTTCCAGCCAGGAATATTAAATTTATAATATGAACCAGGGGTTTTAGAAGGTGTCTGTGACATTTTTTTACTAGCGATGATGTTATTCCATCCATTCCAGGTGCACTGGTTGATTTTAGGGTGTTTATGTGGTGAATAAGTTCTGTTTCATCTATAGGCTTAAGATACATGGAATTCTTGGTTTGCGGGTATTTGTTTTTGTAGTTATGGGATACTGGAGGAATTAAGGTTGCTAATTTTCTTCCGATATTTATAAAATATTGATTAGAATAGTTTTGATTTGATGTATGGTTCTATATCTACTGTAACATGTAATCGTACAATATTTATCCTAATTTTTGAATATACAATCTAGAAGAGTGGTTCTTAATTATTGTATTAGCCAGGATTCTTTATTATAAATGGGGATGAATATTATTTTTTTAGGATCCTGATAATATCGTTTTTGTTATGGATGCTACCATAGGACAAGCTTGTGAAGCTCAAGCAAAGGCCTTTAAAGGGAAAGTTGACATTGGTTCTGTTATAATTACAAAATTAGATGGACATGCAAAAGGCGGAGGAGCGCTTAGTGCGTAAGTGATATTGTTTATTTTTCTAGTGAACAATTCTTATCTAGGAATTACAGTTGTTACAAAATGAAATAAATGTAATGGAGTTTGTTGATGAATAGTAAAAAGTTAATGCGGTAATAATATATACATGTTGAATTTAAGCTACAGCAGTTATATTAATTGATGAAGATTGCTGAGAAGTTGGATTGCTCCTAGGAAGATGTTTTGAATGTGAAAATTGTTGGCTGAGTGCGATTGTGGGATACAGGAAAGCATCAACGTTGAACAGAAACTTCTTTATTGATAAATAATATCGTTACAATTTATAAACAAAACTATGTGTTGGTAAGGGGTCATTCACAAATTACGTAACGCTGCTTTTCACTATTTTTCCATCCCCCCTCCCCCTTTGTCCCGAACCGTAACAAACCATTGAGTCCTCCCATGATATTATGTAACGTGTTATAAATGTACCCCCTCAAATTCTCATTTTGTTGTATCAAAAAATGGTATTGGTAAAAAAAAATTCTAAATACAAAGTTTGTTTATTGATATTTAACTATATTATATATATTTATATATTATTTTAAATGGTAACATTTTTATTAAAATTCAAAGTCATTGCACGGAATAATGAATTGACTAGTCCACAGTTTGACCTATTCCTCGCTTGATTTTTCCCAAGGACTGGCTATCCATTCATCAATTTTATTGATAATGGGAAAACCATCATTATTATCAGCAATAGTCTCATCAAAATCATCATCATCCACTTCCTCGATGTCAATCCATTCAGCATCTTCATCGCCTTCATTTATCAAACAAAGTGCTGCATGTTCTTTTTTTTGTATAATTCTGAATGGCATTACCCGTCTACATGTCATTCTAACTTCTTCGTTATCGTGCAAAGTAGCAATATGCTGTTTTAGTAGTCCTTGGGAGCAAAAATCCCGTCCGTTCAAATAATTTACTAGTGATACTTGGACAAAAATAATCGTACGGTAACTGAAATTGAATGGAAAAATAGAAAATGAAATATCAATAAAATTCATGCGAAAAACCAATTAAATACCTCTTTATAATCAGAATTAGCAGGACGGATATTGCACAAGAGCTGCTGGAACAACGGCAAAAACTTTGCTCCTTTGTCGTTGATTTCTGCTGCGATTATTTTAGATTCTTTAGAGAATTTCACCTTAACTGGTGGTGGTAACAATCTTGAAAGCAGAATATCACGAATGTTGCTACGAAACTGTCCACAACAGTCATCAGAATCGCATTTAGATATTTGCAAAAGATATTGCCAAATTCTCACGTGGGTCTAGAACCATTTTTGACTATACTTGGGTATTTCAATTGACGAATACGCATATTTCACAGCACACTATCAATTTGCTATACGAATGTTTGTTCTTACCAGACATTGTTTCTTAGTTGTAAAAGTAGAAAATCAAATCATCACAGTTGGGCCGAGAGATGTGTGCTTATTTATATGGATACTCAAACGGTAAATAAAAACAGATGATTTGAACCGCCAAGAATTCTACTTTATCGGCTGCTCAGAAACCGAGCTTAAATTTAAAATACTTCAAGTACGCCCGTTTATTTTGAATGCAATATTTATTTGTATTTACATTTTGTTACGTAACGCGACCGTATAAACCCCCAGCCCCCCTTCGTCACAAAATGTAACGAATCCATGACCCCCTCCCCCCAAAACTGCGTCACGTAATTTGTGAATGACACCTAAGGGAATCAATGCCAAAACTAAATCGTGATAATTAACTTGAGATACTAAACCTAGCCGTACAGTCAAATGTTTGATATTTTAAATGTATTCCAACAATTATCTTACTAAAGTAAGTCAAACCCTGACTCTTGGCACACAACACATTCTTCTTCTTGACAGCTTTCATTAGTAAATCTGCAACTTACTGGTCCGTGGAAATATATCTTAACTCTAGTAACTTTTTAGCTATCTGTTTTCTACAAGAAATGGTGCTTCACATCTATGTGTTTGGTTCTTGCATCGAACTATCCATTTTGTGCAAGATTTTTGGCTTCTTGGTTGTCAAGATCTATCACTGTAGCTTCTTGCGCTGCCATGCTCAAAGCTGCATATTCACTTTCAGTTGTTGAAAGAGCAACTGTGGCTTGTTTCTTAGTTACCCACGAGATGGCTGGACCATTTTTCAGAAAAACATATCCAGTGACTGATCTATGGTCATATGGGTTGCTGGTCAATCAGTATCTGCATATCCAACAATCTCAATTTTCTTCCCTTTTGATTCTGAACCATCTAATCTATACTTCATCGTATCTTTCAGATATCTAACGATACGTTTTTTATGATCCAGTGTAACGATCCTGAATTTTGGGTAAATCTACTCACATATTTATTGCATAGGATATGTCGGATACTTGTGCTGCAAATAGAAGATTTTCTACTACTTCTAGATGCGGTAATTGATCATTTTTTCAATGTCAGCTTCTGTCCTTGGTGAAATATCCTTGGATAATTTTTCACCAAACAAAATGTGGTATCATTCGGATTACATCCCCACATGTTATTTTTAAGCATATTTTACACATATAACTCTTGATCCAACTATATTTTCTTATTCTTCCTGTCACATGTAATCTGCATCCCAATTACAAATCTAGCGTCTTCTATATCTTTTAAAATGTGATTTCAATTGAACTTTAGGATTTTAGCTGCTCTGTTTTGGACAGAATTATCATATCATCATCATCTGGGTCCTTAACTTGGTGACTGAGTGGAATTTGTAAGTTACAGGAAGGCATCGACACTGAACAGAAACTTCTTTATTGATAAATAATACCTTTACAATATATGTAACAGGGACAACCAGTGTTAAAAATCAAAACTAAAACGTCATAATTAACTTGAGATACTAAATCTAGCTATGCAGTCAACAGTGGCGGCTCCACGAAGAAGGCTAAGGAGGCTCAACCACCTCGCCAATTTATCTTGTTGATCATTCTTCATTTTATTTCCAGTTTCTCTAAAATTTTTTTAAATTTTACAATGCTCTCAGTAGTTATTTTTAATCTGGGAACAGTGCCCAGAACCTATACATATCTCAAACCCTAAACTGTAAACACGTGTTGCTCAACACAGTTGCCGTTTTTCCGACCAGTCCAATTGCTAAATACCGTAAAACATAGCTGAAATGGCAACACTCTCAGTAGGCTAGCCTGCCGCCCGTCTTTAAGTTCAGTAGTACGGAATACGACTCATGCGTGTTGCTTCGGTGCTTGTTTTGTTTTATGCGGGTATAATAGTTGAGTGACGCCACGCGAAATAAGGTTAGATTAGAATTTGTCTGTTCAGTAAATTATTAATTGTGAAAAATGGACAACTAGTGGAAAGATTTTTAGCGTTTTACGATGTTAGTTCGGAAAGAACAGCGGTCAATTTATTTAATTTTTTAATTGAAACGTTTCAACGATTTGACTTTGCGAATAAATCAATTGCTCAGACTTACGACGGCGCATGTGTAATGGCGGGACATTTAAACGATCTTCAAACAAAAATAAAATCAGTTTCACCCATTGTTACGCTCACAACATGAATTTGGTTTTAAGTAATGCATGTAGTTCCATTAAGGAAGTTAGAATTTTTTTTCCAACTTATCGTCATTTTCAAATTTTTTTAGCAAATCCACAAACGAGCTGAAATTTTAAATAACATAGTAGGAAACAGAATTCCCTGTAATGCTCCAACTCGATGGGATTTTACATCACGTGCAGTGTTTACCATCCATAAAAATAAAGACAAATTAAATTGAAACATTTGATTTTATATTAAACAGTGATGACTTTTCAACAGATCAGGTTTCATTAAATGCTGCTGTTGGTTTAAAATCTTATTTAGAAAATGAAGAATTTTGTTTTTTTTTGATACTTTTGAATTAATATTTGAACAAACTGATCTTATTTTTCAAATTGTACAATAGAAAATCACTGATATAATTTATTCAAGAGATCGTTTGGAACATCTCATTGATAAAATTTCAAGTTTCCGTAATACAGAATTTCATTTTAATATTTTATTTGAAAATTTTTCAACTGATGCGGCTCCTCCCGCGAAAAGGAGGAAAACATATAATTTGGTAGACAAGAAACTACATTATAAACAACTTTTTTATGAAATTTTAGATACCATTAAAGGTCAAATTGAGATTCGATTTTCCGATTTACATGAATTGAAGTATGATTTATGCGTTGTATACTCGAATAAAGATATTTTAGGTCAGTACGACAGTCACGCCGATATGATAAAATGTATGATAGACAATGATTTGCAACAATTTTTACCTCAGTTTTATAAAATACTTTGTTTGACAGTCACCATTCCTGTCACGTCGGCATCGGTGGAGAGATCATTTTCTACTCTCAAACGAATTTAAACATATATGCGAAATACAATGGGCCAAAATCGCTTATACAATGTTAGTTTGATATCTATTGAAAAAGATTTAGTAAAACACTTAAAACAAAGTGATACGTTTTATGATAATATTATTGACCATTTTTCGCAAATTAAAGACTGTAGAATTCCGTTAATATATAAAAAAAGTTAATAAAATTAATAAAAAAAAACAAAATGTGAAAAATTCCAAAAAAAGAAAATATATTAAAAAACAAAAAAAAAAAACAAAAAACGAACGAAAAAAAAATGTTTGCCAAGAGAAACTATACATCCACGTTGGTTCTTGCTGGGTAGCAATTAATTTTGTCACTGAAGCAGCTGGTACGGTCGCTGCGCAAAGGTTAAATTAATTGACTGAATACAGTATATTTTTACAAAAACGTTTCATGTCCAGTCTCCTCTCTTAAAAAGTTCACGAGTTCACTGGCAGTCAAGTGTTTGATATTTTAAATGTATTCCAACAAAAATTATTCAAATTTTTTTATTCATAGATCCTGAATTTCTTCAGATATCACTATTAAATTCACCAAAACTAATTAAGTATCATTACATAGTATCGTCCCTATTCCCGCTATTTTTTTAACTGTTAATTGAGTATTTTCATAATACAATCTCCTTTGAAACTTATTTCCACATCTGCTTGACATATATTAATGTTATTACCACCAGGAGGTGGTAATAACATTACCACGTTCAATAACGATTGAACAACCTCCGCCATAACTTCCATGTTTGATACAAAATTCCAGAAATTTAGGGTTATGATTCTTTCGCATATGTGATCAATGTATTTCCGACAATTAACATAAAAAGTGCAAAATATGTATTAACTTCTCTTGGCACACTAATAAATGTTTTGGTTGTACTATTTTTTGATGTATTTTTGCATGGGGGTAAATCTACACTGAATATGTTCTTGCACACCCGCTCTCTAGGCCTGCGTTGGTCATGGGACACAATCATCACGTGGTCAAGATGTTAACCTGTTGACCGAGATGGCTCTGATTACAGTGTAGATATGTGACATCACATCGCCTTCGGAATACTTCGAAACTTTCCGGCTCGTTCTCGTAAGATTAAAATTATCACATTTTTATATTGTATTTTTGACGCTGTTTTTAAGGATGAATTAAAAAGGAAAAAATGTCTATATGAAGTCACCATTCATTTGTTTAAAGTGTTTTAGGTCAGGTCCTAATTTGATCGGTTCTTGGTCAGCTTCAAAAACCTTTTTTATTATTGCGGTGTTTCATCACACCATATTTATACCGTAATCACGTATCATTACAGCGTAGCTGCCACTAATAGTCCTATTATATACATAGGGACCGGGGAACATATAGACGATTTGGAACCGTTCAAAACAAAGCCATTCATTAGTAAATTACTTGGTATGGGTGATATTGAAGGCTTGATCGATAAAGTGAATGAACTTAAATTAGAAGACAATGAAGAATTATTAGAAAAAATTAAACATGGTCAATTTACTCTAGGTGACATGTATGAACAATTCCAGAATATAATGAAAATGGGACCTTTTTCACAAATTATGGTAAAGTGTTGTTATTCCAAATTGCAGCAATGATTTTTTATCAAAACATTTTTAGGGAATGATTCCAGGGTTTAGTCAAGATTTTATGTCAAAAGGCAGTGAACAAGAATCGATGGCGAGGCTAAAACGGTTAATGACCATAATGGATAGTATGAATGAAGGAGAACTAGTTAATAGAGATGGAGCCAAACTTTTTTCAAAACAACAAGGCAGAATCACAAGGGTAGCACAAGGAGCTGGCGTTACAGGTATGCTCACATATATTTTTACACCAAAGTCAATTGCAATTATGTTGTATATAAAATAATAATAATAAAAAAAGATATAGTTTCCACGAAAACAAAATGCGTAGAATACGTTGGAGTATACATCATTAAATTTGCTAGAAAAAAACACTCTATATCCTCCATTGAAGAATTGGGTGAAATGTAGGCTGTTACTATTAGACAACGTTGTTCATTAATAATGCTTTCTGCGGTACAAATATCTCCACACGCTTCACTCACTGCTGAAAGAACGCCAGCTACTGACAATTTCGTTATGGCTCCACCTCACCTACCACAAGCGCATGCGTGTGTCGATTTCCGCGTGATGATTTCGTCTAGTAGGATGCCTCTGTAAAAACGTATTCTACGTTAAAAATACGGTTCTCATTTTCTGCCACTTCTGCCTGACGAAATTTTGTTGCTCAGCATTATGACAACCAACGAAGACATCCGATGCCACAGATACTATTGTCTACGGAGTTTAGTATGGAGTTGTTGTACTCGTTGTAGCATCCGAAATTACAATTTTATTATTTTTAAATGAAAATTAATTAAAATTAGTTTTTCTTTAGTTTTCACAACTGTCAGCATTCCAATTAACAATTATATATATTTTTATATTTAATAATAAAAAACGTATAATGGGCGGTACAATCCCTGTAAAGAGTATGAATGTAACCGATAGTCATTATAATAAATACACATTAGTTTATTTTATAAACATATTATTTATTGATATTTACATCGATGTAAATGAATGTAATGTTAAACAGCATTGGTCCGAATTGAAGATGTCTACGGATGGTGGTAAAAGAAAACATCTTCAATTCAGACCAATGAATAAATAATCTAAAAAGAAACGCAAAATGTAAACATATGAACATTTCCGTCAAATGTCAGTATAATCGTAAATTACACCACAAATAATTATTTGAAATAAAATTTTGTACTTTCGTATTATTAGTAGTATTAAAAAAAACATCAAGACGATACTCACTATTATATTTGATGCTGTGAGCCAACGTTCGAACAATTAAAATAATAAACTAGATATAACACGTCATCACATCACTAATGTTATATTCTTATGACAAGAATTATATTCACAATATTTAAAACCTTGCACGTGGATACGATACTAAGTACACAATGTACAATTAATAAATTCAATAAAAATATAACTTTCGTCTGCACGAGACCCGAGGATTGAGTAAATGAATAACGTCGAGTATCCGACTCAGATATGCACACGTGTGTAAGCGTATAGAGAGACTACCTGAAGCCTGACCCGAGTAGTTGCGCACGCAGCAGTATACATAATACCTAATATATATAGCTACAGCGTGACGGCACGTGACGGACTAATGGTTTTACCCCCATTTGAAATAGCGCAACGCGCCTAAAGAAGTTTTCACTTCAATAAAATCGTTTATTCAAATGGGCAGCCTAATATACACAAATGCTACAGTTACATTATTAAGAAGGTTCTGGTATATAAGGTGAATAAACATTTCAGAGACCATGGAAGCATCGGATGTTGCTTGTGTGTGGTAAAAAAAGGTAGTGACATAAAATTACTGAAGAACGATATCAGATCATAGTTTCAAATATTCCCATAGATTCAACCAACCTTTCCTAGTTCATCTTCCAGTCTTATCACATCATGTTGACTGTTCCTTTGAATTCACAACTACTAAAACATAATGTACTTGATAGGGATAGTAATGGTGTGATCTGTAAATGTTCTACTAATGCGGTTGTTCACTAATATTTTTCTTAATATCGGAAAAACGTTCTTTATACCGAGTTAGAATATTCCTTTTAGTTTGATCCACATAGCGTTTTGAAGATGACACAAAAAATGTTTCTAAATTCCAGATTTGTCGAAGTCGGAAACATCAACGGTATTGTCTAAACGGTTTTTTGCTTGATTCTATGAACTAGTTTTATTGCAAATTTAGAAAACAAATTATGGAATTTATTAATTACTAGCTGCATATTATTTTGTATTGTAACACATATAAAATCCTCCACTGTATAGGAAGATTTCGTTAGTAGAAATTGCCTTAATGTGTTCTCCAAAAGTCATCAGTTATACTTGCTGAAACTCTGTTATAGATAGATATTATGGAGCTATGAATCAGTAAATTATAAATATTGATCTCTATTTGGTAAAAGATTTGATTTGTGCGGTGTACTGTGCACATGATCTCGAATAAAATCTATAAATAAGTTAGGATTATTCTTAATAAATATTACCGTTGTTTCTAATATACAGGGTGTAACAGGATATATGTAAAGAAATTTGATATGTGATTCTATATCATATTTCCAACAAAAAAGTTCATATAATACATATTCCGATTTTCAAAGGTTAACAAGTAAATATCACATTTCCATGGAATTGACCTCTTCCTACAATCAACAACGAATATAGACAAAAGTAAATCATTGCAAATGGAAGAGCAGTAAATAAGCTACATGGTACTATATTTATTGCCGAAATGTTATTATTTTTATTATATTTAGGTGATAACATTTGGGTGTCACCTGTTATTTGATGAATTCGTGAAAATTCAAACATCAGATATTCAATATTTTTCAAGACAAATACGGAAGATAACTGTTGTCCAAATATCGCCAAAGATCAAGCTTTGGAATAGTATAAATTTTTTTTTAATCGCACATGCAATAGCGAAAAAATTGTGTTAAATGTAACTCAACATCAAGGTTTGTGAAATACCAAGTTTACAACATACACAAATAGATTGGAAATTTTCCGAAGAATTTGAAAAACCTATCCATAGCTTCCTATCATCAACAGTTCGACCGCTATTCCATGGCTTACTAGATCCTCTAGTTTCCTTAATTTTCATCCGATAATTATGAAATTCAACAATTCGAATAGGAATGAGTTTATTTATACTATTTCACACGTTGACTGCCACGGCAATTTTCAGAATTCCGGTCTAAAAAGCCAATTTCGTTTAATCATATTATATTATAAAAAACTCTAATTATTATAGTACATAGTTATCATCAAAAAGCATAGAGAATGCATTTAAAAAAAAAGGTCTTACGAATTATCTCGTAGTTAGCGTATGTAACAGAAATCTCTTCGCGGAAGCCAACTACGAGTTAATTCGTACACAGACACGCTTAGACCTGTCGCTTTGCTAAAGCTGAATCAGAGATGTGCGTCCATCTTCGTCAGTAGTATCTCAGATATTGTCGAGGGCATCACATTTACGTCTTTCTTGAGTGTGTTGTTTTATAAATATTGTTATAATTAAATCAAGAACCCAATATGGGTACGAGAAGACCACTGCCTCAAAATGAACTTGAGTACTACGCTAATCTAAGTGATTCAGAATTTGACGAGATTTTTGGCGAGGATGGTAACGACAGTAGTATATACAGTACTGATGACGATGATTCCCAAGCAACATCAAATGCGAATGATAATTTGTGCACAGAAATTCAACAAAATCCTGAATTATTTATTTTCCAAGAAAATGTTGGTGTGGAATTGGATACCTCAAATTTTACAGTGCAACGCTGGTGGACTTATTTTTTTTGGAAGAGTTTCTTGCATTACTGGTCGAACGAACTAATTTATATGCTGCGCAAGAAATTGCAAAACGCAAAGCAATACAAAATCTAACAGGGTATCGAAGTGGACAGACGTCAGTGCTGCAGAGATGAAATTTTTTATTGGACTTTTGTTATAAATGGGGCCTTGTTCTTTTCCATCAATTGAACATACATAATGTAATGTTTTGGCGCTCAAATCTGAGTCGACATCGATTCCAGTTGTTACTTCGATATTTTCATTTGGTTGATAACTCAATACCATCTGCCTACACATTATACAAGGTGAGACCAATACTAAATCATTTCAATAATATTATGCGTGAAAACTATGTACCAGATAAAAATATTTGTATCGACAAATCCATGATGCTGTGGCGATTGCATTTCCGCCAGTACATAAAAAATAAAAAACACAAATAGGTACGGTGTCAAACTGTATGAACTATGTGATTCCGGCGGTCTTGTAATGAAAATATAGATTTACAGCGGAAAATCTGAGGAAACTGACCATAATTTAGGTCACACTACTGATGTTGTGTCACATTTACTTGAGGACTATCTCAATAACGGATACACGGTTTACATGGATGATTTTTATAATTCTGTTACTCTTACGAAACTGCTAAAAACACGAATAACTTGTGTGTGGAACCCTACGAAATAACAGAAACCACAGAGATGTGGTAAATCGTAAACTGAATAAAGGGGAGTGTATTTGGCAGCAAAATGGTCCTGTTACTGTATGCAAATGGAAAGACAAACGAGATGTCCTTACCATTTCAAACATGCATGTTGCTGAAATGGTAGAGGTGTCCAATCGCAATGGAAAACTTTCTATGAAACTGAATACAATTGGAGATTACAATAAAGGAATGTCTGGCATTGACCGATCAGATCAAATGCTGTCATACTACACATCTCTAAGAAAGACTATTAGATGACCTAAAAAGGGTTCACTACATATTATAGATATATACACAATGCGCACAAAATTTTCCAAAAATAACTTCTTCTAAAATAAAACTGATAAAGTTTAGAGAAGAATTCGTCGTCGCGTTGATTGGAGAAGAGATTCAACCAGTTTCAAATATAAATTACATTGCAAGAGCTCCATTATTTAGTCTGCCACCTACCGAAAAAAAACAGCGTACGACAAAGCCATGTCGTATATGTACCCAAACAAAAAAACGCCTAGAAACGCGTTATTTTTGTCCGACCTGTGAAGAGAAGACAGCTCTTTGTGTGGAAGATTGTTGTAAAAAGTTTCACAAATAATAAAAATACTCTTTTACTTGATTTAAAATATATTTTTTATAATTATATTTTCTGTTCATGCAAGCCAGCATTGATTTTTTGTTCTCTTCCCAGAAGCCATCTATCCATATTAGCACTGATATATTACGAGTTTCATCGTAGCTGCACGAATATGGCAGCTTTGCACCTGGCGTAACGGCCAGCTGTGCTTCTTCTTTCATTATAGCAAATCGCGGTTCTTTAGCTAGAACTTAATAAGGAACCTTGAGAGCAAATAACGACATCAATATAAAAGCAAAGAATAATACTTTACGAACCTTAGAGCATATTATGTACATCTAAGTAGTCCAATGATAAGAATGTACAGTTGAGAGCATAGGTAATAAAAGGCAATACCAATAATTAATGTGGTTTACAAAGAGGTACTGGAGTAAGTTACCTTATGAATTTTCAGATAACGTCTTATTGAAGTACCGAGCGACAATTATTTTTATGAAACGTACGGAATTCACGCTAGCGATTCCATAGTTTTCGGGGATACTGAGATGAGTAGGCACTCCTGATCCCTTTAAGTTCAATGTCAGCCCTTAGGGTTCTAAGATGGGGTCAGAAGGGGGTGAAATGTGAAATATTTTCCGATTCTGTAGCTTAGGCAACGTCGGGTATATCGGGTAGTTAATTATAAAATACCTCCATTCAAAAGTCTTGTTCATAAACAATAAACGTCTCTTTGTGCCAGAAAAATTATAACAACGAGTAAATTCAGTAAATAGAGACTGGCAATGGTTACGACAAATCTTTTATCAATAGGTTAATTTTTTCCAAAACCGGAAAATGGAATGCAATAAATTAAAATTAAAGTTATTACTTTCTAATAAACTCAATGAAATTCAAGAGTTTCATTTATCCCTCAATAACTGATAAATTCCATAATTTGTTCCCAAAATGCAATAAAACTAGTTCATAGATGCAAGAACAAGCTAAAAACCGTTTAGGCAATACCTTTGATTAAGTGATCTTCGACAAATATGGAATTTACAAAATTCATTGTCATGTTCGAAATGCTATGTGGGTAAAACTAAAAGGAATAGAAAGCTTCTTACTTCCAAAACATAGTACAGATGAATATCTAGGTAAATTAGAAGCGATGGATGTAATTTAATAAATTAATATTTATCTCCAGCCGAGGGTAATTCCTTATTGGGATTACTAATCCCAAATAGTATTTGAACAGGCACATTTTGTTTTTTTCTGATGATGGCTATTTGGTAGCTCTAGAAATATACGCTAATGGGATACATATATATAACCTTTCACAAATGAAACTAAAAAGATTATAAATCTAAAATATTCCAAGTTTAAGCGAAGCATCGGTTAAACTGAATGATTTACACCAATATGTATATTCATATCAAGAGGACACCTTCATAGATCTACTTCTGTTAATATCATTAAGATATACTGATTTTTTTTTACAGAAAGAGAAGTGAAAGAACTCATAACGCAATACACAAAATTTGCTGCTGTTGTTAAAAAGATGGGTGGAATAAAGGGACTGTTTAAAGGAGGTGATATGGCCAAGAATGTTAATCCAAATCAAATGGCGAAATTGAATCAACAAATGGCGAAAATGATGGATCCAAGAGTATTGCAACAAATGGGTGGAATGAGTGGTTTACAAAATATGATGAGACAGTTACAATCAGGAGCAGCGGGTGGTTTAGGAAATTTAATGAATAGTTTTGGTGGCAAATAATATTGATCATCTCTTTGATTAATTTAGAGTTTCTGTATACATTTTTATTCCATTGGAAACTGTACATTTTTTTTCGACAGGATCACACAGACTTTTTCTGTCAACAGCGTTTATATTTATGAGATTGCTGTATAATAATATTGTGTAATTTTTTATGACAATAAATTATGAAAACTTATTTGTTGGAAAAATTTCTAAGAACCTCTTTTCGGTACATTAGCCCGAGACAGAAATGGAAATAAAAAATGGAAAATTTACATAAATTTGATGAATGCGCGAGGCAGCTGCAACTAGAAATTCGTGTCTTAAAAACTAGTCTAACCACTTTCATATGCAGAGCTGCACCTACCTCAAATTACTGTTTAAAATCTTGACCAGCTAGAACAATTGCAATTGTGTTTGAAACATAAACATACCTATTTATTCGGGAAACAACTACTTTCATTATAATTTGAATTTATGTGGTTCAATATTTGCTTCAAATAACGGGTCTACCAATAGGAGTGATATAACTTCAAATTGCTATAAAATGGAAACAAGTTTATATATTTCTATAATTTTTAATTTATTTTGTAGTACATAACATATTATGTTTTAAATAAAACATCATTAAGATGCCCACCTCGGCTGCGGCGGCAGACGCTCAAACGACGAACCCAATTTTCCATCACTTTCCAACATGTTGGGCTGAATTTCTCGAATAACTCGGGTGATGTTGGCCTTTAAGTCGTCTCGAGAATTGTTTGTATTCACCATGACTTAACATATCCCCAAAGAAAAAAAGTCCAAGGGTGTAAGATCACACGACCTTGGCGGCCAGTTGGTAGGACCATTTCCCGAAATTATTCGCTCCTCAAAACGTTCTCTCAACCAATTAATTGTCTCGGGCAGTGCGCGATGTTGCGCCTTCCTGTTGGAACCCAATTCTCCAACGTTAATTGCAGGCCAAAGAAAATTTCTTATCATGTCACGATAGCGCTCTGCGTTGACTGTTACAGTATGTCCATTTGCGTCCTCACAAAAGTAGGGCCCGATAATTCCGCCGGCATGCAAACCACACCATACAGTTACTTTAATATGGTGTAATGGCCTCTCGACTAGTTGCGTATTAACAACGCCATTCATCCATAAATGCGACTCGTCAGAAAAGATTATTTGCTTACCAAAATCGGGATTTTGTACTAACTGCAATAACCCCCAATCGGTAAAAGTTCTCCGCAAACCATGGTTGGTAGGCTTGAGTTCTTGGGTTTGAACCATCTTGTACGGGCGTTGTCTCAAATCTTTCCTTAAAATGCGCCACGTTGACATCGTTGAAAGACCCAATTGCTGAGAACGGACACATTAGCATTCGCGTTCACGTTTTCCCTCACAGCAGCGATATTTTCAACACTCCTTGCATTTCTTTGTCGTGTCGGTGGATTACGGTTCAGGAGAGTGTAATCCCGTTCAAACTTCTCAATTGTACGCCTGATAGCAAGCTCAGAAGGCTGTCCACGTTGACCAAAATCTTCTCGAAGAGCACGAAAACAACCGCGCATTTTCATAGTATCTTTGTACGATAACTCTACGCTGCTCTTTAGTTAAACGATTCATTGTCAAATGTCGAAGTATACTAAGCACAACTGACGCTTGATTCGCGTTATGACAATTGACACTTTGCGTATATGACGGTCGAAAGTTCTATCACTCCTATTGGTAGACCCCTTCCTTATATTATCAAGTTACCCGTATTAAAAAACTATCGTCGTATAGTTTAAATTTCGATTTTTGGGAAAATCTTTGAATCCATTGTTAATGATACGATATTACGCCATGTATCGCCTTATTTTAGCGAGAAGCAACATGGCTTTATATCTGGCAGATCTACTACGACTAATCTTCTCAGGTACAGTGCATTTCTATGTAACTCTTTAGATAAGAGAAGGCAAGTGGACTCAGTATATACGGAATTCTCCAAAGCATTGGATACAGTCAATTTCTGCTTGCTTCTTAAAGAACTAGCAATGTATGGTGTTGTAGGGAATATGATGAGGTGGTTCGACTGTTCGAGTCATTTTTAGATGGTCGTCAGCTGCAAGTGGTAGTAAATGGCTTCGCATCAGAAAAATATACATTCACATCGAGCATTCTACAAGGATCAAATTTAGGGCTAACATTATTTATAATTTTTATCAATGATCTTTGTGGAATATTTAGTTCAGACAGTCTTCTATATGCTGACGACTTGAAAATATTCATTTATAATACCCCATGTGCAAAATTATTGCGGGAATTTTTTCATCCCGAGTCGAAGACTAGGGATAATTCTCTTAAAATATTCGCCATCGAGAAAAAATTTCCGGAAACTAATTTGTGCACTCAGGATATTCGGTAAGAGAATTTCACACCGAAGAAAAATTAGTTTAAAATAATTTCAATGTAATCGGGGGGCACGGCAGTGCCCCCGCCAAGTCGAACGCGAAGCAAACACTGCCGTACCATCCTTTACTGGAACCATTTCGCCGCATTTTTAGGCCCCTATTTGAGAACCTCTGGATAAGACCAGAACGCAGAAATTTGTCATCCAGTAAGCTATAAAATCACATACTTGAAATAAAAAATTTCAAGTCTAGGTCATTTAGTTCCGAAGTTAAGCGGAACCAAAGTTTCGCATTTATGACACTTACTCACTCACTCATGATCATCAGAATAGAACTAGTACTTCCCATAAACTCAGAGAGCTGAAATTTGGTACAGAGTTATGGTTTAATGGCCACATAAATGAAAACTATAAAAACTAGGATAATCAAAGATCTGGAGTACCTGGTGACCCTTATTTGAAAACACAAGAGCCCATTTGTGTCCTTAATAATATCTATGATATGAAATGGTCTGCCACGGACATTATATGTGACCACGGTCGTATATGTGTCTATCAATGTATCAGCTGTCTGTCATATAAACATAAACGTTACGTGTTTGATTTCGCAAGATAATATCGTAAAAAATGTCGATAATATTAAAAGACTACGATGAACTTAGTGGCTACCAAGTAGTTGGTATGCCCAAAGACGGGTCTTGTCTCTTCCATTCAATATCTTTCTTGGTGTATGGTAGAACTGACTCAACTTGCAGTATCAGATCTGCTATAGTTGCATACGTTGCTGAACATTGGGACGAAATGCAAGTGTACACGTGTAATGCTGATGGTGACATATACACGAACTCGGAATCCTACACGAGCGATATGATGAAACCCACTACTCACGGCTCAATGAAATAAATCAATATGCCCACGTTTCTACAAAAAGAAGTGAAATCCCACCAAAAACATTCTGTAAAAAACTAGCCAAGTCTCGATGGAGCTGCTTGTTTATCTCTAAAAAGTAATGAAATCTAGACAAAGTCGTGCAAAGTCTAAGGTTCCTTACTGCGATTTCTTTATTATTATAGTTAATGTTGTGTGACTTGGCCGTTGAAGGGTACACAAGGGTACAAAACCAGGTGCTCCATGACACCATTGCACCAATTTGTCGCCAGAACCGCTACCCATTGACGATGGAAAATTGCTACTTGGAAAACGTTGATTCAATAACCAGTCAATTGTAGGCTTGATAAAGCTGCGTATTTCAATAATACTTATGTGTAGGCGAGCATGAAACAAACAGTATAAAAAATTAGTTCCAGTACAGACGGACTTCTAATCATTGATAGAAGTCTGTCTGTACGTCTATTTTATGTTAGATCGGTGGTCGATTTGACGCTCCAAAAAGAAGAGAGCAGAAGTCAGCATTGTCAATGCTGAATGCATGTGTTGCACAAAAAACAACATCCTAAAATGAGACACTGGCGTCCAATTACCAATACCAGTATGGGCTATTATCTCGCTTAACAAACATAGGTAGTTACAGATAACATTACGTGTAAACAAAATTGACTTGTACCCACTAACGTATAAAGAATGTTCAACGGCCAAGTCACACAACATTAACTATAATAATAAAGAAATCGCAGTAAGGAACCTTAGACTTGGCACGACTTTGTCTAGATTTCATTACTTTTTAGAGATAAACAAGCAGCTCCATCGAGACTTAGCTAGTTTTTTACAGAATGTTTTTGGTGGGATATTATTTGACATTTTGTCATGAAAATATGAGACATTACGAAGGAATGCCATAATTTATTTATAGGATTTTAAGAGTTTGATGTATGCGAGTCCAAACGTCAAAACAACTTAGGTGTTTTCATGCTTAAATCGTATATGGTTGTAATTTATAATGTTTCGCCACGGAATTGAAAATCCTTCAGAAATCCGAGATAAAATTCAACATATAATTCCAGAAAATACAAAAAAATCAAGGGCAAGTGTATGGAGGCAGTTTATGGATTTTTGTAATTTTTGATCCACCCACTTCAGTTGTGCAAAATTGTTAGAAGTTGATTAAATATGGTTTATTAAATGTTATTGAATTACATTTATTTACTAAAATTGATGGAATTATGTGTTTTCAACTAATGGTTTTCTTTTGGCAACTGATTTACAATAAAATTCAAATATATTTTGATCCACCTACTTTAGTTGTGTTAAATTATTTTAAATAGATTATATATAGTCTCTTTTATGTTTTTGGGTTGAATTTGATTTACTAAAATTGGATATTTGTTTTTAACAAACGATAGTTTCTGTTTTTTAAGCGAATCAAATAATTATAAAATAGTAGTATTGCTTAATGGAAATAGGCGGCTATGGCTATGACAGGTACCATGACAAATGCCATTATTGTACTTTCTCTATATTTTGTACAAAATCAATCGTCTCAGATTATATTGTAACAATGAATTGTTTTAAAAATTATGAGGCTTATTCATGTTGCGATGAATTAAGTCATGTGAAAATGTTCCATTATTTTTGTGAACGGTTGTTTTGTTATGTATTGTATCACTTTCAAACTCATTTGTTAAACGTCAAAAAATATCCACTATAATTTTGCTCCTGTACCCTAAAAAAAAATATCCGCTGACATTTTTTCGTTGGCATGGCAACAAGTCAAAATAAAAGTATTTCATTGGTCGAAAATTGTCGGTGTGAAATTCTCAGAAATATTTCATAGATGGCGGACAGAGATTTGTTACAGAATGACCTTGATAAGTTTCAAGAATAGATCCGACTGAATAAACTCCTACTAAACTGTGATAAATGCTGTACAATTTCATTCACCAGAAATATCATAAATTACTCAACTAGGTCATACATATTGAACAATAAACCATTTTAAAGGGTGGAAAGTATGACCTTGGAGTGACATTCGACTCTAAACAAAATTTTAAGCTGCATGTATAGCACATAGTCAGAAAGGCATACTCTATGATGGGGTTTATTTTCCGAGTTGGTAAACACTTAATAGTGGATAGCTTCAAAAAACTTTACTTTGCCTATGTAAGATCTCATTGAGAGTATTGCAGTGTATTGCAGTATGGTCTCCGTCGTACATTACATACATTCAGCGGTTGGAATCGACACAAAGAAGATTTACTTGTTATCTGTTTCTCAGAGTGAATGGTCACCTGCCTGATTATGGCACTTATCCAGAAAGGTTACGGATCTTTGACTTGCAGCAGCTTGTACTCAGGAGGACAGTCTCAGACTTACTGAAGTTATTCAAAATAATAAAACACAAATATGATTTTGACCTGCTGACAATGATAAGCTTGAGGGCTGTGAGTGCTTCCTCAAAATCAACCGATCTTTTTCACATTAAGCACAGTAATACGAATCCGGGTTTACATGGTCCACTTGCTCGAATGTGTGGTGAATACAACCGGGTCTCTAATAGCCTAGATATATTTCACAATTCATTCACAGTCTTCAAAAATAATGTAATTCATATTATGTTTCATCCCACTGCCTGATGACGGAATGTTATAGGTTTAATTCTATGTATAATATCGCTCACTGGTTGTATGCGTATATTGACTACTGATGTTTATTCTCAGATGATATATGTTGAAATGCACATACTATTCAACGTTATAATGTCGGATATTGATGATACTTTTGTTTAAATATGTACTTTTTATGTTGTAACAATCTGTTATTGGACACATTGTGTCTGTTGATTGTTCTACTGTTCTAATAAATAAATAGATAAATATATTTTATCAAATGTTTTCTACACATGCTAAATGCATTGCTGCCACGAATCTTTTATAGTTTGTATTATTTATAAAATAAAATTTTTTTGCAATCAGCAAATTTCAAAGTGGTATTTTAACATGCAACATGTTGTTTAATTTCCGCCCAAATGAGTCAATTGAATTTAGTGTCTTCAAGAATTTATAAAATGTACTTCTCTTGAAATTTGGTAGATCATGGACAAAATCTCCAAGATTCCTACCTTCCGTTGTTAAAAGAAAATCGATTTTTCTTCGGATTGTGTTTCTGTCAAAATCGTATAATGTACCAAACAAGATTTTGTTAGGATTCCGATTTGTTTTTGGAGCTGATAACGTGAGTGTAATTTTGTATTCACGAATTATATTGTAAACAGAGAACTCCCGTTTTATTGGCAAGTTTGCTTACAACATTAACAACAATATCGGTTGATTTTTTTGGCATTTCATTTTTTCTTTTACACTCACGTGTACTGCTTTGTATCTTTTATCTGGAACACTGAACTCATCGACTACAAACGAAGTGTGACGTCATCAACAAAAGGCTTGACGTAGAGACGAAGCTTACGACAGTACCTGTTGTGTTCTCACTAAATAAAAGAGCCACACTTGCACAAAGATGCTTTTATTAATTAAATGAATAACTAGAATCAACAAGTGGAGTTACGCCACGGTATAATATAATGGTAATGCGTCTCGTATACATGACGAAAGTGTAGTCCAAGTCTGTGCACTTACAACTTTTGCCGCAGGGTCGCTACTGTCGGATGTAAGGGGAGCTAAACGGCGAGAACGATGATAAGCTGATAATTTTTTAAATTTTTTACCGACATGTAATGTAAACAAAATCATTATCAACTTGAGCTCTGACCAGGATTGAACTCTCGAAAATTATGAAAGTTATCTAAGTTATCGTCTATTTCTATATTTCTACCAGTGGCGGCTCGTGAACTTTTTAAGAGAGGAGGCTGGACATAAAACGTCCTTGTAAAAATACTCTATTCAGCCAATAAATTTAACCTTTGCACAGCGACCGTACCAGCTACTTCAGTGCCAAAATTAATTGTTGCCAAGCAAGAACCAACGTGGTTTCTCTTGGCAAAAAATTTTTTGTTCGTTTTTTTTTCTTTGGATTTTTGATATTTTTTTTTTTTTTTTTTGAAATTTTTCATATTTTGTTTTTTTTATTATTTTTATAAACTTTTTTTATATATTAACGGAATTCTACGGTCTTTGGTTTGCGAAAAATGATCAATAATATTATCATAAAATGTATCATTTTGTTTTAAGTGTTTTACTGTATTTTTTGCAATAGATATCAAACTAACACTGTATAAACGATTTTGGCTCATTGTATTTCGCATGTAAGTTTTAATTCGTTTGAGAGTAGAAAATGATCTCTCCACCGATGCCGACGTGACAGGAATGGTGACTGTCAAACAAAGTAGTTTATAAAACTGAGGTAAAACTTGTTGCAAATCATTGTCAATCATATATTTTATCATATCGGCGTGAATGTCGTACTGGCCTAAAATATTTTTATCCGAGTAGGTATATAACCCATAATTCATTGTGCAGTGCTATTTTATCAAAAAATTTATATTTTAGAACTAAGTTATCTAAAAGTGTATTGGGAAACTCTTTTGAAAAAGATTCGAAAAATCTTCTATTCGTCAAGTCGAAAAATTTCAATTCATGTAAATCGGAAAATCGAATCTCAATTTGACCTTTAATAGTATCTAAAATTTCATAAAAAAAGTGGTTTATAATGTAGTTTCTTGTCTACCAAATTATATGTTTTCCTCCTTTAACAATATTCTGTTTACCGGTTAATTTAAACTTAATACTCGATGTAATATGTTCCTGCGATTTTTCATGTCTATCTATACCACGAGCTAAATTTTTCAAATCATTATAACCCGAGTGTCCCCAACATGAAGTTGTATCAGATGTAAATAGCAAGCAATATAATTTATTGTGTATTTCGATTTTGAAACATACCTGTCATCGTCACCACTAATCCTTTCAAATCCGGTAAAGGCCGTTTATTTTTAACAAAACACTTTTCTATCATATGTTAATCCACTAAATGGATTTTCTAACAACCCAGCAACTAAGTCACTCATCATTTTAACGTTCACCGATTAGATAAATTATAACTTAACTACTTAACCTTACTTCGCCTCGCGGTACAAATTACAAAACCAAGAACTAACGGAACACGACACGTGTGGCATTTTTCTAGCGGAAGGGCGGTAGCAAGTAATCGTATTTCATTCGACCGACGATTCCATACGAGAGGCTAGCTTCCATAGGATGTTGCCATATTCGCTCTTTTACCCTATCTAGCAATTGAACTGCTTGGAAAACGGCAACTGTGTTGACCACACGTATTTAGCGTTTGAGATATATAGAGAATCTAGCCTCTGGCCACTGTTGCCAGATTATAAATAACTACTGAGAACGGGGAATTAATTGTAAAATTTAAAGAATTATCAGAGAAACAGGAAATAAAATGGAGAATGATCATTAAGATAAATAGGTGAGGAGGCTGAGCCTCCTTAGCCTCCTTCGAGGAGCCGCCACTGGTAAACAGGAGTCCTTCCCTCATTTTACCATGTATTTGTAAACACAGTAAATATTAATATTATGCAACTTTCCAAATAATAACATCTAACACTCAGAAATTCAAAATTTTTGACTTGACTCTTGTCCACCTAAATTCGTGAATTTACCCACTGTGCGCCATATAGCTCCTCTTACATCCGACGGTAGCGACCCTGCAGCAAGAGTTGTAAGTTCACAGACTTGGGCTACGCTTTTAATATAAGAGACGCGTTACCATTATACTATATCGTGAGTTACGCTGTGTATTTGAGGCTAGTCGTGGCTCGCGAACTGCTTGAACTGCTGGCTGGCAGAGTCGGTTGATCTCGGCGCGTACACGTACACAAGTCGTGATGACGCTCGGGCAGCTCAACTGGCATTACAGAATTCTACAAATACATTACAGTACCGTTTAGTCTGAATGGCGCGTGACCAGTATTGAGTGTGAAAGGTGATAAATATTAGAATTTAATTAGGTTCACCTGTATCTTGTGGAAAATTATATGTTGCACCTATTGCTTAGATGTGTTATTGGAAAGTGTTTATACCTGTGAATAAGCGTGTATAAGAGTGTTATGACCCGATAAAGTGCTTTGTAAAATGGCTTCCTATGTGAATGTGTATGCTGTATGTTGCTAATTACACTGCAGATAATTTGCAAGGAAAGGTTTAGATATAATGCAGATACTGTGATTATATCTTCACTTTTAAATACAATTAGTCCATACGCATATCAGTTTTTAAGAAGTTCAAATAATTTTTCCGCATCCAACAACTATATACACAGTTTCTAATTTATTCTTAGGCGATCCGGTAGTTGAAGAAATACAAATGTTCCTTACATACGCCCAAAAAAGCGATTTGAAATTATAAATAACATGATACTTTTATTTGATGAGATCCATATTAAGTCATTTTTAGATTATAAAGTTTGCAATAAAAAGTTACTTGGAACAACAGCATTTGTACGTGAACAATAGGCAATGAAAAAGCCGACGAACTTGCAAAAAGAGGGTCGGAGAACGCTCCAGATCGGGAACAGACCACGGGGGTACCAAAACGTACAGCACGAAGGTCTGTAGAAGACTGGATCATGGAAAACCACAAAGAATACTGGGAAAAAATCCCAGGAAACGAATATGGGAAGAAATACATCAAAGCCCCGTGTAAGAAAAGAACGACAGACCTATTTAGCACTAAATAGGGAAAAAATAAGAGTCGTAACAGGGCTCATGACGGCTATGCGCCAGTAAAAGGGCACCTAAACAAAATGGGACTGTACAATGGCGACCTGTCATGCAGATTTTGTGGTAAGGATACAGAAACAGTGACACACATACTGTGTAAATGCGAGGCACCTGATCGCAAAAGACAGTCTATTTTTGGAAAGCCTAACGGCGAACCAGAATTATACAGTTCCCACCCAGTAAAGGATGACTTGTAAAAACTCGTACAAGGTACGAAAACACTCGAGTCGATACCGTAAAGAAACGAAACATAGGCGAGATACAATGGGCCAGCAGGCCTAAGTGTCAGCGGAGGCAATAGCCAGACAACCTACAAAGGGGATGAAGTTTTTAGTGAGTATGCCTGGAATGGTGACTCACAGTAGACCTTGAGACTCAAAGGCTCATAACCTCCCCATAAAGGGTTTTCTTCACCTCCGCAAAAAAAAAAAAAAAACAGCATTTGTATTTATAATTGTTAGGGTTAATTCAAAATTCAAAGAGATTGTCTATTATGTTCTGTATCAAAAATAAATCACGAATTATTGTTTATGTTTATAAAGTCAATTATTTATGAATTAGAACAAATTGAATACTAAATATTCTGTATTATAAGTGACAATAATGCACTCAACAGCAAAGCCATGAACAATTTTTCTGAGCATAAGTTAAGTATCGTGTATACTCATCCAGTTGATAATTCAAGACCATTGTTTTATCTATTCGATTCACATTCTTAAAAGTATAAGGAATAATTGGCTAAATTCAAAACCCAATCAAATTATGCAGTATCCCAATTTTGACTCGATAGACGAGGACATTTGGATATTCATTGAATTTGAGCACTATCCTACAACTTTGGAACGTCAAAATGTTAAAGTAGCCCTTAAGGTATTCAATGACTGTTATACAGGATATACCTACTTCAATTTGGCTATAATATAGAGCATTCCGTATTCACAGCCCAGTTTATAAATATTGTATTAACTTGATGGAAAATAATGATTAAGGGACATTTTCCAGGAACCTATCGTCAATGGTAACTCGGATGATAATTTGAAAATCAAGTTTTTAACAAATTTAATAAATTGGATAGATACGTGGAAGTCTAGTTCGGCTTTCGATAAATTAAAAACACACATATACTGCACACACAGTTCACGGGATCTTAGAAATAATTTCGTATTGTTTCAATGAGCTTATTTTAAATTTCATAAAGATGCATTAGAAGACAGGATCTTGCATTAAAAAGCAAATGGAGTGCAACTAAGGACTCGGTTAATGTCTGGCAACCTTTTTTGAACAGGAATTCTAAAATATATATGAAACTTCTGTTTTACTGTCGGTATTGCCGCATTGTGCCGTAACCTCGGCCGTAAAATACGGGTGACCATCTGCAACATAGCCTTCGGTTTGTGACGTCACGATCTAGCATACAGGTTTGGGTTATAGAAGGTATTGACTTAATGAGATTCTGCGGAGAGGCGGATACTGCAAGTTATGCCACCAATGTGATGCAACCGTCGTGCTGATTAAGCATTAGTAATTTTTTTAATGCGCTGTATCTTGAACTTGGATAGACTATGGATACGAGGGCAGCACCTAGAATTCCCGACTCGACTGAAAGAAGTAGATTCACAACTAAATTCAATTTTTCAATATAATCCCCCCAATGCAACTACTAAATAGTTTCGGCAACAATTCAATACCCCCTGAAAAAATAATCCTCAAAAATGTGCCCAAATTATAACCGTCACTTCTTCGTCTTCACTGATGTGGTGTCCCTGACGGTCCTTTTTCAAACTCCCGAACAGGTAATAGTCATTGGGGCCACATCTAGACTATACGGAGGGTGATCGATTATTGTTTCCAAACCAGTCTCTAATTGCGGCTTGCGTAATTCCATCAGTAGGTATTAACGGCGGCATTGTCGTGCAACAAACGCTCGCCTCTGGTCAGTTTTTTACGTCTTGCATAATATGCTCCGTTGATTGTGGTATTTCTTTAAAGTCTATAAGTACCTCACAATTCCAAAAGATCGTAGCCATCAACTTTTTTGTCGACTGACAGTTTCTTGGTGGTGCTTTTCCTTTCCCTTTCATTCCATCGACTCGCTTTTGGAAAAAACATGATAGTAGAGAACCATGGTTTTATCTGTTGTGACAATTGTCTTCAATACGTTCACAGGGTTTTCTCCATGGAGCTCCCAAAAATTCCCGAGCTCATTTAATACGACGCTGGCGCTGAACTGCGAGAGCACTAACTTTATTAATGCCCAAATGTTCGTAGATGATTCGGCGAACCCTTTTGTATCTGAAAGCCTTGACATTTGTGCTATTTCTTTCAACTTCAAGCTCTAATAGCTTATACTATGAGATCCTCAACAGGGGCAATTTTGTCTGTCACCACTTCCAGCGTCCTTCCTGTTTTACCACCGAATGAGAAGGTGCATTTTCCTCGCACTAGCAGACCTTTGATGCCTTTTAGAAAAATACATTCTCGTGTAAGAAATTTGTTAATAGCTCGATACTCAATTTTCGAGACTTCTGACATCGTGATAAACGAGCTGTAAGAAAACTAATTGACGTAAAATCAAATTTTCTTTATTCCCAAGCTAATAAGACTGATACTTGTGTGTTATCAACATTTTGACCCGCTGCGATATCTGGATCTATGTCAGGCCGGGATATTTTTGCGCCAACCTCGTACAACCTACAGATACACATCAAATTCGTAGATTTTAAAATTGCTTCTAAGCCCCATGTAGGGGAATATCCGGTAGGATCAAATGATCAAAGAGAATAAAAATATACTTGAGCCAATTCTGCAAAGCCAAACGGCTTAACGTTTGTTTAATGGATTATTGTTGTTTGATCAATGATTGGATTTGATCCTGCAAAACTAATTACGTTGTCGCTACTGTCACTGGTAGCCGGCGAAGAAGGAAGGAAATCATACATATTCCAATATGACAGGTTTGTTTCGTCACGAATTGATAGTTGACGTTATTTATCAGAATTAATGATTTCTTGTAGATTGGTTCTAGATCTAGAAGCCAAATTATGCAGGTATCTTATAAGAACATCATCACTTAAAAAGAAATGGCAAATTTTACACCAATTTACAAAAAAGGAGATAAACTCTATCCTGGTAACTATCGACCTGTAAATTTTGTTTGGATATGCTGTAAGATAATAGATCGTGGCGTCAAAAGTCAGAGACTATGTTGCAGCTGATCACTCGTACGTTACAGCATAATGCTGCAATACCGACAGTAAAACAAAAGTTTTGTTTATTCTTGCGGACATACATAAAGACTTCCTGTTTAAATAGGTTTATCAAACTTGAATTGAGTCCTTAGTTGCACCTCAGTTGCTTTTATTAATGTAAAACACCTGTCTTCTAATGGTTCTGTTTGAAAATTTCCTAACAATATCTAATTTAAATTAAGTTCATTGAAACAATATGGAATTATTTCTAAAATTGCATGAACTGTGTATGCCAGCGAGTATGTGTTACTGTTGTTAATTTATTTAAAGCAGAACTAGACTTCCACGTATCTAACCAGCTTAATAAATGTATCAAAAACTTTATTTTCGAATGATCCTATGGGTTACCTTCGACGAAAATGCCCCTTAATCATTGCCTTTTGAAAGGAGTTTTTACATTCATTATTTTATGTTAATATAATACTTATAAACTGGGCTGTAAATTTAGAATTCTCTTTATTTGAACCAAATTTAAGTGAAGCCTGTGAAACATATTCATTGAATACCTTAAGGGCTACTTCAACATGCTCTCAAATTCAAGGAATATTCAAATTTTAACAATTTATCATGCATTTTTTTGAAGCATAAAATGAGGCAATGTCTTCGCCAACCGAGTCAAAGTTGGGATGCTGCATAATTTGGATGGGTTTGAATTTAGTCAATTATTCCTTAAACATTTGAGAATTCGAACCGTATTGAATAGATAAAATAATGGTATTGAATTATCAACTGGTTACACGATACACGACACTTAACTTGTTACGCTTAGAAAAAATTTTCATGGCTTTGAGTGCATTATTGTCTCATATAATACAGAATATTTTGTATCCAATTTGCTATAATTTTAAAATAAATGACAGAATTTACACTTACTATGTTACCACTAGGAAAATCTTGTTCTGTTATTGTTGTTACGATGAAATCTTTCACAGGGACAGCTGATATTCATTGCTTCCGTAGTTATCTTTACAAAAAGTAAACATTTGAACTTTTGACCCATTTTTGTAATTTTCCTTGTAGCTAATAAGAATGAAACCTAAAATTAAATGAAATTACCTAGAGAATCTGAAGAAATGAAACTAAGATTAAAAAAATTATTCCCCAACCAGGGTGAACCTAGGGGATTGAAAAGCAGTGAACTAATTGAATGTATTATTGACTTGAGCTTGAATCTGAAACTCCGATTTTAGCAAAACCGCACTTTTTACCAAAAATACTCTGAATAAACTATTAAATTAAATCAATTGAAAATGACAAAGTGCCACGTGATTTTCAAAGAGACTAATTCAAGTTTATTGGCATTTCTTCTGTTATTTATAATGCTTTCTTTCTCTCAAAAATCAATCTACAATTAGGGGAAGGATTCCCGAATTGCTTAACCAATGATTTTACTCATGATCTTGCTTTTAATTTCGTACCAATAATATTTCTAGTAAATTTGGAAGAATGATCAAACCAATAAGCAGTAAGATAGTTAATAATTCTTTCCCTCTCTTGAGGCCTCTAATTCAGAATGTTTTCGGTGGGGATTTGAAACGTATCTATCCTTTTCTAAATATTACTGAATGATTTCCTTTTTAATAATTGTTTCAACTATAATAATTGTAACTAAATTTAGTTACAATTTTGATGATTAGATACAACGTGTTACGTCCCGATATATGTGTGATTATGTGTAATTATGTAACGTATGAAAGAAAGACATTTAAAATTTCCATATTCGATCGTCTGGAAACTCTGCTATCCTCTCAAGATGGCTTATCATTAAAATTTATCATAAATTAGCCAAGCTAGTCAATTCGTTTCTCGTTCTGTCTTGGTTATTGTGGCTTGACAGATTTATGATATACTCTACATCTAATTCTTCTTTGAAACTAAAACTTATGAGAAATAATTGAAATCCTCTTCACCTTGATCTGATATGGTATCAAATCACCCTCTTTGGAGCAGGTGAGAACTAATCTATATTTATTTTAGTGATTCTTTTACTATTGCTCATGCTAGAATAGTTACTGATATAAAACAGAAAACATCTGGTAACTCCTAAATTTCTTGTTCCCTTGTATTATATTTTAAATGAAATTTAAATTTTCTAAAAAAGATTTAGTTATGAATATTGGCATTGATCTGTAGTAAACTCTTACTACAAAACTTTGTTTAAATCTAATATTTATCACCTGCCACAGCTCATACCGACTATGCGCCATTAAGACTAAACTATACTGTCGTATGCTACGTATCTTCTCGGAGCCTGCCGTCACACCGACTTTTGTACTAAGCCTTGTAGTATAGAAGGTATTGAAACAGCACGGTTTTATACGGAACATTCCGTGTCAAAGGTATTGATCAGCTTTCCGATCCTCGTAAAGTTACAAAGAAGCGTGCTCTTGTACAAGAGCAAGATCAAAAAAAGAAGTATCTAAATTTCGATCAGTTAAAAGTATTGTAATTGCACCAGCAAGAACTGGTAAAGAAAGAAGTAAAAGAATAGCAGCAATAAAAACAGATCAAACAAATAAGCTAGATGTAATCTAAAAATTGCTAAATCTACAGATGATCCTCTATGAGTAATATTTAATGATAATGGAACGCTGAAATCCAAGCATTCTATGTATGCTGACGACACACAGTGTTTGTCAATCCATTCACCAATTTCGCTCAGTTAGAAGCTGATCTAGTCTAGAAGCTATATTTAATGGGTGTGAAGCCTGGTGTATACCGCTGAACATCGCTAAGTGCATTGTACCTACTCCATATTGGCAAAAATAAACCGCTTGTTTTTTACCAAATAAATAACGAGCCGCTGAAAGAGACACAACGACCTGGATGCAACGGTTAATTCTACTTTCCCCTGAATTTCAAGTATCATATCAAACGTAGGTATGCATAATACAGAAATGATTTTACAAAAAAAATTTGTGATATATTCAAAAAATTAACAATTTTGATACATCATTATCTTCTTTTTAGCCGATTATAAATACTTGATAATGGAGTTGACCATTTGACGAAATATGTAGTACATATCTATAAATAATGGATTGTGGGAATTAATTTTATTTTACTAAAAGTTTTATTAATCCTTAACAATAAGGAATTAAAGTACTTACTTGATTTTTACAAAGGCTTGAAGTTACTGAGTTAATATTAGTCTGAGGTTTTTCCACTGACATCTGACATCTCCCTACTTTCCACGAGAGGCTTTAGGTCAGGTACGGCACCCCCACCCCAACGTACATGCATTTTATTAATACTTGTGTTCAAGGGCAAGAACAATCAAGTGTGTACAAAGAAGGAAAATCAATCAATCAATTACATTTAAAATAACTTACTACTACCAAAAATAAAGACGTCCATCTCTGATTGATCTCAATTCTTAAATAGATTAAAATGATCAAACAACTAAAACCAGTGAAAACGTGTTGTCATTTTACAGTTTCTCTAGTACTGGCTCGTAAAAACAGTAAAGTTGTCAACTATACCACCGCGTTGTTATTTCCCAAATACCAAGACTTAAAAGCATATTTCAAACGAGTAGAAACAGATTAAAGATTGGGAACACGTTAAATTATACTCTTTGTCATGTGAAAGTTTATTTGAATGGGTAGGGATATTTATGTTATTGAGTGGTCTGTCACGTAGACATTACCGTCTTGCTTTGGGGTTATGTGTGGTCCGAACTCATAGATATTATATATTATGTATATATACAGTATCGGAAATAATTCTTCTGGGGTATAGACATAAATCTACACATGCAACAAGGAACGCAATGATATGATAATACCACATAAACAAGAGAGACGCACTGCTATGCGCCCCTCCTCTTACCCCACCCGAGGCGTTAACTGCGACTCGCACATTCACCCCACTGGTGCTGGTATGATACTGACGTCCTACGTTCTGAGCTGACCGACCTGAAATTGTAATGCTCTCTCTTCATTAGCAAGCTATTCTTTACGCTTTCATGAAGCCAACATACCCAAGATAAATAATTTCCGAACCTGTATAATAGCTATGTCCGAACTGTGATGATGATCCATCAATGTAAGGAGTTGTCTGTGTAAATACGTCAAAATTTGTCGATTCCCTTTTACCCCCTTAGGAGTTGATTTCGAATGGGGAAAATCATTGAAGTACGAGTTGCAATTTTAAGAACAAGGACGTTTATAAAATAACTTTTAAAATCTTAATTAATGACAAATCGTTCAGTATTGAAATTGATAATAATAATAATGATAATATAACTTTATTAAGAATACAAATACTCTAATGGGAGGCGAAGATCTAGCATAACCTACTCAACTTGACCCCCAGACGAGCAAAATTACACCACGCTATGCACAGGTAAAATAAAAGGTAAAATCACTCTATACAAAACCAATAACGAAGAAAAAAAAATTAAATACAAATTCTAAATCTAAGCCTAAATTAACTGATACAAACAAGATCCAGTCTGTTGATGAGAAATGAGAACACACTCTCAGCCCTCCGAAAATGTTGATGTTTGATGTTCAAATGAGATTGAAATCATTTCCAACTGGTCGCTACAAAGCACACCACCTTCCAATATCCATACTAAAATACGATGATCTCAATAAAAGCTTTCATTATGAATTTACTAATATTCCAATAGGAACTTTTGAAAGACTACTCGTTTCAGATACAGAAGACGAATTGGAGTAAATAATATGTTTTTATAACCTACGACCCATACTTATTCATTATTAGGAAAATAAAAAGGGTACCTACAGGTAAGGAAATAAACTTGTTACTTTCATACATGAAAAATAATAGTAATAGGTAAGTAATAGTCAAGGCCATACTTCCACGTTTATAATTTTTAACTGCTTAACCTAAAAAAAAGTTTGAATAGAATCAGCCATTATTTATACGTTGAAAATCCATTTTAAACTTAAATCAAATATTATTAAAAGTTTGATTTTCACTAATTTGATAAATAAATGTATCTGTAGCTCATTTCAACAATTACTTTGTAATATGTAAGTTCTAAGGTTAAAACGACGTAGCTGATTTCAAATATTCAACGGTGGAGTGCCTGTATTCAATATTGAGGTAATTGAAACGTTTTACCCATCAACATATATTTAAAACAAGAGCAGATATACGTTTTATTTAATTGCTAGCATTTAATGTAACTTTCACGTTGATGACTGAATTGCTTAATAGATAGATAATAAATAAATAAACAATAATCCCAGAAGCGATACGGTGATCGCTTGTACGTTAAAACGAATGGAGCATGATGGAAAACTTGGTTAGAACATAATATTTTGTATAAAAGTGAGTGAGTTTTCATAATACAATATATAATATAAAACACGCGCCAGTTTTTAGTAGAGCTGAATGTTTTAAAATGAATATTGGTTTAGGGGCGAGAGGCATGGCGTAGCTTTCAGGATTCTTGTTGGAGATGAGTTAAATGTAATTTGAAAGAAACAACATTGGTAAAATGAACTTGGTAAAATTCATTAAAACAAATTAACGAATAAAACCAAACATGATAACAAATAATCTGAGAATTAATTCGATTTGAATCGGTGGTTGTGAGTCACAATTAGAAGACATGGTGATAAATAGTTTTAAAATCAGTTCAATTAATTCATTAATTCTCCATTAATTGTGGACGAAAAACATTACGTACATTATTTAGATCGATGTGTACACACGCGACCAGAAATTTCGAATATCCCCCTTTTTTCTGTCTCTTATATGGACTTTATGGATAAAATCTTGTAATTTAGGATTCACATAGTAAATGAATCGCTAAACATTCTAGAAACTGGACATACTTTTCCAAAATCTAGAGATAATATTTTTCATTATTAGAGTAAAGGTCTAAAATTGAACCTAATTCTAAAATTTCAAGATTTCCTCTCTCTTCTTTATGCCTGTGTAAACCCTTAACAATAGTCGCTCGCTAGACGTTTCACAGAAAGCAGAGTAATAAAATTCCGTTTAGTGCGCTTCCCGTCGAAGGTCATGTCTTAGTCTACTACAATGAGAACACCTTGGGTTTTACTACACTAGAATTTTACATGAAAAAACTCCTTTGAAAAAATAATTGATCCAAAACAAAAAAAATATCTTAAAATCGTCCTACAGCGAAGTTATTGAAGTGTTGCTTATGAGGTTTTGCCTTTCCACCATTGAACTGTTTTTCGAATAGATTGAAATAATCCTTGCATTCTAGAGAATAATTTGACAACCAATTCATGAGGATTACGCTACACTATATAACTGTAATATAAATATATTAAAAAACGGATAAACACAGTTAAAGTCCATTTATAATTCTGTTGAAACATACCATTACATATTTAACACAAATTTAATTTGGTAATGCACATTCACAACTATTAAAAATATTCATATGTATAACATATTTCCTCAACAACACTACATTAATTATTCAAATTTGATCATTTTACATTTACAAACTATTAAGTGCTAATTCATTTTTCTGGAATTAATTGTGGTATATCAAAAATGAATCTATGATATTAAATTCAAATAATTTATATACAGATTGAGTCAAATAGCCCGGTGTATTGCCAGATCGTAGATGAGAAAAGCATGTATCCCCAACTTGAAAGAAAAAATGGGCGTGATTTATAAGGCGCATGCCAGTACCTTTGAGTATTTATTATATGGAGTGCGCTTCCCGTGTATTCAATGTATGTCGAGCTTTGTCGAGTTATTATTATAAAGTCCTGACTTTTTTCTCTTTTTAAATGCTTTTTTTCTCTCTCTGACTCATTGTGCGGCGCAGTGAGACTCCGCCTTTGAGTATTTATTACAGTTTGTCGATTAGAAAGAGAAAGGATTCTCCTCAAAATGTCGTCATGCTTTTACACGCTCAAGCGCACTCCATATAATAAATACTCAAAAGTCAGTACCTCTTAACTTACTATAGAGTATTTTTAGTAGATAGGCAAAACTGTTATTTCTAAATAGAAATACCATAATCATAATATCAAGTGCTATTACTGCTATTTCTATCTGAAATCTCAAAATAACTGTTTCAAATAAGGGGTACAAAATAGCAGTTGCTATATTAGACAAAATATGCTACAGTCACGGAGTTGGTTTTATGAAACAACAGTTTGTAGATAACAACAGATCGCTGAATAGCAACCAATCTCTTATTCTTACTACAAATTCGACCTGTACAATACTACACACTTCCCTTTTCCTATCGCAGAACACAAGTTCTATTTCTGTTTATCTTATGAACAATACACAGCGACTGGCTCTCTCATACTCTCATATTAATCCTACACCGCTCGATCTGACTCAATATGTATGAATTCACAAATATATGGCATGGACAATATCAAATTTTACTGACTTTTGTGAAGCTAACATGTATTGAATAATAATTATAAGATCTTTATTTTCTGAAAATCTTATAATCCTAACAAGATACCTACTTATTTGAAATGTATCGAATTAAAAATATGTTCTAAGTACAGCTAAACATGCGTATTCAATATGTTGAATAATGCAATCTTTTAACAGTAAGACATGAATAAAATGTTTTACCACACAATAGAACCCGCTCCCGCAGAATGAGTTATTAATAGAATAATTATCAATATATAGTTATTAGTGTGTAAACATTATATACAGGATGTCCCACGACGTTTTGACAGTCCAATTTCTCGAAAACTGTTAATATGACATGTATGAAATTTGGCAGATATAAACAGTCGAAACTGATGCTTATATTTATTATAAAATGACTTCCGTTTTTCCTGTCATTTCGGGTCCCGTGACCCCAACATAATTTTTTTAAATGGGACAACCGGTATAATATTACCTATTTTTTAAAACACTATACTTATTCAAGAATACCCACTCCATTTAACCATTTTTTTTACTTCTAAATTACTCTTCAGAAACAGGGTCAAAAATGGAATACAAAATCAAGCTTGTTTATGTTAGAATAATAATGAAATTTTATTTCTAGTTCCTAAACCGATCAGTTCCTACTCAATATGTGATTTCATACTATACAGGATGTCCCACGACGTTTTGACAGTCCAATTTCTCGAAAACTGTTGATATGAAATACATGAAATTTGGCAGATATAAACAGTCGAAACTGATGCTTATATTTATTATAAAATGACTTCCGTTTTTCCTGTCATTTCTGGTCACGTGACCCCAACATAATATTTTTAAATGGGACAACCGGTATAATATCACAATTTTGGATATGTCATTCAAAAACAGATTCAACGATACCACACTTATCATCATTGTATTGTGCAGTAATGATAATAGGGGCAATTAAATGAACATCTGTATAGATTCAAATAGTAGCTACCAAAAATAAATTATTTTATTAAAAAACGTAACATAGGGAATTAAAAAGTACAAGTAATAAAAAAAATTAAAGAAAATGTTCAAATTGATGACCATGTACATTGACACAATGTTCAAACCTTGTTAAAAGATTTCTTGTAAGTGCTGCTGCAATCAATTCGGGTGTTACGGTCCGACATGCCTGTCTTATCTTATCCTTTAAATCATCTAAATCAGTCGGGGGTGTGACATAAACTCGACCTTTTAAGAAACCCCAGAGAAAGAAATCTAAGGGTGTAATATCCGGAGAACGGGGTGGCCACAGAATCGCACCATTTCGACTAATCCATATTTCAGGAAATATGTTATCAAGATATTCTCGAACTGGCCCAAAAAAGTGAGGAGATTCTCCATCTTGCTGCCACCACATTGTTTGCCTTTCATGTAAGGGAATATCTTCAAGTAATTCTGGTAGAGTGTTTTGAAGAAAATCTAAGTATCTTTGCCCCGTTATGTTCCTTCATAAAAATAGGGACCAATCAACCGACCGTTAAATAAACCGCACCAAACATTGATTCCCCATATTGTTTGAAAATTGGTTTCGCGCATCCACTTTGGATTCTCCTGCGACCAATAATGACAATTATGGCGATTAACAATACCATTGTTATGAAATCTACTTTCATCACTCCATGATATTTTTTCTAAAAAAGAAGGGTCATCATTACTTTGTACTAACATTTCAGCAATAAAATTTAATCTCCTTTCAGGATCTGCAGGGACTAAACCTTGTGTTAAATGTATTTTATAAGGATGGTATTTGTGATTTTTTAATACTCTTCGTATTGAACTTCTACTTATTTGTAATTCTTGTTCAAGAAATCGTATTGAGGTGTGTGGATTTACCTGAAGATAAGCCAAAATATTTATCACATTGTCATCTGTCTGAGCGGTCTTTTGACGAGGAACTTGATTTTTACCGCTTGGAAAAGAACCAGTTCTTAGCTTTCGTTCGACATAGGCAAAAGTATTTTTGCTTGGAGTTATTCTATGAGGAAAACGATTTCTATACAAGCCTTGATCATGACTTTTGTTTTTTCCACATTCTCCATAAATAAGCAGCATGTCAACATATTCATCGTGAGTAAAAATTGAAGGCTTTATTTACTTATTATTACAGTGTCTTCACAAGATTATTACTAATAATTATTGACAGTTCTTGAATAAACTTCACCTAACAATACTGAATGACAACCTATGTCGTTGCTACAATAGTTATTTGTTCCATAGCCACCTAAATTTTTGAGTGCAAAGTATTGCTTTAATAAATTTAGTAAAAATAAATAGCCCTTATTTATCATTACTGCACAATACAATGATGACAAGTGTGGTATCGTTGAATTTGTTTTTGAATGACATATCCAAAATTGTGATATTATACCGGTTGTCCCATTTAAAAAAATTATGTTGGGGTCACGTGACCAGAAATGACAGGAAAAACGGAAGTCATTTTATAATAAATATAAGCATCAGTTTCGACTGTTTATATCTGCCAAATTTCATGTATTTCATATCAACAGTTTTCGAGAAATTGGACTGTCAAAACGTCGTGGGACATCCTGTATAGTATGAAATCACATATTGAGTAGGAACTGATCGGTTTAGGAACTAGAAATAAAATTTCATTATTATTCTAACATAAACAAGCTTGATTTTGTATTCCATTTTTGACCCTGTTTCTGAAGAGTAATTTAGAAGTAAAAAAAATGGTTAAATGGAGTGGGTATTCTTGAATAAGTATAGTGTTTTAAAAAATAGGTCAGAATTGAATTGAAAAAAAAAGTTGCTTGTCTGACAATATGTTAAAATGAAATCTCCCATTCTTCTATACCTATTAGAATTTTGGTTAATAGCTTACTCTGAACCAATATTTATTCATCTTGGATTTCGTTATTTACAATCTTCCAAAATACAACTGAACATTGGTATTAAAAAAAATATATTCCACATTAGCCTTCAATCTATTTCACATACATTAATAATTTTACGCTTCAACATATTACAGACATTTCAAAAAGTAGGAATTTACATCTATTTACGTTCAAACTACATCAATTATTGAATACTCTCGGTTTCTGGTTAGATTAGGCTTCACAAGAGCACTATTACATGCCGACGTTTGCTGAACATTACGAGCATCTCAATAGTTCGAACTATATATAAAATTCTCGGGAAAAAGGTCACATTAACACTTGTCTTTTATATTTTTTACTTTACGCACAATAAACAAAAACTAAGAAAATTCCACCGCCCTTGCTAAACACTGCTTTGATTATAGCCATCAATTCGATTACAAAAATGTTAATGTTTTAACTAAGGAAACCGCTTATTATAAAAGATCTATTCTAGAGATGATTCACGTAAAACGTGATTCCAAATCTGTAAATCATAGGACAGATATTCAGACATCAAGTCGAATTTATACTAACTTAATTAATTAAAACTCTTGCAAATACCTACATGCGTCTTTATAATGTAGTATATTTTAGGAAGAATGCTCAAAAGTAATGTTCCAATAATGTTCCACCTCATAAATCTTAGCATCTGGTTAAAGTTAACGTAATAGTTTTGGTCTTCAGTCGTAAAGACACTATACTAAAAGGCGTTTGTATAGTGTATATTATAAGAATATTACTGAATAGTGGATTCATGTTATATTTTATACTTGAAACATTGATTGATACAATTTCGATTATTCGTGGTTCTGTTCGTTTCGGCGACGTGGGCATTTTTAATTGAAATTGGTGCGATTTGAACGCTTTGTGATAATATAATTAGTCTTAAGAAATCCCGTTTTGGACATAATAAGTCTTCTGATGATGGTCGTGATACCGAAACGTACGTAAAGACGAAAATATAAAACGTTAGTGTTAATGTGACCTATTTCCCGAGAATTGTATATATAATTCATACCTGGGTCAAGAATCTTTATTATTATTTCGAACCTGACTTGAGGATGCTTCTTGCAATAAATGGTACATCGGCATATAATCGTTCTACTGTGTTGCGGAATTCTGCCGGAAACTACGAGTTTCCAGGCATACTCTACTATATAAATACTGTTTGATATACTCTTCCATGGACGTATAAGTGTGCTTATACTTTTCAAATTGATATGTGCAATTTCCTCCACGTCATTCTCGAAAATACCTAATTCATTTGATAACTTCTTTGAATCATGCTAACAGTTTCTTCTAGAGGCAGATCTTCAAATAACTTAGTCTCCTCCATTACCTGTTAATATTACGAATAAAATAAATTGAACTCCTCCCAATAATAGATGAAAATAATTGACACTCAGAATCTGCTACTTTGCGTTGATTATTCAGAGCACGTTGATCATAATAGAATGAGTTGAAACAAAAATGAATCATCAAGTCTGGTTTGGGAATACCTCAATTTCCTTAGATCTTTTGGCGAAAAAAAATTTGCCTAATACTTACATTACCATTGCAATGGTTTGAGGGTTTGTTTCCATTTTCGTGATAACTTTTGATTAGCTGTTTCTCAACATGTATATCTGAAATATTCTTCACACCATTATGTTCTTTCCCCTTAAGATCTGGAATTAAATGAAATTAATGATATGTGGAAATGGATATTATATTAACACACATGATTGATGGGGGAATTGATATATTGCGTTTGGTGATTACGAAGATTGTACTGATGCCAATTAAAATTATTCGTTTCTTAAAGTTATACCTAAGAGTCATTCCACGTCAAAACAGCAACGCTCAATGGGTCATCATCTCCGATTTCGTTCAAATTTTGGGGATAGGTTCTCATTACCGAAAGAATAAGATCCTGAAAATTTCAGGTCGATAGGATATAAAATTTTGGATATATCGGCCAATAAAAAAATTTGGCCAATTTTAACGTCAAAAAATTCAAAATCAAATTTTTTCGCTAAAAATGAACTTTTAGGACCAAAAAATATTAGGAAAAGCCCAAATCGACAGGAAATTTTCCCTGGAATTCGATTAAATCAGAATATCTAGCGTATTTAGCTGACGCATGCGCAAAAAACTTGAAAAACTCAAAAATATCACTTTTTGTTTAAAAATTCATAACTCAGCTGCTGCCACTTCAATTTTCTCAAAACTTTCAGGGAAGGTAGCTAAAACCATGTACTTTCATGTAAAATCTGCGGATCCATGCTCTTCATACGAAAATTTTCGTCAAAAGACCGAAAATACGGAAATTTGATAGTTTTTATTTTTATCTTTATATTTAATTCAATCATAATTCAATAGAATTAAAAAAATAGGTTAATAAAATTTGAAATTAATTTTATTCAAATAATTCAATTTAACAGAACGTGAGAAAAATATTGAAATCCAAAAAAAGTTGCAGTCACAGGTCTATAGATTTGATGTTTTTAAACTTTTCTAAATAATTTTCATATTTTTTATTCGATATTAACCTATTTTAAAATAGGTACAAACGCGTGAGTCCTTAGACACTGCTTTATGGTAGATACGTGCCTGCCTCTAATCCACGCGATTCTTTCTATGCTCACTTGTCTGATTCCTTTCACCACACTCACCCCACTATAAATATTTTCATGAACTCTGCTGATATTCCACCCCCGTAAAAAGTATAATTAACATTATTCATACTACTCCTGCATAGAAGAAAACAATAGTTAAACCCGCTGAACATCTCTTGGAGGAAGAAATTCGCGCATTGCGCTCAAAAGACCTTGCTTTTTACTATTTTTTTTTAAATTTGCGACTCATAGGTATGTACCGAAAGTTTGATTTCACAAATTAAACAATTTTATTGCCTATTGGCGACTTTACGGTTTTTGTTGTGTTCATTGATTATAAGTTGTACAACGTATACATTTTAAAAATGAATTCAATCAAATTTGTTCTTTGTAGAACTTGTATTTCTCCGTTATTTTAAAGCAGTATGAACTTTTTTGTTTTATATTTAGATCCTATCACAAAAGGCTTTAGATAAATAGTTAATGCGGTTTAACTCTGCACTCCACACTCCACTATTATAAATGTACCTATTAGTAATTCTTAGATTTAAACAAAATATTTGTTTTAATTCGATATGGTTCCACTCATAATTTTTTAATGCTTTTCAATCATTGTGTACTGTTATAATCGCTAGGTATAGTTAGTGGATCAGTTTTAGATGTTACGGACTATCGTTTCCCCTGTCACCAGTTGGTGCATCATATTTTAAACCACGGTTACGAGTTGGCCATCATATTTTCATAATAGTCGATGAATTATAGCCAAAATGATCGAATTTTTTACTGGCAACCTGTATCGAGATGCGGTTTTCGCCATTTGCTTCAGAAACACAATAGAAAAAAAATGTGCCATATTTGTTTTACCAGGAAAAGCTTGGTTGCACTTGTGCATGCAAAAAATGCATTTAAATAATGCGATTTGCGGAACTGTATTGTTGCTCACCAAATATTAACCAAAATTGGCCAAAATTTGATACTCAGGGGTTTTTGGGGTCGCTGATTACGAATTTGATGTTAACAAAACGCCACGCTGCATTCTGGGGCCAATTTCAGGCTTGGGGGGTATTTGCAGTATAAAGCGCAAATCCTCAAATTTTCTCAATCATTCGGTATTTTATGGCAATTTTGGGATTTTTAAACACAAACTAAATGATGTTCGTTAACTCAAGTGTCCGGAGCAAAGTGGAGCAATGTGGGGCAATGAGGGGCACTTGGGACTATTATCGAATTTCAAACATCAAACCTAAAAACCTTGTTCTCTGGGGGTTTTTGTGGTCGCTCAACACGAATTCAAGGCGCATTCACATCAAATTCGTAATCAGCGACCCCAAAAACCCCTGAGTAACAAATTTTGGCCAATTTTGGTTAATATTTGGTGAGCAACAATACAGTTCCGCAAATCGCATTATTTAGATGCATTTTTTGCATGCACAAGTGCAACCAAGCGTTTCCTGGTAAAACAGTATTGTGTTTCTGAAGCAAATGGCGAAAACCGCATCTCGATACAGGTTGCCAGTAAAAAATTCGATCATTTGGCCTTTTTACGGCTATATTTCCTCGACTATAAGGGTTTTAAAATTACGAGTTAGCGCGTGCCTGTTCCAACGCCACCTATCTACGAATATATAGATGTCCCATTAAAAAAACATTTGCAGTTTGTAATACCAAGTATTGACGTGCACATTTTTCGAACTTATATTTTATTTGAAACTGTTGCTTGATGAATAACATTCTGTTAGTATTATTGATGAATCCTAATCTTGTCATAGCATTAGCGTAGAAATATAGTTTTATATAAAGATGTTCTCAACCTACCTATTGCATGATTTGAGCACTTCAATTTGGGAAATAGATCACATCTACATTTTCCCAAGCTGTTTTTGCGATGTAGAATAGAATTGGCATTCAGAGAACTACATGACATCGTAGTACAGAAGGATGTTCTGCCGTTTGTCGACCTACAGGAAGGCATCAGTTTAATTATCTATTCAATGTTGACAGAAAATAGATGAGTAACGAATTCCTTGCCGTCTGCTTACATCTATTATCAGGCATATATTCTCATAACGTATTTAGGAAAAGCGTACTAATTGTATTCGTGCCTAAAATGCCTACCAAAATCATGAGTACTGAAATATTATTATATCAAAATTAATTCATTTCCGTCGTTATTGTATTTCACTTTTTAGATAATGTGTGGCACGAGTATGCTATGTAATAAAGTACCTATGGAACATTGAAAAAAAAATTATAGTATTGAGCGTCACGATAAGGTTTTAGTGCCTAGCATACTCTTAACAAATTATTTAACAATGAATTAACTCACCTTAAAAATTTATTTCTGCATGGAAAACAGTTTTTGAAAGGTTTATTAGAAGCCAAGTACATGAGAATGTTATGGACAAATATCTTAATTTCTGCTTTAACTTCTCCATTTAAAAAACAATACAATATTGCGACAAAGAATCCCTGAAAATAAAATAGTATTTTAATTGATTGCGTTCAATTGAAATTCAAGATGAACCATTTAATTGATTTTTTGCATTGCTATGAAGCATAGTTCTCGTCAAAATACTACTTAATACCACTTTTAATAACATGAGAACGTTACTATGGTTTCAACACCTAAGTGTCATTATTAAACAGATGCAAAATTATAAGCATCTCACGTATATATAGGAACTAATAGGAACTATAGTTCCTAGTTATACTTGAAATGATATAAAAACAAAATAATTGTTCTTTGATTTTATCATAATGATAAATTACATAGAGTAACGGTTTCTAATACTGATTTTTTGGAATATCAAAATTATGACTGCTGCGATGTAATTGTGTCAGAGACATTCGAAAGTTTGATACATGTAATCCAAAATTAATTTACTTTATCTATGTGTCATTCTCCATTTTTCAATCTAGTTCCTCAGATAGAATAATAAGTTAACTTGAGTTGTTGTCAATTACATCAAATTAACGAACTCGAAAAATATTGTATTTAGCCGTTTCCTTAAAAAATAAATTACGTATTTTGTAATTTGGGCTTAGTTTATATTCGAATTAGTGATCGAGAGAACGGCGGGTATTTTTTCGTCTGGGTCACTACATTTTGGCGACGTGAGAAGACTAAGGGGATGTATAGTTTCCGTGAGTTTCTCGGCCATTTCAGGTTTCATATAGACTAACTTTCATGGTGATTTGTCTTTCCAAGGTTTAATGATAAATTATGCGTGGTTCTGACCAAGTTTGTCATTGTGTGTGAGCAAGATATGGAGCAAGATAAGAACATCGTTCTACGAAGAAGGCATACGAACTAGATATGCGACAGATTCAGGTAGCTTGGGAGATCTTGCAGCAGAAATATGAGAATTTAGTTATTTCTGATGGTGAAGTTTATGATACACTTCTGAAGCAAGATGCGGCAGACGAGGATTTGGGAATTCGAATGAACTCCAGCGACGTGTATAGGGTAAGATATACTAAACTGAAGTTTTGTTTCAACAAGGAGAATCAGAAAGATGCAGAAAGGTCAGTAAGCCAGTTTGAACAACAGTCTACAAGACAAGAGACAGGTAGGCGAAATTTTAGGCTATCTACTACATTCGAGACTGGTCTTGGATAAAAAAATTTATTAAGATCCCGACATTGTTTTAAATGATAAGATTGAATATTTGATTCAAGTCATAGTTCCGTGTAGTAGATAGAGCAAGACAGTTGGTAGAAAGTTTATTATTCTTTGACTCTTCAAGATAATCTTCTGCGACCGTTTCCGCCGTTCAACCGCTATGACGTTTCAGTATGGTCATCCTATATGAGCATCCCTCAGGCACCGACATTTCGGAGACTCAAAACTGCTCCCAGAAGAACTTATGGAAGCCAGCACTGACAATATTCTGGGTTTCTGACGGGCCACAAACCTGCTAGAATAGAATAGGCTTCTGACCACGGGGCGCACAATGGGCCCAGCTAAGTGACCCTCAAACGATGATGATGATGTTCATACTCGGCTCAACATTTGAAGAAGTGTTGCTGAAGTTAATGATTATTATACTGCTTTGGGTTCTCATATCTCAAATAATTTGGGATTTTAAATGTAACTTTAGATAGTGTATTGATTCCAACACATTGTTGGGGATATTTTCCTTTGTTGAAAAACACAAAAAATCTGGTGTTGTAATTCTTGCACAATTCTCTTGGTTTAAGTAACAGGTAGAGATACATAGAGATAAGAACCCTCGTCTTTAACCAATTCTCATTGCCCCTATTAGTCCGGAAATACCATGATCCATAATTTTTATCATTGAAAATCTACTTCTGGTGCGTCTTCTATGAATGTTTCAATCTCTTATGCTGAATGTTTTTGACTTATGTTCTTTGCACTTACTTTTCAGAAATGCGGTTAGCCTACCGTACTTCGACATATCCAACCTGCTAGGCAGCTGTAAAGGGGTGTTCAGCATATGATATTTCATCCATGAAGAACCAAATTTTTTCTCCAATTGGAAGAAGTAAGCACAGTTTCCTTAACATGCATTCACAGCGGTTTCTCGATTTCGCAGGCAAAAACCATTCTTCTGAATTTTGCGTTTTCTCATTGATTTTTTCTGGGATTGGAATACAATTTTCTTTATAAATATTAATTTTGGGTCCCTTTGCTTATATTGAAATAAACTGTTTAATTAGGACACAAACTACATAGAAACAAAGTTGTCTCAATTTTTGGAATAATATAGTATCTATGTAGGTTCCATCACGATATTACGTCAATATTTATATACATTTATACAGATTATGTATTTAAAATTGAGTAAAAGCAGTGGTGGACAAAACTTGGTATAACACTTGTGTATTACGTTGATTTTCTAAGGTGAAGTTTTATCGTCCCCAAGGTATGTCCAACGACCAACCGCGTATGCCGTGTACTGACACAGCACATGCATAACTATCTCATCTTCCACGCCGCAACCACTGTATGTGGGTTGAACTACCTGACTCATCGTGCAGAGATGTTTCTTGCATAGGGCGTGTCTGGTCAGGAATGCAACAAGATTCCTTATTTATTGTCACTCGTTGCTGCTGTAGGTCTCCCATTAGTAGCTTGGAGTGCGACATACGGGACAGTTCCCTCCAATAGGCACTGTGCTGCTTTGTCTTGAGCCATTTTTGGATTACAGATTTCACAAAAATTAATTATGTATTATAAGTCACTCGAGAAAATTTGCCCTTTCGTCTACCGCAAATTTAATAAATGATATGAATTCAACGCTATTTTACGCTTCCTCGTACCTCTATTCAAAACTTGTTATCTGAATAGTTTATTTTTCACATCGATTATTGAATCTCTTGTGAAAATTATGCAAGATGTAATCGAAATGAATCTTGTTAGAAATATTTTCTTCTAATTTCCACTCGGTTCTCCTTGAACTAACGTGAATTCAATACCGTATACCGCACATCCGGTAATATTAACGGGAATGTGATCCCTTCCAGATACCATTTCCATATAAAAAGAAAGTTTGTAGTTGCCTTAAAGCCGAATGAATAGGTAATGCCCCGATGCCCATGTAAAGATGGTTGATAAAAAAATGTTTTTACTAATTTTTTAAAGGAAAAAACCATAACTTCTACAAAACAATTGCATCGTCCTGTAGGGGGTGCTACTCCAGCCGTAGTCGCAGGTCCTCGGTAGCGAGGCTTGAGTTACCACAATTTTTTCGTTATCTAATTTTATCATTCCTGAAGCTGAAAATTGGTGGATATATTTTTTAATATATCACTTCAAAGGATTTGCATAATCATGTAAATCCTTTGATGGCTGGAAATGGTGACAACCACCATCAAAAGTCAACCGCTTGCGGCACCTTTAAATTACATGTTTCGCCAATCATTATAAGTGGAATCTCCAGGGCAGACTTGAGGCTTGAACTAAAGCTGATTACTTCTGGTTTATGAGGTACTATTTATTATAGTATACCATGTGATCATGTGCGAGATGAAATTGGTCCTCCAAATGTTGGGAAGGTGATATCCTGAGTCACGGCTTAGATGACTGTTATTCGGAATCCTTCCGGTAGCCAGAATTTTTCTAGAATAGTTGTCCGCGGATGTCTACTAAGTTCTTGAAGATATTCAAAAACATTCTGACCTTCAGCTATGGCGTCATTTCTTGCCTACAGCGAACAGCCCATATCAAGAAATTCCGTTGTACAACTTCGGTAGCGAGTCATTTCTCCTTCTCTCCAATCTTTTTGATTTGATCTTGAATCTTCTAGCTACTAAAATATTTGAATAACAAATTTATTAATTTTCACCACTAGTATTGAATTTATATGCGATAAACGCATAGAAGCAGACCTGGGTTGATTATTATTAGACGTCAATAGATTTAGATCTGCTGTATGTGTACATAGCTTATTCGAACGATTCAATCAGATACAAATCTAGAAGGAAATCCTAGTCGCTATACATTTAATATAAGAGATTCCAAATATTAAAGACCGTAACAAAGACATATGTTTATTAAATTTAGTATTCAAGAAAATATACCTCGATAAATTCACTTCAAATCATGCCTTGCAATTAATTCCAAGAAAAAACAATAATGGAACTAGGTTTTTGGATAACAAAATGAAAAATCTCTCTCATAAATAAATATTTTTCATTGAATTATAGTTTTATTCTGATTTTGTATTCCTGCAAAATTAGTGGACTTAGCCCTCAATTATTCAGTTCCAGCAAATTTTTTATCAATCTCGAAGATGACTGACAGAACACCTTATTTCTGAATTTTTGTGCAAAACATACTGCCAATTTTAAATTTGTAAAGAAATGAGGAATCTAACTTTCATTGGAAGCCCTTCATTGAAATTCTCCCGTCTAAAATGTCAAATATGTTTTACAATACCTTCTGAAATATACGCATTTTTAATGAAATATTAGTAAAATTATGCTCTTCGCAGGAATGACTGGTTCAATAACATAGTTCCAGTTGTGACTAGTGTAATCAAATCAAATTTTGATTCTAGATGCACGAAAGAAGAAGACTCACCTGAAAACTGCCAAATAGCTGATCGCATGTTATCCAGAGAAGTTGTACGTATTCATTCGTGGAGTATTTTAGGCCTAGGAATAATGCATAATTCACTCCAAACAACGGTACAAGAATTAAAGTTGATTTAGCCCACTTCATGTGTCTTTTATTATCTTCATTCAATGGAGATTTTAATTTGTTGAAAAGTACCATGGAAATCCTCACGAAGAAAACCAGATTAATCTGGAATTATAAGTAATCCATAACGTTACTTGATTTCAATGGTTTTGAAAATATGGGCCGCTATGTTTTTTGATACCAAGACTGATCTCATAGAATCCCAAATTTATGATGAAATACTATCGAAAGAACCACCTGAAGCATGTATCGTTGGTTAAATAAGAAAACAATGTATGATGAATGTACCTATGTTTTCTTATTCCATCCTAAAATAAAAAACTGATAAAAAGCTCAAATTACTAACATACTTGAATAATCATGTTATTAGATAATACCTATTGGGTGACTTTTTGCGAGTTTCAATTAGACGTTTTAGGGAAACTAGATGTATTTAATATATGAACATTTGAGATATAACGTTTTCGGATATTCCAAATTGGCGTTAAATACTTTCGGTTGTACCGGAAACAGAATCCAAGTTCCTTATTTTGAATAAGAAACTGTGTATTATGCCATATTTCGATTGAGCTGCCCATGAGGATTCTTTCAATATAGGGTTCTGCTACGTTATACAGATTGGGACCAATTTAACGCCTTGTATCTTATTTTAATGGACATTGAAATTTCATTTTCCTTACATTACTTTTTTGATATTGCTCAACTTTTTCAAACGATCACTCTATGAATTATACCGAAGTTAAAAAGATATTTTACTGTTTTTTGAGTTTTATCAACCATACCTATGTTGAGTGGTTTTTGAAATATTCAGCTTTCAGCTTATAGATTTGTATTATGTTTTCAGAAGAGAGCCGTGGAGAACGAAAAACCTGAATAATAAACATTGCGCAATTCGAGAGTATATAGCATTTACTCAAGCTATTTCTAAAATCGTTGAAGTCATAGAGGAATAATTCCTGAACCATAGTGTTACCCATCGAATTTTAATCAACTTTGAAAAAATTCGTCTGTCTGCCCGTCCAGCGATGGAGGTTTCTGGCTCAGTGTAAAGTGTATATTGTGGGTACTTCATGCTGATTGTATATCAGTTAGTTCCTAGTGCAGAACTAATATTTTCTTCAAAAACAAAGGATGTCGATTAAATGGTGACATGTATCAGAACAACTTTTAGTTTGAATGGTAGTGGATAATGAATAAACTGCCAACAAGCACCCCCAAAAAATGTGATATACAAGAATGGTTAAGTAAGAATGATATACCTGCATTACAATAATACCTTGAAACAAATGTTGTCGATCTTGGTAAACATGAATAAGCTCCAAGTAGAAAGTAGATATGTCAGCTGTAAAATATGCCCAAAGAAGGGCTTCGTCTACCCCCTTCCTTAACAATACATTTTGAACTCCATTAAACACATCTGGAGTATGATAATTGTAAAACTATTACAGGGATCACATTGGCACCGACGGTAGTTCGGAAGAAAAATCAATGGGTATTCGTATACCCCTTTCCTCACCATTACATTTTTAACACCCCATTATACACATCTGGGTATAACTGAACATTTCTACAGGGATGACGGTAGAACAGATGATAGTTCGGAGGAGAAATCAGTGGCTATGGGGAAAGAGGCCAAGAAAATCAACCCCAGAAATATGGGCAAAGACTATTTGACATACTCATAAAGAGAATTATTGGTTTTATTATTTATATCCTTTGAAAGCTGAATATTTCAAATACCGCTCGGTGTAGGTATAGGGGACGTTGTTCTTTTTGAAATAATAAAGTTAGAGACTATTTCCGATATAAATAGTAGCTGGATGCTCTGAATCTGAATATTTTAGATCGACTGGCAATATGCGAAAACGTCCTACCACAAATTATCAGATTTTAATTACATCTAGTTTCTCAAAAACGAATTGGCAAAGAATTACTTTCAATAAATAAAGCCTTATGTATGATTCACATTATTATTATTATTATTATAAGAACAAATGTAGCATAATCTTAGATCCGTTAAATTATACAGGGTGTCCTCGAACTGCGTGGCCAAAATAAAACCGAAGATTCTTTGATTCGAAAAAAAGTTGATGAGCCTTCTTACTTTTGCCTTGTCTTGTTTACCCGATAGAGGGCTTCAAAATTGCAAAAATAATTGTGTTTTTTCGGTATAACTTGAGAACGTGATGAAGAACTTCTACAATATTTAGCAGGTGAATTACTGTCAATAATGACCATTTTTGAGAGTGGAGCACAGAGCCTTAGAGACCATAGAAATGGCTGAAACTTGAGGATGTAACGGGAAAAGTGTCCAGAACTTTTTTTTGCTCAATGTAATTCACTCGATATTTTTTATGTAGATAGCTTATCTAATTTGAAAACTTTTCTTACTATTAAAAAATTTTGATAAAATCAACGGATTAGCTTGAAAAAATTAATTTTCGAGTCTCTGCAATTTTGGCTTACTAATTTTACTTGATTAAAATACCTTAGTTGCCTTTGCTTTTCTAATGTCATTTGAAGAATTTATTCTCAAACTGTTAGTTTTTACTTTGCTTTCCGTAAAAATTTTATAAAATTATGGCTCAAAATTTCACTAACACTGAAATAGTTGATATGTTATTGATTTATGGACTTTGTCGTTGCAATGGCCGGAGAAGGGAAAGATATCCGCATCGCAGAATTCCAAATCGGCAAACCTAAGCGAAACTATTGTTTTTCTGATGATTATACTCTTCCAAGAAATTTGGGGCCACATCATATTATCACCGTATCACGGATACAGAAGGAAACAGTAGTAATCAACTACTATGATTGGCAATGTTGAATTAAATTTTATTAAAACGAGATCCAATCTCTAATGAAAAACGTCGATACTGTACGTTAGATATAAATATGCGACCCTCTGCGGATATTATAAGTCATTCATCATCAAATTTCAATACTATCAGTCAAGAATCATAAACGTATTCAGAAGAAATTAAGTTAATAAACAAGAAATAAACATTTCCAATTTAAAAATATTTTGAAAGCTTTAAAATCTCTTCTTCATAGCTTTAAATGCTACAAACAGGAAGATGCGACTCATCTAAATTCCAGATGCTGCCTCCAATTCCTGAACAACATTTAATTATGGGACATCAAATTACTAGATTTAAGATCATTAACCATAACCAATTCGTTCTTGAAGAGACTGAAGCATGTATTATATATTCAATATTAATAATAAAAATGAATGACGAAAACTCACTCAGTAATATTCTAATATTTCAGTAGTAACGTGAAATATACTTACGATTATAGAAACACAAGTTGGTAAACTGATTATCAAGGATATTGGATAATTATCATTTGTTGTCCAGCATAAAGTGTCTTCGAAAAATAATCGGCTCAATATCCATGGAACAATAATCAACAAAGGAAAACCTGTGAACATCATATAAGGAATTAACTAGAGCATCTAAGGAAATTGTTTTTTTTGCAAAGTTCTTATTGTAGATTCACACAAATTTGCTTGAATTCTTAAAGGTGGCTTCAAAAATCAAATTTGCTAAGTATTAATTCACCTCGGGCATTTGTGGTTCCATCAACAGTAATCCATAAATAGTTATTTTTCAAATGTTTTTCTTGGAGATGACTGAGATGGAATTGCTAGGGACGTATGTTTTTTAAGAAATTGTTTGAACCTTTCATTTTCAAGCTTGTAAAGTGGTATATTCGCACATTTAGCATAAATCCTCTTTAAAATTATTTCTCAACTGTGTTTCTGTGCTTGATTCTGGCATTTGATTCAGAAATGTTTGCTTACAGCTCGTACTGTGCTTACTATTATGCTCATGAATTTTTGTTGCTACGTGCTGATCTATCTGATATTTTCTTTTACATAGGATCTACAAAGCTATACCTACTCAACAAAATATGAACTGACACTGAAATAAATCAATTAGACTACGTGTTTGGAACAAATTTGGAAAAAAAAATTTCCCCGTTCGTAGATAATGTAGAGGTGTGGTTTGCTATCCATGAATAAAGCAGAAAAGATCTAGCAGCTTCAGATTTTGTCATTTTTATATTATATGAAATTTCTTTCAGTAAATAATTATTATTCATATGAAATGATAACTATATTATTTAAAATAATAATTTGACAAATCTGTTTTTCAAAACCTAAAGAATTTCAATTATTTTTGAAAAATATGCATTTTTATACAATAACTAGCGAAAATATGCAAAAAAATTCCATAATCAAAAATTCCATGTTGCATATTTTTACTCAATTCGTGTAGATATATTGACTAGAATAAGCTGCATAGCCGCAAACAAAATATGCAAATGCCTTATTCATAAGTTAATTTAATACGGAAATACATAAACCATTTTAGGTACTATTGAATTTGTATTCGACTTGAATATTTGTTCAAATAATAATACTCAAATGAGACCTGTGTGTATAAGTAGAAAAAGTAAGTATGTACCTCATCTTTCTATTTCAAATAATTGAATACATTTACTTTTATCTTCAAACATTTTGTGAAAATCACAATTGTTTTTGAATTACATCTAAGATTAGAAAAAAATCAGCGATAGAATTGAAACTTTTTGCGGAATGCTTCTACTGTCATTAAGGAAACAAATTGAAAATGAATTAAAGAGAAACAAAATAAACTTTGACAAGTAACTATAAACAATAAAACTGTAAGATAAAAATTATATGATGAAAAAAAATCGCTTTAAATTGGCGAAATTGGAACAGTACTGTTTTTGAGAGCCGTAGCCCGGTTCCAAGTGCTATTTCTGATATCCATCTTCAGATTTCCATACGGAATTATACTAGTTTATTGAACCATAATGACAAACGCGTTATTCTGGTTATTATGTATCACACATATAGACTGCACACGGGCCCGAAATTCTCATTTACAATAGAAGTGATGTCAACGATGTAAAGTCGCTCAACGATGTAAAGTCGCAGTCTATTTAACTCTGTGGCAAATTTTGATAGTTCATGTGACAACAGGTGTCAGTATTAATCAAGGTTGTATCATACTGAGAATAATTTGAAAGTGAGCCTGGCAGTAGGTGTCAGTATAAAATATAGAGTAGTAAAATACATTGTGTAGACTATTTGAATAACATTTCAATGTAACATAGCTTTCTAAATCATTTCCAACATATATCTGTTCCTACAATATTTCATTTGAGCCGTAGGAGTGTCTGAAAGCTATTTTGTATTTTTCTCATAATACTTCCCTTACTAGTGTACATCATTCTACAGCGTGATCAGTTAAGGGCGGCTCTCGGCCATATCTCAGAAACTACTGAGAATAGAAATGTGGGAAAAAAAGTAATATTAAAGTGACCGTGAGAAAATTCTGGAAATCATTTTTTTTCTGAATTTTGCCGCTAGGGGGCGCAATTGAAAATTTAATATTAAAATTACAAATTTCTCCGGAAATTTCCTCATTAAGGTATATCTTTGTTAACATCATTAGAAAGGTTAGACATATTTGCATCATTTTGGTTCGAGGCTCATTAGCGTACCGACCTTTATAGCAATGGGAGAAGTTATTGAAAGTGTAATCAATTAAATCGATGTAGTTTCTAAACGACTCTTCCGATTTTAGTAAATTTGAGTTTTAATAGAAGAGAAGATACGTACTTTCAATTGTCGTATCTATTGATACACGATAGTTCCTAATAAAGTTGCTGGAGGGGGTAGTCTGTAATAATAACATTTTATTTGATTTTATCCCAAAAACTCAAGTCGTACGGTATAACTATGTCATGATAATCGGAAATAAGATCAAATGAACCTATTATTGATACCAAATCTATGACCAATAAGCATAATACGTTGTCATACACAAGTATGATGGAAAAAAATGGATTTATATCACAAATAAATTGTCCAACACATGTAGATGGTGATTTCGCAACTATTATTGATAATATTTATTTGTATGAATCAAATACTCAAAAATTGAGTAATGAATTTAAATTTAAATCAATAGTATTCCATAACTCTATGACGGATCATTACCTACTAATTTTTAATATCAAACCTTCAGAAATAAATAAAAACAACAAAACTGAGGATGTTAATTTTATAAAAAGAATAGACGAAAAGAAGCTTTTAAATATCATTAAAAATATGAATTTTTCCGAAATATTTAAATCCACTGATTCACAGCTATGTTCTGATACATTTTATATAAAGGTTCTGGGGGCCATAGAAAGCTGTACTGAGATTATATCGGTTAAAAATAAGCAACTAAAACTGAAGCCCTGGATGACTACTGGTATTTTAATATCTATTAGACATAGAGATAACCTAAAAAGGAAAGTAATAAGATACAACCTGAATAAAGAACTAAAACAGGAGTACAACAGATACCGTAATCATGTGACAAATACAATAAAATTAACAAAAAATGAGTACTATAAAAGCAAATTAAATGAAGTTTCACAAAATTATAAAAAAACTTGGAAAATAATAAACGAGATCACAAATAACCCTAAAAAGAATACAACAGCACAAATAAACAAAATTGTTAATAATAACACAATATAAACAATCCTCAGGAACTTGCAGAAATGTTCAATAATTATTTCATGGATATAGGAGAAAAACTCACTGCTAATTGCAACACCGAGAATGAAAGCTCTGCACACTTAATCACAAATGGGAGTAGTAAAAATAGAGTATCTATGTTTTTGGAACCAGTAGACTATGTAGAAATTGAAAAAATTATAACTAACTTGAGGAATTCGACTGCTCCAGGCAAGGATGGTATTCATATGAAAATTTTGAAACTTTTGAAATCTTATATAAGTAAACCGTTAGAACATATAATAAATACAATTTTTGAAACCTCTATCATTCCAACACAATTTAAAGAGAGTATCATAGTGCCTATCTTTAAAACGGGAAACAGAGAAAGCGTTGCAAACTACCGTCCAATATCATTAATGAACAATATATCAAAAATGATGTAAAAATGTTTAAACAGTAGAATCAATGCATTTCTACAAAAAAATTCGATTCTATCACATAATCAGTTTGGCTTCCGTGCAGGGATAAGTGCAACAGACTCTGTACAGACGTTAACCTCGCACATATTAGATAATTGCAATGTTGATAAAAAAACCATTGTCATTTTTCTTGACCTTCAAAAAGCATTCGACACAGTGATGCATGCAAAATTATTGAAAAAGTTGGAACACATAGGCATTCGCGGTTGTGTGCTTCAACTAATAGAAAATTACTTAGCAGAAAGACATCAACAAGTCAGAATAGGTAGCACCCTAAGCTCTAGACAAATAATTAAAACCGGCATACCTCAAGGGACGATATTAGGGCCAACACTCTTTCTTATATTCATCAATAATTTTCTTTTACTTGGAAATTACACAATATTGTCTTATGCAGACGATACAGTTGTAATATGTGAGGGCGCAACCTGGAACGAGGCTTGGGATAGAGCACAATCAGCTATGAATGATATAAAAAATTGGTTGGATGCAAACAATTTGAAATTGAACAATTCCAAAACTAAATTTAGAGCATTTTCGCCAACGAAAGCAGGACAGCCACCCATCTTGGAACCCTTAAAAATAGAAAACTCCACAGATGTAATTGATCAATCAGATTCTATAAAGTATTTGGGAATATTTTTTGACAAATATCTTAAATGGGAAAACCATATCGATTTTCTATCAAAAAAAGCAAAAAAACTCATATATAGATTTTATTCCCTCAGGAGCATACTAAATAAGAAAAATTTATTGACTATTTATAACAGTCTGGTTGTATCAATCTTATCTTACGGTGTGAATGTTTGGGGCTCTGCATATAATTACTCCTTGAAACCATTACAAATTATACAAAATTATGTGATTAGAATAATTTTTTCGATCCCCGTAAGGACAAGCATTAAACCTATATTTATACAAGAATCATTACTAAATATCAAAAGTCTATATATGTTCTCAGTAATCCAGTCAATACATAAACAAAATAATACTGCAAGACTAAATCATCCCTACACAACTAGAGCCATACAGAATAAAGAATATAAATACCAAAAATTTAATAAAACTGTTTGTCAGAAAAGAAAAGACTTTATTGGTATAAGATTGTACAATTCACTACCTGTCAAATTGAAGAGCACTACTAAAACACAATTTAAAATTCAAACTAAATTATACATTATACAAAATTACAATTTATTAAGCTCATTACTTAAATAAAACCCGACATCATTCCACCATATTTATGAATTTGCATATTTTTGTATTCTATATTTTATCTTTTATCTTTCAACCTAAATTTTTTTTTCTTACATAATAAGTTCTACAATTGGAAACAAGACATACATAAAAAGTTTTACTACAGAATGAAATGTTGGCACAGCACGAGATTTTCTCAAGTGCCACAGATACATGTAAAATTATAAATGTAATTTGAAAATAATTTGAAATAAAATTGAAATAAACTTGAACCTCTATTTTAATTTCATCAGAAGGATTATGGGGAAATTGTTTTCGCTATTTCATTTTCCATACGATATCAGCAAATATCTGACATATTAACACACTAGTGGATTCTTCGTTGCGTTAGTAACGTTTTGTGAAATTGAAGTCATGTTAGTCATATTTCATTATTTGACAGGAATCCATGAAATAAATCAAAAGAACTTGTCAAGTAAGCTCTTCTGTTTGTTCTGTTGACAGATAAGTCACAGAAGGTGCCACATCGGTTCACAGAATTTTTGATAAAATTAGTTCATTTCGGGTAGCCATATTTTTACATTCTTACTAAAATTTGATTGGTTGTCGAAATCGTCAGCATTTAGGGGGCTAGATGAAGTTGAATATGGTAGTGGCACTCGAAATTGGTCTGATACTCAAGTAGGAAGCTCATTATGTACGTAAGCTTAGACATTTATTACATTTTCCTCAACTCTTACCCTTCGATTTCTTTGCAATGTCGGGAGTGGTTGAACGCAACTGTGCTGCTGCAGACGTCGAGCTAGACGAAGGAAAACTCTTTTGGAATAATGCCTACTATCAGGATACTGTATTATCGAGATGCTTATGTTGCATTTTTGGAACACTGAAAAAATACTGCCAACATATCGTAAGCTTCTTCATTTGTCAAAGGCATTTTCAGATAGTTAGGTATAATAAATCATGATAAACAGTATTAGATTTTGCTTATCTGAATTTATCTGTAAACAGAACAAACCCAAGAGCTTACTTGACAAGTTTTTTAGATTTAATTAATGCCTCTTGTGCAATAATGACTCCAATTTCACAAGTGCCTTACTAACTCAATGTAGAATCCACAGGAGAGTTGAAATTGTGGATATTTGCCTCTATCATATGGAAAATGCAATAGCGAAAACAATTTCCCCATAGTTCTTCTGATATAATTAAATTAGAGGTTACAGGTTCCTGTGTCACGAACGTACATTTTTTACTATAACTTTGAAACGAAAAAAGATATTGATGTGCGGTTTTCAGGTTTGTGTTGCAAATTTAATCTCATTTTCGATCATCATGTCATAGTTATACCGTATGATTTGAGTTTTTGGGATAAAATCAAAAAAAACTGTTCTCATTACAAATTACGCTCTCTAGCAATTTTATTAGGAACTATCGTGTACCAATAGATACGTCAATTGAAAGTACGTACTTTCTCTTCTATACAAGCTCAAGTTTACTAAAATCGAATGGGTCGTTTAGAAACTACATCGATTTAAATGATTATACTTTTGAATAGCTTCCCCCACTCTTATCAAGGTCGGTGCGCCAATGAACTTCGTATCAAAATGATGTAAAATTGTCTAACCTATCTAATGATCTTAATAAAGATATAGGTACCTTAATGTCAGAATTTCCGGAGAAATTTAGAATTTTAATATTTAATTTTCCATTGCGCCCCCTTGCGGCAAAACTCGGAACATAAAAACAATTTCCAGGATTTATTTATGGTCACTTTATTAACGAATTTTTTTTTCCAGATTTTTATTCCCAGTAGTTTCTGAGATATATATGGTCGACGCTGTATACTGAGTATAGTGAGGTAAAAATTATCCGAAAGGATAATGTTGATAATTAGAGATTAGAGGAATAGAAATATTATTGAATATTAAAGAGCAATATCGCATAATTATTTCATGAATGCATAATATTTATTCAGATAAATAAACAGTCAAAAATGGTATATTTTTCTGTATTATTCATTACGTAACTAACAAAAAACAATAATAATGAAGTCATCGCATCAAAACGGTCGCGCTATAAGACGCCCGGCCTGAATTCACTTATTACCTTACAAATCTCAACATTCCGTTATAGGAGAAACCTAAGTGCCACCTTCAGCATATCAACAGGGGCCGAGCTTTTTTATTGATCTACTGAAGACGAAAAGTTAGTGCCGAAATACGTAGGAGTGTATGCATTTTTTCTCAGAAACATTATCAAGAATAAGCGAATACTCTTTTTACAATATTATTCTTCTGCTATCTTTTGAGGTTATGCTCACTCAAAACAAATTGTATTTGATATTAACCATACTACAATAACATAATAAAAATACATACCCCATCCCATGATAATATATCCACAAATGTTTCCACCTGAGTTTGTAATGAATGCCCGGAAAATTAAATTGTGCAAATACAATCCTTCCATGAGTATCCAAGAATAATTTGCTATTATACAATATTCCCATAAGCTGGTCAGTAATTTGCATTCCCAATTGTTAGTCTTTAAAATATGCTCAATTAAATCATGTCAGGCTAATATATGTTAACATGTTATACCTCTGGATTAATGTTGAAGTAAGATCCATTTTGATTGGTTAGTATATCCTGCGACAGACCTATTCCATCCAGGAATAATACTTCCTTCAATAAGAAAATAAATGCCCGACATATGAAGGATCCAAATAAATGCATGTGGAGGATGTTTCTTGAACAGTGAAGTTTTCTGAAATAAAATTGTACTTGCTACTAACAGTGAGTGCATGTTATTATTATCATTATATATAACAATATACTATATTTTCAATAATATGCTATAACTTCCAGTTTGTTTGGTCTAGAACTAGGAATAAATTTCACATGTTTGGCGTGTGCATGCGTGTATGCTTGTTTTTGTACATGAGTCCTTTCTTGTTTCTGTGCATGCTAATGTGCATGTAAGTGTGCAACAATTGTATGTTATTAATATAAAAGTACGAAACCCAGCAGGGAGAAGAGGGAAACAAAAAAACTAGCAACGATTCTTAATTCTTTATACTCACAGTTCATCCTTACATGGTTATCAAACATTATTGTGTCATATATGTTAGGAGGATAGTATGAGCCAAAATATGCAACGAAGTCGCAATTAACATTAATGAACAGTTCCGTGAAAGAACGATTTCCAAGATACGGAGGATTATTTTTTTGTACCATTTGTGCATTTTTTTGTGCAAAAACTGTCTTTTTGTTTTCGAATCGCAGTCGACATTATGTTCTATTATACATACATTTTTAGTAATCGTCGATTTTGAATCGAAATCTTATAGAAGAACAATTGTTTTGGGTACGATTGGGGGCGTCACAGATAAGTTTGACTCTGAAAAGCAGGGGTACCACCTCTTGGGATAAGGCCGCCACTTTGGTTCAAATGGTGAGTTCGTTTTTTGTGAATAAGTCGTTCAGTATTCACTAGCTGTTGTTCGCGGGCAGAAACAGGTAATATTGGTAGAAGAAGGGGTCAGCTCAGCCGCCGCTATGTGAATTCACAAGTTTATGACTTGTTATGGAGTGGTCTGTCATGGACATTATGTGACTGTCAATGTATCACCTGTCTATCATGTAAACTTTACCTGTCTTGTTGAGTGGCTATGTGTCATATTCACTCTGAACTGTGATAATGATGCATTAATCTATGGAACTGTCAGCCATGTAAATTGTACGTGATTACATTATTTCATTATTCATTATCAAAAAAGTTCATATGCTCTTCCCTCTTAAGTGGATTGAAATAATCTGTAAGCAGAGATGCTTAAAATTTTTAACTAATAATTTTTTTGTTTGCAATTTAAACGTTTCCAGCAAAATATATGGTGCAAAGGTGGAACGTGGAACAATTGTAGATGGTATAACCGCAATATTTTTACATGAACAATTTTTCCGTAGTACTCGCAGTTCTTGCGCCAGAGTTCTCCAAAGTTTCGCACTCCGGAACAAAACGCGTTCTGAGCTATCGAGATCCTGCGAAGTCGCTGTCTAATTTCGATAATCTCACTATAAATGCTTAATTATGTAATTTAAAATATATTGTTCTATAATTTAATGAATGGGAGTTTGTGGTTTTTATTTGTACTAATACCATATGTGCGACCTTTTTATGTTTTTAATGCCCTACATTTGTGGAAAACATTGTGAAATTTTAGGAATGTGTTTCATGTTGAAAAAAATTATACGTGAATTTGAGTTACAATTTGTGCAAGTTTTGAAACATTTAACTTGACAACAGATCCCTCAACAACATCAGGAGATTCTTTTCGTCCTCAGTTAATTGATTTTCTCTTCTTGGTTGTTTGAAGAAGAAACAGTCGGATATTCGTTTTCATCCTCGATATCTTCGGTTGATTATAACACTATAAATAAAAAACAATCATCCTCATCCACTAAAAATACTGTTGGACTACTGAGGACTTTTCAGCTACCAGGTAGCCATCATCTGAGTATGCAGAGTATTTTTGATTGTTTCTTATTTATAGTGAAAATACGTATTGATAACAATTTTCAGCTTCTTTGTTCAACGATTTGCTTCTTAATTGACTTACGAAGATACTTTCTCGTAGAACATTTTCCAATCATAGCAACTATTAACTCATAACAACATTCGGTGATGTTCTCAATCTCTAAGATATCAAGATTCTTTGAGTTCGGTTTGATAGCTTAACGTTTAATAAAATTTCAATATGTCACGCTTTGGTCATCCAAACTTTCATTCGATTGACGCGCTAATTAGGGAAAAAAATACCCAAAAAATACCACGAATAGTAAAAAATGTACGTGTGAAATATTTATGTAGTTCTGTAATGATCGAAAACGCGAGTTAAACGAGCATATAATCGTAGGAAAACTGACACTGGAAGATTGAGCTGTCAGCATAAGGAGAAGAGATGGAACAGAATTTAAAGAAGCAACGGTAGAGACTATGTGGTACGTTTTCAAATAACTACAATGACTATAAGGTTATGCTTGACCCATTTAACATTGTAAATGAGATGTGGTCAGGAAGAAGCTGAAAGCAGATCCATGTAAACGTAAATCCAGCTCAGTTCTCTTGAGATTATCTGAAGTACAACAAATAATACTGTTATTGGATCAAAATAAACCTTAAGGACGTATGCGTAAGTTTGACCATATTACTGCTGTAGAATTAGCTTGCAGAGGAGGTGGGGTAGTTGCCTGTTTCAATTTTTTTTAAATCGAAAAAAGCAATGAAGGATTTTCAACAAATTGCACTAAATATGATCCGGTGCTCCTCAAAACTTGCCAAGACGGTTCAAAAAGCGGAACAAGCAGTACATGGTTGATTATCAATACTGACAGTAATACCTGCCCTGTGCTCTTTTTCACAAACTGATATCAAAACGGGGCAAATATATCACCACTGAAACGGTGCTTGAAATCAAATCGACAATGGAAAACGGATGTGATAAATGGTACGACAATGTTCCTGTGGGAAAAGATGCTATTAACGGATGGACTAAATCGTCTCCTGAGGCTATATTGACTTGAAAGAACAAATACTCACGAACCGATACAACAGATCAAGAGCTTTAATCGAATTGGCCAAAATGGTGTTCAAAAACAGCAATTACTGTTGAAAATCACTGGTCATAATAATCCGAATTCAGTGAAGCCATACTAGTCAAGGAAATAATGCATTCCACATTCCAAAGTCGGCGCAGTTGGATAGATTCTGCATTCGATTCAGAAAATGATTTAGAAATTTCGAGCCGGGTTTGTTTTTCGAGGAAAAAACGTAATGTATTTCTACAGCCAAAAAATGCATTTTTCGGAGTGCACTGTTTGAGGTGAATACAAAAACGGACTCGGATTGGTTTCTCCGGGGTTTTTGCGGTCGCTGAACACGAATACGCTAAAAAATTTCCTGAGGTCCCCTTGGACCATCCCCGGGTTATCCGGGGTCCTGACGCACTGGATATCGATGAATTTCAAGAGAAAACTATTTTTAATGTTTGTTAGGTATTGCAGAAAAGTTTTTTCACGTCGTGATCATCACTAGCAACCTTTATATCACCTCCCGAACAGTAAAAACATTAAAATTGATTTTCTAATGAAATTCATCGATGTGGGCGTCAGAACCCCGGATACCCCGGAGATGTTCCAAGGGGATCTCAGGGAATTTTTTTGATGGCACATTCGTGTTCAGCGACCGCAAAAACCCCGGAGAAACCAATTCGAGTCCGTTTTTTTTATTCACCTCAAAAAGTGCCCCCGTCACTAAATTTCAAAATCATTTTCTGAATCGAATGCAGAAAATCGTATCTTAATCCATCCAACTGCGCCGACTTTGGAATGTTTGGCCTATTTTAGAGCTTCATTTCCTCGACTATACTTAAACGTTGATCCCAAGGACATCACAATAAGATTATAAATTGCAAGCGTGGTAACTGGTAATACGAGTAAAACATCGTCTTTGGTGGAAAGAAATACCCAATCTAATGTTGCATTTAATTTTAACAATTGTTCTTTCACAGATTTAATAAATGAATAACCGTCAAACATTTTTCTTACCGAATAACCCTCGGACATTGACAAATGCCCCATAACTTAATGACACATTTCTCAAGCACGCTGTTTGGAAACATACTAACTGACAAATGGACTCTGATAAAAGCAAGTAATGAACACACCAATTATGAATAAGATCTAACTTTTTCTCCACAGAGGGTAATTTGAACTTGTATATACAATGAATCATGCATTTCGATCTTTCGTAAGACTATAATGATCGTTAGCACAAAGCTTATCAATATATCTTACCTTATGGAGATCATTGTCAAAATAGCTACTACTAATGATAAAAACGAGACAGCATACCCTGCTTCCGCAATTTTTTTCAACACAGGAACGTATGCCTGTGGACACATGAACTTCATATTAAAAGATGTCTGGAATTGTAGTTAAACCTAAATAATGCTTGCCTGAGATATATTAGGTGCGTTTGTTATTTGGTGGTTGGTAATCAATACAGTGGCTGTCCCAGATTTGCTGACGCAATTTGTGTAATTCGTCCAAACTTTACCACCTATATTTTTAAACCAGAAACCAGTCTCTAGACAGATCTTCGTGGCATTGTCCTGAAAATGAAGTAAAATGTGATAATCGAATAACGAACACTAAAAAACAAATGCTGTCATATTGAATGAAATACTATTACTATGAAGCAATTGAACAAATTTTCGTTATCGTCTTAATAATATAAAGATTCTTGACCCAGTATGAATTTATATAAAAATTCTCGGGAAATAGGTTACAATAACACTCTGTTTTAATTTTCGTCTTTACGTACGTTTCGGTCTCACGACCTTCATCAGAAGACTTATTATGTCAAAAGGGGTTAATTAAAACTAATCAGCACAAGCGTCCATATCGCACAATTTTCAATCAGAAAGCCCACGCCGTCTAAACGAACAGAACCACGAATAATCGAAAATTGTATCGTTAATATTAAAGAATATTTTTTTGTAACAAGAATCCACTGTTCAGTAAAATTCTCATAATATACAAACGCATATTGCTATGGTCTCAAAGCAACTGAAGTTCGAAGCTATTTGTTGATATTTACTCGAAACAGATGTAGATTTATGACGTACTTGAAAAGGTTTTAGACCTGCATTGGAATTCACTTTGAGCGTTCTTCCTAAAATATACTTTTAACATTATAAAGACGCATGTAGGAATTTGCAAGAGTTTTAATTAATCAAGTTAGTATAAATCTGACTCAATCCCTGAATATCAATCCTATGGTTCACAGAATTGGAATCCCGTTTTATGTGAATCATCTCCAGAATAGATCTTTTATAATAATTGGTTTCTTTAGTTAAAATATTAACATTTTTGTAATCAAATTGATGGTTATAATCAAAGTTGTGTTTAGCAAGGGCGGTGGAATTTTCTAAGTTATTATTTCTTGTGCTATACTTATGGCCGTACATTCTTTTTTGTAAATATTGTTTAGAGATTCCAGTATAAGTTCCATCACAATCTAAACAATTCAATTTATATACTGTGTGGGTTTGTTTATCTTTAGGTATTACAGGTTTTAGATTTGAGAAATATTTCCCAACACAGTTAGTAAGTTTATGCGCAACATTTATATCGTACTATTTCAAACATTTCTTAATTTTTTCTGAGGTCTCCGGAATGTATGGTAAAGTTATATAATTGTCTGTATTACCTGTTATGTTATTTTTATATGAAGAACCATTATAGATTTTGTTTATTCTCTCTTTAATGATAGGATTGAAGAACGTTTTTGGGTAGCCATTCATTTCTAGTTTATTACGAACAATTTTTAAATTCTTGGGACGGTCTTCTGCGTGGGACAATTTCTCCGCGCGGTCTGTAAGGCTGTTAATGACACTTTTTTTTATAACAAGCTGGTGCAACGGAATTGAAATGAAGATAATGTTGAGACCAAACTTCTTTAGTAAACCAAGAAGTTTTTATTTTTCCATCTGCATCACGCCTAATGTTCATATCTAGGAAATTTTTGTTTTTGCTTATCTCTATTTCACAAGTGAATTGAAGTTTACAGTGGAAATTGTTGAATTTATTAATCACGTATTGAACTTTATCGTTGGGAACACACATAAGGCAATCATCTACATATCGTTTAAAGAATACAGGCTGAAAATCTAATGAATTTATAACGGATTCCTCTAGGCATTCCATAACGAGGTTAGCAATGGTAGCTGAAATAGGAGATCCCATTGCTGTGCCGAAAATTTGTCCAAAATATTGCTTACCGTACTGAAAATAAGTGCATTCTAAACAAAACTTTACCGCATTTATAAAATCCGATTGATCAAGAGGTGTGTGGGTTTTAATCTCTGCCCAACGTTTTTTGATGCAATTCAATGCCAAAACGACAGGTATATTTGTAAATAAAGAAACAACGTCCAAGGAAATTAGTTGATGGTTTACTGGTACGGATTGATTTTTTATAAATTCATTAAAATGCCATGAGTCTTTCACATAAAATTCATTTTTTCCTATTATTTTATTGATAGATTTTGATAGAAATTTTGATAAATTGTAAGTAGGAGCTCCAATATTACTTACAATGGGTCTTAGGGGTATATCATTTTTATGTAGTTCCGGAAGGTGCTAGCCCATTATGGCAAATTAATTTATTTTTTAATTCAATAGGGATTATCTTATCTTTATGCCATTTATTTATCAATTTATGCATGTTATTTTGTACTGATAAAGTAGGGTCTGATTTTAATTTCTTATAAGTTGTTCCATCATTTAAAAGGTTTCCTATTTTGTTTTCATAGTCATTTCTATGCATTATGACGGTTTTATTACATTTATCCGCGTTCAAAACTAAAAATTGAGGGTTAGCATCTAAGAACTCTTTTGTTATTTTTGTATGATAGTTAAAACGATTCTTTGCAATACCTATTTCTGCTTTCTGTTTGTTCTTTTTGTTTGTCAAGATGTTACAAACTTTGTTTCTAATTTAATTTTTTTCTTCTTAATTTTTATTCCTGATTCCGCATTCTAAATTTGCAATAATATTGTCAATAGGCAGTTTTTTATTATTATGAGGCAAAGCAAACTTCGGACCTAAGCTTAACGTGTGCTGCACCTCATTCGGAATTTTTGTGTCAGTTAGATTTTTTAACCATTGTTCATTGATATTCTGTTTTTCATAAGCTACACCTTTCATTAAATTATTTATCTTTTTAGATTGAATGGCTTTGATTTTGTTGAAATTTTTTTCGAAATTGTTTTGCTGAATTTTAAATTTTGTTAATTTTATCCTATATACATTCATCATTTAATTTGATTAACGAGTTTAACTGGTGATTCCTAATCACGTGTCAGCGGATGACTCCTTCAGAAGGAACTTTAGAATGAACGCTTGAATAGATGTGAATATATAATTATATGTAAGCCGAGACGACACTTGGGAAGGGACCAGGGCAACGTAGTCAGAAGCAGCTTCTGGATGGGCTGAATCATACACCTAATGGTGGCAGCTTAAAACAACCTTGAAGGTATGCAGATCAACCAAGAACTTTGATATCCGAGCTGGTTACAACAAAAACTCACAATTCATATAACACGTCGATGAAGTATTATCGCCACCTGAAATAATAAATACCAATCCGACTGTCACAAGGTGTTCTCTCAAGGTTGCGAAATGCATTAGACCTCTTTTGGTTATATTTTCCCAGAAGCATATTTGCCGCTTTAACAACATTATTACATGCTTTGGATAGAAAAGAAACTACATTGAAGATGTTGAAGCGAAAATTAGTAAGAAACATCAAGTCGTCTGTATATGTATATGTCTGAACGTACTAGGGATATATATTGATATAAAAAACTCTAAAGGGTTTTATTTTAATGATGAATCTTATGTTTGTTTTGATTTGAAAAATCTAATGATTTGAATAATGAACTTTTACCTTTTTATTTTATATCTATGGAATTAAACACAATGTTCTTTGAATGTTAAAAACTTTCATATTTAAATTTCTATGACTCTATTTTTATCTCAGGTATCAATTTTAACAATTTTATGTTCAAATAGATCTATGATCTAACCTCACAATTATTTACAATTTATCTTTGTTTACACAGTTATAATCTACAATCTTTCTTTCAGATTTACAGACAGATAATAATACAATGGAGAAATAACAAATAAACTTACGTTTAGTTTATATCCAAGAATATGTTTTTAAAAATGTAGGCAATGTTCACTTGGCTTGATTTTCTTATTAATTTGATAATTCACTTTACCCGTAGGTACACAATTACTTTGCTATTCACAAAACACAGGTAAACAATGTGGTTACTTGTTTAGAAATCAGGAACTGTTGATAATTGTTAACTTGTCTTATTCTTTTTCAAAAGATATAAAACTTTAAATGATGTATTGGAACGTTGTCGAAGACTAACTATTATACGATGCTACTTGTGAATTATAGTTATAATAACTTTTAAAAACTTTGTTCGAAGACTGGGAATACTACTTGACTTCTATAAATTAGTTGTTTGCTTCGGTTACTTTCAACCTTACGAAGCTACTGGAACACTTGCGTTCACCGATGTGTATCCAATAATCTAAGGTTATGGAAATCTTTTGAGTAGCTTGAGTATCTTGACTCTTCAGATGTTGATGGCTAACTAACTTGGCTTGTCTTCAGAAGCCTTTTATAGGCCTTCAAAACCGACGCTAAGTATTTTCAAAATTAACCAATGAGGTGCTTAGTTTACCTATCAAGAATGCTTTGTTGATTGTTGAAAACTGACAGAACTATTACATTGTTACTTCTGACGTTTATTAAATTGCATCGACCAATCAGAATTTAGTATTCTTTAAATTTTTTATTATTGGAGATTTTCAACTTATTTTAAATGATGATGATTCCTTCTTTTTAAATTCATATTGCCTACATTTTTCCACACACTTTGGTATAAGATAACCTATGATTAGGTTATTATTAATATGATTATTCCTATAATTATTATAAATTTGACAGTTATCATTATTAAAAACTAATACATAATATAATATATCAATAACATTTCTTTAACATTATATAATTCAAATTTACTAATCCTAACTTATATCTACAACATTTTTCAATAGTTTGTGCTATCTCATGATAGTTTTTGTAATCATTTTAATTATGATTTCTGCCTTCGTAACACTGTACGTTTATTCACTTTCACTGAAGTTCTTGTTTTACACTTTTATTCTAATTACATTGTTGTTTATTATGTTTTACATTGTTCATTATATTATACTAACTATTATTTAACTTTTAATATTGTTTTTAGTTCCATATAATATCTTTTTATTAATCTTTTCTCATTTTCAATGTTCGGTAAGTTCTAATTTTATCATTTTATTGTTTAGGAAATGAAATCATAACAATATGTTTATCGGTACAAGTACATTGTACAGGTAAACCAAATTGGATTGGGAAACCATTGGAGATACAGTTATCTTGCGAATTGTCAATGCTTATTGGACACTAGGTAACATTCGATCACGTCATATTTTTCAGTTTTGATATCCCATGTTAAAGACAGCTTAAATACTCGATAACTAAACACAATACTTTTTGCAACCTGCATGACCTGAATGTCAGTTTGTTTCCTTTTGATAGAATTCTACTGATTTTATTGAGAAAAAAAATTTTTTCGTAGAAAAAAACTGGAAAAGCTGAAGAATAAAAATATGAAACATATTATATATCGTTAAAATCAGGTAAAATCAACATTTTCAAATTGTTACTGTTTTTTGATATTTTTGATATTAACCAGAACACAAGACATAGTCGATGTGGGCAAAAATTGGAAAATCGAGTGTGACGTCAAATAATGAAGGTAGAAAAAGTCGAAGATTCTCTTGAATTCGACTGAAAAAAAACTGCTCGGTGATGCGTGGTCGGTTTTTTTTAGCGTGCCTAATAACATTCCATACAAGGACATCTAATTTGGTTCACTCTGTAGGTACACATGATACGTATTGGGTACACATCATTATTAGTGTTATCAATCATTGATAATTTCAATGTCACCTTCGATGAATTCTTTAACTGTTATCTATAGTCGGCGGTAATTCAACGATTCTGAAAAGCGTCTTTTGGAAATTACATATTTTGAATTTGATTTGGGAAGTTTGCAACAAAAAATCTTATGTCATCAGAATTAAAATATACCCACTACTTTCCTGAGTTGTTCAAATTCGGATAGATAGTCCACAACTTCCTGTTCAGCCGATTCCGGATCCTGTTTTTTTTTCGGACTCTTCTATTTGCTGATTTGCTGAACATTCATAACTCTAGAAGTACCATTTTCACTCTCAGTTTTTCCAAAAGCACTGGAACTTTTTTCCATTTCTGTTTTCTTCTTCTGTCTATATTGGTATCCAGATAAGCGCTACGTTTTGCAATTTGGCATTGCTAAATTCCAGCTGATGTTATAAAAACTCTCTAAAAAATCTTACGTGTATATGAACGTACCGTGTCGATATATTTTTACAACTATAAAGTTCAAAATACATACTTAATATGTCATTTGCATTTAACGATGTCTAATTTTTATCAATTATGATAGAAAACGTGTACCAGAAATATCGGCATCGCATGTTGTTAAAAGAATGCATAAATAAAAATACGTTATCGGCAAAATCAAATGGAGTTTTAATACGGAGATATTCGACAGGCGTCTCGCGTCACGCATCCTTGAGCGTGAGAGTTGCCGGTTATACCTTGGCGTGAGAGAGGGCGACGAGGACAAGACGAGGAACGTCTTGGGCTAGACTATTAATTATAACGAAGATCAGAGACTGAACAATAAGTGTTCTATTTTATTTTTGCATGATGACACATGGATATTTTGCTGATTGTTGTTATCAGTGTGATTGTGTTAGGCTAATAATTTTATTATGTAGTAGGAACACAAGAATAAATAATATACTAACTATTTATTCTTGAGGTGTGAATTTTTAACTAAGTAAAATTGGCTTATTTCGACTGCCTGTGTGCATTGTGGACACACATCGTAAAATAGGGAGTGATGGCTCTGGTAATATAGTTTTACTAATTATTTTTGGTGGGGCCAATTTGTTCCGGACATTTTAAATTTTATCACAATATGAAACAAGTTGAATTTAAAATAAACAGGATGAAATCTACGATTTGATATGATGTTATGGAACTGTTATTGTATATTCTTAACTTACACCGGGAAATACCGATCTAAGAAGAAGAGGTATCATCAAGGTTTATTTTTGACCTTTTTATTACTATTGTACCGTCTAATGGTCAAGCACCTGTAGCGCTGAATTCATGGAACAAAGAGACCTAGTTGAGGGGAGGGGCCCATGTAAAAGTGTTGAGTCAAATTTAGGATTTTTTCCGAAACAAAATTGATCTAAGGTAAGGAACCAGTCTGCATATACTAACTCACGCAAAATAGTTATTTGAATATATTATTTATAATAAATCGGAAACAATCACTCCTATTCAACGAAAATACTGTTTGAGTACCGAGGATACCCATTATTTTCAGTTCAGGTGATTGTCTCTTATATAGTGTTGAATTCTTTTATAGTTCATTACATAATTTATTATTCAGGATGTGCATTAATATATGCTAAGAAAATAAGTGTTAACAAATTGAATATAATGATTTTTCAACAACCTTGATGTATCACAACTTTTCATATAACCGTTTCTTTATGAATTTGTTTTACAAATTGTAGGTGTTTTCAATTGTCAGGTATCCACTGGAGACTGAAAGAAGTGGGCGAAAATTTGTAAAAATACCCTTGCTACGCTTCTGCTCAAAAAGCATTCATAGATCTTCTACGTTAGATTTCATAGAAGCATAACTTACCTTTATTAAATTGAAACCAGCAATATAGTGGATCGAGGAACACGTTTTATTTGCAATCGTTCCTGCTTGCGTTTCAGGCCAGCATGTTATGCCATCCCAAGATGGAGGGCATACGTAACCTGAAATGAAACAATGCCAATAAGTAAACCTAATTTTTTTTTTCAAATCGTCTTCAGCTTATCTCTAAATATCAGCCATAATGATATTCTAAAGATTTACACATAACATGGTTAACGCAAAACTGGAGTCGAAAAAATTGGATCATATATTGGCTATGACAACGAGTTCCACCATCACACCATGTTCAACAAAGGTAATATCAGATTTTTAAATTCAAAACACCTAGTTGTGTGAAGAGATTTGACAATTCCTGGGATTGGCAAGTTATTTCAGGCACTTCATAAAAGATTTCGCTAATGAATCCAGCCCATTATCAAACGTACTTCTAAAGGATTTTACTTCCACATGGAGTAATTACGAGAATACTTCATTTATGGAATTGAAACAGTTATTGAGTCAGCGTCCAGCTTTGGCCATCTATAACTCTGAATATCTACTGAAGTGCACACCGACACGTGTAAATGGGGAATTTTCGGTATACTCCCCCGAACTCAAACAGACATATGAGTAGAAAAACGACGAACACTGAAAATGAGCATTGCTCTAATGAATTGGAAACTTCAGGGCATGTATAAAGTTGAGAATTTAGGATCTATTCATTGGGAAAACAGTTCACGACTATAACTGATTGCAATTTGTTATGGTTAACCTGGACAAAAGAAGGGCTGAACCCCATGCTCAGTAGGTGGTGGTTGTAAGTGCGAGACTTTTCCTCCGAAATTAAACAATAATGTCTGGAGGTTCTATGAAGCATAAAGATGCCCTAGGTCGGTACCGTTGGAAATAAGTTCAACACATTGAAGAATGTGATTGGGTGGACGTACAAAAACCTACATTATAAGAAACATGAATGAACAATAATCAATGGAACCTAAGATTGTGTTGTCGAATTCTTCCAGAAGGCGCATTCTACGGACCTGCCATGATCATAATGGGCACTTTGGTTTGGAGAAAAAACAGATGGATGTTATAAGGGAGACATATTGGTTTCCTAAGAAGAACGAAATGTTCTATTTCATATATACACCTTAAGCGAACGACTTGGAAGGTTAGAGAGTATTTCAATCACGTAGAGAAAATTGGATTGTCCTTTCATACCCCTCTTGGGACCGTTTTGTACAATAGCGGAAATGCGTACCTATCTCATCGTTAGTTGACGGTTTCACGGAATTTATCTGACTCGAACCTGTAGCTGATACTGGCGCTGTTCATGTCACATTAATGATGCAAAAGGTCATAAAACTTTCCTCTATCCCCCTAGGATTATACATGATAGAGGAGTTTGAAGTTCTGCGAAGAAAATGGAATAAACCCGTCATGAATGGCGTGTCAACTCCTGGTGTGAATGTTCAAGTAGATCGGTCATCAGCACAATTTTAGCTTCGTTGTGTGCTTATACGGGAAGTGTCCAGAACATTGGAACCTCAGAGTAGACCAAGTCTGAAGCGGATTAAATACGACCATCAGTAAAACAACCATTAACAACTCCAATGGATTGACGGGTACAATCCTCGCATTGCAAAATAGTCAAGGAGCATCGACCAAAAAATACCGAACAATTAAGAGAATAATCAGAAATAATAAAAGATACATACGATAATAAGTGACTCATAAGTATCAGGTGAGCGATTTGGCTTTTGTTGAGAGCAAGATGTTACGAAAAGGGATTAAAGGCGGTGAAGTATTGCGAAAATTTCTAGGACCATACAGATAGCAGATAGAAAATAAGGAACCTAAATCGGTATATAAACACACTAGAAAAACTATCTCCTCGGCTGTCTCTATTCCTATCATTCGAGACTCGACAGGTCAATTATATGATTCCTACAGTGCTGCTAATCTCATAGCTTTAAAACCAACTTATCATTACAATCATTGAATATTATTCCACCATTTATACGATCTCGAATTCTCGCATCTTACCCTGAAATTTGCATAACTGAAGAACTTGGTATGAAGAGGTTCACATCATTGAACATGAATTATTTTCCAGGACAAGGTAGCTTATCTTCTACATTGTTAAATACAGCCGCTCGTACATATTCCCTCCCATTGTACCGGGATATCAAAAATTATCTTGGTCAAGGGTGGTTGTGGAATGTAAAACGTGTGTCTTACTTTAAATTTTTGAATATGTTTTGTTGTGTCAGAATCTGTTAAGTCAAATTAATTAATTTGAAGTTTCTAAAAGTGCGAAATTTCGCAATTTTATACGAATGTTATAACACTCAGAAGTCTCTAGCGCTTTAGACTCCGGGATTTTCACTTGGCCTATCGAAATTAGAAGGTTCGAGTTCTATAAAAACACAATTGCATGAACGCCAAACGTCCTATGTAATTAGCTACGAACGTAATCATTTTGATATATGCCTCGAGGAGCTCGCTGCGCATCAGTAGGTATGAAATGTGTAGGTTATCGATGATGTCAGTGTGACAGTGACATAATTATTTCAAAGGTAAAGTAAGACACACGTTTTAGATTCCACAACCACCCTTGACCAAGATAATTTTTGATATCCCGGTATAAGGAAGTATTGCATGACTAGAGGCGTGTTTCCCCCACAATGGTTAATAGCCCATGTCACACATTTTTACAAGAAAGGCGATAAACTCGATCCTAATAACTATCACCTCTTAGTCTCCTAGGCATGTGCTGAAAACTCCAGCGAATAATCGTTGACCAACTTTTACCTTTTCTGCTAGAAAATCCAATCCTGCCTCAAAACCAACACGGCTTCATAGGGAGATCGACAATTATAAACATTGTTGAGTGCTTGCAATCGTGAACTTATAACTTCGAGAAAAGAGTTCTTGTGGATGTCATTTATCTGGTCTTCTCGAAACCGTCTGACCGTGTGTCTCTTAAAATTCTACTCTGTAAACTCGAACATCAGGGTATACGCAGCATATTTTGCAGGCAGTTCCGAACGACAAACACTCATCAGACCCTAGTAACGCTAGCTCTGGTATTCCACTTTCGAACTGAGATGGTGAGATGTGTTGCTATATCCCTATTAGTAAGAAAAATCCGAACGTCATCCCACAATGACCTGGGAATCAACTTTTAGGTTTGTAGTTGGAAGAAACTCAATATTAGAAGTCGAGGTTAATTTTTTAATTTAGAAAGATCGGGTGGATATGTTTTGTTGTTGAACTAATTACTCTTTGGGTGTTTCAGAATTGAAGGAATTTCCAAGTAGGAAATTCCACAGGATAGCCGGGTGTGAGGTACATCGCTAGGCGCTACATGAAACGCTCCATCCATCCGAATATTTTAATTATGTTAAAAACCTAAATGAATCTGTTTATAAATTTGATCATACCGATATCTAATTTGAAGACCTCTAACAATACATACAAACTATCTGAGTACCATTCAATTTATCTTTGATTCTCTGGTATAACGAGGAAATTGCAAACATCAAACAAGTTTGATCAGACCCATATTACTGATTAGTAATTGAAAACTTTTTGGATTCAATTTTCCAATTTATTATTGTAGTACTTACTTTTCAATGTTTCATTGTATCTTCTGAATTCAGGCGTGAACACGATGTCTCCGTAAGTCCCGCTACATTGCGCTCTGACTTCTTCGATATATTGCTTTTGTAAATCCAGGACACCCTTGTAAAGTGGATTATTGTTAGGGTTTGGCATTTTATCCGTTCTGTAACAAATATCTTATCAGAATTACATTTTTGAAACACATTTTTTAATAAAGACATTTTATGCGTAATGGTAATGTCATGATGGCGTTGAAATTGACATCCCACATTTTAGGAAAATTGGGCAAACAGTTTTTGCTGTATCATGTTTGTACATGGTGCGATTCCTCGCAACTTGAATTGAATAGTTCATTTATTTTTGTTCGTTGATCATAGCAATGGAATTAACGATATTAAATAAATCAACATTTTATGTCCCCTTATATATAACTACAGCAAACAATTCATGGAAAAAGTTGAAGTCTTCAGATGACCATGTTTTAGAATGTAAAATCAATGTAAAAATCTGCGCTGTATGTCAAAAATCTGTAGAAGACGATGATCTTGAATACTCATGTGACAAGTGTACTTAACCACTTCATACATAATGTGCAGGTCTTTCTGCTTCAGAAATTAAAAGTTTGCCTCTAAAAAGAGAACACTACAGCTTTTATGTGCAACATGCAATGATGAAGTATTAATGATTGAAAATATGCATTTATTTGAAGAAAAAGTTTGCTACAAAACATAATAAAAGAATTGGCAGTAAACAATAAATAACCGAAAACTTACTTAAATATGAAATGGGGATAGATACAAGTAACTTCATTTCAAAAATCATCCAACTTATGCCGACGCTACAAGAAATACTATAAAAACGTACCGTGTATTGCAACCAAATAATAAGTGGAGCAGTTCGTAAACAAATGTATTTTACATATATAATTAACGAGACTAAACTAAGGAAACCATGTATTTGTCTATAAAATATTAAATCTAACCAAATGAATGACGTAGCCGAAATCATTAGAAACCGAATTGAATTTGTTCGAAATACTGATACTTATGAAGTTTTGAAACTACTGAAAAAAAATAGGAGGAGATACTGTTCTTATGCTATTGTAGAGTGCCGTGAAGCAGCCTTCAGAAGATTCATGAAAGCTGAAAAAATTAATATAGGCTATCGACAAAGTCGAGTATATGGAAACCTTCAAGTGAATTATACGTTACCTTATGGTAATTTTGTATAAGCTTGTAAGCCATTCTTCAGAAAATATCGTATCATTAGACTATATACCATGATCAACAATATGGAAAGCCTGTGGCTGCAAATTACCACCCAATCTTTTTCTTCCATGCTCGTTGGATTATATCATTCGCCCAATTCTACTGTTGCAAGTATCACCTCAATGAACAACGCATATATTCGAAGCAAGTGATCAACACATTATAAACTTGATTCTCGTAGGAGATCTGAACTTTCCCACAATGGACTGGAACACTTCCGTCCTTAATAACAACAATGACCCCACTATTTACTAAAATGTTTCTCAACTTTAACTTAACACAACTGATCAAATGACCAACCAGATTTCGCATGAACCAAGTACCCTCACTTCTTGATCTTTCATTAACCAACGATGATAACTCGCTTTGGAAATGTTACCTCCCATTGGAACAAACATCGCTATTATTTGCACAGTACAATTCTCACTTATAAATCACTCAAAAATGCAATCTTCACTCAATCTAAGATACATTACGACGACCTATTAAACTATTTATCTGTTCAGTCTTGGCAAGATATACACGATTCCACTGATGTCAATTACAAGTGGTTATTATTTCAAAAAATCATACAGGATGCAGTCAATACATCAAGCCAAACCTTTTCAATGTAACGCAAACACCGACTATGGCATAAATTCATCTCGTCAAAATATGATGAATATTTCTTATTACATCACCAATATTCCAATGTTTTATCTTAAGACCTACGCAACGTTCGTCAAAAATATGAAAATAATGTCGCCTACACTTGCACTAAGGCAGTACCTATACAAATACACATGTTCTCAAATGTTCTCCACCATATCAACACTTAAAGTACGTAAGACTGATGGAAGTATTTGTACTAACGACACCGATACCGCTGAGTCTTAAGCTACACAATTGGAGTCTGTCTTCACACATGAAAGTCCATGCCCTATTCCCAACATTGCGTTCCGAAGAAAAACACTTACATTAGCTACTATATATCTGTCTGCAGAACCTCGCGTGACCTAGATGAATACCTACTGCAGTTTTTAAACATTGCACTGCTCCGTTATGTGAACCTCTGGCAGACATAATGCAAACACATTTGACAATGACTTTCTGCGGTTGTAACTTCTATATTTAAAATGGGGACAAAATCGATGGATTGCATAGTTTTTTGGGGCGGTAGCCCCGTTCCAAGGGGAATTTTTGATACCGCTTTTTCACTTATTCAAATGAAAGTATAGTGTTTTATTGAATCATAATGACAACAATGTTCTTCTGATTACAAATATACTTTACATGCATATATTTAACCCGTAAAATTGTCCGACTTCCAAGGTCACTTGACCTTCAAAACTGGAGGAAAGTAACTTTCGAAAAAACTACAACACCCCCTTTTTCACACCTTGAAGCAGATAAGTTTCGATCTCGATGAAATGTTGTAAATTTGACCTTGTAAACAAGAGGAAAGTCACTTTTTGAATGAGATCTCGAAAAACTATCCCATTCCACTTTTCCCCCTTTGGAGCATATAACTACCGGCGTTGATAACATTTTGCATATATGACTTTGAAACAAGAGGATAGACAATGTCTGGATCAGATTTCTAAGAAACTACCCCATCTGCATTTCCGATACTTTAGAGCAGATCTTGATGAAATTCTGCACCTTTGGCCTGGAATGAAGAGGAATTCACTGTAACTAGAGATTCCGAAAAAGCTAACCTTGATGATATAGAGTATATTTTGATGTCTTTCAATCATTTGTAATATATTTTCGGGTCATACGGGTGAGGGAAGTTAGTGATCTATTGATCACAGTTAATTCTATTTTAGCTCGTCTGATTGACATATGGAAATATATTTTGTCTGTATAGCTTCCGATACATACAATAATATCACAATTTTACACGGCGAACCTCAAATACAGCAAATGTTTGGGTAATATATTATTTCCTTTAAATGAATTGGACAATTTACGTATGTCATCCCTAAATTATATATTTCGTTTTCGATATATTAATTTTATACTACATACATACAATAATATCACAATTTTACACGGCGAACCTTAGATTCAGCAGATGTTTGGGTAATATATTATTTCGTTTGAATAAATTGGGAAATTTATGTCATCCCTCAATTATGTACTTGATTTTATGCACGGAGGAATAGGAAAATGTTGTGTTACATTATTAGTCCAGGCTATGAACCGGAAAATAAAAAAAAAACATGTAAGTTCGAATCAAAAATTTTTTTTTGCATTAGCTTCAGGAGGTTCTCAGGATCATTCATAGACCTTGAAACCTCTTGGGAACCCCATCGATTGGGGGCAAAAATGGCCCGAAATCTCCAAGTCTTAAATTGTATTTGTTAAAAAAAAAAGGATTTTGGCATTTCGAGTGCATCTAGGAGTTTTTTGGGTCGCTGAACACGAATCCGTAGCCAGATTTACTTGCAATCCATCGTTGGGGTGGTAAAATCGACGAAATTGGTCAATTTTGCACCTCTATACGTTATTTTGCAATTTACGTGTTATAGGCATTTCGAATGCACCAAGAAGGTTTTTTGGGTTTGCTGAATACGATTCCGAAGCCAAATTTACTCGAATATCATCATTGGGGTGGGAAATTTACAGAAATGGCTAATTTGACACACTTCTAAATTTTTATTATTTTTGCATTTTAAAACTACTTCCGAGTAACTCTGGCTTCGGAATCGTATTCAGCGACCCAAATAAATTCCTTGATGCATTCGAAATGCCAAAAACACGTAAATTGCAAAATAACGATTTTACCATCCCTACGATGAATTGCAAGTAAATGTGGCTACGAATTCGTGATCAGCGACCCAAAAAACCTTCTTGGTGCATTCAAAATGCCAAAAACACGTAAATTGCAAAATAACAAATAGAGGTGCGAAATGGGCCAATTCTGTCGATTTGACCACCCCTACGATGGATTGCAAGTAAATCTGGCTACGCATTCGTGATCAGCGACCCAAAAAACCTTCTTGGTGCATTCGAAATGCCTAAAACACGTAAATTGCAAAATAACATATCAGGGGTGCGGAATTGGCAAATTTTTTCGATCTTGCCACCCCTACGATGGATTGCAAGTAAATGTGGCTACGAATTCGTGATCAGCGACCCAAAAAACCTCCTTGATGCATTCGAAATGCCTAAAACACGTAAATTGCAAAATAACATATTAGGGGTGCGAAATTGGCCAATTTTGTCGATTTGACCACACCTACGATGGATTGCAAATAAATCTGGCCACGGATTCGTGTTCAGCGAACCAAAAAACCTCCTGGGTGCACTCGAAATGTTAAAATACCTTTTTTGTAGAAAATACAATTCAAGACTTGGAGATTTCGGGTGATTTTCGCCCCCAATGGGTGGGGTTAGGGTTCCCAAGAGGTTTTAAGGTGTATGAATGATCCCGAGAACCTCCTGAAGCTAACGCAAAAAAATTTTTTGATTCGAACTTTTTTTTATTATAGCTAAAATTCCGGTTCACAGCCTGGACTATATGCTTAGTATGGATTATCTCATAGTTACAACCCGCAGTTTTTCGTGCTAATTCTATACTACGTTTTGTTGATATCACACGTAACTGCGTCCAAATAATACGAACGGGTAATATATATTTTTCTGTTGCTTCAACTTAACCATTTTTCTCCGTGTGGCTGAAATCCCTTCTCAAAATATATATAAAAACGTGAATGACTTGATCTGGCTATATGAATATCACAACTTGTATTGATCTGTTTCAATAATTAATTAGGTAAAGTAATCATGTCTAAATAATTAATTATTTTCAGTATGGCTTAAAAAAATATATTGAGATCAAATGGAGGCTTTATGTTCCCAGTATTTAGGGGCCCCTTTTTTCGCGGTGTCCCCGGGGTACCACCACGGCTGCCCGAGTGGTAGGTGTTATATATTGATTGAATTCATAAGCAGTAATACAAATGTTGATGTACTTACAGTTTCTGTATCAAAAATACTCCAAGATAGCTGTATTAGCAGAATCTAATTAAGAATTATGTTGAATTTATTTTCTGGCTTTGAGTATATATGCCTCTTGTATTAGCAACCTGCCTGGTTTGTTTCAGAAAATAGTTCTTAATCATTGTTTATTTCCATTATAATATAATGGACCACAACTTAAATTATTATTATCATATCTGGAAAATTTACAAGGAAAACACTTTCATCATAACAGTTTCAAATAAGTTTAATTTATTAATTGGTTTATAAATTTAATCATACGACGCGAATATCGATTTTTAATAATGTTTATGGTTCTAATTAATGTCGTACAGCGTTCCGCTTACTCTAATTAGCTGGAAGCTCTTTCGGAAGAGGAATGAATATTGAAGTTTTCCAACTTCCAATATTGCAAACAACATAGTAGGATTGAATATTGGGAGCAAACATTTACTCGCTTATTTTCGAATCCGATTTAAAAAGGCGTTATAACAGCGAACGTAGTAGATTATGGAAAATTAAATTGGCGCATTCGATATCCTTTACTTTTACTTACGTTAATTACTAGGCAAATATAACCTTGATAACAACTAGTGATGTTAGCAGATGAACATAAACAATCAACTAATTGATTTATTATACTCCTCTAGTCCTTTGTAAAGGTCACTACAGTGTAACTAGCATATACACTCTGTCAATAACTTACTTGATCATGGTACACGCCAATATAACACATTAATCAGACTAATGATCGAAAATTTCGGTAGCTACTTTGAATTAATTTTCTTGCATTTTATTGTATTGTTACAAAGTGCTTTGATAAAGTTTAGGTCTATTGCGACAACATATATGTCTATTCAAAAATGTACTGTTATTGTAGAACGGCGTTTTAGTGGAGTCATTTAGGCGAAACATTGGAAAAAAATGTATACTGGTTTAAGAGTATATGAATTCATTTGTGATATCGAAACAAATATAGATCCCATTTTTTGGAAAATGTTGCTGATCGTAGTAATAATAAAGAACCGGAATACCAAGAAAACAAAACATACATCTACAAATGATTCAAGAATATAATAATAATAATGATGATATAACTTTAATAAGAATACAAATACTCTAATGGGAGGCGAAGATCTAGCATAAGCTACTCAACTTGACCCCCCAGACGAGCAAAATTATACATACAAATTCTAAATCTAAGCCTAAATTAAACTGATACAAACAAGAAAGAAAATGACGATCCAGTCTGTCGATGAGGAATGAGAACACACTCTCAGCCCTCCGAAAATATTCTGTCTTTCAGCCTCAAACGAAAGCTCTTGACTGACAAGTTCTCATGCTGTAAACAGTACAGTATATAAATACGAAACTGTGATTGCATTCATCTATTGCTAATGGCTTAAGATCGATAAAATGTTAATTGAAGGTTCAAGTCATTTGTCTTCGTACCATAACATTAAAAAAAGTACCCAGTTAAGCAAAGAAAACTTATAATTAGGGGTACAAAGAACACAAGATGGAATATACATTTTCTAAATCATTTATGTATTATTACATAAATAACAAACACATAGCTGATACTTGAGTGTGAATTAGTAATATAAATTACGTAGTCTATATGAAATATTCAAATCGGTTTTTATTTTACCCAGATACGAACCGGAAGTACTAGTTCCAAAACTGTTTGGTTCAGAATTTGCCCACATTTCAAAATCTCTTCTAGTTCGCTTTCACTAAAATCATACATATTCCTCAAATTCTCTTCATTTTCGTCTTCTGTAGAGATATCTACAGGCTGTTTATAGCCTAAAATAAATGAAATTGTAAACAATAAACATATTTGGTTATAATAAAAATGCTATGGAGTTTTGGTCATCTTTGAGTAAAATAGGAGAGCTGTTTCAAAAAGCGAATATATGTAAGGGATGATTCTCTGACGATTAAGGATGGTCTTTGGTATAACATTTTTTGAGAATCTCTCCCCTGAAAAAGTAACCCCTTCCAAAAAAAAATTTGTTTCTCTTTTTTATATTCCCTTTATATTAAGCTAAAGAAACGAAACGTGGTGAAAATCATCTGTCAATAAAACTACACTTTTCGAAATTTTTTCAACCCTGAAGTACTTTTGCAAGGAGTTGAAATAATAAACCCCTGAGACATTTAAAAAAGAAATATTTTTTTCGAACATTTTCCTTTTAAAAAACATGTCTAAAAAGCTCCATTCATTTACTAACTTTTTGATGTCTTCAAGTTTTCTGAGAAACTTAAAGATTTACTAGAAAAAAAATAAAGGTATTGCAATGCATTTTCAAAAAGATAGCTGTTAACGCGAGGGTATTTTGCCGCAAGAACTAGTGGCCGTTCTTTGTAATGGCAACAATCGAAAACAGGATTTTGCAATGTCATTTATTGCTTTATGATTTTGTGTAGAAAACATTAGTTGATAAACCGAAATTATGGTTAACTATTGGAATTTAGAAATGACATATTATATGCATTTTACATATAGGCGTGCTAACGGTAATGCATTGGAAGCGCAAAGACTTTATGCTGAACAGTACCCAGAGCGTAGAATACCCTATCATACTACTAGACTACTACTACATATATTTACCAATGCGGGAACTTGGTAATTAAAAAAAAAAGAAGTTATGACTCTGGCTGTACTAGAGAAGTTAGAACTGACGCTGTAGAAGAAGCCTCACTTAATTCATTTGAAGAGCTCCCAGAAACTAGTACCAGGAAAATTGCTCGTGTCCTACATGTGAGCCATTCTGTAGTTTTTAGAATTTTAGAAGAACATTTGTATCCCTATCACCTTCAACGGGTGCAGGCGAGATTTTTTACCACGTGTGGTTTTTTGTCAATGGATTATTAATATGGTCGGTCATGCGCCACAGTTCTTTTTATGTTATTTACTGACTAGGCAAATTTCTCAAGAGATTGTATTATAAATTTTCATAATAATCACATTTAGGTTGAAGAAAATCCTCATGGCTTTTTTGAAGGAAAACATCAGTATTAATTTTGATTTATTGTGTGGCTCGGAATTATTGACGATCATCTAATTGGTCCCTATTTTCTTCCATTAGATTAGATGATAACTCATATTGTCATCTTCTTGAAGAATTACCTGTTCTTGAAGACGTTCTCATTCAATTTAGGCGATATTTATGGCTTATGTACGACGGAGCATTAACCCATTTTAGTATACGTGCAAGAAGCCAATCGAAGGATAGGTCGAAGAGAACCTGTGAACTGACCAGCGCGCTCCCCTGACCTTAATCCTTTGGATTTTGCTTTTCGGAATGTCTAAAATCTTTGCTCCATTCAAGCCCAGTTGAAAATATCAATGATTTGAGAAACCGCGTTGTAGCAGGGTGTGCATACTCAATTCTATTAAAAAAAGAGTAGAATATTGTATTGAAGCTGAAGGAAATCACTTTCAAAATTTTTTATAAATTGTATTGTCAATATTCGAAATGTTTATGTTTTTTGTTAAATTGTTATAACATTAATTTATTCATCGTTTGTCCAATTTTATTCTTAGTTCTAGATTTCTTAGCCTAGTAGAAATATAGGCTAGCTATTCGGTTGATTACTGTTTTATACAACATTTCCCAACTTTTCCCAATCATTTATATCTTTAAATTATCCTGAAATTAACTAACCCAACTTAAACTAACCTAACCAAGTAATAAATCTAATGTTAAATAATTTCAAAACAATACATTTGAAGAAGATAGGCCGCGATCAACACCTTTATTTAACTTCTTACAACCGTGAAAATGCATTTATTCTTTTTCTCGCAAATCGAGGAAAACTTGAGGAAATGAATGGAGCTTTTTACACACGCTTTTCAAAAGGAGAAAGTTTTATTGAAAAAAAAGTTGTAAGAGAAAATACCGTTTATGTTTTTTGTTAAATTGTTATAACATTAATTTATTCATCGTTTGTCCAATTTTATTCTTAGTTCTAGATTTCTTAGCCTAGTAGAAATATAGGTTAGCTATTCGGTTGATTACTGTTTTATACAACATTTCCCAACTTTTCGCAATCATTTATATTTTTAAATTATCTTGAAATTAACTAACCCAACTTAAACTAACCTAACCAAGTAATAAATCTAATGTTAAATAATTTCAAAACAATACATTTGAAGAAGATAGGCCGCGATCAACACCTTTATTTAACTTCTTACAACCGTGAAAATGCATTTATTCTTTTTCTCGCAAATCGAGGAAAACTTGAGGAAATGAATGGAGCTTTTTACACACGCTTTTCAAAAGGAGAAAGTTTTATTGAAAAAAAAGTTGTAAGAAAAAATACCGTTTATGTTTTTTGTTAAATTGTTATAACATTAATTTATTCATCGTTTGTCCAATTTTATTCTTAGTTCTAGATTTCTTAGCCTAGTAGAAATATAGGTTAGCTATTCGGTTGATTACTGTTTTATACAACATTTCCCAACTTTTCGCAATCATTTATATTTTTAAATTATCTTGAAATTAACTAACCCAACTTAAACTAACCTAACCAAGTAATAAATCTAATGTTAAATAATTTCAAAACAATACATTTGAAGAAGATAGGCCGCGATCAACACCTTTATTTAACTTCTTACAACCGTGAAAATGCATTTATTCTTTTTCTCGCAAATCGAGGAAAACTTGAGGAAATGAATGGAGCTTTTTACACACGCTTTTCAAAAGGAGAAAGTTTTATTGAAAAAAAAGTTGTAAGAAAAAGAACCGTTTATGTTTTTTGTTAAATTGTTATAACATTAATTTATTCATCGTTTGTCCAATTTTATTCTTAGTTCTAGATTTCTTAGCCTAGTAGAAATATAGGCTAGCTATTCGGTTGATTACTGTTTTATACAACATTTCCCAACTTTTCCCAATCATTTATATCTTTAAATTATCCTGAAATTAACTAACCCAACTTAAACTAACCTAACCAAGTAATAAATCTAATGTTAAATAATTTCAAAACAATACATTTGAAGAAGATAGGCCGCGATCAACACCTTTATTTAACTTCTTACAACCGTGAAAATGCATTTATTCTTTTTCTCGCAAATCGAGGAAAACTTGAGGAAATGAATGGAGCTTTTTACACACGCTTTTCAAAAGGAGAAAGTTTTATTGAAAAAAAAGTTGTAAGAAAAAATACCGTTTATGTTTTTTGTTAAATTGTTATAACATTAATTTATTCATCGTTTGTCCAATTTTATTCTTAGTTCTAGATTTCTTAGCCTAGTAGAAATATAGGTTAGCTATTCGGTTGATTACTGTTTTATACAACATTTCCCAACTTTTCGCAATCATTTATATTTTTAAATTATCTTGAAATTAACTAACCCAACTTAAACTAACCTAACCAAGTAATAAATCTAATGTTAAATAATTTCAAAACAATACATTTGAAGAAGATAGGCCGCGATCAACACCTTTATTTAACTTCTTACAACCGTGAAAATGCATTTATTCTTTTTCTCGCAAATCGAGGAAAACTTGAGGAAATGAATGGAGCTTTTTACACACGCTTTCCAAAAGGAGAAAGTTTTATTGAAAAAAAAGTTGTAAGAAAAAATACCGTTTATGTTTTTTGTTAAATTGTTATAACATTAATTTATTCATCGTTTGTCCAATTTTATTCTTAGTTCTAGATTTCTTAGCCTAGTAGAAATATAGGCTAGCTATTCGGTTGATTACTGTTTTATACAACATTTCCCAACTTTTCCCAATCATTTATATCTTTAAATTATCCTGAAATTAACTAACCCAACTTAAACTAACCTAACCAAGTAATAAATCTAATGTTAAATAATTTCAAAACAATACATTTGAAGAAGATAGGCCGCGATCAACACCTTTATTTAACTTCTTACAACCGTGAAAATGCATTTATTCTTTTTCTCGCAAATCGAGGAAAACTTGAGGAAATGAATGGAGCTTTTTACACACGCTTTTCAAAAGGAGAAAGTTTTATTGAAAAAAAAGTTGTAAGAAAAAATACCGTTTATGTTTTTTGTTAAATTGTTATAACATTAATTTATTCATCGTTTGTCCAATTTTATTCTTAGTTCTAGATTTCTTAGCCTAGTAGAAATATAGGTTAGCTATTCGGTTGATTACTGTTTTATACAACATTTCCCAACTTTTCGCAATCATTTATATTTTTAAATTATCTTGAAATTAACTAACCCAACTTAAACTAACCTAACCAAGTAATAAATCTAATGTTAAATAATTTCAAAACAATACATTTGAAGAAGATAGGCCGCGATCAACACCTTTATTTAACTTCTTACAACCGTGAAAATGCATTTATTCTTTTTCTCGCAAATCGAGGAAAACTTGAGGAAATGAATGGAGCTTTTTACACACGCTTTTCAAAAGGAGAAAGTTTTATTGAAAAAAAAGTTGTAAGAAAAAATACCGTTTATGTTTTTTGTTAAATTGTTATAACATTAATTTATTCATCGTTTGTCCAATTTTATTCTTAGTTCTAGATTTCTTAGCCTAGTAGAAATATAGGTTAGCTATTCGGTTGATTACTGTTTTATACAACATTTCCCAACTTTTCGCAATCATTTATATTTTTAAATTATCTTGAAATTAACTAACCCAACTTAAACTAACCTAACCAAGTAATAAATCTAATGTTAAATAATTTCAAAACAATACATTTGAAGAAGATAGGCCGCGATCAACACCTTTATTTAACTTCTTACAACCGTGAAAATGCATTTATTCTTTTTCTCGCAAATCGAGGAAAACTTGAGGAAATGAATGGAGCTTTTTACACACGCTTTTCAAAAGGAGAAAGTTTTATTGAAAAAAAAGTTGTAAGAAAAAATACCGTTTATGTTTTTTGTTAAATTGTTATAACATTAATTTATTCATCGTTTGTCCAATTTTATTCTTAGTTCTAGATTTCTTAGCCTAGTAGAAATATAGGCTAGCTATTCGGTTGATTACTGTTTTATACAACATTTCCCAACTTTTCCCAATCATTTATATTTTTAAATTATCTTGAAATTAACTAACCCAACTTAAACTAACCTAACCAAGTAATAAATCTAATGTTAAATAATTTCAAAACAATACATTTGAAGAAGATAGGCCGCGATCAACACCTTTATTTAACTTCTTACAACCGTGAAAATGCATTTATTCTTTTTCTCGCAAATCGAGGAAAACTTGAGGAAATGAATGGAGCTTTTTACACACGCTTTTCAAAAGGAGAAAGTTTTATTGAAAAAAAAGTTGTAAGAAAAAATACCGTTTATGTTTTTTGTTAAATTGTTATAACATTAATTTATTCATCGTTTGTCCAATTTTATTCTTAGTTCTAGATTTCTTAGCCTAGTAGAAATATAGGTTAGCTATTCGGTTGATTACTGTTTTATACAACATTTCCCAACTTTTCCCAATCATTTATATCTTTAAATTATCCTGAAATTAACTAACCCAACTTAAACTAACCTAACCAAGTAATAAATCTAATGTTAAATAATTTCAAAACAATACATTTGAAGAAGATAGGCCGCGATCAACACCTTTATTTAACTTCTTACAACCGTGAAAATGCATTTATTCTTTTTCTCGCAAATCGAGGAAAACTTGAGGAAATGAATGGAGCTTTTTACACACGCTTTTCAAAAGGAGAAAGTTTTATTGAAAAAAAAGTTGTAAGAAAAAATACCGTTTATGTTTTTTGTTAAATTGTTATAACATTAATTTATTCATCGTTTGTCCAATTTTATTCTTAGTTCTAGATTTCTTAGCCTAGTAGAAATATAGGTTAGCTATTCGGTTGATTACTGTTTTATACAACATTTCCCAACTTTTCCCAATCATTTATATCTTTAAATTATCCTGAAATTAACTAACCCAACTTAAACTAACCTAACCAAGTAATAAATCTAATGTTAAATAATTTCAAAACAATACATTTGAAGAAGATAGGCCGCGATCAACACCTTTATTTAACTTCTTACAACCGTGAAAATGCATTTATTCTTTTTCTCGCAAATCGAGGAAAACTTGAGGAAATGAATGGAGCTTTTTACACACGCTTTTCAAAAGGAGAAAGTTTTATTGAAAAAAAAGTTGTAAGAAAAAATACCGTTTATGTTTTTTGTTAAATTGTTATAACATTAATTTATTCATCGTTTGTCCAATTTTATTCTTAGTTCTAGATTTCTTAGCCTAGTAGAAATATAGGCTAGCTATTCGGTTGATTACTGTTTTATACAACATTTCCCAACTTTTCCCAATCATTTATATCTTTAAATTATCCTGAAATTAACTAACCCAACTTAAACTAACCTAACCAAGTAATAAATCTAATGTTAAATAATTTCAAAACAATACATTTGAAGAAGATAGGCCGCGATCAACACCTTTATTTAACTTCTTACAACCGTGAAAATGCATTTATTCTTTTTCTCGCAAATCGAGGAAAACTTGAGGAAATGAATGGAGCTTTTTACACACGCTTTTCAAAAGGAGAAAGTTTTATTGAAAAAAAAGTTGTAAGAAAAAATACCGTTTATGTTTTTTGTTAAATTGTTATAACATTAATTTATTCATCGTTTGTCCAATTTTATTCTTAGTTCTAGATTTCTTAGCCTAGTAGAAATATAGGTTAGCTATTCGGTTGATTACTGTTTTATACAACATTTCCCAACTTTTCGCAATCATTTATATTTTTAAATTATCTTGAAATTAACTAACCCAACTTAAACTAACCTAACCAAGTAATAAATCTAATGTTAAATAATTTCAAAACAATACATTTGAAGAAGATAGGCCGCGATCAACACCTTTATTTAACTTCTTACAACCGTGAAAATGCATTTATTCTTTTTCTCGCAAATCGAGGAAAACTTGAGGAAATGAATGGAGCTTTTTACACACGCTTTTCAAAAGGAGAAAGTTTTATTGAAAAAAAAGTTGTAAGAAAAAATACCGTTTATGTTTTTTGTTAAATTGTTATAACATTAATTTATTCATCGTTTGTCCAATTTTATTCTTAGTTCTAGATTTCTTAGCCTAGTAGAAATATAGGCTAGCTATTCGGTTGATTACTGTTTTATACAACATTTCCCAACTTTTCCCAATCATTTATATCTTTAAATTATCCTGAAATTAACTAACCCAACTTAAACTAACCTAACCAAGTAATAAATCTAATGTTAAATAATTTCAAAACAATACATTTGAAGAAGATAGGCCGCGATCAACACCTTTATTTAACTTCTTACAACCGTGAAAATGCATTTATTCTTTTTCTCGCAAATCGAGGAAAACTTGAGGAAATGAATGGAGCTTTTTACACACGCTTTTCAAAAGGAGAAAGTTTTATTGAAAAAAAAGTTGTAAGAAAAAATACCGTTTATGTTTTTTGTTAAATTGTTATAACATTAATTTATTCATCGTTTGTCCAATTTTATTCTTAGTTCTAGATTTCTTAGCCTAGTAGAAATATAGGCTAGCTATTCGGTTGATTACTGTTTTATACAACATTTCCCAACTTTTCCCAATCATTTATATCTTTAATTATCCTGAAATTAACTAACCCAACTTAAACTAACCTAACCAAGTAATAAATCTAATGTTAAATAATTTCAAAACAATACATTTGAAGAAGATAGGCCGCGATCAACACCTTTATTTAACTTCTTACAACCGTGAAAATGCATTTATTCTTTTTCTCGCAAATCGAGGAAAACTTGAGGAAATGAATGGAGCTTTTTACACACGCTTTTCAAAAGGAGAAAGTTTTATTGAAAAAAAAGTTGTAAGAAAAAATACCAAGGGTTGAAAAAAATTTCAAAGAGTGTAGTTTTATTATTATACTACGCATAGTGAGGGCTTTTCTCAACAAATGAATTTATGGGCAATATAATATTACATCTATGGTTTCAGACTGTACGTAGTTTAATACCATTTTAAACTTTCTGAAGTTGGAGAATAATACTCAAATCTACACAAAAACATAACATTCCTTTTAAAATGATTAATGCTGACAAATTGTTTCACCCCACCTTGGCATTCTCAAAGCCTTTAGTTATCAACTGATGAGTTGAAATGGTCTTTCACATGTTCCAAAAGTGCAAGTAGCCGATCGTCTGACATTGTAGACCTCATTCATGTTTCTATTCTGCGCAATTTTCAAATTACACCTCCACCCCCAAGGCGCCAATGACTGTAAGTATAAGGACATAACCAATAATTATAACGACCAATTATTATAAGTGAGATAAGTAAAAAGTAACTATCTATAAAGAATGCTGCATTGCTATCCAAAGCAATTGATTATTCAGGTAAACACTCCCAAAGAAATCAAGCCAGATCCATTTTCCTTCAGATTAAATTCTCTCGTTTGAAATATAAATTGGTATTACTAATGAGTAATTATCATTATTATAGGCGGAAACTATCTTGGCTCCCCCTATCGATTTCTGTATCTGTGAAGCCTCACATAATTGCTTGAAGTGGGCGAACTAGCCTAGTTTCAGCCACTGGCCACTAGAGGTCAGCATTGAACACTTACTGAGACAACTGAAGCCGTTGTTTGAAAGCTAACTGTTCCAATCAACGGTGAAGCACAATCGACGGCTTAATTTTTAATTTATTATTCATAAGCACTCGCAGTATATTGATGTTTTTTTATTTCTCAATAACCGTCTATCTGTTGATTCCTAAGACATTGGTTCTGCAGTTCTGCTCTGAAGTATTGTTTAGTTGATCCTAGACTTGATATCTCGCCACCTTTCTTTGTCCCCAATTCCATACAATCCCGACATCTAGATCAAAGGATTTGATTTCTCCTGACCTTGTCACCATTTCATAATATGACGTATTTCGAAACTATGCCACACGTCATTTTCAGTGCCGCCTGGAAGTCTGACGAAACATAAATTTTATATACAGAAATCAGGTTATGGCTATGGGTAACCCGTTGAGTCCACCATTCCAAACATTTTTATTTCTGATCTAGAGGACAAAAGTTATGAACTGCACCTTAGCAAAAAACACATTTAATTTTGATATAGATACGTAGAGATGTACTTCAAAGGCACATCCAGACAATTAAATTCGATTCTTTCATTTATTAACCAACTTCATCATGAAATTTGCACACCTTTTGTTGCCATCATCCTTTTGGGATTGGAAAATTCCGCTACCCGTGAGAAAAAATACCTATTATAATTACCAACAGCTTAAAAGTCAACAAGCATTATTTTAATCATGGATGAGACTCATTGTTAAGGTGTTTGAGAATCACTGAAGTCTCCTAGAAGATATTTCCCTCATCATCATTTGGAGGAATGTCCAAACTTTCTATAATGCCACAAGTAGCAAGCATGTACTGGGGTTTTTAGTTCATCCATGGGGGACAAATATCTTTCTCTGCAATACTTTCCAATCAACTGTAGAAGCCTGAATGCACTTAATTGCCGGAACTGTAATCATTTGTTCGATGAACTGTCGTTTCTCCGACAGGTGACTTTTTCGCTTATATTAGTTCCATAATATTAACTCAGCTTTCAGATTTTTTTTGAATTGACTGCGAATTTTCACAAAACTGGTCATGCTCAATACAGGCAGACTTTTCTTTGTTGTTTCATACTCAGACAGTAGAGAATATGTGCATATTCCCTTAGTAACATTTGAAATAGTGTAGCTACTGATTGAAAACTCAAAAGCAAAATGGATTCACCTGGTTAGATTCTATTTATTCACGATTTTAAACTATTAATCTCGCGAATAAGAAGAATCTAACCAGCAGGGTCTTTTCTAGGGGCGTTGATGCCTTCGTGCGAAGGCCCTTACTATTTGCAGGAAAAATGTATGTACCTACTAATTTAAAACAATATATTTCAATATAAATACATAATGGCAAAATGCGCTTTTAAAAACACTAAGCTAAGTGACGTCAGGCGTAGCGTCACATATTAATAAATATCAAACAAAATATGAACAAACACTTATATACTAAACAAAACAATACATGTGAATAAAACCAAACATTCCATTGTGTTGATTACTATAATGTATGGGAACAAGGATCACACTGTCACACAGAAACAAATAAGTAAAGTATTAAGAAAAATATATGTAGACGGGAACAAACAAATATTTGAACATGTAAACATAATGGCAAAAAGGACTATCAAAAAATCTGTAACGTAAATTAAATTACAAAGGAACAAACATTAAACAAAAAATAAATTAACAGTTATACTGAATAAAAAATCCATAGAATATAGAACCAAAATAATTTGTTGGTTCTGGCTGTAAATATAGAACCTGAGGGTTACACTTAAACAAATAAGCAAAATATTAAGAAAAATATAAATACAGGGCGTCATTACTCATCAAAAACTTTTCGTAAGTCCCTACAACTTTTATATTAGACATCGTGGTCAAAAACGCCAAAGAAACGGGGCATGGAGTTGTCAACTTATATACAGACATCCTCTATATAAGAAAATATACCTACTAATGTATAACTCTGCCTTCTTCCATGCAAAATCAGAAATTATTTCTCTAAAATCTAAATTTTCACTTAAGTCTTGTTCAATAACAAATCTCTAATAACTATAGTTATTTGTTCTTGATAACAATTGTCTGATGTGCTGTCAACTATCGTAGAAAAGTACATAGATTTTCTTGCGTCATTTACAGTTGCTTTTGTAATTTTTTGTGTCATTGAAGCGATTATTTCATTTTGAAAAATATTGCTGAGATAATGAGGTATTCGAGTTTTCTGTTATTTTGAGATTTCTACTCTTCTTAGGTGTTCCGACATCACTGTATCAAACTTTGCAATCATCTCTACTGCCTTCAGAAAATTACCATTTGTTCTTTTCGTATAGTACATTTGAGACTCTTCGAAATAGTAAAGAACAACTTGCCAAATACTGAATTATGACAATAAACCTTTCAATAACTGCATACCAGTATTTATTTCGAAAAGTGTCTGTTGGGTACTGTCAATGGTTCTTCTATTTTGTAAAAAGCGTTTAGTTGATGACCAAGTTTGAAAGTTTTTCTTTCAAAAATATTTGAAAACTACCTAAAGGAAGATTGGCGGTGTTATTGTGACTAGTATCACTTATAACATTGTTCGAGTAATTTTTGTCTTGATTTTTCAAGTACCCTTCCATAATTCCTTCCCTTTATTTGCTCCAATTGCCTTACCATCTGCCTCTTTCTACATTCACAACCGGATGGTTTTTGCTTTTTGAAGACATGGCGGACTTAAAGCTCATTCAAAATTGATCGAATTCCAAGAAAAGTTTAAGCTGTAACTAACTGAAATACATATTTTAGACACTTCTTTTTGGAGAAACTAGAAGTACCTATGTATGTACATACTTACCTACATTTGAACATGAAATCAAGAATCGCTGGAAATCTAATTGGTTGTTTTTTTTACAATTATTTAGGCTTGATGTACCCTGTCGTGTACGCTATTTTGCCACACCAGAAAATGTCAGATGTTATCGTGTGTATTTTGTAATGCTATTAATGAACCATGCACGATATTAGCATTGCTAACGCGTACTGACACTGCACTAATGCAGTCACTGCAATAAGCAAAAACGACGTCTTGTCGTATGCAACGAAAGAATCTTCGTAAATCTTGGTATCATGAATGAATAATGAATATTTGTTCGATGCGGATGTTGTTAAACAAGATACTTCCTGGTCATTTTGGCGCCCCTGTGATATGGCGCCTTCGTGCAGGACTCGAAATGGCCACCCGGTAGACAAGGCCCTGCTAACCAGTGACAAGATCTTAGCAGAACTGAAACTACTTTGAGAATGCAATCAAAAGTCATTACTTATTTGCACTGATATAATTTGTATTCAGTGTTATCTAGTATTTACAAGTTTTCGATAATCAAGTGCGTGTAAATTTACGTTATGAATGAGAGAATCAACTTTTTAGACTTAACACTAATACGTGACAATAATAGAATAAACTTCAAGACTTACAGAAAGCCACTATACCTAATTGATCATTCAATTGCCGTAGTCATAAATTAGCAACATACCACTGTATGATTCATAGAGCGTTTTCAATACCATTTTCAATACAACACCTCCCTATTAAATTGGGCACAATAAAACGAATACCTATCAATAACGATTTTTCCTTGGATCAAATAACAAAATTAATTAACTGCAAACAACAACAATTAACTTATTTCGATATGTATTCGTATGTAAGACATATTGATGTATCAACAAGAGTTCTCTCTTTCTGACGTATTTTGGTCCCTTTGCGAAAACATTGTCAATATTTTATCATGCCATAATTTTAGTTCCAAACCACAAAATAGATTCTGCAATTTTATATACAATGCTAAAGACAAAACCAATAAATATAGTAAACCTGGAGCTTATAGTCCAGGCTGTGAACCGGAGAATAAAAAAAAAAAACATGTAAATTCGATTCGAAAAATTTTTGTTGCATTAGCTTCAGGAGGTTCTCAGGATCATTCATACACCTTAAAACCTCTTGGGAACCCCAACCTTACCCATTGGGGGCGACATTTGCAACATGCCAAGTCTTGAATTGTATTTTCTACAAGAAAAGGTATTTTGGCATTTCGAGTGAACCTAAGAGGTTTTTTGGGTCGCTGAATACGATTCGGAAGATTTACTTGCAATCCATCGTTGAGGTGGTAAAATTGACACAATTGGCCAATTTTGCACCCTTTATATGTTGTTTTGCAATTTACGTTTTTTAGGCATTTCGAATGCACCAAGTAGGTTTTTTGGGTCGCTGAATACGATTCCGAAGCCAGATTTACTTAAAATTCATCGTTGGGGTGGTGAAATCGACCAAATTGGCCAATTTTGCACCCCTTATATGTTATTCTGCAATTTACATGTTTTTGTCAATTCGAGTGCACCAAGGAGGTTTTTTGGGTCGCTGAACACGAATCCGAAGCCAGATTTACTTGCAATCCATCGTTGAAGTGGTAAAATTGACACAATTGGCCAATTTTGCACCCTTAATATGTTGTTTTGCAATTTATGTGTTTTCATCATTTCGAGTGCACCAAGGAGGTTTTTTGAGTCGCTGAATACGATTCCAAAGCCAGATTTACTCGAATATCATCGTAGGAGTGAGAAATTAACAAAAATGGCTAATTTGACACGCCTCTAAATTTTTATTATTTTTGCATTTTAAAATTATTTTCTCCTTTTTCGATATTAAGAGGATAGGAATATTAGTAATTGTTTGAAAAAGAACACAAATATTTAATAACTACACTTTCATGTTCAAAAAACACTTGATTGATAACACTTAAATGCAACAACAACTTTCATACACTGACTGACACACGCTTCTGCGTTCTTGTTGGTTCTTGAACCATAGAATACAAAATGAAATATAAATTGAACTATATAAAATACAAATATTCAACTAAAATAATATCAACGCTGTGAAACAAATGTAGCTACAAGAGAGAATGTTGTTCTTTGTCGTCTATAAAGAAACTGAACAGATTGTTATGTCCGACATAAGAAGGTGAAAAAAAAATCTCTCATTTCAAGCAGTGGACCACGTCATAAACAGATGCGACGTTTGAACACATGCACATGAATGTGGATATAACCTGTGTAACGATCTAGGGGCTGTAAAATGAGATAAGTTTAGAAGGATACAGTCTTTGGTTTTCTGTATATTAAATATGTATACGCAGGGGCCCAACGCATTAAAAAAAAAGGAATTTAACAATTATTATGATTAGTACAACACACCTTCTTATATCTACCTTTTTTACATTATATCTGGGTACGTTACTTACAAAATAGTGCACCTGCCGGTATAAAGATAGATGCCTGTATATTAATACCTATAGGTATACTATATACCTTACCTGGCGTAGAGATTTTGTATACCTGTGCTTAAAGAAACGTAAAAAGGAAAAAATATATTTTGAAAACCGTTTTATTCTATTTCAAGATACCAATATTTCGGTGTTGGTGACCAATTTTGTCTATTTCACCACCCCAACGATGAATTTTAAGTAAATCTGGCTTCGGAATCGTATTCAGCGACCCAAAAAAACTCCTTGGTGCAATCTAAATGCCTAAAACACGTAAATTGCAAAATAACATATTAGGGGTGCAAAATCGACCAATTTTGTCTATTTCACCACCCCAACGATGAGTTTTAAGTAAATCTGGCTTCGGAATCGTATTCAGCGACCCAAAAAAACTCCTTGGTGCAATCTAAATGCCTAAAACACGTAAATTGCAAAATAACATATTAGGGGTGCAAAATTGACCAATTTTGTCTATTTCACCACCCCAACGATGAATTTTGAGTAAATCTGTCACCGGATTCGTGTTCAGCGACCCAAAAAATCTCCTTGATGCATTCAAAATGCCAAAAACACGTAAATTGCAAAATAACATATTAGAGGTGCAAAATTGACCAATGTTGTCTATTTCACCACCCCAATGATGAATTTTCAGTAAATCTGGCTTCGGAATCGTATTCAGCGACCCAAAAAAACCCCCTTGGTGCAATCTATATGCCTAAAACACGTAAATTACAAAATAATATTTTTTTTCGATTTTATCACCCCTACAATGGATTGCAAGTAAATCTGTCACCGGATTCGTGTTCAGCGACCCAAAAAATCTCCTTGATGCATTCAAAATGCCAAAAACACGTAAATTGCAAAATAACATATTAGGAGTGCGAAATTGGCCAATTTTGTCGATTTGACCACCCCTACGATGTATTGCAAGTAAATCTGGCTACGGATTCGTGTTCAGCGACCCAAAAAACTCCTAGGTGTACTCGAAATGCAAAAATACCTTTTTTTGTAGAAAATACAATTCAAGACTTGGCATGTTGCAATGGGTGGGGTTGGGGTTCCCAAGAGGTTTCAAGGTGTATGAATGATCCTGAGAATCTCTTGAAGCTAATGCAAAAAAAATTTCTTGATTCGAACCTACATGTTTTTTTTTTATTATAGCTAAAATCCAGGTTCACAGCCTGGACTATTATAAGCTAATTTGTCCTAATTGAGATAACTTTTATATAGGTAGAACTTGTAGTACCTATTTTCGTTCTTTCATACTTAACAAAACATACCCAATCTTTGCTAACCATTAGCCTAAGCATTTTACAAAATCAAATACATTACAATCAATCGAGATTTATGAAGGTGTCAAAAGTTCGTATAAAATGGTCAGTCATACTTTGGTATAAATAAAGTGATGCTATCCTGTCTTTCCATATTAAAATATTATAAGTTTAATAATTGGATTTCATAGAAAACACTGTGGAGGGTTGGAATTTTAAAATATAATGAATCAACAGTTACAAATTCAGAAAACACATAATATTCACTTGACAGTAGTAATTTTCATTAATTCTAAAACGTCATCCCCTATTCTCTCAGAGATGCCCAGATCATTTAATAATATACTTTACTCAGGGATGAGTAAATAAGATTTGTTATACACTGTATTTTCCCGGGATCTACCGGTTTTGGAATTTCCGATAACCCCTTACTCTTTATTATACAAATCTCATTGAACCTATTGTACTTTAGTTCCTATTTGAACATGAACTGTTTATTGCTTACTTTATACTTTTGTATCTGTTTGATAATGGCACTTCGGTGTTGAAACTGTAGTGACGTTCTCATGTTATTATTGAAAGTGGTATAAAAACAAAGTTAATGTTCTTTCATTTAACCATATAATGATAAATTACCATAGAGTAACGGCTTCTACCATCGAGTTTTTGAAACATAGAGTCCTTTCGGTGGGATTTGCACGGCACCAGCAAGATTTGAAATGTGGCTGTCTACTGACAACGGAATGTCTTTAAATTTGTTGATAAGGTTAGAAATGATTTGAAAAAGCTATGTTCTTCTTTTCGGTAAATAGAATGGCTAGCTTTTGTAATTGTTGCTCAGTATATGAGCCACCTTTCTCAAATTTTTAGAAATATCGTAAGTCAAGATATCGGACACGACTGATACGTTTTGTTTTGTGAAACTGTTGCATCTAAGGCAACGCTGATTTTCTCTTTGTCCTTTTTTTCTCCTGGTTATGAGTTTTGTTGAAAAATTATCTTCTATGATTATGTCCAAATTCGAACCATCTATTTTTGATTTGTTGATGGATACGATGAAGTTATTAGTATCAGTTATCTAGTTCAAAATATCACCTTCTTTGAGCCAGGTTTGAAGATCAATCTCATCACGATGTTCTAGAGTTAATTGTCTTTCTTCAGGATGTTTACGTCTGATTGGAACTTTCTTTGACAAATAGAAAGGTTAATTTGGAAAAATACAAGTTATGGAAATTTGAAATTTCTTCGCCAAGATCAAGATATCCACTAGAAAACTGTTGAGACTTCTCGAACGATAGATAAAATGAACTATTTATAACATAAAACACTGTATCGGTCTAATGAAATCAATATGGTCGTCTAAGACACCAGGCACATTTTATTGTCACACTTATCACTTCACTCAATCTCTTAAAATATACTTTTGTTGATTGTTTGCAGCTCAAATAAAACATTAGGTCTTTATTCTATGAGTGTATTTTCTGTAAGTAAATATTAGCATGAATAGATTCACCGACTGACTAACGAATTCTCCACAGACTGAAATATTGAACGAAACGTCGGCAGTTCGATACTCACCAAGTCAACGTACCGACCTCTTGTCAAGACGGCTATGATTCAGCGATGAGACGTGCTGAGCAACAAGTAAATTCTAGTCACAGAATATAATTCTGCTTTCAGTTCAGTACTATGGGCGTTGTTGAGAGCTGTTGGGTGTGTTATTGAGCTAAGGAAAAGAAAGGAAATTAAGTAGTTTCTTACCTACTTTTCTCTCCAACTTGTCTGGTAGTGTCGTCGATATAGGAATGTTGTAGATAGAGTAATCGAGTATAAGCTCGCTATCATGGTAGGAAACCCGCGACATGAATGGGACGTGGCCATCGTGAAAGCATTAGGGATATACAAGAATAACTCAAGTACTCTATCTTATAAGACCTCTATTTCCTATGTGTCGTCGACCTCTATACACTATATGATAGGATAAAACTGTTTGTTCAGTTTCAGTGGGCGCAGAACCATTTATCGCTGTACGATACACGTGGGTTGCATACAATTGCACAACCGCTTAGTTTGTGACCACAAACTATTGTTCGAATTTACAATTGTCCGTTAGGCCGGGCGCAGACATACAATTTTCAGTTCCGCAATTATTCGACAAAAATTTGATTTTTCTTGAACCGCACGCACTCGTGTACAATGGAATATAAATCTATTCTAGGTGAGACAAGAGGATATTCGCGATATCTCAGTTAAGATGAACTAACTATTCAAATGCTTTGAACTCAATCATACACTCATAAATCGAATAAGTATGTTTATAGTTTATATTTATGTACACTCATGCTGAAACAATAGGTATGCCAAATAACAATGGAGTTCAAGTTTTTTATAAACTCCAGATAACTGATAAGTTGGAAAGTATTTGAGAACAAGTATAACGACAAGTATGACAAAATGGTTCCATACATGTAAAGTACAGGTTATAATTCTTGTTCGGATATATTTTGCGTACATACTCTTTCCAATGAAAATGCCGTTTCCCCTTTTCATGGCATCTAGTAAACGTTTACAATCATAGGTTTCATATGAATAATTTATATTGCCTGGAGGTAGGAATTTTTGATTTCTTAGATTTTCGATTCCGTTATAATTACTGAAATCTGATCTATTTAACGTTATTTGATATTATGAGATCATAAGTTCATATAGTTCTTGGTACTTTCAGTAAAATATTGCATAAAACAGTCCTACCAATGATGAGTAAGCAGCTTCTTCCAATTTGAGATTGAACCAATTATATTCTGTATGTACTATGTCTGCGATGTCCATTGCATATTATGATGCTTACTACATGGCAGTTTTATTATTCAAAATATTCCCGATTTCCATGTTTTGAAAACCATATGAAGGGACATTCATTCTCCCTGTCCCATCATGTTATCTTTTTCATGATGTTGCATCTAGATCGAAATGATTGGCCGACAATATCTCCAAACGCTTATTGCATAAGAAAAATCGTAGTTCATTATCACATGATATAACTTTTCTTAAGCGTAGTCTTTGGAGGAAGAATCATTAACATAATCGTTGGTTTTTTTCCAATATACGCTTCGCATGTGGCACGCATAAGGCAAGTAACAATTACTTAATTTTCATTACAGAAAGAACTGCATTTTGTCTTTTCCCGTGCCATGATTTATGACTGCCACCCGTTTATCGTCATAGCTCTAGGTTTATCATTCCGACATAATTTAAGATCGTATTTTGAATAGGTAATGTTGTATTTGTGCATCTGTTTTATGGCGCTGAAGGATTCTTATTGCTACGCTTACAAATTGGAACCATACTATAAAATTTCCAATTTTTTCACCTTCTATTTAGTCCCGCAATTAATGGTTCAGTTTCAGTAGTTGTATACAGGATGATTCTCAAGTTGATACTCTTATTCATCTGTGTATAGCACTCACTGACATGAATAAAATTTTCAATTAATTTTTTTCAAATAGCTCAAAGATAAGCAAAGCCAGCCCTGTGCATGGAAGCGTCGGTTGATAGTTTTTATGTTTATATTTCTTTACTTTAACTTTTTTAGTTTTTTTCCATGAAACACGCAGTGTACCAGTCAGTTAGTTGTTGATTAGTCGCGTAGTGTTCATCTGGAGTGATTATTTGGTTACTTTTAAAATATTGGAACTTGATAATGGCACATAGTGTGACCGCCTTTCTAGAGAAAAGATAAGTTTTTGTGTTACACGGAAAATAAGAAAGGGGTCACCACCGGGATGAGTGGTCCAGGGTCGTATATTTCCTGTTGAATGAAATCTGATAGATATGAATTGATTGATTCCTCACCAGTAAAACACAGATGTTTATATATATACAGTTTATTAGAGGAAACGATGGATTCTCGAAAATAAATAAATTACACCTAGTCTTTTTAAATGAACAACAATTTCATAAAATCACCTCAAATAATAAAGTCAAGTATTTGACCTAGTCGGGCTAGTTTGTAACAATTAAACAATCGGAAGTTCTAGAATCTAATTCAAATCAGAATTTCTATTCGCGTGATACAGTTGCTCACTTCGACCAGATGATCTTCGAGAAAAAAAAACTGAGACGCCAAGTAGTGTACGTTTGGAACGTTGACCCGTAATAAGAAAGCAGCCGAAATGAGTTAATAGTTCTTCAGTATCTGTCGCGCTGTCGACACAGGTGGTAGATTGATTTCGAATCGTGGTAGTTTACGAGTTGGCTAATAATATTCCAGTTCTTTAAGGATCGGGTCAATTCCTCAACACAAATAATAAATTGTTCGGTTTCCGTTACTTGTAGTTAGTCGTAGGAATGTCAGGACTTTTCCTCAATACAAATAATAACTTATTCGGTTTTTGGTAAATGAGATCCACAAATAATAAATTATTCAGTTTTCGGGATTGGTAGTTAGTCGTAGAGATGTCAGGTCTTTTCCTCAACACAAATAATAAATTATTCGGTTTTTTGGCAGTCAGTTGAAACTGGAGTTAGTTGTTGAATATTTACCTTCGGACTTGGTCAAAGTATATGAGTGGATCCTACGGAGCGCGAACGGAGTTTATAATGAAAAATAAAAATGAATTCTCGGAAATTAACAGAGTTGAATTAATTTGAACGGTCGGTAGTAATATCAGAATCGTAGCGACTTAGCGGTCGGACGGCTGATTCTTCAATCCCTTTCGTGTGAAATCCGTTCTCCTTTCATACTGGTTTTGTGCCAAAAGAAATAAAACGTCAGAGGTGACCTGAGATTCTGGCAGTCAGTGGTGATTTGAATAAGAATTTCCTTATCTCCTATTAGCTTCAACTTTTTCTTCATAGGATGTACAAAACTTTGATGCGTTAAAATCTCAGCCTCGTCGGTGTTATTTCTTTTTAACCAGAGGAATACAGTAATTTATAAGTAACGAAGGCACTTCGTTACAATAGTTATGAATACAATGAACTAGTGGGTACGATCATTATTTACGAGGAGTGTCATCAAAGTGAGACTGCTGCGTACAGGTAATACGGAAAACGCTTTTCCTTGCGGGATCCTATTCCCCGATGTTTTATTAATGTTATTCCATGAGCTAGTGATACTCCTACAATCAGTATATGGGAGATTGCAGATCAGGTCTAAGTAAGTACAAAAAAGTATGGCCAAAATTTCGGAGAAATCAGTTCAACGTGTTCAAGCACTACAACCTGAAGACCATCACCACAGAGCTCAGTTTGGTGAATGGCTCCTAAAACAGCATCAATCACAAATTTACGTGACAACAATTCTTATTTCTGAAAGAGGCAATATGCACTCAAAATAGAATTATGAATGTCCGAAATACCTATCTTTGATCTATTGACAATCCTCGTGCTATTCAAAGAATACATTTTCAACACCGATTTTTCGTAAATGTATGGATTCCAATTGCAAATGTCACTAGACCGGTTGATAGGTGAAATCCAGATTTGGTACAAAATAATCTACCTTATCTGTTATGCCAGTGATTATCAGGCAAGACATGTGGCTTCTGCAGGATGGAGCATCACCCCATTCAGACGGGAAGTGGGAGAGACATTACTTTCCTGAAGAAGTGGATAGGTCGAAATAGGTCAGTTGCGTGGTCACCGACTTGAGCAGACCTCAAACTTTGTGGTTATTCCTTGTGGCAATATGGAAAATTTGGTTTTTAAAATGAAGGTGAACGCATGAGAGGAATTAATTGCTCACATAGTGCAGGCTTCAGCAATAATGAGAGGAAAACCGATTCCCTTATTACGCGCCATCAGGAACAGTGGTTACGTCGTGCAGAGCGTTTTGTGAAAGAATTAACTAATTTTGAGTACTTGTCTGGTCGAACGTCGCGAGTATATAACGAAAACATCTATTAGTTTTAGTATCACTAATTTTCAAAATCACATCGATTACATCGTGATATTTCGATAATCGATATCTCGATTTTTCCCATCACTAATAACGATAGTAGCTCTGATAATACTCTATATTTGTTTTTGTTTCTATTTATATCACATAAATGCAAATAGGAGACTTCGATTGAGATTAATTATTAAAAGTCCAAGAATTTTGACGAAAATTCCAGCATTATTAAACGTTCTGAATTATAAATTAATTAATTCCCTCTATAAACACCTTTAATATACCAATACTATGGAAGATAAATTCTAAATTAGATGAACTCGTAATATTGTATTTTCTAATTGCAAAACTCTGTTCTCTAGAGTATAAACATATCATATAACGTGTGATTATAATTATATAACCGTGTCAATGTCAGTGCAGGAGGTCTCGACCTTATTGAATTGCGCTGAACGGTCAACATTGTGACAATAGGGAATCCTCTGAAGAAGGAGGTTCATTTATAGATGGCAAGGTTGTAGTTTTGATTAGTATTAGTATTATTATCAGTCGGGATATTAGTCTAAGTTTTAGGCTTAACATCATGTACTTAATCTCAGAAAGTATTGAAGTTAATCTATTGGTCTTAGACTAATGTATGAAGTGTTGTTATGTAAATATGTGAGTGTTACCAATGTATCTATAAATCCTGTGATGGTTTAATTCCACCCTTCCATATTACAGCAATTACAAATACCCAATAACCCCGAACCTTCGCATGGCGATCCTTCACCAGTTTTTTCATCTGCGCTCATTTGGAACTTCTACATGGCGATTCTTGGCATACCTTTGCACACGACTAGTTAGAAGTTATTGTTCGCAATAGGTTCATTCCTATCTTCAACAACTTGTGTCATGATATGTTTCGTATCATTTAAATTAATTTTATGCGATTCATACAAATCTTAAAAACTAAGTAATAACGTTATTGATTCTCAATAGGTATGTGTGTACCTTCAGTAAACATAAAGATTCCATACAATATATTCTGACTAAAAACACAGGATTCCAATACGGTCCCAAAAGCTTTATATACATTTATAAATTCGAATGTAGTTCGCCATTAAGGCTCATTTAATATATAATAGTTCGATTTTAAACATATCATAATTTACAATAATTATTATTACTTTGTAAGAATAAACATTTATTTGTGGAACTTGAAAAACTTGAAGCTCTAGACATACTATCAAATATATTTGGCTACTAAAAATAATATCTGGTGAGGTTTCTCTAATTTAGGTCGAACAGTAACATTACAAACTAACAGTTTCGGAGAGCTGTTCCACTCTCTCCAGCTCTCCAATGGAACGAGAAAGATTGTAATTACTGAACGATAATTCTGTCACGGATATAATATGCAGTGGTTTTTAATTGGGCATCTACTCGTAGGTAGATGGCGTTGAATATTACGGTTTTCTCTAGAATTTTGTTCCACGAGTTGCTTATTTCCTCGTCAGAATGATCCTTCAGTAACATTTTAAACCTTTTCATTCCACTGATGAAGTCGAAAGAGTGAAATAGCTGTCCGGAATCTGGAACCTTATTATCTGGAAAATGCCAGCAAGAAATATTTATTTATATGTTAATTGAATAATATGTATGTTTCGCTATTCCCCTCGGCAATTATACTTCCGTTCATAATCCCTTTTGCCCTAAATTTGGATAGACATCTTCAATAGGAAATTCTAGGCCTGTGAGTTTTTTGTAAGTTTATCTTAAGATGCAATAGCAGTAGCTGAAAATTTATGAGAATATTAAATTATCTCCAAGGCAGGTGAATTTTAAAGCGGGTTAGATGGATGAAAGTGTGTGTTCTCGAAAATCAGCAGCGGACGAAATTGTATACATTCAGGTAAGGAGTTTCTTGGAACATATCCATTAACTAATGCGAACGAACCGAACTGTATCTACCTATTCAACTATCCGTGGAGGAGGTTTGTTTTTGATTACATGGTCGACATAAATATTCACTCTCCATGTGAGAAAGATTTCAAACTGCAATAGACAATTATTACTGTTGTGTTTGTTGTTCTATGCCTACTGTAACAGTATTCACGATTTGTTTTCAAGTCGTTTATCGAGTGATGCTATTTTATTTGCCACCTCATGTACTACTAACGGTTTCAATTATTCATCATATCACACTTACGAGCTCAAGTTATTGTTTTTTTCACAGATTTTATATTTTAGTGGAGACACTAAATCATTGGACCCAAGACTACACACATTTGGAAAATGTTAATCGGAATCTAGTTGCGAACATTTTAAGTTTTGGTTAACGACGTCAAATATGAACTATAATTCTATTATTACTCGGGGAAAAAAATCTTGGCGTGGTATCAACTGTTAGATTTTAGAATAACAATATTTGTATTTGGTCAAACGTATGGGTTTCGATACTTTCTTGGGTATACAGTCAGATCAACAGAAAACAGAAGACAGTTTAGTCTTTACTTACATGAAGATTTATAATGATATTGGTAATTCGCCATTATACACAAGTAGAACAAACACCCACTCTTAACCAGAAGTAAACAACTCAGAAATACTGAAACGATATCTATCTTATGAATCGAAAATTTTATCTATGCGATAAAATTGTCTAGTACCGTGCGTGTATTTATCAATAATTCTATTTATTTTCATTGAACTATTCATTAGTGAATGGTGAGTTGCGAATTAACTATAAATTATCAACTTTTTGTATCTAGATTGAGATTCACTAATCACCATTCCTGTGGATTTGAGATGCAAATGATGAATATTCTATAAAAAATATTCAATGGAAGTTTTGGTATCAACAGGAAACGTGAAATTGAATTTGTAAAATAAATATGAGAAAATTTGAAAATCTCATTATATTGTAATGAAATTCTGTCAAATAATTTTGGTTTGCGGATGGAACACAATCAGAGAATCAAACAATATTCAATACTGTTCCGAGATATTATTTGCCTACTCGGAGGATGCTACCTAGTTATTATTATTATTAATTCTGTGATATTCAGGGAGATAGTGACAGTTTCCTTAATTTAACCTAGAAGAAAGTTTAGATAATATCTATGATGAAGGTGCAATTCTACCAATCTATACGAGTTGCAAAAATAGGTAGAAATTATTTTCTGAAATAGGGCATCCAAAAAATACAGTCTACCGGTCGTATCATGTCGCTGAAGCCTCGGTAGACGCAATGAAATGCAAGCTTGTGACCACGACCGTTGCGATCCGGGCCATTGCAGTTTGCAGCTCATGAAGAAATCTCACATTTTCCGCCGCGGAATATTAATGTAGAAAGCTGATTTTTGTGTACAACCAGTGAATGTCTCATTTTGATTAAAAGTGATATTCTACCTCAACTGAAAGGGGGCCAAATCTTTGGTAGACGTTGTTCAAATTACAGCGTATGAAAAAAGTTAAACGATTTCACGATTTGCAACATTCTGAATTTATTTACCTTTTTATAGCTAAAATATCTGAACATTTCTTGTTAAAAACAGTACAATAATTGTAAATCATTGGAACAAATCGAAACTTATAAATAAAAATAAATATAAAAACATAAAATAAATAGAGTAAGTAAGGCGTTCCGTGAGTTACGTTCTCTGAAGGACAGCAGATAATAATAATGTGATCCACGAGAGGGATAGCTGCCCAGCTATTATTGTATACATCAAGCAGCAGAATGTACTTAATATTCGAAGTCATCTCAAGCAATATTTGAGTAAGACTAAAACCAAAATATAACGCTCAAGTATCCACTTTCGAAGCAGATGTTGAAGATTTATGAGGTAATAGGAAAAGGTTGTCAGACCTAGAAATATTGTTATTTCAGTATTCTACCTTAAATGTGGTTTTAACATTATAAAGACGCATGTAAGAATTTGCAATGGTCTTAATTAACTGAATTAGTATAAATTTGGCTTAATGACTGAACGTCTGTTCTATGATTTACAGAGTCGAGTTTTATGTGAATCATGTCCAGGATAGATATTCCATAATAATTGGTTTCTTTAGTTAAAATATTAACACTTTCGTAATCGAATTGATGGTTATAATCAGAGACAATGTTTAGCAAGGGTACTATACTTATAATCATACATTATTTTCCATGAATATTGCTTAGAGATTACTGTATAAGCCCCATCGCAATCTAAACAATTCAATCTATATACTGTGTGAGTTTCTTTATCTTTAGGTATTAAAGGTTTTAGATTTAAAAAATATTTACCAACACAGTTAGTAGGTTTATGAGCAACATTCACATCACACTTTTTTAAAAATTCCTTAATTTTCTCTGAGGTGTCCGGAATGTACAGTAATATTGAAAATTATCTGTATTATAGCTTATATTCTTTATATATGACGTGACATTATATATTTGTTTTTTTTTAATGATGAGATTGAAAAATGTTTTTGGGTAGCCATTCATTTCCAGTGTATTACGAACAGTTTTCAAATTTTTGGGACGGTCCTCTGGAAGGACAATTGAACAGCGTGATCTGTAAGACTGTTGATAACACTTTTCTTATAATTTATACGTGCAACTGAATTAAAGTGAAGATATCGTTGAGATCAAATTTCTTTAATAATCCAAGATGTTTTTATTTTTCCATCTGAGTCATATCTAGAAAATCCAATGTTTTTGTTCACTTCTATTTCAAAAGTAAATTGAAGGGGTGTACCCTTCACAACACGCGATTACATTCAGTACTAACCCTCCGTTCTCTTCGCCCTGTGAACGTTGTTTTATACGACCTGGCGGTCTACCATCCGCCATACATCAAAGTGTTTTGTCTCAGTTCTCAACCTCGATATTCAGTGTTCTGTCCCTGCCCAATGACATAGCTTTTTTCAATCGTTACAGTTTTTAGCATATCTATAGTCTAGTTCCTTTCGAATGATACCTCAACCACCACCCTACCCTCTGTACATTTTTCTGTGACAACCTTTACACTACGAGTTAATATTCAGTACTAACCGTCCTTTTTCTTCGCCCAGTGACAGTCGACTTCCGACTGGCAGTCTACCCATCATATATATATATAAGTATTTTAGTCTCAGTTCGTAACCTTGAACTTCAGTGGCCAAATCCGGCCAAACGACACAACTTCTTCTAATTGTTAGAGTTGTGGCATATCTACAGTCAAGCTCCTTCCGATTGATACCTCAACCACCACCCTACCATCTGTGCTTTACTTTATCGAACTCCTGAAACCTCATCACTCCCCTCACTATAAGCTGTATGAGGAAAGTATTGTACTAAACGGTCAAAATTTCCGTATTTCTCTGGAAATATTCATTTTGCGCCCTTCTGAATCGATCCAGACTATTTTTGAGATAATATCTGTCTATGCGTATGTAAGCCACTTGTAACGTTCTATATGTTACTGGGCTTCTAATTGCTTGAATAATGTTAATAATGGTTTCCGCTCGGAATTATAGATAATAAAACTTGGAAAGAGACTGTAACTGACATTTGTGATTTAATGGCGCAAATCGATTATTTCACTAATGCGCGAAAATTGAGAGAGGTCTCGCGTTACGCGTGATTGAGAGCGGAATTGTGTTGGACTGTACATGAGGTTGGTCGAATTATTTTCATTCCTTTATCTTTTATTAATTGAATATATTGAAGGATTATTATTGACATTGAACCTGATAATTTGATGTTCAATTACATCCGGACCTTGTAGTAGACGTGTATATTCCTCTGATCGATGATAATTTTCAATAATTATAATAATATCGACTCATCCGCGTGGCCACAAAAGATCGCTTTTTCTTGCTAGGATCTAAATTTTATAATCATTTACTCATATTCTTTCTCTTGTTCTTAATCCGTATCAAATTTGTCAAGTTAATTGTCAGAATGGTTTATATGGTTCCTTATGGCTTATTTAACCTATCAATGATCCACGTGGTTACATAGTATTCCGTATCACTCTATTTTGACATTCCACATAATAAATTTGTAATGGATATGTCTCTTTAGGCTAGTATTGGTGAGATAACGGAATAATTATTGATCTGGGTGAACTTAAATGAAGCCGAAATTCTCATTTACTGCTCTATGGGAGTAAACCTTCAGATATTGCTTGAACATATTATTCATTTAGAAACTACGATCACGATTTGAGTCCACTATATTCAGTAAACTATTATCTAATTGTTCAATTGTTGATTTCTATATTAATTCTCATTCCCTTTGAGACTACCCTTTTTTCTTATATAATTTGTAGTATAAATTGTCAACTTCAATAAGTAAACTATTATCCAAATATTCTCTTCCAGATTCCAATATTATATTTCACTAGTTCTCTTCAAGACTTCAAATTTCTTAAATAATTTTGAATATACAATTTGGGAATATAACATAATCATTTTTGGGATCATATTGATTATTCCTGCTGATCTAGTTATTTGTCCCACGAACTGGTGGCCAAGGTATAGCTCGTCTATATTTCAAGGTTTAAACTATCGAGACTTCTCCATCCTTTTTCCCTTGCCGTGTTGTAGAGGGAAATTACTGGCAGAGCACTTCCTCCAAACTTTTCCACGTTTCAAGGACGGTAATATTTTTTTAGTTGGAATAACCAAATTTTCATGATCAGCTGCTTATGATCTCTACCCACAATTGTTTTCATCTACCAATCAATTCTTAAACTTGAACCTTTGGTTCAAAAATTAATTTTCGTGATGAAATTATCAATTTTAATTTAATTAATCAAATTATTTAGAATTCCAATTTGTTTCACTTTCAATTTTTCCACGTATTGATCTTTGTTATGTTATAGAATAAGTATGTTATTAATTTTGTTCCAATTATAATTCCCTAGAGGATTAAAACCAAATTGTTGAGTTGAAACTTGTCTTTATTTCTCTGATATGATCATCAACATTTATTCACCTCGTATGGAGGAAAATTTTTGTTTGAGGATTCTGTTTAATTTTTTTTTGATTGAAGCAGTTGGCCCTTCGAGCCCTGAATGTAAAATATCCTGGTGAGCTAGTTGAGATCATTAGAAACAAAAGGTTTCTTCAAAACCTTACAAGTGGAAACGTTTGCGACGGTTCTATTTTGGTCATACAAACTTGAAATTTTTCTTGAATTGTTCCAAAGGGGCATCCATCTTCAATCAAATAAAACTTTAGTATTTTATTGAACCATTATGACAAAAGTGTTTTTCTGGTTATAAATATATATCATACGCATACAATTAAGAAGTGTCCAAAATTCTTGTTTTGTGATTTGAATGACCTCACACTATGCCATCGAAGTGTGACGTCACATAGCTATACTGAATTAATAGCTGTGATAACAGAGATGAACATATAACGCTGCAGGCTTTACAAGGAGAATCGCGTACTCTGTGATATCATGAAACTAAGGTTGATTCTGTGTCAATGATTTTGACAGCCCACCTAAGGAAAATATGAATATGAACTGTGTTAATAATAATAATAATAATAATAATAAATTTTGATGAGGTAGCAATGAAGAACGAGGTACGCCCTGTACAAACATCGTGACTAATAAATACATGATATGCAATTATTGTCGATATTTGGTGAATGTTTCATAGATAAACACATAACGCTGCAGACTTTGCAAGAGGAGTTACGTAAATCCAATTTATTTAAAGTTTTCATAGAGTTGCAACGAAAAATGTTGCGTGACATTGATTTCCAGTGCAAAGAGGAGATCGTCGTAGGTGTCTTCTGGAACCATTAAATATATCTACAAAACAGGCACACTCGTCTCTACACTCTTAAAATTTCTTTGGAAGGATTCAGAAACGCTGGTATTTCCACGAAAATTCGAAAATATTTTTCAGATCGATTACGATACTACGTATAGTGAGAGGAGTAGTAATATAATGAACGTACTTATGTGGCCATATAAAACGCTTGTCTGGCACTGTGTTGTTTCGGGAATGCACTTTTCGAATCTTGGTGTTGTGATGAAAACACCTAAGTGATACCCAAAAGATATCTGGATGTACCAAATCCAAACTTTTCTAGGCTTATTATTTCATTGAATAGAAAATATGGTCTGCTCTTGAACTCCCACGACACAGGGTTGTTCGACAATCATCATAATATTAGTTCATTCAAATGGTAATATATTCCTGATGATTTTCCACATTATCATGGAATAATCCTGATCTTCATTTCCCCAAAGGAGAATTAGAAAATTGTCTGGTCTCAGTGAAGCATATTTTGTCGAAAGGAATTCAGTGTGTAGCTGTAGATATCAATTATCCAATTATGCAATTATACAGGGATTACATCTGGAAATCATTTCGTTATCCACATAATTCATTCAAGAACTTGTGATTAATAACACGTGGCAATACAATTTCTCCGCAACATAATTCTTAATTACACAGTGGAATTCATTAGGATCGTTATGAGTTATTGTTCTACAATAGCATGCCTTAGTTTGATGTCCTCGATCCGTCCGAATATCAGTCAGAAGGAGTTCAGTTATTTTCGCCAAAGCTGCGTCCTTGATATATCGGAATATTAAAGCGGCCCACAGAGGGTGTTTTTGCAATTTTTTTTTGTTCGACAAATTAGAGTCTCTTCGATCAAAAACGACGAACGCAAGTTACACACATACTTCAGTTCACACTTACACTCACACATTCACTCACACTGTCATTCACACTCACACTCACACTCATTCTCATTCTCACACTCACACTCACACTCACAAGTTTCTTTCTACAAGAGAGTACGGTTTACCATTTATTTCATTTGTTTACAAATTCATAAGAAATCTGTGTGACATAAGGTTTGTTCCTACAAGCAATATTTATATCGTTCTAAAATAATATTTGAGGTCGTTATCGTCATAGTTAATGTTACTGATCGATCAAGACTGAAGAAACCTTACTATTGTTATTTTGAGAAGAATCATCCGAAAGATTTTTCAGGGTAAATCTACAGAATCGTCTTCCCTATCGAGAAATGTAATACTTGAATCAGGTTATTTGATCTATCGAAACATTGAAATTTCATCAAATCCACAGATACATCGAATTAAATAGAATAGTCATATCACTCATATGTATCTATATTTAATCAACATAGAAATAACAAGAAATTTTACTTAGGTACATGTAGATAGTACCATAAGACTGGAACATTATAGCCAAGCCATAACACGGAGAATTTTTGAAAATTTGAGATCAAAAATGATTGGGAAGGAATGTAGAAGTTAATTATTTTGTTTTATAACCTACATTCCTGGATGTCTAGTTCAGCGTGTTCACCAATTACAGCACTTTAGTCCCGTCTGTGTCACACATTGTTGTAAATATAAACCTCTGAAAGTATAGTAGATCATTGATGAACACTACGCAATTTGATGCTCCGTTATAGATCAACTTTTCACGTAGATTGATCTTATGTTCAATCGTTTTGAATTAAGGAGTGTAGGTTATGAGTAGTACTATGATTTGCAATTACTCTGACAGTACTCATTCAATGATATCATCCCGGTCCTTATATATTTCAATATAACTGACTGAAAAATGTTCTGGGTAAGTATAAATAAGTATAAGGTCTATTTGCCTTATTGGCCACAATTTCGTGTAGGTACATCAAGAGATACATAATTGAACTTGCTGAATTATGAAGATAAATTAGATAATTTAACATAGGATTATGAAGTGGAATATACGTAAAGCATTGGACTAGACATCCTGGAATGTGGATTCGAATTTTGCCTATGGTTCAATGTTTTACGTTTATTCATTTTTATATCCTATCTTGAATTATCTAAGTTATCATAATCTCACATATTGATATGAAAGCTGGTTAATTCGTTGTCCTAACATAGTCATTGTCAGAGATATTTAATTTGTAATTCAATTAAATCAATTAGTTTCAGATTGTATAAGTGAGCAACAAATAACAACCACAAATATGATTATAAGGAATAATGCACTAAACTAATGACAACTAATTGTTATTGCATAACTTCTGGCTAATATTATAGTTTGACAAGGGATCGTTCATGAATAGATCTATTTAACGTTGGAAGAAAACAAAGCAATTATTTCAAATTCGAAATAACTAAAGAAGAATATTTTATTCTCCAGAAATTTCAGATTAATTTGTAATTCATCATTATGTTTCTAATAATTCGAGCTACCACGTCTTCAGCGTCAATTCTCTTAATTGACTCATTTATAGAATAGAATATAATAGAACGAAAACACTTTATTTGTTTAAAATTACTTACATCTTTAAAATATGTTTCAACAACTAATCCTATGAATATTAAAATGCAACCAAGTAAAACAAGGACACAATATACAGGATGTCCGGAAATTCATATGTCAAACTTCAGGAACTGATTATACACTGATTATAAAATTAGAAACACACATGCTTCCATAAAGAGCTACTGCGGCTTAAGAATGGGGGCGAAAGACGGTTTTCGTTTTATATCTCAGGAACCATAGTACGCTAATCTTTCAATTTTCGCAATTCAACTTTTATCTATGTAAGAATTTTTTATACATTTAATAATATTTTTTAGTTTGTTAGCCAAAATATTCATTCTTCATACCGAAAAAAAATTGTTATCTCCTTCATCAGAAGAACACATATGCTTCAAAGGTTCAGTGAGGTAAGTTAACTCATTTGTTTCAGTTTCAGGTTTCATTATGGTGATTTTTAATGAAGACAAAGTTGAAATAAACGTAATAGTTCAATTATTTTATGAGTCAGATAGCAAGTTCCTGCGAGCTCCACCATTCCCAAATTAACATCTACGTTCAGCACAAGATACAAAATGCACAAGCTGTTCTGATGAAAATGAGGGGTTTCAGGTTACAAAGCTAACACTTGTTATATGACGACTTTCGTTTCGATGTTCAATCGACTAGTAAAGTTTCCTATATTTGTAGTTTTCCGCTTTACGTGAAAACTGCTGAGAAAATCAACCATTTTGTCTCTCGTATTTATGTAGGAAATTTAATTATGAACAACTTTTATTTAAGGTTAACTGTTAATGTGTTATAATTTCAATTGTTCGTGTTTCTGTTCGTTTCGGCGACGTGGGCATTTTTAATTGAAATTAGTACGATAAGTACGCATTGTGGTGATACAGTTAGTTTTGAGAATTAACGCTTATACAGCTATACGTCTTCTGATGATGGTCGTGAGACCGAAACGTACGTAAAGACGGAAATAATCAGCATATGTGTTAGTGTGACCTATTTCCCGAAAATGTAATATATAATTTAAAATCAAAGTGAAAAAATTACATAATGGTCCAGTTTATAATAGCAGAACTTGACTAGTCGACAGTTCATCGAAAAAAAAGGACAATATGGCATATGTAATGTATGGTCGGATTTGGCTCCGCTTAGGATCTACAGAGCATTAAGGATAATTATTATTTTAAATAATTGGATATAATTCGATATTAAATAAAGTTGTCGGTCTGAAAATTTGTATAGATGAATTCTTCTGTATTCTCTAGTGGTCTGTGTTTACCAATTTTTGTAAAAAGGAACAGTGACATGCTAACTGGGCACCTAAACAACATTTAATTAAAAAAAAGTGTACCCCACGGTTTTTTCAAAAAACAGATAAATACAAAGCATTTATCGATAAATTTAGAAACGTTCATGTCTTGTAATTTTATGATAAATAACTTTTTTTAATATACCTTGACTACACGGGAGGGAAACATGTAACATCGTGTGAGTTAGCGGTGGAATGTTGGGCGAGGAGATAGGCATTCGAATTTTTCTTGAAGGCTTGTAGGTTACATGTATAAGGAAACACCTCACTAGGCAAAGAGTTCCACAACTTCGGTGTTAGTTAGAAAAATTAAGTCTGGTGGAAAGAACTTCGGCAGGTGACTAGCTTGAGCTCGTTTAGTCCGCCTATCCGGAATCTCTCGTGGTGGCAGACGAGATTTCTGATGGCATTTATCAATCAGACGAATAGCCCTCATCTGGATAGAATCCAAGAACTTCAGCTTATGTTTGGGAGCCGGACTCCAAACATGTTATGTGAATAGTACTTCAGGTCGACCGGTCGACGGAATTAATTACCAGGGGTGGCGCCACGGGGCATCTGCTCTACATTTTCTGCTTAATTTTTAATCGCAACCGTTTTGAAGTGAAAACTTCTTTAGGCGCGTTGAGCTATTTCAGATGGGGGGTAAAACCATGAGTCCGTCACGAGAAGTGTATATTAGGTATTATGTATACTGCCGCCTGCGTAACTACTTGGTCAGGCATCAGGCAGTCTCTCTATACGGTTACACACGTGTGCATATCTGAGTCGGATACTCGACGTTATTCATTTACTGAATCCTCGGTCCTCGTGCAGACGAAAGTTATATTTTTATTGCATGTATTAATCGTACATTATGAACGTGCAAGGCTTTGAATATTGTGAAGATAATTCTTGTCATAAGAATATAACATTAGTGATGTGTATGAGTGAGAGCTTTTGCATGTGTACTACACATTGATGACGTTGTGTTATATGTAGTTTGTTATTTTCATTGTTCGAATGTTGGATCACAGCATCAAATATAATAGTGAGTATCGTCTTGATGTTTTTGAAGTGAAAACTTCTTTAGGCGCGTTGGGCTATTTCAGATGAGGGGTAAAACCATGAGTCCGTCACGTCCCGTCACGCTGTAGCTATATATATTAGGTACTAATATAATGTTGCGTGCGCAACTGCGGCCGTGCGGGACTCGGGTCAGGCGTCAGGCAGTCTCTCTATACGCTTACACACGTGTGCATATCTTAGTCGGTGTTGGTGAGCCTGCCTGCGTGAGCCAGTGCTCTCGATTACGGTATACAGGACAGGTATACGTATACACTGCGTATACACACTATACACTGTATACAGCTACAACAGCACTCATATACTCGACGTTATTCATTTACTCAATCCTCCGTCCTCGTGCAGACAAAAGTTATATTTTTATGCTAACTGAAAAAATGGATTTTTTTTTGCAATACAACTCATAATTTAATTATTACAGAGTAAAAAGTAATAATTAAATTATGTGTGATCGGTAATAGTAGCCTGTTTTTATATATGAGCTTGGATCTAATCTAATAATTTAAGTATCGTCGAAGTTACCGATAATAACGACGCAAATGAAGAAAATGCTGTTTAACATTACTTCCATTCACATCGATGTAAATATCAATAAATAATATGTTTTGAAAATAAAATAATTTGTATTTATTATAATGGCTATCGGGTTACATTCATACTCTTTACAGAGATTGTACCACCCATTATACGTTTTTTATTATAAAATATAAAAATGATTATAATTGTTGATTGAAATGCTGACAGTTGTTAAAACCAAAGAATTTAATTCATTTAAAAATAATAAAATTGTAATTTCGGATGCTACAATTATTCAAAGATAACATAAAATGAATTGGTTACTTCATAATGTCAGTTTTCACTTCTGTCAGCAGTGCTCGGTGATTGCCCGTATTTAAAAAAAAATTTAAACAGTATTCATTGTTTATTGGGTTAAGTTTGCTCCAAAAAGATATTGTTGAAAAAATTTGTCAGAAGAACCATTTACGAGAAATACCGATTTGAAAATGGTCTTGCAATCTATTCTTCAAAAATATTTTTTTTATTTGCTTGGCATCGGGCGTTAAACAATACCTTTTTGAATTCGCACTGCCTAGAACATCCGAGAAAGGATGATCTCTTCATTTTCACCAAATATTTACATGGTCGGTATTCAAATTCTTTGCTATCCCACCACGAGAGATAGGCGGACTAACCAGCTCAAGCTAGTTACCCCTTCATTATAAAGCCCGAATCCTGCTGAACTTGTTTCTACCAGACTCCATTTTTCTAACGAACGGCGAAGTTGTGGAACTCTTTGTTTAGGGAGGTCCTTTCTTATGCCTATAACGTTCAAACTTTCAAGAAAAAATCGAATGCCTATCTCCTATGCCAATATTCCATCTCTGACTGACACGATGTACGATATACTTTGAACATTATAGGTTTTCCTTTCGTGTAGTCAAAATGTAAAAAAAAACTGGTGCCAAGGGAGTTTTATTGAAGATCATGGAAATAGCTTCATCCAACTCTCAATAACTTACATGAGCAACTTCATAGAGAAAAACATGATGATTGATTGGAAGGGAGTTGAAATGAGTATTATCATCTACCCAGAGGAACATCTTGCGAAATTTAGTTTTCAGTTTGAGGCATACACGGTTAGAGTCCTCGTTTCAGGGAACTACAAAAAAATTCTGACACGCTTGAAGCGTGTCAACAGCCAGCATGTGTGATATGACCATATCCATCTGTGACGTTAATAAAAATAGTACAGTTCAATGTTGCTATTGCTATGGACAGTATGTAAGCTAAGGTACGAACTTGGAACATGCGTATTTGCAATGATAGAACTACGGAAGCCGTGAAGGGATAGAATAATAATTTATAACGGAACTTGTGGATATCTCATGCGAAGTTAATTAAAGAGCTAGATAGCGACTCGAAATTGGTATTGCTTCACTGGGTTTATTTCAAAACCACAAGGCCAAAACTCCATACGGATCGGTTCATAATTAATTGGCGTATGTTATTTTAATCAAAGTCTTGTAGATAATGGAAAATGTTTTATGAATTTCAATGATAATTTGGACACATATTTTCTTACGGAAACCAAAAATTAAATACATAATGTATAAGGCTAATTCTAATTCTAAAAGACATGCAAAAATTGAGAGAATGAAGAGATATTCATGTCATCACAACAACGAAATGATCAGGGATATAATTCAAAACTTGTTATCTGAAAATGCTTCTTGAATTCAAATTCAAATTCAAATTCCAAATTCAAAAATTTCCATTAACCATTTGTAGTCTGCAAATCTTGTACATGACAAGTCAAAATATTACATTTAGTAGCCTATTGACTCATGCGATCAATTTAAAAAAGGAAAAATACAATATATTTTACGATAATAATACTAGAGATATTAGGATGTAACTGTGGGAACCCCGTGGTAATTAATTTGAATAAATAAGTCCGGATGAGGCAGGCTCTGACATCTATGTTATAATAGCGGCAGCAGTATATTCCTCGCCGTACTTTTTTTACCATGTGAATTCACGGAAAGTGTCGTTTGTGCGGAATTGATTATTTTCAGGCAGGAAGATCGTTTCGACATTGTGTGTGGGAACGTTAAACCAGGTATGTCATATTTAATAATTCTCTGCCATTTTTGGCATTCTTAGGTATCGGCTGAAATCTAGTCTACGATAACTGTATAGTTTTTTAAATATTATTACAATTACGCTTGGTATGATATCGAGTTGCCGATTGACTGGATATCTTGGAAATTTTCTGGTAATGGTCGACATGTCTGCGGATAGTTCCACCACAATCATTCATCTCGTTCTATTCATTTCAAATTAATTATTATACTTTGATCGGATACCAGACCAGTTTCGTGGTTTCGTTTTCCAGCCTGGGATTTGAGCTCCTCGTGGTCGAGGAAGGATATTCTTTGTAGCCAGAGACACGGGTTGAGGAAGCAAGTTGTTCAAGGTGAACTGGCAAATCTTAAATCCCGGTTAATAGTCGAGTTTCAGAATAAGTATCGTTTTTTTAATGAGGTTGGAATTGTAAAATTATTCAAATCCTTTTACAGCTTATAGAATTGAGGTTATGATTCTTAGATTGAACGATAATTTATCTTAACATACAATTACCTTTCTTCATCGAATTTCATTTGTTCCATATAACTTTTTTTAAATATTTGATTTGTAACTAGTAACATTTGTTAATATCTGATATATAATTACCTATTACCGATTATTATCCGAACTTGGATTTTGGATTAGTTATTTCCTAGTTAATCAATGCATCTGATCAATAATGTTGTCGTTTGCCTTTATCAATCTGTTCAATCTTCATCTGATTATAATGTTGCTTTATGCCTTTATGAATCGATTGTCAATATTTTTTATCTGAATTCGAGTTATCTGTTCAATTTTTCGATTATCTGACTCTATAACTATTTTAACCATAACTAATTGCTTTATTATTGCTTACAGCTAGTCGGGATTCGATTGTTTGTCTCGAATTCTACTTCCTGATGTTTCCCTAATGAATTTAGTAACTTCTTGTCGTTCGTTATGGTGGATTTTTTCTCATTGAATTTGTTGGAGTAATGCATACAGTGACAATGGTAATTTGATGTTTTGGTGTGTGTTTCCCTCGGTTTGCATTTGGGTCATTTCTGTCCCGTATTGTATTTTTTAAAGGGATAACCGACTTAGACGTTCCTTCCCTTTTTCCCGTAAGAGTGTACAGAAGTATCTGGACGAGCTATATATTATGCAGTTCACAAGCTACAACAAATACAAAGGAGAGTAACATTTCTGGCAGATTTAATTACATTTTCAGAGTTATCTGTTTTCCTGATCCTCACAAACTTTGCATTCATTTTAATTATTAATTTATCTAAATTCCGTTTCCTTCTAAGTCAAATTTCACTTTATCATTATTCATTGCTCATCTCAACCTCAATTCAATTGGTGAAAAAAACCATTGTGTTTGTTAATTCGAACCATTTATTTAATTTTCTCTATTCAATACCTAATCTAACATCTTTGTATTGCCGAAAATTCTCGATTGAAGTTGTTTTTCTTATCTTATAAATAAAGTTGTTGGCGCCACGAGTACAACTCTCAAGCGGGAATCAAAGGGTACGTTTCATTACGATATACCCTAAGATATTCCCATAATGAGCTAGTTAGGCAATTTAAGGGTTGAAACTAACTAGTTAATGTATGAATTTGGATAAATTAATAATTGAAATGAATGCAAACATTTGTGAGGATCAGCAAGACAGATAATTCTGAAAATTTGATTAATTCTGCAAGAAATGTTACCCTCCTTTGTATTTGTTGTAGCTTGTGAGCTGCATATTATATAGCTCGACCAGATGATTCTGCACATTCGTACGGGAAAAAGTGGAGAAACGTCTCAGCCGTTCAGCCCTGGGAAAAATACAATACGAAACAGAAATAACCCAAATAGAAAAGCAAGGGAAAAACACACCGCAAAACAACAAATTAAAATTGTAACTGTATGCGTTATCTTTAACAAATTCAATGAAAAAAAATCAACAATAACTGATGACAAGAAATTACTAATTCTATTCAGAAAACATCAGGAATTAGAATTCGAGACAAACAATCGAATCCCGACTCGCTGTAAAGAATAATACATCAATTCGTTATGGTTAAAATACTTATAAAGTCAAATAATCAAAAAATTGAATGAATTACTTAAATTCAGATAAAAATAGATAATTTGAATTCAGACAATAGTTTCGAACAATAACGAAGAATTCTCATGAATAATTCGATTGTACAAAGATTAGATAACTTGAAATTCGGATAACAAATTCATGGATTAATTACGATACTAGATATTATAACAGAATGTAATTTTAAAAACAGTTAAACAACTAAATTGATTCATAAAGGCATAAGGCAACATTAAAATCAGATAACAATTGAACATATTGATAAAGGCAAGCGGCGGTTGATCTAAGAATCAGTACATCAATCATATAAGCGGTAAAAGGGATTTGATCAATTTTACAATTCCAACCAGATTAAAAAAACGATACCTATTCTGTAATTCGACAATTAACCGGGATCGAAGTCAAGATTTACCTTGTTCACCTTGGAAAACTTGCCTCCTCAACCCGTAATCTCTGGCTACAAAGAATGTACTTTCTCGACCACAAGATATTACGAAACCACGAAACGGGTCTGATATCCGATCAAAGTATAATTAATTCGAAAATGATAGAACTAAATTATGACGTTAATTTAAAAGCAAGATGAGAATAAAACTGAGATGAATGATTGTGGTGGACTATTCGCAGGCATGTCGTCCATTAACAGAAAATTTGCAAAATATCTAGTCAATCGTCAACTCGATATCATACTAAACGTAATTATAATAATATTTAAAAGACTTTAAAGTCGTTGACTAAATTTTGGCCAAAACCTAAGAATGTCGAAAATGGCAGAAAATTATTAAATACGACATACCTGCTTTAACGCTACCACACACAATGCCGAATTGATCTCCCAGTCTGAAAATAATCAATCCCGCACGAACGACACCTTGCGCGATGAATATACAGCTCCCGCTATTGAAACGAAGATGTCAAGGCCTGTCTCATCTGGACTTATTCATTCAAATCAATTACCAATCGAAGCTATACTGAAATTGAAGCCTGCAACGGGATTCACACCGTTACAAGGGATAAAACATGAAGAACAATCTAAGAGGTGTTTTTGCAATAACTTGTATGTAAATTGTAATTGTAAATTCTTCTAGGCTATTGGAAGCATTCATTATCAGCATATTTTCAATTCTTTTCTTGAAGATAGGTGTAATAAGGGTTATGTACAGGTTATTTCCAATATTTAAAAAACAAAATCATATTTAGAAAATTAAAGTTTCATGTAAAATTAAAATATCTCAAAGCAAAGTAACAAGAACCCAATGGCGTTCGCCACATGTTTTCTGTTCCTCATCAATAACACATTTTATCGTGAGAAATATTAAATAAATTTCTTAAAATGAACATAAAACTAGTTTCACACTCGCTTCATCGTGGGTCATATGATACCATAGCTGATGGGGTCAAGAGGGTTGCAATGAGTTCACAAAAGTTTGGTTTGTGAAGGAAATCATAAACCTGTCGAAACAATAACCGATATAGGACGAGAAACTAATGGTTAGCTACATGATAAATCTTAATGTGACCCATCTGGATATCATCAAGATTGTACTCAAAGACAGTCTTGATTACAGTTGAAATAATATGTACATTCAATTCAGTTAGCAATATTTAGACAAGGACAGATAAGCTTAAAAATCCCCACCGTGAGCATTCTGAATGAAAGGTCACAAGAAAGAGGAAAAGAATTATAAACTATCTTACTGCCTATTGGTTTAATCATTCTTCCAAATTTACTAGCAATATTATTGGTACAAAATTAAAATCAGGATCACTATAAGTAAAATCATTGGTTAAACAATTCGGGGATCATTCCCTAATTGCAGAAAAAGGACGCATTATAAATATCAACAAAATGCGGAAAAACCGTCAGTTATATTTTCTAACTTGAATTAGTCTCTTGTAAAATCACGCGGCACTTTGTCATTTTTAATTGAATTAATTTTAATAGATTATTCAGAGTGTTTCTGGTAAGAGGGTGTTTTCGCTAAAATCAGAGTTTCAGTTTAATTCAAATCAGTTTTATTTAAGTTGAAGTCAATAATACATTCAATCAATTCATAGCTTTTCGATTCCCTAGGTTAATCCTAGTTGGGATATCATTTTTGATAATTTTAGTTCCATTTCTTTACTTTAGTTAATTTAGATTCTCTAGGTAATTTTATTCAACTTTAGGTTTTATTATTAGATTATTTTTATTGATAATTTCATAATATTAGCAATAAAGTTAATTATAATATTCTTTTTATTAACTTCAATTATGTTATATATTCTTTCTTTATTATTATCATTATTTTTTAATTGGTGTTTATTAAATATTTTATTGTTGTTGAGTACGAGTTTCTCTGATTAAAACTAGCGTTTATCCCTCCATTTACCTTCCAGTGCTTGAATCCATAAGTGTCTAGTGAAATAAAAAGGGATAAGTGTCAAAGATATTTTCACGCTTGTTCTGGCTAATACAAGATTGAAATCGAACTCCAACGTGTCATGGTTCTCTAAATGAAATGACCACACTGCAAATAAATAAATATCGGTGAATAGGAATAATGTGAATTCCTTAAGTAAAGTTTTATAGAGTTCAATAGAGAGTACCATGTTACATAGGCTATGATAGTTGCTCTATATTGTTAGCTACACAATTGTATAGTGGTCATACGGTTTTACAATTATGTGGCGGTGATTTTTCATAATATATATGATTAAATTTTTCGATGCGGAGATTATCTTTATTCCGAGTTCGATACATATGACTATCACTATTTTTAGCATAGCAATGTTCATTTTCATGTATATATAGTACACTATTCAAGATGTATATACAGGTAAATGTCAATATACCCTTTTGTTCAAATAGTTCCCGATATGAGTCTGCAGGTTTCATATTATATACTATTCTTATGATGAGTTTTCGGAGAATGAAAACTCTGGTCCATTCTGTTGATAGGCCTCTACTGACTGATTATGTTGGATGATATGATACAGAGTAATATACCTCCAGGAGACATGATTTAAGAAGAGATATTTTCAGGGTGAGGAAGGCAAGGCAACTTTCAGTTTTCAGTTTGTTTCATGTGTTATTTATTTGTTCAATCCACTTTATATTATTATCTAAATGTATACCCAAGAATTTTGCTGAGCTGGATATTTCATATTGATTGTTATTTATTTTTAGGTTTGGCAAGCGTATATAGACTCCCTTTTCAATTACTTTTGCAACTGGACTCGATGTCGTGTTTGCTCTTCATTTTTCTATTTGTTGTGAATCGCCACTTATATACAGGGGTGAATGGTGGCTCTCCGCGGCAAGTACAGAAACTTTTATTGAAGATTTGGTCTTCCGAACTTTCGAGAACAAGGCGTCTGCAACAAATATGCTTGTTGTTCCAGTCCTGCTTCACTGGTGAAGTGGACGGTCGATGAGCTGCATAGACTCGACAAAGACACCCGGAAAATGAAGCGTATCCATCACAGTTCGCATCCGAGGTCGTCCGTTTCCCGCATTCATCTCTCACTTCACCAGGGAGGTAGGGGACTCCTTAGCCTGAAGGTTCTGCATCAAAGTGTGGTTCCGAATATAGCTTGTGAAGTTTTTAGGAGTTCGGCTCCCTACTGTGTCTTGTTGAAAGTCACGAATTGGCCGAAAAGGAGGCATTTATCGTTAAGGAACCACAAAAAGCTGCGGAAGAGCTTGGTTTCAAATTTCAGATCAGTGGAGAAGGCCGACTAGAACGCAACCTCGAGTTCCAACCCTTCCGCCTGTCACCAGGCTAACCTTCGGCTACCTAAGGTCGGCCAGGTACATCCGAGACCGAGGAATTTACCGCACCTTGCCAAGATGGCGTTATCACCACCTTGGTCTATCGACGCAACGTGATGGGTTTACAGGTTACTGACGTCAGCTGCAGGGTCTGTCGAAAGGCGCTTGAGACGCTTTTCCACTTGCTGTCGGCATGTCTGACAAAAGCGACCTCGGCGTACACCCATCGCCATAATGCGGCCCTACGGGTGCTGTATTACCATCTAAGGCACTCGTACGGAATAGACCAAAAGCCGGTGATGCCTCACATGTCATTATATATTGAGTCCGTTGTCGGAAACGAAAAATGCCAGGTCTACTGAAATTACTAGTTTCCAACAGTCAGGTCCATATAAGCAAATAGGCCTGACGTTGTCCTCCTCGATAAACTAGGCAAGACTATGTATGTCATCGAATTCTCTGCGGCTCCGGCAGACAAAATATCAAGATCTCCTGTTCGAGCTCCGCACGCTATAACCAGGCCACAAGGTCGTATTAGTGGTTCTGATCATCGGTGTTTTAGGTGGAATTTGGTCTTCGCTTGGTTCGAACTTTGAGATTATTCTGGTCTGTGAAAACTCGGTGCAGATCTTGATAGAACGGATGCAGCAAGCAGTCATTCTGGGTTCAATGAGAATACACACTATTCAGGAACCTGAAGCTATTTACCGACCGGTGGGGGAGGAGTAGCTTCGGTTAACCGACATTTGTTTTTTTGCGCGTTTCGTCGGAGCTAACAGCAGCGCCGAACAGGTTTACATGTAAAAAAATGTATGATTGTGTTATTCACGAACGAAACTGTTCTATCCGTATTAGCGGATTCAATGGATGAAGCTCAATTAGAAATGAAAAATATCGTGAATAACCAGAAAGGTGGTTTGGGTACATTAAACTATTTGTAAATGTAAGAAAGAATGAAGAAATAGTTTCGATGATCTCTGGAATTAATATGTTAATATGTATGAAGTAGTTATCGCTCCTCACTTTGAGTATTGTCCATAAATTATTTTCTATGCAAATGAAACATTTTTCTTTTGAATTTTCTTAAATTTCTTGATTTTTTATTACCAAGAGGTAGAGAATTATATATTATACAAACTTCAAAAAATTAACATTCTTGCGTTTGGTTTTGGTTACATATAAACAAAGTTTTTTTTACAACTCTAACTTAAGTTGATCGGCTGAAATTCAATCTTATAAATAAATATTTCCGATACAATTTCACAGCTTTGAGTTAATTAATTTGCTGCTCTGTTGTGATTATAGAAACGATAGGATGCAGTGAAAAAGTGTTTTTCGAAAACTGTCATTGAAAGTTGAATTTTACATGACATTTATTAAGTGTCAAAACAACAGTTTGTTGTCTACAGAATGTGAAAGACTACATCCACCTACAAAAAATAATGTTATGATACCCTCAATACACTCAATGAATTATTCATTGAATTCTGTGGGATCAGTTCATTTTATTGTTCACACCTTTAAAGTAAAGTTCCTGTATATTGCGTTTCTTCCTTCTCATATGCTTATATTTTATTCCACATTTTATGCTGTCACTTCTGTTGTAGTAAATTGATCGCTCATAACATTGTTTTTCCAGCATGATAAGCTTAGTTAGCAAATGCGATAATATAAACATCATCATCAATATTATTAGTCGAAGCTCTTTTAAACTCTTTAGGGTTATTTTAACTTCATCAACAAATCAGTTAGTGTTGCTGCCCTCTTTTTCAAGTTTCCTTTGTTCTGAATCTAAACTGTCTATTGTTTTATTCACATTTTCATTCATGGAGTTTTGCAATTTGCAATTCATTTATATTACCGTTCATGAATCAATTTTAAATTGCTAGGATATTCTCAAATAGCGCAGGTTCTATGTTATTTGAATTTCTTCACTTATGCTTCATCATTAATCAGTTTATATAGTTTCGGTACGTTTTTTGCGTTTCACTCAATGTTATGTTTGAAAAGGCCACATTTGAAATTATTCCATTATTAATTACTCACAAACAACGTACATATTTTCGCTTTAAAATGGGATTTCAAATTAAAAATGAAAGTGGGTTTGGCGATGCCTAGAGGTGGTTTCCCTGGGATCATGAATAATTAAAGGCACTGGTAACACTAATAACTGTGTTGGCCAGTGTCATACTATATCACAATGTCTAAAGCAAAGATCACATTCATAAGCTCATAATATTTAATATCATCCACAAAATATTCTTGAAGTGTATATTAAGTTATAATCAAGTATAATTATATTATTCTCATACTGCAAGTGAATTTGCTTGGAAGATATCTCATACAATTATGGAATAATTGCAACACAGGGAATTGCTCGAAATCAAATTAAAACCTATTTCTGAGCTGGTTATCTGAGAATGCTCTCAATTCGGTGTCAACTTGCTCGATAATTATTTTCAAGTAACATTAACATGTTGAAAACAGCATTCAGTAAAAAGACTAAGAAAATTTCAGGATTAGATATGCATGATGAGACGAATATGATGAAGCTAAACTTTTGTAAGGATTGATGTCCATTTCAAACGGGAGGAAGGCTGTAACGACGTGGGTATGACTTAAGATACTTTGATGATATCTGACTAGCCCATAATCCTGGAAAGGATAAAATCATCTTTTCCGAAGGAAATCTATGTTGTATTCTCAATATGGGAAGCACAATAATAATATTATGATGCATTTCTAAAGTGTGACAATGTTTTTTTTCAATAATGATGCGGAATGCATTGCATCTGTCGCCACAGTAAATTTTATGAAATGAAGTGTTCATAAAACGAAGTGATATAAAATAAAATATCTAAAAACATAGTTTTCAAACTGAAGTAGTTTATTCAAGAACTTGATTAAACTCAGAAGTTTAAATTATTAGAACCGTATTTTTAACGTTTTAGTTTGATGAATGAACTCTGTTAGGGAACATAACCTTCAAAGTTCTGTTTATACTTTTTTCGCCTGAAATTACTAAATTACTAATTATAGTTATGCAAGATCATTCGTATTCTCGATTAAGTTAGGAGTGTGAGTTATTGGTCAGAACACTGAGTTTTCCTGAGGACCATTGATACCTCTCTATCGGCCTCGAGACCTACCTGTTCAGCCACCCCAGATGTTGAAGGCTCTCCGTGATGCTGGTCAGAGTTCCCACAATCATAGGCTTTCTAATGTTGGGGAGAGCTGGACAGATGACTCACAGCGGATCATCCATTAGACCCATAGTGTGCATGTGTTTTCTTAATTGAAAGTGTCCCTCAGTGATTCCTCTAAGAATTCGCATGTTCTTCCGAGACAACCTCAACTAATATTCTGCAGTTTTTACACAAGGAGAATTTACCGCTCCCTTGGTTTGTTTGCATCCTGGGATCTCAAAGCGTCGTTGCTTGAATCCTTCGAGTGTTATTTTTGAGAATGTCACTAAGACATTTGCGTGATGCTGCGATTACTGATCCTTCCTCGAGATTTATAATGGCGGATTCTTCGCGAGCCGGCTCGACTTCTTTGTGATTGCCTCCTTTTGTGTCCCTTTACTCAACGCAGTTTAATGTTGTTAGTGTTTGCTGCTTGGCTTAGAGTGTGGTGGCTTTCTAATAATGTTTTGGCGGTAATCCTTCCTGATTATTGCCAGTTTTGCAGCTTCGCTACTCCTGATGATTTCAATGATTTCACCGCTGATTTTGTTGTTCAGTTGTAGTGTATATGCTTTGAAATGATTTGTAGAATAAATTCTGTTCATATTAAAATTTTACTTGAAAATGAACCATTACCTAAAACTAGAGATGAGTTATACAAAAAATTTAAAGATATTTTTGTAGGATTAGGTTGTATGCCAGGTGAAGTTGATATTAAACTAAAAGATAATGCTAAACCAGTTATTCAAACACAAAGGAAGGTACCACTAGCTTTGCATGACAGGTTAAAGTCAACTTTAAAAGATCTTGAAAGTAAAAACATTATTACAAAAGTTGATTATCCAACTGATTGGGTAAATTCTTTGATGATAGTGGAAAAACCTAATGGTTCCCTTCGTTTGTGTTTAGATCCCAAACCAATAAATGAATATATTAATCGAGAACATTACATTATTCCAAAGTGTGAAGCTATTTTGACAAACTTAGAAGGAAAAACAATTTTTACAGTAATAGATATGAAAGATGGATTCTGGCAAGTACAATTATCAGAAAAAGGTTCAGATTTATGTACTTTTAATACTCCATTTGGACGTTACAAGTTTATTAGAGTACCGTTTGGTTTAAGTAGTATACCTGAGATTTTTCAAAAAAAGAACATCTAAATTTTTGGTGATATTCCAAATATAAGTATTTATTTTGACGATATAATTGTATCAGGATCTGATGAGACAGAGCATGATAACGCATTAAAAAGTGTTATAGAAAAAGCTCTTAAATATAACATAAAATTCAATTTCGAAAAGTTACAGTACAAATTAGATGAAGTTAATTTTTTAGGCCAAGTCATATCAAAAGATGGCATAAAACCATCTCAAAAAAACATTGAAGCTGTTTTAGCTATAGAAAATCCTTCAAGTAAAAAAGATTTACTAAGAATTCTTGGACTTTTTAAATTTTTTTCAAAATTTATCCCAAACCTTTCTCAGTTAACTTTTAACATGGGAAATCTAACTCGTAATGATGTTAAATTTGAATGGCTAGATATACATCAACAAGAACTAGATTTTCTTAAAACTTTAGTAACTAATAAACCGATCTTGAAAACATTCGATGAAAATAAAAATATTGAAATTCAGACAGATTCATCTAGCAAAGGAATAGGAACTTGTTTGATGCAAAATGGACATCCAGTGTCATTTGCATCCAGATCTCTTAACAAAACTGAGGTGAAATATACTCACATCGAGAAAGAGCTTCTTGCTATTGTATTTTCATGTGAGAAATTTCATTTTTGGATTTATGATAGAGAGGTCGTGATAAAAACGGATCATAAACCTCTTATATCAATTTTTAAAAAGAATTTCGATAATGTTACTGCAAGACTTCAAAGAATGTTGCTTAAATTACAAAAATATGACCTGAAAATTGAATACTTGCCTGGATCACAGATGTATGTCGCTGACACATTGAGTAGATCCTATATAAAAACTGATACTCCGCTTGATATAGAATTAGAATACACAGTTCATACTTTATCTTTGTCTGTTCCTATGACCAGAGAGAAAAAAGTGATATTCCAAAAAGCTATTGACAATGACTTTATTTTATCACAAGTTAAAACTTTTTGTTTAACAGAATGGCCACATTCTGATAAAAAATTGACTTCAGAATTAAAATATTATTATAATTTGAAAGAAAACATTCATCTTTCTGATAATTTACTTTTCTTTAACCATAAAATTATTATTCCTTCTGAACTCAGGAATGATATGCTCAAATTAATTCATTGTGCTCATTTTGGTACACAAAAATGTAAATTACGTGCTCGTGAAATTATGATATGGCCAAAAATGTCTAAAGAGATTGAAAATTTTATAAGCAATTGTGAAATTTGTCAGCTTAATAGGCCAGCTAACCAAAAGGAAACTCTTGTAGCTCATAAAATACCAGAAAGACCTTGGCAAATACTATTTTCTGACTTTTTTGAATATCAATTTAAGAGCTACTTGGTAGTTGCCGACAGTTTTTCTCATTGGCTAGAAGTTTTTCCTACTCATGATAAAACAGCAAAAACTGTGATTATGCATTGTAAGGACTTGTTTTCTAAATTTGGTGTCCCAGACATTTTTTATTCGGACAATGTACCATATAATAGCATAGAGTTTAAAAATTTTGCCAAATCGTGGAATTTTGATGTTGAATTTTCTAGTCCTCATCATCATAGATCTAACGGTTTTGCAGAGAAGTATGTCGATATATCCAAAACAATGCTTAAAAAGATGAAACATTCAGATGAACTTCCATATTATTTGCTTGAATATCGAAATACTCCTCTTCCTAGTATAGGGTATGCTCCTGTCCAACTGCTTTTAAACCGGCTTGTAAAAACAAAACTTCCTATTACTTCAGAAAATCTTATCCCACGAGTTATTGATCAAAAAGAAGTTTCATCAAAATTACACAAAACTCAGAAACTGTTCAAAAGAATTATAATAAAACAGCAAAAGATTTACCACCTTTGCAAAGAGATGATAATGTTTTATTTCAGAAGAATAATTCTTGGAATAAAGGTAAAATTATAGGAAAATACAATGATAGATCCTACTTAATCAAAGATACTAATGGGAAAAATTCAGAAGGAACAGAAAGTTAATTAACAAGACTAATTTACCCGTACAAATCAATGATAATAACTTGTTTGATGATTTATTGTATGATTTATTTGATTTCAACACTGAACCTGCAAATGTAAATAACATTGTAAATAACGCTTCTGTAATAGAGCAACATGCTCATAGTGAAACATTTTCTGAAGCAGATTCATCGGATGATTATTTAAGTCTTGCTGAAATTGAACAAACTGTAGTTGAAACCTCACAACCTGAAGAAACTAACAAACATTAACCCCAATGTTTCTGGCTCAGAAAATGAAGGCAAGAGAGTAACAGACAGTGATATAGAATATGTTTATTTGAGTAGTAGTAGTTCATCGTCCATAAGTGATGCTATAAGTCACTTTAGTGAACGCGAAAGTGAATCAAGTGAATCTGATAACACTATTTTCGACGAAACTAAAAATACTCGGAAAAAATCGCGTACATCTCGTGCAGTGAAATTACCTAGTTATTTAAAAGACTATGAACTTGGTTTTAAAAATAAAAAAAAAAGAGCGTGTTCTATGATTAGTTTTAAGTCTTTGTATATTTTTATGTTGGTACCAGTTTAGTGACAACTAAGAAGAGGAAAGGAGTGTCACGCCATTTTCAGTACACTCTAATAAAATTAGTATAAAACTTATAAAAGCAAAGTTGTTTTAATATAAAATAATTAACAAGTAAAACAAATGTCGAGAGTTGAGGGGAAAACCTGGCTTCTACCGCTGCTTTGGATGTTGTGCGCATGGCTTCCGTTAGTTTGAGGCACAACGTTTTTTGTTACTCATTTTGTTCTCTTATTGAGGTCACAGTTTTGAGATCACCTCCATAAAACTGTGTCTCCAATGTTATAGAAATGGTGTCCTGGTTATTTAAAGTGGTATAAAAACAAAGTGATTGTTCTTTCATTTATCATAAATTGAAAAGTTTGGTTAGTGAGAAGATAGGACTATTCGACTATTTATATTTATCTTGAATAATATGGCTGATAAATATGCATCGCAAGATTTTCTGTTCTTCAAGAAAATTTTAGCTTCACTAACATTATTTGAAGTGATTTCATTGAAAGAAGATATGCGTTTTGGGCGCATCATCATCTAAACTGAGGTTACATGGTTTCAAGATTTTATATATATTTATGTATCAATAAAATGTTATTAAATCCATCAGCTTTGATATTTTATTTCAATTTGTCGATTCGTTTCTTTTAGCATTTATTAAGATCCTGGCGGTATTTTGATACATTATTAATTTACTAATTTATCAATTAACTTTCAATCTATAAGTGGTTCTTAGTTTATTCCGAGAATGTTCCAGTTCATTTGCTTTATATATAGAGTATAGGAATTGATTTAGGTTATTCAGTAATTTTAAATTATCGGGAATCGACCTTAATTTTTTTAGGAATCTCCATAATATATTTTTTAACAGATTATGAAAGATAGTCAAACCTATCTGTTGAAAGTCTGCATATACAAGTTATTAAAGGTTCTTGTTTGTGTGGGATATTTACACTGACCATCTGTGTGATCTGAGAATTCTACATAGATTATCTTTGAAACGAAGTTATTTGTCGAGAAATTTGTGAATATACGAGTATTATCCAAGTAATTTGAGCCTCTAGTAGTCTAGTGGGTTTAAATATAATTTTAGTGAAGCCACAACTACAAATAATATCACATAAGAGTTCAGATCTGTAATGAGATACAATAAAATTCACATTAAAATTTCCAAAAATTAATACGTATTTGAAATTAGTGATATTTATTCAAATTCTTTCTGAAATTTGGATAAAATATTTAAAGTTACCTAGTGGCGATCTGTTGAATGTTACAATGACAATATTTCAATCTGTTAATTTAATTGCTGCTACTTCGCCAAGAGTTTGAACAAAGAGGGTATTTACGTCTGTTGACCTAGAAAAGTCAGAATTTAACTAGATCAAATTAATTTGATTGCGCTTAAGATTTCTGGCAGAATTTTCCATATTAGTGTGAGCTCGAATTGTATTTATTGGGATAAGTTCACGAACCGGAAAAGATAGGAAAACTTAAACTCAATATCTTGTTTATGGTGACATTGAATAATAATCATTACTGACGTTTAGGTTACACTCTTCATTCTTCTATTTCTATTCATGGTTGTCATGTCAACGTGGTCTCACCAACCCAAAAGGAAGGAACAGTCAATTTTCGAGGCACACTGCTCTGAATGGTTCTCATATCTCAGGAGATGATCGTTTCATATAGTCAGTAAAAGTAAAAATTATCAGATTAGTATCACTCGACACTATCTTGCCAATAATATGGGATTTCTTTCTATTTTCATTTTGTTATTGAGAAGAGTCCAATTTTCATCCGCAAGTTTTTTGTCACTCTCTGAAGGTATATGCTTGATCTATGCTGTGATTTCAATTCACTATTGCAGTAGTTTCAGAATCATCGTGGTGACCATCTATGTGTTTAGATATTGTCAACTTCAACGTCGATTTCATTTTTATATCAGCTGGAGTGTTTTTTCTTTTACCATCTGCAGATTGGTATTCGTTCATATTTATTTGCGATAGATGCACTGTAACTAGGTTTCTTCTTCGCCACTTGTTGCCTAGTGACATTTCTGCTAGGGGGTGTTGAGTATTGTAGGGTTATTTTTTTTTGAATTCCATAATTATGATATCTTTATTTTGAGAGATCTTTCAGGTACCTTATTCCATAAACATCCCTGGGTTCTTCATTTCACCATTTGGATACATTCCTAGACTTGACCTGATCATTTCGGCGAGGTCACTATCACTTTCAACAAAACTGTTTACACAACAAATTAATTTGCTTTTATCAGTCAGTTTTATATTGTCCATATATTTAATGAATCCAGGATGAAAGACCGTTCCGAACTTAATACATGTTATCCCATTTGAGTTCTTCTGCAACGTTTGCAGAGCGAATTATATAATACGTCCCCTGCCACCGACATCATCACATCAACGTATTTTGACACCGTTCCAATAATAAAATCAAGCCTGTTCTTTCCGTCTCCCTCACCGTATAAATACGAGAAATGTAAAAGAGTCTTCTTCTAAACCAGTCTATAGAGCTTCCAGAACATTTATGTACAGGTTTTAACGGATATTCTCTTGGCGTGCTCATCAGGAAAGATTTCCAGTATCTTTTACTTTAACAAAGAAATTTCCCAATATAAATCAAAAATTGGAACGACACTATCATTTCATGACAGTGCAACGGGAAAGTTCGGTTCAAGTAAAAGGCTTTTTAAAAATATCGCAACAAAATGATTCGAGCTTCCGTATCTGTTGTTGTCGATTAAGCAGGACAGAAAGTAGAGGAAAATTTGAAGATCGGGAGAATTTAGGTCAGCATGAAAGATGAGCGAGGTGTTAATCATATTCTTGAAGAGTTTTCAGAAATATTTGGTAGCGCTTATAATAAAATATTTGGATATCAGTTATTTTAATAACAATACCACCATCCAGTCCTGTAACAATGCCATAAGATATTAAGAGGCTTCTGATCTGATTAGGTGTTCAGTTAGCCTCAAACTTAAAATTAAAAAAAAACGTATCATATAATCGTAAAGCCGGTTTGAGGGTACGACCCGACAACTACGATAGATATACAGTTTTATTCAAAGAATCTACAAATAGGCAACCAATACACAATAATAATCATAATAAATATAAATTTCAATGCTTACAGACATGACACAACATATGAAGAAAATACAATAAATTATTTGAAATTCATACATTATAAAAATATGAGATACATTGATTTGTACATGTGATAAAATCAATGAAATTAAGGGTAAAATTTCAATCAATATTGATCTGAGTTGCAGGAACAGAATCCAGAATGTCTTTCAAATAGGTTTTGAATTTTATGTAATTAATGTGTCTTAGTTCACTAGGAAGATTATTGTTAAGACGGAATGTGTAGCGGCCAAGTGGTGAATGCAACCCACTTGAAACTATGATACAAACTGGATATAATGCTCGAAATTTATAGTCATGAAAATTTAATGACGTACCTTGACCAGTTTTTGATTAATTGAGCAGAACATTCCGTTGAAATACTCGACGCTATTCGCTTTGTTTCGCGCACTGTTCAGTTTGCTAACTATCTGGCCGATTATAGAGAGAAATACACTGGAGCGTCCAAAGAGTTCTAGAACTCTTTGGGAGCGTATGTGCCGTGGAAGTAGTGAATTTACTAACTGCGAGTTTTGAGCCTGAATTGGGAAATTTGACGCTATGCTCGATTCTAGGGGAGTAATTTAGCAGGAAAATCGATCAGCTGTTTGTTTTGTACATTTTGAGTATTTCTTCTCATTCCGTCTCAACCCTTCAGGCATATGACCGACCTCATAGTATATATAACAAATCGACGTGCTTACATCTCTTTGTAATTGGGTTGAATGAGTTTTATGATTTTGATAGGCACTTGTTACATGTATCATATTCATGGGATGTACTTCTTTGGAGACAATTTTTTTTAACTGATAAGGGACATTCTAATATATAAATGATGTTAAGGTAAGTATCCTATACTTCATGAAACATGATTTACAACTGTCTCAGTTTTAAGTTAAAAATAAAACATCTTTTCTCAAGGACTTGTATTCTATTGATATATATTGAGTTACCCCAGAGAATTATAGCAGATTTCATGATGGAATGAAGGCATGATATGCTTTCACACTAGTTTCAATTGATTCATTATTCCTCTCGAAGTCTTGGTAACTCAAAGTCCCTAGCTTGGGAGCTAAACAATCTATATGCAATTTTGAAGACTTGCTGAAATCCAAAATGAGTATCTAGGAAACACTATTCTATAAGGTAAGGCGATTTCGTTGTTTAACAGTCTAATGATAAGAAGAGCGAAATTGAACAATTTGTTTATCGTTCATGTTCAAGTTAATGCATTTTCTTTTAACCAGTTATCCAATCTGAGGTGTGAATAGTTTCATTTTCAAGATTATCTATATTACGGGAAGATATGGCTACTGCAGGGACATAAGGGAAGGAATTGAGTTCATCATTTATAATCTTGAGTAAGTCATTTACATGAACGATGTAGAGTAGAGGACCTAGGAAAGAACCTTGAGGCACCCCTTGTAATATTTTTTGGATTTTGGATAATTTGAATATATTTATTGTTTATTCTTCCATGGAGTACAAGTCTATTGCTGTCGTTGATTGAGATAGGAAGTCATTAAGTTAAATACATTTCTCCTTATCCCCATCCTGCATAACTTCTCCAACAATATTTCATCGTTAACAGCATCAAATTTTTTGGAGAAGTCCAGAAATATGGCACTTGTTACATGTTTATTGTTCAGCGAGTTTTTGTAGTAGTTGGTATAGAACGTTCTGTGGATCTACCCTCAATGGAATCATTTTCTTAGAGAGATACAAAATTATTATTGATAACTATGTTTTGGAGAGATTATTCAACATGGAAATGGTTCCATAGTTATTGATATCACTTTTATCACCTTTTTTGATTTTAAACTTAACCATTGATTTTTTTTGATCTTCTGGATAAATCGTTACTGAATCGATAAGATGCTGCAAAGGTTTCACAATGAAATGCTTAACGACTTTTATGTTAAGCAGATACCAGTAATAGTCTACGAGGTACAGCGATATGGTGGACCTGAATGAATACACCTTGGCACTATTGTTTATTGGGGGAGAAAGATTCATTGTAGAATAGCTCTGTCAGGCGTTTACAAGCTACATCCACCACAAATATTACTATTCTTTATTGCACGAATACTTTTCCGAAGTTGTTGTATATTGAAAAGCATGTAAACTTATACATTTGCACCTAGTGCCAACGCTTTTTATAGTGGCAATATCTTGGAGCTGGTCAGTTGATTTAGTAGGCTGAATGGCATGCATGAACACAGTTTCTAACCTGGTGGAAAATGTTTGTTATTGTTACCACTTTTTGAAAAAACATATGCCAATAAACTTTTTGACCACTATACGACTAAAACAGGTGCATTGTGACAAAATAACTTGGCACCGTGTCAAATACGTTGATTTGTTGGCAAAGAATTACCAATGCGAGTGTTAATGTTCTTTTCCTAATACAACCCCGAAAACCTCCCTCACAAAAAATCAATAATTTTGATATTCACCGCTGTCGGAGTCTAAATAATTGTGTAATTTATAATAATATTTATTTAATTATCTACCTATTTCATATGTATGCTTTATTTCCACCCTCTACCTATATACATACCAACATACCGTTATAATAAAAATAATGTCATTTTCGGTAGATTATGCGTATACTGTATTTATCAGGGGTAAGCTCATAGGGGTTGACTTACGGGTGGAATCAATAAATTTAGAATTAAAATGGGGGTAGAGGGTAGGAATGAAGGATACATATGAAACAGGTAGATAATTAAATAAATATTATGATAAATTACGCAATTATTTAGACTCCGACAGAGGTTGAATATCAAAATCACTGATTTTTTTGTGGGTGAGGTTTTCGGGGTTGAGGGAGGGGTTGTATTGGGAGAAAACATTGGTGCTCATATTAGTTATTCTTTGACAATAAATTAACGTATTTGACATGGTGCCAACGTATTTTGTCGGAATGCATCCGTTTTAGCAGTAAAGTAATCAAAAAGTCCATTTTTGGTACAAATAATGGTCAATTACTCGGAAATGCCCGATAAAAAACCTTGCCATGTGTTTTTTCAAGAACACTGTGTTCGTGCAAGCCATTTTACCTACTAAATTAACTGGCCAGCTCCAAGAAATTGCCTCTATAAATAACCTTGGTACTAGGTGTAAATGTATACGAATGACATGTTTTTCAATAAGCAACAACTCCTAAAAAGTGTTCGTGCAATAGAAAAGTCTAAAATTTGAGGAGCTGAGTTTGGAAACACCTGACAATACACGCTTCGGCATGTGAGAGCTATTGTACATGGAACGTTTCTCCACCAATATGTAGTAATGCCAAGGTGTATTTATTCAGGCTCGCCAAATCACTCCACCTCCTAGTCTATACGCTCACCTTAGGCATTGCTTATTAATCAATGTTTTAGGATAGCGATTGAGCAAAAACAGTAAATAATAGGTATTATAATTTTGGTTGAAACTTTAAAATAATTCGGCAGTATTTAAGTTATATATAAGTTGTCGGGAAACATCAATGTCTAAAATGGGATTTCTTTGAACAAACGTATCAAGCACAAGGCGTCCTTATTTCCCCTCTCAATGACGTGGGTATTTTCAATTGCGTTAATGCGATAAGGACGCATTGTGCTTGATACAATTAGTTTTAAGAAATCTCATTTTAGATATTGATACATCTTCTGATAATGGTCGTGAGTACTAAACGTACGTAAAGACGAAAACATTAAGCAACATAAGTGTGAGCTATTTCCCGAGAATTTGTATATAACTCAAATCTCGGTCAAGAATCATTATCAAGTAATCTTTATGCAGAGGTTTATACCAGATATTGTGCTTACCTGATTAAGTTATGGAGACTGTGGTTGGTAAAACAATTTGATATTATTATGAAATCAATTATACCGTAGCCTGCAACTGTGTTCAGTATTCTAAACACTTATATCGACAACTTGGCATCTTTCGTAGAACTGAAACAAACAGAAGAAGAGGAGACACTTGTATTTTGGGTATACATCACACCACACACACCATACATGACTGATCTGCTCACTACCAGTCTAGTGCATTATTATGGTACATATGAATGAAGTCCAGAGTAAATCGGTCCATATGGAATTCGAAATATGTCAGGGTAAGTGGTCAATTTTGATCAATATGAATAACCTCTCAGCTATTGAATTTTCTGCCAGTTTGAGATTACTTAAAATGGCAAATTGATTCCCAAAATACGTATTTGGGTAGCTGAATTGTATTGCGGTTTCTGGTATATTTGATTGTATGATTATACTTTGTTAGGTCAAAACATACATTTTGTCGTTATGTACAACTTCAGTTCTTCTTAACTGCTGAGACCACCCGTACATTTTAACTGTTGATTACCTTCTTCTGATGAATTCAGTATAATAGTCGATTAACGTGTGAATTTTATCATAAGTAAACTGTCTTGTGCCTTGTTCTCTGTTATAAAAATGACCGGATACATCAATCGTGATTACGTATTAAGAATATAAATCCAATTGTTTTACTATTTTATTGTTGAAGAATAACCAGTTAAAAATTTAATAGTGGACTATAAATCCCTATTCAATACATTATAAATTTATTTGGGGTATTGATAATTATCGTGCACATATACATCACGTCATCGATACACATCCTGAATATAACGAGCAAATTGAAACAGTAACTGATTTATTCACATGTCATAATCTTACGTACCTCAAATAGAATTGATAGTAGCATGTCCGTTCTGTCAATTATTTGCAATAATCAAGTATGCAAAAGTCTTAAGACTTACATATGTTTTGATTCGTAGAAGATAGAGAGAGAACAAACAACACATAAAAATCAACTTTGATCAATCGATCACTGACTTAACTCACTCACACTCAGCAAAATAGTTTTCGGGTACCTCTGCGGGTCTAACAAGGGCGTAGCCAGGATCAAATTCAAACATAGTTTGAAATTTGACTTATACAAATGAAATATTTATGAACAGAAAAGAAACCGTAGAATGTGATTAACTATATTAAAACAAGACATCTACGCTTTTTCAGCAAATCTGCTCTAAACCTCGTCTTCTAATTTTTTCTTTCTTTCTCTATCTAATTTCCGGTGTACACTTAGCATGCACAAACCACTTATTCGATTCTCGATGATTCTGGTTTTTAGTCTTCATAGAGTACTAAAAGAGCGTTCTAAGGTACATGTTGTGCATGGTGATGCTATTGGGATGTGTAGAGCAGTTTCAGCTGCTAGAAAAAAACTATCCGCTTCCTTTACCATCTCTGCAAAATCCAGTTTTTTCTTTTATAATTTTTTTGTTTCCCGAAAACTTACAACATAATTCCGCCTCATCGTTGAGCCTATTCAAATTATAGAAATCTGAAAATCGTTTAATCTGCCTTTCGAATTTCTTGAATGACAAGACCAGCATAATGAATGGATATAATGACAATAATGCGAAAGCTGGTAGGTTTTCTTGAGAAAAACTTTGCTCCAAAGATGTTATTTGGGAGTCCAAATAAGGTATTAGCAAAGCTCTTTTTCAGGACTCTGCGGGCTTAGTTGCTGGAATGTTCGCAACATTTTGCTGTCCCCCCACTATCCTTGGTAATTGTAAAACTCGATTTCAAAGTTTTCAGCATGTATGTTGGCCTCAACTAAGATTGCGTTCATGGTTTCTCCTGCAGGTTCACGATGATGTTTTATTATAGTTAATACTCTTTTGATGTGATTTGCTGGACTGTAGTAGATCTAATCTTTCTGATTGTAGGATATTGGTTACAGGTTCAAAAAGCACAGAATAATTTGCAACTAAGCTCACAAAAATAATGAATAATGGACTTGTCGAAGCACTATAAGGCATAAATGTTCCCTTTTTAGTCGAAGCTACCTTTCATTAGTTTTGAAGGCCTTCAAGGATACTCCTGAAATTGTTATTAAATACAACAATACTTTTGTATTTCTGACACAACCGTGCCTCCTCACCATGTAAAAGAATATTGGGCGCATACTTCCTTCTCAAAACTGATCCATGGAAAAAATTAAGTATATCCTTCACAGTAGACATCATGTTCCGTATTTGTGTCATTGAAGACTAAATTTATTATGTGGCTGGCCCAATGGAAGTACAGAATTTTCTTTGTATAGTTCCCTTAATATTTATCGAATACCAACTTCATTTCCTGCCATGGTAGAATACCCATCGTATTTATGTGAATCGAGGTCAGCATGTATCACCATCACTTCTTGTCAAACAATTGAATAGCAATTGAAATCTGATCCTATCCTGCTATTATGTCACTCGATTCATATGCTAATGTGCTATATTAACAATCAGTTTGCTCCACGACGTTACTTATCTTATCTTGTATAACAGCTCCACATGAACAAATCGGTTGGTTTTGTATTTGTAGGGACATGTGTTTTAAATTTTTCTTGACTTTTACGAATGGTTTTTCATAGCTTGGATCACCCGCATCAATTCTGAATTATAGTGAATTTTCAAAAACACTCCCCTCAAGTTTTTTTCATTATGCAAGCCAAGGGGTATAATCTTGCAGCCATTTGTACGTGAATTCACGCCTCGAATGAGTAGCATCAGCATCTGAAAAAAAATCGTAGTTTTCTGGAGGTGTCCCAGCGGCGTTTCAAAATATCCATATTTTGAGATGTTCTCATAAGAGAAAATCGGCCGACCCATATACTGAGATCATAAATACAGTAGCTTTCTAGTTAGCCTGGTCATTCGATGATGATGATGATCCAGCTTGACATACTGACATTAATACTCTTTCCTTTCACTCCTCACTCCCACTTTAACTGAGACCACTGAAAATAAACAAAAAACGTTCACACAAGAATCAAGATTAAAAAATATTCTGCCGATTCAACGCAATGTTTTTAATTATATGTTTTTAAAGGCATTTGGATCTGCTCCTTTGAATTCTGAAACACCTACAGTTTCTTTTAGTTTTAATTTTATTCTGTCATTTCATCTATATAATAAAAAATATACTTTTCTCAGCTCACCTCCAAAATGTTTTCTAATATCCATGTCACTTGCAATTTCAAATTCAATATATTCAGACATCTAGAAGAAACACGATTCCTTCGAGTCGTTTGATATTTCAAAGTTGACGTTACGTTATGGAATCGCGGGTTCATCAGGAAATATCAGGATGTGAATGAAAACCTGAAATTTCAGCTTCGGCAGTGACTCTATCTAGGCAATGTTGGCTCCAGTATCGATATCATCGCAACTCTGCACCGAATATGAGCAGATATAGAAACTTAAATTATAATATAAGTATTACAATAAAGTAAGAAATATATCTAACTGTATTTTTCCAATGTTCATCATAAGCGTTTCAGGAATTATTTCTCACAGATTTAGTTGAGTGAAGCGGTCCTGTCTCACCTTGGCTAAGCCCTTGGTGCCAAATGTATTTTGTAGGAACAGAAAATATTTTGGAAATCGTTAAGTCGTGTTTTATTGAAATTTTATTCACAGGGCCGGATTTGAGGTGGTGGAGGCCCCTGTTTGGGGGCCCAAATTTGGTGGGGGCCCCTATATGTCAGAGGCTAAAATTTTTTTTCATTCAGTATACACCGACTGTATACTGAATGCAATTTTAATGCATTTTAAAACATTCTTGTAATAAAAAATTTGGACAATATATATATATATATATATATATATATATATATATATATATTATTTAATGTACATAAATATCAATAACTTTACACAAGTATTTTTCGAGTTTTCCTAGCCGCGAAATCGTCAATGACATCGTCAAAATTCAAGGATCTCAAAATATCTCTGTTGCTGCTAAAAATCGCGAGATCGTTAAGACGTTGTTGAGTCATTGCCATTCGCAATCTGTTTTTCAACAATTTTAATTTTGAAAATGATCTTTCCTCTGAACAATTCGTGATCATTAAAACGTGATACATTTTTAATATAGTTTCAACATTAGGAAAAGCAGCTGTTTTTCAATGATTAACGAATACATACAATGTTCGCGACTTAAGTATTGGTCTTTGTTCACAGCAAACTGTCTGTAAAATTCGTCAAATTGTATTAGCTCGACCCCCAAGATTTTCATCAACATCGTCTTTGTAAATCCCAGCCAAAAGCCGTGCTTGTTTACGCAAATCATCGGGACTCAAATCCTCGAGTTCAGCCAGAAATCCGAAACGCGTAAGCACTAGTTCATACGCCGCAAGCCGTTGATCCAATGATGTCAACAACTGGTCGATTACAGGGAGGTAGTTTTCAACGACAAATTTCTGCGATGGTGACAGGTCCACTTCTGGCGCGTGCCCGTAGTCCAGTGGAATCAAGCCGAGATTTCGGCGCCGTGTCCTCGAGGTCTCGTACTCTGACGTTCCAGTTCGTTCTTTTCCTGCTTCTTCGTAGAACGCAAAGTTGTCGCGTTCTTTCTCAATGAAAACTTTCAGTGACTTCAGAGCTGCAACTGCCGAATTTAAGGCGAGCTTGGAATTTTGAAACAGTTTGCTTGTCGCGTTAACTCTGTTTAAAATGTCATTCCAGAAGAGAGCATAGATGCCAGTTTCAAATTTGCACATTTGCTTATGCAAGCCTTGATACTCGACTCGGGTTTTCGAATGTTGCTCATCATCTTTGGACATTAACAAGAGTGTTTGTTTTATGTCTGCATATCCGAGCACCAAAGCTTTAGTAGCATCTGCACGACAAGACCATCGGGTACTATTCACTCGAGTTGGGACATGTATGTGACGTTTCTCTGTGTCGTAGTGAGATGTTTGGAGTTGCTCTGTAAGTTTCTTCTAACGACTTGTAGAGCTCGTGAAAAATACGTAAGCTTCTTCCAAAAAGTTGAAAAACCGCACTGCCTCAACACAACATTCTGCAGCATCTTTGCCGACGAGGTTCAGGGAATGTGCAGCACAAGGAATCCAATCAGCCAATCCGTTGTCCGCCTTCACAAGAGCTTGAAGACCGTTGTATTTCCCACTCATGGCAGACGCGTTGTCGTAAGAAATCTGTAAATGCAAATGTTGCACTAAATGACGCAAAAAGATGATACTATTCATTATTGATTATCAATATTCACATCAATACTATTGATAACGATACTATTGATTACTATATTGAATAATTATTGTCATATGATTTCTGTAATGAGCAAAAATTTTTTTCTTCACTTGATCTTTGGTGGGGCCCCCTTGGTGGTGGAGGCCTCTGGGCCATGGCTCACCCGGCCCACCCCTAAATCCGGCCCTGTTTATTCAAATGGTCAACATAATGTATTTTACAAATTTATGTTTCACACTAACATCTGCTCTCAAGTTTACTTCCGAAATTATTCACACTAATATAATTTCGTTCTATGATGACACACCTGCTGTCACATGAACTATCAAAATTTGTCAGAGAGTACAAACATAAATATATGTCACAAATAATATGCTTGTGATATATATTTGAAACCAGGAAAACACTGTTGTTTTCATGGCTCAATAAAATACTGAAATTCAATTTGAAAAACTGAAAATAAATGTCAGAAAAACCATTTGAAACGGGACAACCGCGTAAATAACAATACAGTCGCTTTATAGCGATTTGAAAAGTTTCATATACATACAGACACACACAGACTTGTGTCGGGTTCGCTGGGTCCCGCATCGAGTGCCTCCCCAGGTGGTGGCTAGGGGATGCTCTGCAGAAATGCAGGATACCTAGAAAATGAAAGTCTTCGGAATGAACCTAAATACAGCTAAGGGAAGTAGCACCGAAATAAAACCAAACCTGACGAATTTCAACAATGGAAAGAACCTTCCGCTGCAGAGGAGGGATACCTTAGAAATGGTGCCCTTCGGGAGTAAGCAAACGGGCCTCCCAGGCGTCATTATCCGACGACCGCAGTGCCGAAGTGGTGGACAGCTTGACCGCTTCAGTGTTTACTGTTTCGAAGCGGAAGGGAACCTGGGGAACAAGGAGGTTAACCCAATGGAGGAGAGAAGGCAACTCTTGCAGAAGCTAGGGGAAAACCGAAGAGCACAATGGCTACGGCGATATCAAATACATGGTTAGCACACTTCGTACGCTGTATGATAATTACGCCGACATGGAGGAGCCGCTAATCGGAGAAACATCAAAGACAACAGTGGCTGATACTCAGACTTCGCCTTGTTTGCGATCTAACGGCAGGAGTGAGTACCTGAAGACGAAACCAAGTGAGCCTCTAGAGAAGCCTGACAAGAAGCGGGTAAAGTCGAAACGGAGGCGAAATGAATTACCATTAGGAGAACTTCCGGTAGCGAACATAGCAGCTGCAACACCAAGTGGAAGCGTCGTGCTGCTGATAGCCTGGCAGCTGGTGATGAGGAAAAGGTCGAAACGGTCGAAACTAGCATCACGCCCGACGTGATAATGAAGAAAGAAGGTCCCTCTTACGCCGATATGCAGAGACGTGTGAAGAACGATTCATCCCTAAAGAAGGTGGTGATACAAAGATGAGAAGAAACGCGACCGGTAATCTGCTCCTGGAGCTGAGAATAACCGCGTGAGACACCGAGATGTTTTCCTTGAGACCTTTTCGCACGGAGTTTTTCAATGTCGTTGGAAGCAGCAGAAGTTAGTCCTTCTTCCAAAGGGCAACAAGCCTCCGGACGATACATCATCCTACCGACCAATTAGCTTATTGGACACAGCAGCAGATGTGATCGAGAGGATTATTAGCAGCCGGATAGAGGAATTCAGTAGGCTGCGGTTTGACGAACCTCTGCATGTGGTGAGCACGAGAGCAGTGGCTAACGCTCTGCCAGAATTATGCCCAAGATTGGAGGACCTACTCACAGTCGCAGGAGGCTACTCTCCAGCATCATCAGCTCCACGATGATGTACGCAGACCTATTCTGGGTATCCGCCGCGTCGGTGGCATCGTACGTGTGCCAATTAACATCGGTGTACCATAGGTGTGCCCTACAAGTGACGCGCACATATTGTACGGTCTCGTACGATGCCGTATGTGTTATCGCCTACATGCCACCAATCCGTCTGATGGCGGAGGAAAGAGCGGAGATCTACATGCGTAGGCGTGAAGTTGGAGATACCGAAAGACGCACCATTACCCAGAATGCGAGGATAGCCATTTCAGCACAATGGCAACGCCTCTGGAATGCTGCAACTAAGGGGTGATGGACTCATCGCTTCATCCCAGATGTAGTTGCATGGACCAGTAGGATGCACGGAGAGGTAGATCACTACCTCGTGCAGCTGCTAACAGGGTATGGGTGCTTAAGGGCGTATCTGCACTGTTTTCTATTGTGCCATTGTCCGCGTTTGAACGGACCGCGCAAGATGCTGCAAGGAAATCTACAGCAGCAGTTGTTGCTGGAGAATACCGTTGAGGAGATGCTTGAGTCACAGACCACCTGGAATGCGGTTTCTGATTTTGCGGCCACCGTATGAAGAACCAGGGAAGGGCGCATAACAACCATTTGTACCTCGCGAAGTATTGGCCCCGCGGGATGCTGAGACGTAGCTGAAGTTGACGTAAATTTTGAGAGGAATTTGGTGTAATATTTTGTACTTTAGAACTCTGCAAGGCTTGTTGATAATAATTTTCCGAATAAGGATTCTGAATTGAATCTCATCTCATCACATTTTAGAATATTGTCTACCTAGCATAAAGATGTTTCCGTACATTGTGAATAGTAAAATAATCTCTTGAGTCCGTTATTCGTACGAAGGATTTGTATTAATGGAGTATCACAAGCTCACTCTAATCCTTGTAATAGCTGTTATTCGCAGGCTATGGTCACAGGAACAGCTTATATCCATAGAAACATGTCATCGCCCAAGTTTCAAGACATAAGGCACGTGTAGAAACGATTGAATAAAGAAAGAGGGGAAGAAGCAGATGCACTAACTTGTATAGGTAAGGAATCTTGGTAATTAGTGATCTGACAGCTCTAGATGTCCTAGAACTAACGTATTGGGTTATTATAAGTTTGTAATTGTGTCTCTTCCTTCTTAATATTATATCGACTAAACAATTACATATCTTTCAGTTAAAATCAAAGCTTTTACTTGTATCTTCAAGCTTGATTCTCTACCGAATTATTTCAATATATGCAGGATATACCTACCTAGTATAAACCAGATATGTTCAAGTTAGTGTAAGTAGATTTTTTAACAATGGTTCACTTCGTGATCGCAATAATGAAGTCATGTCATGTATAAATTATACATGAAAATGAATTGCAAAAAAGAAAAAAACGTAATAATAAATGTAGTTAATAAAGTAAGAATAAAAATAAATAATAATATATAATAAACGTGGAATAAATGGTAATTGCAAAAATTCAGAAATTAGTATATATATATATACTTTTTTTACATCAATACCTGGTCAGGGCTGCTACGCTGTCCGACAACATCGCATTAATCGCACCAGAAAAGCCAAATCAGTAAGCCGGAGCTACTCTGTTTATTAGTGTTTTCATGTAATTTAGAAAATATCATTAATGAAATGCGTCTGCAGCCGACTTGTGTTTTGAAATCCAATCACAACTACAGAGATTATTGGATCAGATGTATGTGATAGAGTGCTAGTAAAACCGATAGCTGTCGGAATTTAGAAACCTTCGAATACTCACAGCTATTTCCTGCGTACTCATATGTACACAACAACAAGAATTTGTTCACTTTGGTGGCAACATAACACATTCACAGCACACGTATGAGACACAAGCTGTCAGTGCCATACCACCGAGTCTGCAGATCGCAAAACTCCGAAAACTACTGGTGTCTAAAATTCTACAACAAGCTCCATGAAAACGCATTTGCACTTCTCTCAATTCAATAAATATGTAAAAAAATTCTTGATAATCAATTGTTTTTATTCTATTGGTGAATTCATAAATTGTGAAATAACTGTTTTATGTTGTATTAGTTATTCATTTTAATTATATGTCTGTTTGTGCTGTTTTCTTCATGATAAAGTTTCAAAACTGTCTTAAATATTCTGTTATTAAGATATATATACCAGTATCTTATACTGGTATTAACCTATGAAATGGTTGTGTAATTAATCCTGTAATAAATTCTATTTCTATGGAATGGTCTGTCACGAAATTTATTTGACTGTGAATGTATCAACTGTTTGACATGTAAATGTGAAACGTCTTGTCGAGGGGTTGTGTTGTTTGTCATAGACAGTATCAACTGTGAAAGTGATCCATTATCAATTGGAACATTCATGTAATTGTACGTGATTATATTAGGCGTCAAAAACGTCAAAATATATCGAATTTCTTTTACCCTGTTTGGAATTGAGTTGAGAAAAATCCGTTTTCGGCTGGCAGGTTCGCCGTCGTCTGTCAAATTCCAAGTTCGTGGTTCGGAGAATTCGTGATGGGTGAGTCGTGAGTGAATTAGACAGTCAGGGGCATTTACTATTTATACAGTTTTGAATTATTGCGATCGCCTGAATGAAGTGATCGATATTTCAGATTGAAGGTATTTGTTAAAGTTTTAATACACAATTCAATATGATTGTCAATCACTATACTTATATATAAAAATCCTCAGGAAATAGGTCACATTAACACTCTGTTTTGAATTTCCGTCTTTACGTACTTTTCGGTCTCACGACCATCATCAGAAGACTCATTATGTCTAAAACTTGATTACTTGAAACTAATTGTATTACACAAAGCGTCCAAATCGCACCAATTTCAATTAAAATGCCCACGTCGCCGAAACGAACAGAAACACGATTAAACGAAATTGTAAACCTCAATGCTCAATAATCGGTAATTATTATAAAATATCTATTTTGGAGATGATTCACATGAAACGTGACTCCAAATCTGTAAATCATAGGACAAATACACGAAATCTAAGTCATATCTATACAAATTTGATCAAATAATATCTCTTGCAAATTCCTATATGCCTCGTTATAATGTTAATAGTATATATTTAGGTAGAATGTCAAGTATACCTCCTGTCACGACAAAACCTTTTCCTATTAGCTCGTAAATCTAACATCTGGTTTGAAAGTGTATACTTAGAAATCAAATTTTATTTGTCTCGTCTCAGTCGATCACTTACTGTGTTGACATGAGTACGCTTTTATTAGGAAATCTTCTTAGCAGTGGATTTTTGATAATTTTACTATAGCATTGAGGTTTACAATTTCGTTTAATCGTGTTTCTGTTCGTTTCGGCGTCGTGGGCATTTAAATTGAAATTGGTGCGATTTGGACCCTTTGTGTAATACAATTAGTTTTAAGTAATCAAGTTTTAGACATAATAAGTCTTCTGATGATGGTCTTGAGACCGAAACGTCCGTAAAGACGAAAATTTAAAACAGAGTGTAAATGTGACCTATTTCCCGAGAATTTTTATATACAATTCATACTGGGTCAAGAATCTTTATTAATCACTATACTTGGAGTAAAGGGACGATTGCATAATCGGCCTGAAAAAATAAGGATTCTTGCGGAAATATCCGTATTGAACCTTTCTTAATCCTTCACTATTTTTGAGATTATGTCTGAAAATTTACAAATCGCTTCAAAGTGGTGAAAATAGAAAATGTATTGTTTTCGGGCGCAGAAGCGTCCTTGCAAATGGTACTTTTGACATACTCTACAATTTTTCGAATGCAACCTATACTACGTTTTTTAACGTTATGACAACTGTGTTTTTCTGGTTTTAAATATATGACAATCATATAATTAACTTGCAAAATTGTCTGAAATTGATATTTAAAATTCAAAAAAATTACATTTTTGTGTTCCTCGCCATAGAGATAATCCTGAAATCTATAGTTACTTCATAATGACGTTAGAATATATTAATTACTCTGTGTAGAAGTAAGGCCTGTTAAATCAATGATCTAAAACACATATGTTGTAAATTCAAATAAACTTCCATTACATAAGGTATAATTTTTACCTTTGATTCATTATGTTCGTTATAAATTGCGATTATATATTTAACCCGCAGAAGTGTCCGAAAGCATGAAATTAGGCTAACAAAGGGAAAGTGAGGAAAGTTAGTGATCTACGTATCATTTAATCACTTACACTTACACTTGTAGTGTGGAGTACATATCAGATACTTAGTCATGTTTAGTATAAACATAAGGTTTCATTCAGGCACTACTGGTATCTGACATAACAGTATTAGTATTATTATTTTTGTTATTAAATTTATTAAGAATAGAGTTGAGGGTAATATACTATATGACTGAATAAATATAATAACAATTATAAAAGCTAAGAAGCGCAAATTGAAGAAAATATTACGATACATGAAAACAACATCAGCAATAAGAAAAATGGATTTATAATATAATCTTCACCTAATCTAATGTCCATTTTGCATACTGCATAAATTACAGAATGGGAGTGAACCGGGTCAAGAAGACAAACATGAAGCTTGAACTAACATTAGTTTGCGACATTTCATCAAAGTTGATGAGCAAATGTTAACAAGAACTTTCCGAATCATTTTCCCCGTCGAAAAAATTTGAATTCTATGCTAATCTCGTAAACATTTAATGTGTATTAGAATATCGCCGACCGATGTGTGCAAGAGCATAATAAAATTGATATACGGAGTGACCCAGAGTTCCGAGAAACTCCAATAGCTCCGTTGCTATTGGATATATTGCCAAGCGTTTTTTTATGAAATAGATACACAAGCAGAGCATAATTAGGAAATGTTTGCATTCATATACATTCATGATCTTTATTAAAAAACAAACCAAATTTATGTTTTTTCAATGGTACACCTTATACTGTGATCATTATTTCGAAAGCCCTCATTAATTTGAGGAGAATGATATACATAACATTGGTCTCTTGTTAACCGTATCCGAATTATTACACATTTTAGAATCAAAAGGTGTCTACTTTAAGGAATCACTCTGTGCTTACTGATCGAAATTAAACGGCGATTCTTACGCGAGCAGTTTTTCAATATGGTGGAAAATTATCCATTGGCAGGAATTTCTCGAGAATGTGCAAAGTATACAGAGAGAACCATAACAGAACAAAACACAGCTTTCTTATTCTCTATGGAACATTCTGTATATTATTTCATTAGTCGAAAGGTCTTTCAATAAGCTTTCCAACGATGTAAGGTGAGTATGGTTGATAGTGAACAATCAGGCTGTTATCAAATAAAACAAACGAGTAACTAAACTTTCCATTAAAAACAATGCACAAATCAAGTGATTTACTGTCAACTTTGCAATCTGTCAGTTCTGAGTTCCATTTAGATTCATACAAGACTACTATTTTCTGAAATGAATTTCATGTGTCAAGAACTGATAAATATGGTGTAGAGTTTATTGAGAACCTGATAAAAATATTTTATTGGAAAGAAGAATTTACTATCAGAAATATACAGAAGCACGTATACCGCAAAGTGCCGCTTTTCAAAAAGTAAAAGACCGATTTGAAGCTACCGGGAACGTCGCATACACAAAAAGAGTATTGTTTGGTCGTAGAATACGCGATGATGAAGAATTAGAAGTCCTTTTGATGTTCGAAGAAAATTCAAAATTGAGTTCACGAGAAATTGATGCAGAAACTGGAATGTCGCAGAGCACTATTCATCGAATAGCATTAAAGCATAAGTTTCATCCGTATCACATCGAACTTCTTCAAGAACTGTACGGAGATGATTTTCAAAACCAAATCAACATCGAGCGAGTTCTCCGAGGTTATACTGAGAACATCAGGTTGATAACACTCCTGAGCATCTTGTTGTTGAATCTTGAGGCCACGTGCTTCTGCGTTGGCGTCCTGATGACTAATTGCGATTTCCGTGTATCTTCGTCTAATCCAAGAGCTTCAGCGTATGTTTGGGAGCCGAACTCCAAACATGTGAACAGTACTCCAGGACAGGTCGAACATCTGCTTTGTAGATTATGAGGAGCGGCTGGGATGTAAAGTTTCACTTGGCACGGAATTGAAAATCAGGATTTTGAGAAGTGGGTTTCACAATGGACCTCACATGATCATCCCATGAGAGGGTGCTGTTGGTGGCGATTCCGAGCATGGATATGGAAAAGTTCATAGGAATAGTTGAACCTGACATCATTGTATTAGGGATTGTGGGATCCGCCTTCATGGAGAGGATACAAGCTTGAGATTTGCTTGTATCAAATTCCACTGTCTCGCTTTTCTGGGCTCATTGGATGATATAGGGGCCCTAGATGGAAAAGCGGTTAAAAGTGTACCATCATCTGCAAAGCTGTGGACAAGACAGGGTCACCTCCATCAGATCGTTGATGAAGAGCAGAAACAAAACTGGTATCAAGACAGGTCTCTGCAGAATATCAGCGTTAACCATCACATGAAGTTATCTATATGAGGGGGAACTTGCTACTATGTGACAAGGTTGAGGCGGCAAACAATATGATGGAAGTTCACAAGAAGGAGAGACTAGGACAAATGCTTTGGAGATATTGAATGCTACAGCTGGAGATTCCCTACATTTTCCGATAGATTTCTGTCATACATGTGTCACGTAGGCAATCAGGTCTCCTGTTGATCTCTGCTGACGGAAGCCATATTGTCGATCATTCATGATTTCGGAGCTCTCTAGGTATTGGATGAACTCGATGTTGATTGCTATCTCCATCACTTTAGAGATGACAGATAATAGTGCAATAGTTCTGTAATTATTAGGAAGGGTCTTCTTTCATTTTTTTTAGAATTGGTTGAGCTTTAGCTATCTTCCAGCTGGAATGAAATGCACCAAGTTTATATGAAAGGGTGAACAACCTGCAGAAAACTGGTGCTAATTCTGGCGCACATAGTTGGGAGCGACAGGTGAAATTCCGTCTGGCTCCATTGTCTTTTTGGTATTGAGATCAACCAGAATGCGTTTGATTGTGCGCTCTCCGAAAGCAATTTCAGCTATCGATGATAGCAATATTAGGAGGGTTCTTTCCTTCTGCCTCCAAAGTGGAATTTGCTGCAAACATTTCAACAAGAAGTGCTTTCTTGTGGTGTATTAGCCAGTGTGCCATCATTTTCAGTTAGAAGAGGACATGAAACGGAAGTGAAATTCCTACCAATTACCTTGGCGAAAGTCCAAAATGAATGGGAGTCGTTCGGGCATTCGATAAGCTTTGATCTTATTGCGGCGTTATATGCCTTTTTAGAAGCGTTTATTATGCGACTGCAGATATTTCTGGTTTCAACATATTCTGTTCTGGTTTCCAGGCAAGGGTTTCCGCGCATACTACTGTATGCTCTTTGTTTAGAAATGATGCCCTAGAACAGATTTCATTGAATCATGGTTCACCAGTTTCTTAGCCGTTCTTTCGACACATTGCGTTGTGTCATCACATTACAAAACATATGCTCCTCCAAAGATTAAAACATGTGCCCAGTTGGCTGAGTTGTAATTTCAAACTGTGTATGGAGGTGTTGCATTGGTTCGTGGAGTGATGGGAACAGGTCATAGTGATGAGTGGAACGGTCACAGTCTCCCAATGGTGCACGGACTTTCACTTAATAGGGATCTGGATTAGTTGTTAGTGAGTAATAAGTCAAGCATATTGGCATGATGATAGTTGTTATCAGGGATCCGTGTTGATTCAATAATTAATTGCTCGAGACAATAGCCTGTAGTGCTGCGTCATCCGTCTTCTTTGAGTACTTGATCTAAGCGGAGTTGTGAACATTGAAATCCCCTATGATGATCATTTCCGCTGCTGCTGAATGAGATCAACTTTCATAGAAAGAAATTTCTTAGGTGATGAATGAAGAACAGATAAATTTTGTCTGTTGTTATCAAGCTTGAACCACATTGTATTGAATTCTTATCTAGGTGTCATCAGAGGTTATTTCTAGAATAAAAAAAAAACGTGTGGCACTCTTGGACTGCCGCGGTAAAGCTATTGCATAGCATTTTTATCAACTTATGCAATTATAATTATTTATTTATTTTTTATTTATGCATTATTTTTTTTCTTTTATATTAATTCCAGTTACATTTTTTGAGCGTGGTGACCGATAAGAAAACAATTTTTTTCTTTTATCGAATAAATGAGAAGTTAATATCGTTTAAAATATTTTTATTATCTTACAATATATGTAGGTTATTCAGGAATTTTTATCATTGAAACTATAGGTTTATGGTAACTGAAGAAAGAAACATAAGTTTGAGACTTGATATCCTCTAAATATCTGGAAAATACCGCGTCAATGGTGGTCCCATATTTTGTTGTGGATTCTTGTGGATCATTATTCATCTTCAAATTTAATTTTTCCGAAAGAAATGTTGTCAACCGCTCTGATTTTTTATCAGCGAAGTTGATGTTGAAATCGCCAGCCAAGATAAGTGGAAATTTATTACCATTTGTACCAAGTATTTTCGACCCTTCTTCAGTGTACTCCAGTAAAGTGCGATGAATAAAATGCTCTACCTTGTCCAATTTTGGATTCGGATAAATGTGAATTGCTACCATGACTATGTGTAGGCCATTTTTAAGTTTGCATAAGCACGCAGAAATATCTCCTACAAATGAGCGCCTAACATTAACATCGCTAACGTGTGCAATATTTATTTCAATATTCGGAGTCATAATATTAGTAACATTATTATTATTTTGGTAAATAGCTACCCCACCTTTTGGAACAGTATCTACAACAGTATATATACCTACATGTATACTTACGGGGCGCACATGCGGTGAGTGTGGCATTATAAAGATATGATAGATACCTATACACCTATATACTTTCTCACAAACAGCTGCTTACGTATTCGTCCGATTTCGGAGCAGTTCGTCTCGATCCGTGCGAGCTTCGTACAGTCGTACCATATACATACACGTTAAGCGAACGCTCGGCCGAACTACATGGTAGGCGGAGTGGGGGGTGTTAGGTTATTTTCGTTACGGAATTTCTTGATTCGGTCGCCGCGCTCAAAGCCCGCGATAAAAGCTATGCAATAGCTTGAAATTTTTGGGCCCATATTATAAACATTCGCTTTCCAAGAACGATCTGTACATCCCCAAAATATTTTCCCACGTGTTAACACCTTGAGTTTTGTAAATTTTACACTACTAATACTGGTGTTCCACGTTCACTTAAACGAACAAACATCTTTAATATATTATTCTCGAATGACCGTCGGAGAAGAACTAAGACATTTTTGACAAATCATAACAATTTGCTATGTCTATTCGATGCAATAGTTTCAACATATAATGCCTTGGTCAGAGTCGAATTTTGTTGCGTAATTTTTCAAAGCTACCTACCATGGGTACGAATTTAAGGTAGGATTATCGGTTGTTACCTACTCGGGGATGAATATAACCACACAACAAAAGGGCGGGATGAAAAGAAATAAAAATGTCTACTAACATTAATTCCATATTGTTTTTGAAGTGTATCGATTGAAAAAATCCGGATCAAACAGAGAATATATATAAAATGATATTCACGTCTGTGGATACTAACCCGTAATCCCTAAGGGCACATTTTAAACGTAACTAACATATTTTTGTCATGAACATATTATATTTATGTAGAAGTAGATACATCATAATAATGATGAGAACAGTTGTTAATGTTATTGCTTCCAATATGCTTCCTTACGGCGCCATTGCCAGCTTAGCGTCGTCGAGCGATCTTCGACCTCGACTTTAATTTTAACTCAGATATTTTGGTCATGAATAAATACTTTCATATAGATACATCATAATAATGATGGAAACAGTTATTGTTATGGCTTCCTAAACAAAAATCGTGACGCTTCTGACGAAAAAAGACTTGATTAATTACATATAGACGAGATTCACTGAAATCGTAAATATTCAACAGGATGACCACGCCGAAGCACGTGGCCCCGATTTCAACAACAGGATGCACATGTAAAAGCCGATCGGATACAAATCGCAAATTATGAATCCCTCGAATATTCGAAAAACGAGGAAATTACCTTTAACCTATGGATTTATATCTACATCGTGTTTGGACGTTCAATTACTATTATGTATGTCACTTATTGGTATGAAATATAATGTCTCAAATTAATCGTTGATTCGAATAATACTACAAAATATACTGTTAAAGTACTAAAGACCTTCTAGCTACCAACTAGCCATCGACAGAGTAAACAGTTTACTATGATGATGGGTATACTTGGTAGCTGAAAGATCCTTAGTAATTCAATTGTATTTCTAGTGGATGAGGGTCATTATTTCCTACCCATCTATATCGATCGCGCTTAAAACTAATTTCTCATAGACGTCACATGGTAACTTTAATTTCTCATAACTTTTTAACGGGGGGTCTGCGAAGGGTAAGTTGTTGTCAATAAATTTCACTCGAGTACTGAGGCGGTGATCGGATTAAAGTAACCTGGGGCCGATTCATTTACAAATGTTATGCTACCGTTGCCTGATTGATAAAGTTCACTTACCGGTCGAGAAGACGGTAAGAGAATTCATACATATTTTGTTTTTGGGAAACTTTCAATATTTTCGGTTGATGACCAGTAATTTCGTCCTCAGAGATCCAATTGAAATGGTATATTTTGGAACGTCAACTCAATTATTAAGCAATATTGTAGCTTTGGGGGATAGTTCACATGAAATCAGTAGAGAAGCAAGCCAAGTGAACAAGTAACTTGCCTTGAATTTTCTACTGCTAGTACCATAGCAAGTATCAGTTCAAAAGGAGACAAGCGTTTGAGGTGATAACTTTTTGGAAATATTACAGGAATAATTTAAACAGAAAATATTGTGGAACTAGAAACGGAAATATTTGGTTTATAGATATAGATAGATCTTTATTCCAAATAGGAAGAACCTAATATACAGTTCACAAATTTGGAAAATAACAATAAAAACTTATATATTATGAATTGTTCACTTATTCTTAAATATTTATGTACGCAAATATTCATTTGAATAATATTCGAACATTTCTCATGAAATTTTTCAAGCTATTTTTGAATTTTACAAGTAGACTAATATTTCTTAAAGATTCAGATAATTTGTTGAATTCCTGAAATCCTCTAAAGAATAATGAATTCATTGTACTCTTTCTGTTCATTCTTAAAGTATGAAAATCATTTCGATTTCTAGTTTCATAGGAATGAACATTATGCTGATAAACCAAATATTTCTGAAGATGTGAAGGAGCTAAGTTTAACATTTTAAATATGAAAACCATTGTAAGATAATGAAGACGTTCAGTAACAGAAAACCATTGCAAAGTTGTTTGTATACATAAACATGACAGAGGTATATCGAATTGATTTCAAAATAATTCGCATGCCCCGATTTTGCAATTTTTGTGATTGATTTTTCTTGTTGAAATTTAACGTAAATAATATGGAAGCACAGCGTTCAAAATGTGGCTAGATTATAGTGTTGTAGACAGTTGAGAGAGATTGAGCAATTCTGGGGAATAAATATGTTTTTTTTGATACTTTTTTGATGATAAATTCAAAATGATCATTGAAAGGTAGGGAATTATCTAACATGAAGCCCAAGTACTTCATTGTTGGCACAATTTATATTTGGTCATTATTTACATGCAAATTTATATTATTGATATTTAGCTTACGATATTCATATTTAGTCGTGATTATCATCCCTTTTGTTTTGGAGACATTCAATTTGAGTTTATTTACCCTCAAATATTTGGTGATATCTTTTAAGACTGTGTTAATTTTTTTTACAGCTAAGTCTAAGTTACAATCACTACAAGCTATCAGGATGTCATCTGCAAACTGATTCATGAATTAACCGTGTACATACAGGGTGACAGAAAAAAGTACCGTGCATAGTGTCAGGCGATAGATGACACTAAAATAAGGAAAAAAGTTCCTATTAACATATATGCTCAGACGCTTAGTTTTTGAGATACAGGGTTGAAGTTGAAACAAAAATTTCGTTTTTTGCAAAAATCTCCGGAATCGTTTATCGTACAGAAAACAGCTTTTGCAAGCATTTTCCAATCATAGTAAGCTTTGTTCTGTGCTAAAAAAAAATTTTTTTTAGTCTTGAATGGTGAAGTTTTTGAAGGGGTAGTGCATGTTTTTCTCTCCAACTTCTACGTCACTGGAAGAAATACGATTTTGAGACAACCGTTTGAACTGTCAATGTTTTCTACAGAAAAAAGGTACTCCTGGTTACAAGCTCTAAAGTTGACCGTTTTCGAGAAAAATCAACTTTTATGTTGAAAAGCATGGTCAATTTTTTGGTTTTGTTACCTGTTCTAACGTTTGAATAAATTTTGTTTAATTAGTAAGAATTTACCATGTTTTTCAACATAAAAGTTGATTTTTCTCGAAAACGGTCAACTTAAGAGCTTATGACCAAAAGTACCTTTTTTGTGTAGAAAACATTGGCAGTTTAAATAGTTGTCTAAAAATTGTTTTTTTTCCAGTGGCGTAGAAGTTGGGCTGAAAAACACACACTACCCTTTCAAAATCTTCACCAATCATGACTAAAAAAAAAAGTTTTATCGCACGGAACATAGCTTACTATGAGTAAAAAATGCTTGCAAAAGCTATTTTCTGTACGATGAACGGTTCCGGAAATATTTGCAAAAAACGAAATTTTTGTTTCAACTTCAACACCACCCTGTACCTCAAAAACTAAGCGTCTGAGCATATATGTTAATAGGAACTTTTTTCTTATTTTAGTGTCATCTATCGCCTGACACTATGCACGGTACTTTTTTCTATGTCACCCTGTATATGACTATATTGTTTAAATAAAGAATAAACAGTGACGACGGCACCTTGAGGAACACCCCTATCATTACTGATTCCAGATGATAGACACTTATTAAATGTACTGTTTGTTTTCGATCCTAAATACTGTCGCGAATACCATATTGAACTAAATTAGCCTTACAGAATGCTTCGGTCGAAGGTATCAAATCCAAGAACCCACTTACGACATATTTGTCTACATTTTCTTTAAATTTACATAGTGTGACTTGTAGTGACGATTCACAAGGAAATTTTTTTCGAATTCCAGATTGGTTGTTCAATAATAAGTTATTGTTTTCAATGTGATTCAATAATTGTTCATAGATTTGTTAAAAAAAAACTGTCCCACATTTCTTCAAGGTCCTCCAGAAATTTGGCATCTGAGCTCGATGGTGAGTGGTAAAGGCACCCGACCTACCATGTTGCGTATGAAACATGAATTCTCATAACACGACACTAGTAGTTTTTTTCTAGCACAAATGTTTTAAAGAAAGAAAAACGGATATCATTTTTCACATATATAAGAACTTCTCCCGTGTGTCTATTTGAAGAGTCATACCGAATACAATTATAAATGACAATATTTATTTCAACATCTTCAACGTCTCTTGTTGTTCTAGTTTCACTGGATACCTAAAATAATTTTCGATTTGTAACAACTTAAGCTATACTGAATGATATCTCGATTTCTTATTACACTCTGGGCATTCAGATAGATAATGTCTGATTTTAGTAGTAATTAGGCTGTACTACTAGTTTTTTCATTTACATAAGATTGTTTATTTACAATAGTTGGTTTGTTATTTATATATTTGATTGTCTCATTTGTCTCACCTCTATCAATGAGTTCTTGAAGATTGGCTTTCACTTTCAGGAAGAAATCACGTTGTGATTTTGTTTGATCACTATAAATTCTTATACTTGAAATTTTGGAGGTAATGACATCTTTGTTTCTCAGTACGTATCTAGCATTTTCCAATGAGTTCAAAATTACCTTAGTTGGTCTTGTTCTATTCGGCAGAAATTTCCCTAGTCTGAATGATTTTATTCCATTTTTATTTATGGGGAAGTCTTCCAAGATTTTCTGAACATTTACATTATCCTCATGAATACGCTCCTGATCGTAATTTGTTTTAGCTTAATTTACATTGAATATGATAAGATTAGAGGTGCGATTTTGTGTATCAATTATTTCAGATATCACATCCTCTCTATCACTGATGACAGGAGTTTGTTGTATTCTGTAACGTTTTCTTCAATGCTTCTATCTGATTTTCGATCTCGTCAATTTTCAAGAGAAGCTAGGAATAAGTTTTATACCATTCTGACAATCTTCACAATGAAATTTCAGAAGTATTTTTCCTCTGAGGTCCATTGCCTCCAATTCGGAATCATTGAGAGTCCAGTGCACTCTCGATGTGTTGTTCTTTGACAAATATCATAGGGTAGCAATGGTTGTCCAGTTTTGATTTTACAGGTTACACATTCCCATTTTAACACTCTAAACTATTGAAATTCGAAATATACGCCACTGGATAAATAGATTCATCAGGCAAGAAGGTTTACGTTTTTATTGCTGGATCTTAACCAACACAGGCGTTTTTGTTGGGACTTTTTATTATACCCATAGTGACACTCGAAAAATGGTATAGACGAAATTATCGTGGTTACCGAAACGTTTGAACAACATTTGATGCACTTGGAGGAAAGTTTTCTTCAGATTGAGAGATGCCAACTTACAGATTAATCCTCAGAAGTTTCATTTCTGCAAACCCGAATTGAGATACTTCGAACATGTGGTAGGGAAAGAAAAGATTAAAGTGGATCTGGAGAAAGTCGATGCAATCCTCAAAATGAAGACATCAGAGAATGTGGAAGGTTTGCAGACGTTTTTGGGGGTAACCCTATGGTACCGGAGGCTCATTTCGGTTCCTTCAGAGACCGTTGGTCCCTTAAACCATACTATTGAAAAGGCAAAGAAGTTTCAGTGGTTACCGAAACAAGAGGATTCGATAAAATGAGAGAAGAATTGACACGGACTCCTGTCTTTGCATTACTCAATTTTTCCCTACCGTTTAATTCACAAAGCGATGACTCTGAGAGTGGACTTGGAGTGACTCTGAATCAGGAGATCGACAACCACGAACACATTATAGCCTTTGCCAGCCCCATCTCAAATCCGGTAGAGAAGAAATATTTAGTAACCGGAAAAGAATGAATGGCCCATATTTACGGCATAAGTACGATGCGGATGTATCTTGAAGGATATACGTTCACAGTTATTTCTGATCATCGAGCACTGACGTGGCTGTGATAATTGAAACACCCTCCACAGATATTGGTCAACTAGGTGATCGAATCACAACAGTACGATTTTAATATCCACAATCGAGAAATAGTTTCTAACCGTTTAGCAGATACGCTATCCCGAGCCCCACTACCGGATCAGGAAGAGCAAGCCGAAATTGCCATGATTATTCCTGGAAAGACCGACCCTGGCTGGCCAAGAAAACTAGAGACTTGAGGAAATACCAGGAATAATGGCATGATCACCCATTTAGCAATAAGCGATTGTATTTTTACAGAGCATACGATTATACGGAGAGAGTCTTATCCAAACCATCGGAATTGACTTTGTCAAGTCTGGACGTATACTGTTTTACACGAATGTCACGATACATGCTTCACCGGATACATGGCAATAGCCAATACAATTGTTAGTGTTACACTGATGAGCTCATGAGAATAGCTAAACAGCTGCCTGGAACTAATAGATATTTTGTCACTGTTGTACCTGGAAAACCAAAACTTTGTCTATTGATTTTAACACGCAATACGTTTGTATTTCACTTTACATTTTGTTAGCATCAATTACAGATTTAAAGGTATTATCAAATGGTAACCAGGTACTATGGGTTTTATTGGAAGACGGTGAATCGAAGGGCGGTAATTTTACGCCAATATTAAGTTGAATTGTTTGATTATTTGGAATTGAGTTTGTGGCGGTCATGGCCGTTGAAGTGTCGTTTGTAATTGCGACCTAGAAAATTGAGCGAGCCTTTGCTATTGCCTGTTAAAATCGATCTTCAGAGTAGAAAGTTGTTATTCGATTCCCAATTTATTCACTTGATTATCAGCATTGTTGATAAAAGTGTTAAAACGTGAAGATTTACTTCTGATTTGTCGCGTTTTCGCTTAAAATCGTTGATAGGAGTCATTTTAATGAATTAGATTTATGAATTCATAGGCAAGGAGAGAAAAGATGGATTGATTTAGAGGATTCGAAAGACCTTATTTCTGATCCGTCTGACTTATTTGACCCTGATGGAAGATTAACTGGTAATGGTGAAAGATGCTGACTTTTATCCAAGTCTTGTACTGTATTGTATTGCTTTGAGTTTATTTGCAAAGTGCGACCTAATATATCCATTGCGTTCTCTTCTGCTGCTGCGCCTTTTTTCTCAGCGGTTATAACAGTTCCTCTGAATCTGTAGCTTCAAGGAAGTTGAGGATGTCGGATGGCTTACCGTTAGGTTAATCTTCCTCATCTATTTGGTACGTTCCGAGATATCGTGCCCTTAGGTTTTGCAAGGTAGTGCATTGTGCGAGGATGTGAATAGATGTTTCGTCATTCTCTTCGCAGAACCTGCACGCTTCTCCTTCTACTAATTTGAGCTACTTGAGTTGTCCTTCCAGACGGCAGTGTTCTGTTAGGATTTCCTTCAGTATTCTGAGCTTATTATGTCTTACGTTGATGCAGTCATTGATCTCTTCAGGTTATATGGTCCCAGAAGTATCTTTGCCTCCCCGGTCCTTTTAATCATATCCAGTGATGGGATCTTCTGCTATTCATTCATTTTTTTAGTTCTTCCATTATTGTGTTGGCGCTTATCTGGCAGAAGGGTTCAGGTCCCAAAAATGGTGTTTCTTTCTTTTTTTTGCCAGTTCGTATGCTTTTTCGTTACCCTCGAGTTCGGTGGGTTCCGTAATCTAATGGAGCGTAACTTCATTGTTCTTGCTTAGTTCGTTAAGTTTCTCTAAGCATTCTCAAACCACCTGGGAGCTCGGCTCGTTGATGGCTGCTCGACTATAATGATTATTCTTGTCTACGGAAGTCTTCTCCTATATTGAACTGCACACATTTTCCAATAGCCTGAATTTCCGCCGGAGAATATCCGGGGATTTGCCTAAGCTTTCAGAGTATTCGGTTCCAGGCCCAAATACTACTACTCCAGTTCCTTCTGTTACTATAGAGCCATCTGTTACTTTATAGCTATAAGTGTACCATTTAATGACCATTCTACTAAGTCTTGAGGTAGTGTTTTTGTCCCATTCACTTTTGCTACTTAGCTCGTGTTGAATTCTTTCACGAAGCGATACCTGTTTTCCACCTTATATTGGGGCATGTCCTAGGTTTGCTGAGAATAGGATGAGGTCCATACTTACGTTTGGTGATCCTCTCTGCAGTCATTTTATATGTTGTCCTTATCGCCATACTCTCCACTATTATATAGGGGGTGTGAGGTTCAGAATTATTTTTCATTATCTTTTCTAGTATTTGAATGGAATGTTCATTCTTTCATTCAAGCTTGTTAACTTATCATACTCCTTGTTTTGAATATCACGTTTCTTTATTAAGATTCCCCAACGTTGTTTCCGTTGACAGGCGATTCGCTGATTACTTATTACCTATAACGATTTTTTTTTCTCACGTTAACCTTGATCAGCTGATTCTTCATTTGGCTTTCGAAGGACCATGTTGGGAAGTCAAACCGAACTAGTGTCGCTCACTGGACTCTTCAAGACTAACCTAGAGATTGTTTAATAGGTGAGCCTAATTTGCCGAACATAGGGTCGATTCGGAGAACATGCATCTCATTTACAGCTAATAGGAATTGCATGTATATCAGTCCACTTAAACTAACACACGAGATCAAATATTTTAAAAGATATTTGTAGGCAGACAACGCATATTAACTTTTGGCGACTCTAATTTTACATGTTTGAAAGCGAGCAATAACGACTATGGTTTCTATTGTTTCCTTTATGCCAATGTTTTTCTAACAGATATGTCTCAAACAATGTCTGTGCTTGCATGCTTAGGTAACTCACTGTGGATACGATTGCGCCTTTCCTTGGTCGTACAAATTGAAATATTTGCAAATCGTGGTGAAAATAGGTACTTTTTGACAGTTCACCGAGCAAATTCAATTTTATAATAATACATAGAGTATAAAATAAAGAGTAGTAAAACACAAATGTCCTCAACTCAAATACGTTTTCAATTTCACGACATATAGTATAATTTTTTAGATTTAATCAATTATGTCAGTTGTTAAGAAAACTAGTGAATATATACATTGAGCTAACAAAAGGAGGGTGAGGGATGTTAGTGATCTACGGATTATTTAATTCCATAAACAATGTACAAGAACTCAAAGGAATGTTAAGGTTCTGAATTTTGTTTGTTCTGCCTGTTTGATCGACATATATTATAGATCTCAATAAAATACCTCAAAAGTTTGATTTTCACAAATTTGATAAGTAATTGTACCTAACTATAGTTTCGCTAACACCGTAGCTTTAAACAAATATCGTGAAATACGAACATACTACAAAAGAGCCAATCTAACGTTATATAACTTCAAAGAGAATTTTACCTAATTGAGCTTAACCCATCGAGGGATTCGACGATAAACTGGTGAGAAACGGAAAATTCAATTATACAAATTTAACAAAGGAGAATTATAATTACATTAACTACTTGTTGATCGTTCAATAGGATATTGGACTTCTTATATTTATTATTTTCCAGGAATTCCAGCAAATTCAATGCATTACTTTCATTCTGAATGATAAACTTATCATAATAAGTTACATTCATTTATCAAATTAGAGAAAGTCAAACACTTAATAGTTACTTCATTTAACTTTAGAATCGATTTTCATCACTCAATAGCTGATTCTATTCAATTTATATCATATAATGTCATAAGTCAACTTGTAGTTGACTTAGCATTTGAGGTCGGAGTAAGTAGAACAGAGCAGCAATATGATCTATACCAAATTGAAGGTGATTACATGCAAAATAAATCTGTGAAAACCGGAAGTAAAAAAAAAGAGTGATTCCCGAGAAATAGATGTACCTATATATATCAAAATTCACGCATTTTTCACTGAAAATATGCAATTTAGAGTAAAAATACATTAGTGGAAAATTGTAGAGCGGCAAATTTCCAATCGACATGCATTTGAATTTTCATTTAGTTTACAAGAGCGCGCTAAAGTAAATATATATATATATATGGTTTTTGCAGTTTTTCATGTTATAAAAATTAATAATTCTCCTCGCTGATAGGAAAATACATTAAAACTAATACCAAATTGAAGGTTTTGATAAAAGGAAGGGTTATTTCCGAGAAATAATTATATATATATATACGTTTTTCGCGTGTTTTCGTTTTTTCTCATATAACTCGGAAAATACTCATTCTTTGGAAAAACAACATGGTTAAAAAATTGTAGAGCGGAAAATTTCCGATAGATACGGTGATTTTAAATTCTCTGTTAGTACGAAATTTTCCGGCTACAGTGCACCAAATCATGTATATATAGATTATTTTGGACAATTTTCCAACATCTTATGTGAAAATTTTGTGATTTCATAGGAAAATATCTTTTGACTTATACCGAATTTTAGGTGATTACATAAGAGATCTGTCATAACTCGCACCCTTAAAAAGGGGTAATTTCTGAACTATAGATGTAAATATTTCACTTTTAACGTTTTCCGCCTTTTTTCGCATTTTCCTAGGAAAATATGCGTTCTAGAGAAAAAATACAAAAGTCAAAAATTATAGAGCGGACATTTTCAATCGTCTTCCACATTTAGTTCTCTTGCTAGAGCGCGCCAATGCGAATATGTTTATATATATATATATATATATATATATATATATATATATATATATACATATATATATATATACATCTTTTTAATTCCAACCAAGAGAAAATTTTTTGTGTGAAGTATACCGAATTGACAATTGCTATGAAAGAAAAATGTATATGTATCATCTTTCGCGAGTTTATTTTGCAAGGTTGAAAATACTTTTTTTTTGGGTTTTTTGAATGTTTTATTCATTATTTTGAATGTTTAAAAAAATAAAAAAATGGTTCATAAATAAATAGATTGATGGAAAATTGGAGCATTGAATGCAGGTATATAATTGAAGATTTTTAAAAAATATTTTTTTATGATTCAAAAATAACATTAAATTTTTTTTCAATTTCAATTATTTACATATGTAATAACAATAATACAAATTGAATAATTACTAGATGTTCTTGATTATTTTTCAATCTATTTTCTATTCACTTCCACTTGTGAAAAATTGTTCACTTTCGGAATGGTGTTCTTCGCTTTAATTTACATCAATATCTATTTCAAGAACAACTTTAATAACTTCATCTTCTGCATCTCCATGATGATCAAAAAAATTTATTTCAGAAATAACTTCAATAATTTCTTCCTTTGTATTTTGAAGATGATTAGCTACTCCCAGTTGTAAATGAATCTAGTCTGTGTCGATATTCATACAGTTCTTCCCTTTAAAATTTGTTGCATTTTAAACCTCTTGATTTGCTTGGGCATCTAACAGTGTATCGAGTCTTACTGAAACCAGAGGTTCATCAGAACATATTGGAACCAAAAGTCGTCATCTTTTTTCCATCCGTATTCAGTGGGAACAAATGTCAATTCGGTATACTTCACAAGAGATTTTTCCTCAAATTGCAAATTTTTTGCTTGCTACAGGTCACATTGCTGTACTATTCACTTCGACCAAAGGCCTTTCTTTTGTTTAATTCCGGTGGACTATTGTATATTCCACATTTATTCGTTCATCGTTACAGTGAATTTTCATTAAATAAAAGTGGAAACTATTGACGATTTTTATAAGCTTGATTGCTCAGCATACTTTGAAATAATATTCGAGAATTAGCCTTATAGTCCAGGCTGTGAACCGGGATCATAGCTATAATAAAAAAAAAACATGTAAGTTCGAATGAAAAATTTTTTTTGCGTTAGCTTCAGGAGGTTCTCAGGATCATTCATACACCTTAAAACCTCTTGAGAACCCCAACCCCACCCATTAGGGGCGAAAATGGCCCGATATCTCCAAGTCTTGAATTGAATTTTCTACAAAAGAAGGTATTTTGGCATTTCGAGTGCACCTAGGTGAGTTTTTGGGTCGCTGAACATGAATCCGTAACCAGATTTACTTGCAATTCATCGTAGGAGTGGTAAAATTGACAAAATTGGCCAATTTCGCACCCCTGATATGTTATTTTGCAATTTACTTGTTTTAGGCATTTCGAATGCCTCCTTTTATTGGGTCGCTGAATACGATTCCGAATCCATATTTACTCGGATATCATCGTAGGGGTGAGAAATTTACAAAAATGACTAATTTGACACGCTTCTAAGTTCTTATTATTTTGGCATTTTAAAATTACTTCGAAGTAAATCTGGTTTCGAAATCGTATTCAGCGACTCAAAAACCCCCTTGGTGCATTCGAAATGCCAAAAACACGTAAATTGCAAAATAACATATAGGGGTGCAAAATTGGCCAATTTCGTCAATTTTACCACCCACACGATGGATTGCAAGTGAATGTGGCTACGAATTCGTGTTCAGTGACCCAAAAAACCTCCTTGGTGTATTCCAAATGCAGAAAACACGTAAATTGTAAAATAACATATTAGGGGTGCGAAATTGCCCAATTTTGCCAATTTGACCACCCTCACGATGGATTGCAAGTAAATCTGGCTATGGATTCGTGTTCAGCGACCCAAAGAACCTCCTAGGTGCACTCGAAATGCCAAAATACCTTTTTTTGTAGAAAATACAATTCAAGACTTGGATATTTCGGGCCAGTTTCGCCCTCAATGGGTGGGGTTGGGGTTCCCAAGAGGTTTTAAGGTGTATGAATGATCCTGAGAACCTCCTGAAGCTAATGCAAGAAAAAATGTTTGATGCGAACTTACATGTTTTCTCCGGTTCATAGCCTGGACTTTCAGCTTCGTCAATAATTATCGATGAAATTATGTTCACTCTTCAACTTTCAACCATTTTTATAACATATGCTCGAAGTTATAGTTTTTCCGTATACAAAATTCTCTATAGAACAATATAGATCAATAGAATTTTTATGGCACGCACAACAGCTTGACATGATTCTTTTCTTGTGTAATGTTCAATAAATCTGAAATAAGAGAACAGACATTATCTAATTTTGAAAAGAAGTTACTGCTCTCTGTATTATTGCTCAATAAATTCCAGGAACGTTTGCGATGGATGAAAGATGAGACATTTCCTTGTGAAGAAATGATATTGTTTTATCATCACCGATTGTCAATTTCAGTGTATATGGTTGAAACTGAATGCGTCAATTTCGATGTAATACTCATAAAGAAGCTGGCGACATAAATTTTTATAGAACACCTAAGTTTAGGTTAGTCACATAATCCCTTCCTTCAAAGGTAAGAGTGTTTAAGATACCAATAGTTAATTTTGAGACATTTCATATATTTTGGTTTACGACACCAGCTTAAACGCAACATAAGAATATTAAATTTCAGCTACTTTCTGTCTTCATTGCTTATTGAAACATTGGACATTAAATCTGTATATATTTTCGCTTCTTCGGATTGAATATGAAATTTCAGAAAATGCTACCATATAACGAGATAAATTGAATATCTTTCATGTTCAAACCTGTTTTAACTCATTAGGGGGCATACATTTATTGATGTTCTCGAGTATTTACACGCCAATTCAGTTTCAGTTAAATTCATTACGTACCTCACTCAAATCGAGTTAATGTTTCATAGAATGTTGTAAGTTCAAACACGCTAGTGTCATATATTGATTGGAACCTGACCTATCAAAACAACAGCGAAATATGTGAGCACAACTGTTTGGAACATTGCGAGAGTATAATTTAATTATTTCAGTTCCAACTTCTAAGGGGCTACACCTTTCCCTAAGTTCTAGCTGGTGCATTACCTCTCATATGTTCTCTATTAGAAGGGTGAAATGAATTGTGTCAAATGCTTCACTTTTTTCCAACTGATGTGTTTATGTATCATTGTTGATGAATTTCTTCTGTTAGAAAAGTTAGCAGATCAAGAAATACCACATAAAATCTCTACAACTAGGTAGATAGATTTTAATTTTATTAAACATCATGCGTTGATGAACATCTTAAACCAAGAACTTCTAGTGTGGTGAAGTTTCCATCAGCTTTGTTTGATCAATCCATCCACCATAACTCCGTGATTTTGGAACTTGGATGTTTTGACGTTGGTATGTGAATTATGCATAGATTTTCGACTTTATTTCACTTCATTTCTGATGTTGAGAATGAAATCCAATTCATTTCCATGAAATGAATTATATCAGAAAAAACCGATCTACTCAATTTTTTGAACCTGTCTGGACAGTCAAAAGATAATTTGGATGAAAATCAATCATTAATCCGACATTACTTACTATTTTTACTATATATAGTATACTTATGCAGTTATTGGCTATTAATTCTGGATATGAAGCAGAACATCTGTGTGTTGATCGCCCCCCGCAAATATATTGAATGACGTGAACCACAACCATGAACGATGAATAAAACATATCTTTTCACAACATATATTATGAATTGTGGGTTGCATTTCGAAATGCTTAAGATGTAGAGAAAACTGCATTAGGAGTAAAATATAGAAGCATCTGCTTCTGAAAAGGTATTAGTATAACAAGGAGAAAGGAATGCGAATACGAGGAGATATAATCTACTATGAATAAAAATATAACAATCAAAATTTCACTTTATTAGTACTAAAAGTTTTGAAGATCATTTTTCTTACTTGCTTCAATGAAGTGAAGGTGACCATCAGACCGAATACATCACAAGATATACTGAATAAAACTAGTGTAGTGCCGAATTTGCATAGTGGCTAGTTTTGCTAGAAAAATATCTCTAATTTCTCCCAAAGTTTTGTCATTTATTACAAATTTGCTATTATAAATTAATTTCTGAATTCCCTCCCGTGGTCAAAAGACTTTATTGATCAGGTACTAGTTCACTCCCATGCCCGTATGCTTCCAGGACTTAAGTACCTACCTACTCCTAGGAATATCAATGCAAAACAGAGGAGTCATGATATTTATACAATAATACATTTAGTGTTCTATACATATAATAATTACATGTTATGTTGTGTACACATAACTCATGATGTATTTGGCATGAATTCGTATGACATAAATTTTACAAATTGAAATGGATTTATATCCTTCTGCTTGAATATTGATATTTTCTCATCTAAAAATATTTTTCAAAATTTTGGATGGTGGTTGGATTGTGACATAAGGAATCAAATTTGTAGTGAAAGCACTGGCAAGCGTTGGTGATTCGTTCGAAATAGTATACAACCGACGGAAATATCTCAGATGAGGTTCTGGAATCATTATGGTTACAAAGAACGCCACAGAAAATCCGGGTGTTTATCCGAAATTGCTATGCCGTTCTCTGTAACTATAATGATTCCAGAACCGCATCTGAGATATTTCTCATCTAGCTGATAAAATCAGTTAGCTCAGAGGATCTAATAACTGAATTGGCAGTTCTGGCTGACAAAATTTGTGAACCATGCAACCACCAGTATTCTTCATCGTTAATAAACAAACTCAAACAACAAGGAATGATACTTCTGCTTCATTAGCTAAAACAGTAGACGAATGAACGATCTAAATGGATGCACTTTAAAAATATTTCAAAACATGTAGGACGTGAACGATGAAGGGGAAAATCAAATTCCAGATCAAGCACCAGATTTTAACGCGCACGGGACTATTGTTGGTATTATAAAAAATTCGGGAATAAAAGTGATGTGTCAATCACCAGTGTAGGGTATACTTCAAGAACAGATACATTCTTTTTGCTCCGGGTTGGAAGCAAGAAAAATGCTTTTTCAATAGATAGGTCGAAACTGGTGTTTTACAGTCCAGTTGGAACAGATGTAGCTTCTAACAAAGTGAATAATTCGAGTGATCATAGAAATAATCATGTTATACATCCTGCGGAATTTGATCTGGTTCCAACAGTTACTTAATGGGGAAGACACATTTGAAGTCCAATTTGGAGAATTTTCACCCAAAATTTTACAAAATCACATAGGCATATCTCAAATAAATGATTGTTTTACGAATCGTACCCATCATATCTTATGAAAACCACAACATCAATAAATGTATAAGGTCGTAACGAAAATTGCAATGAAATTATACAACCATACGAGAATTTGCTTTACTGGGGACATTTTACAAGTACATGAAGATTTATCGGTATTTCGTGATTTTCTCTCCCATATATCGAAATTCAATTCATTATTGGATCGAGTTTACCTCTGTCATGGGAAACTTTATTTGATTCGATATGTTATGGGGTGGTCTGTCACGGACATTGTGTAACTGTCACTGTACAGCTGTCTGTAATCTTATCGTCTTGTTGGTTGTTGTTGTTAATTTGAAAATTAAAAAAAGTTGGAAATAATTTTTTACCCACATTTTATACACTATATCAAGATATGCAGGACGTCCAAAATAAATGCACTATTGGGTAGAACCTAGTTGATTTTGTAGAATGGAATAACCTGTATGAATTAGACACCTTTCATATAAATTGAAGTTAGTGAATCAGTTAATTTATTTATGTCACAAGTAAATTCCCACCTTTCGTAATCCAGCACAACCAACTGAATCTTCTTCCCCACAGATTATTCAGTATATGCATAGACGTTAACATTATATTTAAGAGAGGCTTCAGGCCAGGCACTGTACCCTCCACCTGAGTGTACATATATTTTAATAATATGTTCAAGGGCAGGGAAAATCAAATGTGTGTACAGAGGAGAAACATCAACAGTTAATGTGCTCACCGCTAAGAGCACTAGTTCTGGTATATTATAGTCTATCAACCAGTTTTCTCAGATTATTTAGTCAAATGAACATAAGGTACCTCCCTCGTCAAGATTTAAGTTTTCTAATTCCTCAATTAATGGAAGGAGTTTCTCACAGAAAATTTAGCGGCCGGGTTCAGTCTATTAAACTCACTGACAAGTCATTTCGCAATGTTTCATATTAGATAATTATCAATATTGGAAATAGTGTGTCTCATTTCATTACCTAATTTATGTATCTTGGGAAGACAACACAACCTTGGTAATCTTGATTTTCTGATTATAGTAGGTGATAATATGTTTTTAAACAGCTTTAAATGAACTAGATATATTTATTGGAAGGATTTGTTGTAAATTATGAACTTCCTCGAGCGTATTCGACACATTGAAAAGTAACTATTGTTCCGAAAACTACCTCTTCCATCCATACAAATGTATGAATAAACATAGGAGACGCTAAGATAATTATAGTCAAATATAGGATGAAAACAACAAACGGAAATGCAATTTGAATGTGGGGAAATACCTGAAAGGGATTGAATAATAATTGGAATAATATAATATAGTGAATTTACCAAGGTAATTAGGAAATTTTAATGTGGAGATAATATACTAGGAAAGTACAAGTGGCTTCTTGGGAAATATTATGACATCGAAGAGAATATGAAGTACAAGCCTAATTGATCATTCAAAATGTTGTCTTTATACTTCATAACTTTGAACATTTCTACAGATTCTAGGTGTTTAATTTGAAACCTCTATTCTGATTATGTAGAATTTCAACTCCATCTAAATTTGGAAAGGCATGTCATGTTTCTAAAACATGATTGAAGAAATATGAATCGAGTCTATAAGATCGGGAATGTTTCTTTTTCCTAAATTCTATGAATCACAACTTGATTTAACAATGTAAAAGTTATCGCACTCTAAACCGGTTAATAAAAACATTATAGGTTTATTACATTCATTCGTGTTTTTTCAGCATTGAAGAAACTATGGAATAAATTTATTTTTTAGATCATGATTCGACAAATATCTGCTATTTTTTCGAGTATAGAACCAACATATGTTAGGGAAACGTATCGTGATGAGGAATCAGAATTTGTTTAGAAGTATTCATCGTTTTACAAAATATACCGCTTGATTTTATATAACTTGGGAATTTTCCTATACTCATACGAAGATGTGGAAAATAAGTGTAAGTCATGGTAATCAGTCAGGTGTGATATTAGTTTGAGTTGATCAAAGAAGGAACTAGCGTGTGCAGAGGCAGTGACGAGAACGTAAATATTGATTATTAGATCTAGTGTGCGGTGTTATTACCGCTAGATGGTTCTTGAAGTAGATGAAGGTGTGAATAAGAGTAGGTCATCTCTTTTCCGGATATGATGACGGGAGTAATATGTTTACAAGGTAATTTATTGGAATGGACCACCCTCGAAGATGTTTTTTTCATTAATGACTTTAGTGGAAGAAAGTTTCATCCAGAACATTTTGTTGAGATCAATTGAAATTCATTCTACTACAAAACACAAATCCGTATATGAATTTTGCTGAACCTGATTAACTTATTCATTCAATGAAAGTAGGAAAACATCTCACACGTCACAGATTATTATTGATGTTGACATGGTTGACTTTATCGATCAGCATCTATTTCTTTTTGTTACGATTTCATTATTTCGTTCAATACATTCCTGAACCACGGAGTTTTCCCTTCTTCTTCTATAAGCTATTTAACTAACTATATTATTGATCTGATAGTAGAGCACATAGTTCCCATGAAAATAGTGCTTGTTATGGAGTAGAAGCTTATTTGCAAAGATGAAAAGTGTTAGATACTGGTATATATTATCTCTTCGTGGAATGATCAGTCTTTCCCTGTCTTGAAATCTGGTATCCCTTTACGCGCATGTGTGAACATTATTTACAGGTTCTCATACCGGTCTTCAAAATAAATTTTAAGCTATGGAGGAAATTTGCAAATAGATATTCTCGTATCATTTCGGCCAAATTGACTATGAAATGTTCAAATAGTTAGAAGCGTAGGCACTGAAATTAATATTACCAAAATTTTCAATGAACTCCAACTCCAAGTACTTTTTCTACTTTGTCTTCGAAATTTTTTACACGTGAAAAACTCAATCGATCTTGTAATCGGACAGAACTCTTTGATTTTGGATAAGATGAATCTTTTACACATGTTATTTGTAGATAGTGCTACTTGGAGCTCCGGCAAATATATTAAAATAACTGATATTAAACGAAATTTGGAATTACACTTAATTTGTTATCCACATATCAACTTGGAGCTCAGACCAGAACTTCGGAAGGTTCCTTGAATCAGTTAATATTTCACAAAAATTTGGAAAAGAAGTTGATTATGATTTATTCTGAGAATGGATTTCGTTTTGAAAAAAAAAAAATTCAATGAATTGATGCATGATTTTTGAAATTTTATTAAACTTCTCAGCATATTTAATATAGGGAGAGAATCTTTCTACGAACGGTACTCCAAATCTGCAATAACATTGACATGATCCAATAAAATCAGCAACGAAAATTGGGATGTTTCCACTAGCATGATATTCGAGAACTGACAACAGTTGAAATAAAGGTATTATTTAATATATTTCATGAAGTCAGATAAGTGATACCATACCATACAATATCTAATTGTTGTTAATTCATATTCATATTCTTCATTTCCATTACATTGAGATATACTTAATTTGGGGAAGCAAAGTTAAATTTAGGGAAGTACCTACAGAGCAGTACATATTAATAATATTGAAGACAACATATTTTTATTATGGTTCGATTCGACAAATTTAACTAAATAGCTGAGTTTGGATGTATTGAAATGTTCGATAGATTTTGTGAATGTCTTGTAAAATTTTATGGAAGCATAAGAAACACCTTTCTTTGTAACATTTAATCTATGGATTAAGTAGCAGTAATTATTTTTGTGCCTGGTTGGATATGCATGATATCGTGAATTATTTTGAAATTTGTCCACATATTTACATAGAATTTCAATGATATACTATCAGCAAAACATTCGTCTTGAATACTCCTCTTCATGAATTTAAATATTTCACATGGATTAGATTCCTGAGAATTCTCTTTTGGATAACAAATACTCTTAGAATCTGAGAGAAAATGAATGCCATATATTAATATAGAATACACATTTTCATTGTATGCAGTCTTAATGGTAGCGAAAAGTACAGTTCGCGAAAGTATTCGAATTGTATAAGCAGCTTTATTTAGGTCAGAATATACATAATTAACGTGTTAAGAGTAGTTAAGTTTTCCATCCAAATAAAAGACTGTATTCACAGCAGTATATTATATTTCGTCGTAACTATCTTTAATTTTTGTATTGAAAAGTTTACTTTTTGCCTCTTTTAAGCCTTTTGAATAAGTAATATTGTAATCACTATAAGGTTGTTTTAAAATCTTTACTTACATTTGACAACATTTGGAATGTACTTTCAGCAGTTTTATATTGCTTCACAGCTATTTCTAAAATGCAACGACATTTGTTTCCATATTTTTACTTCCCTCACTATACGTAGTATATAGTGTAAGGGGAGTATTGTAATTGGCCCAAAAAAATGTGAAGTCACAGTCTATTTTATGCGAATTTTGATAGTTCATGTCACCTGACAGAAAGTGTCATACAAAACCTATAGTGATAAGATATTTTAAAATTATAACTTGTCGTCTTCCATTAGCGGTTTCTGAGTCATTTCCAATATATTTCCTGTTCCTACATTAAAACATTTCACCGGAAGATGTGTCCGAAACCTAGTTTTCTTACAGAAGTGAGGGAGTCAATTGATCAATTGATCATAGTTGATATTATTTTAAATGATCTAATACATTGATCACTATAGGTTCGCATCCAGGCTTAAGGTAGTTGTCGTGAAAAACGCGTACAGTCAGAAAATTCTGAATTTTTGTATATTTAATAAGGACATGATAATACAATTACTATTAAAATTTGAAGTCAATTGACCGTTTCTAACTCAAGATACACTTAATTAAAAATCGGTCCAATAACATGGAGAGTATAGGCACTACATAGAGTTTGTACCAGTTTATCAGTTTTTATAAGAAACTAACTGTCAGAAATTTTTAAAAAACTAACAGTCACTTAATGTTTGTATTCTGAATTAAAAAAAAAAAAAAAAAATATTGACCGTCTCATTGTCAAGAAATATCAATTTCAAGTTCAACAATTTATGAGAAAGTATTGGTGTATACATGCATATGAGTACTGTGTGGGTTACGTCTCCATGGGTACAGTCTTACACAAAAATTATAGCACATTCTGCTACAAGCTCGTGTGCTCTCTGACCGCGCATGATACAAGACTTTCTTACAATATTGTACCACGACAACTACCTTAAGAGGTAGTGCGCCACGCAGCACATCATGATTGACTGACGAATGTCAGAACCCGGTTTGCTAAACCATATTCGACAGAAGAGAGATGATGGGTCAAGATGATATTATATTTGAGAATCTACTTCAATCAACTTCGGAATGCAGAAAATACCGCAGATTCCTTTACAGAACCCGCAATGAACGAATCTGTTACTGCAGGAAAATTGAACGCACGAAGAATATTTGTGCAATATTATGATGATTTATTCTTTCTTTTTAGTTTGAAAGGTAATTTCATTTTATGGCCTGTAGCATCAATGATTCATCGATTGAGTGTGCGAATGTATACTTTCAATTTTTGTGGGATGTGAACAAATTTGTTGTTCGATTCGCCGAGCGGTAAAATTCCGCTTATGAACAGAATAAATGTAGTCTACGAATATATTCAAATGAATTATTTCTTATTCACAATCAAATAACTTAAAATAATATACTATCTTTATATTTGCTCTGTTGGGAAAACATCAAAGACTATGAATCATATTTACGTTCACGATAAGATGAATTGTTTCTCACTATAAGATAAATCGATATTAAATAATTATACAAATTAAAGCGGGGTTCGTTTTATAACTGCGAGAAAGTTCCCTATAAACCAACTTACATTACATAACGTTAGACAGCATAAATTCAATTGCTGGTAGGTTGGGCCCAATTTTATAGCCACTGAGCACGGGGAAACATCATCGGAAGAGCGTTCAACAGCGAATCTGCGTTCATCGCATTAGGCACAAATAAACGTGTTGAAGCTAGAAATTAATAATGGAAGCTAGGAATAGTAATGAAAATCAAATAGTACTCTATAAAAGATAAGATTTTTCACTTGTTATACACATGCGATACCTATACCAAGAAATATTGAAATAGCGGAAGGAAATTCTATTCTTCAAAAAGCAACAAACGAATAGGGAATGAAGAAAAATATCGCACATAAAATTGTTCGAATCCAAATCAGTGCATATAAACCTAACGAATAAGAAAATAAACGATAAAATGATGAATAAAAACATTTCACATAAATCTTAAGGACTGCATTCAGATGAGATACTAAAATGGAAGAATTTTATAATAAAAATGAACTGTGAGAAACAGCAATTTTATTAAAAGTGGACTGTAAATGTATTTTACAACACTATGTTTTATACTGCCACCTGCTGTCAGTTGACTTTCGAAATTATTTACACTATAATATAACTATGTTTCATACTGATACCTGCTATCACATGAACTATCGAAATTTTCCACAGAGTAAACATGTGTTATTCAATCATATCTAAATTCTCGAAAAATAGGTCACACTAACACATATGCTTAATATTTTCGTCTTTGCGTACGTTTCGGTCTCACGATCATCATCTTAAGACGAATTATGTCCAAGACGGGATTTCTTACAACTCATTGTATTAGCACAAAGCGTACTTATCGCACCAATTTCAAATAAAAATACCCACGTCGCTGAAACGAACAGCAACAGGAATAATCGAAACTGTAACACATACATATATGTATATGTATCAATCCACTGCTTAGCAATTTTCTTATAATACATGAACTCATTTCAAACAAATTCTGTATACGACTGAAATCAAAAAATATAACGCTCGAACCGGATGTTAAAGATTCATGAGGTAGAAGAAAATCGTTTTCAGACCTTATTAGAAATATTTGTATTTGAGCATTCTACCTAAAGTATACTTTTAACATTATAAAGGCGCATGTAGGAATTTGCGAGGGAATTAATCAATTAAATTAGTATAAATCTGCCTTAATGTTCTATTAAAAACACCTGGTTCGAGAGTGGATACTTGAGCATTATATTGTTTGGTTCAGTCGTATACAGACTTTGTTTGACACGAGTTCGTATATTATAAGAAAATTGTTTAGCAGTGGATTCTTGATACATATACATATACTTAAGACTTAATTTGTTACAGTTTCGATTATTCGTGTTTCTGTTCGTTTCGACGACGTGGGCATTTTAAATTGAAATTGGTGCGATAAGGACGCTTTGAGCTGATACAATTAGTTTTCTGATGATGGCCGTGAGACCGAACCGTACGTGAAGACGAAAATAATAAGGATATGTGTAAGTGTGACCTATTTCCCGAGAATTTATATAATTCATATCTGGGTCAAGAATCATTATTATTTACATGAATCTTAAAATGAGAATTTCGGACACTTCTGCAGGCACAAATGCGTGTGATTTACATTTATAATAAGAAAAACACTGTTGTCATTATAATTCAATAAAATTATATAACTCCATTTTAAAAACTGAAACAATACAGATATTATTTTCCCTACTAGAGCGATTCGCAAAATTTCAAATCTAAACAAGCAATAGGAAAGGTGCAATCGTCTCCACAGTTTTCTCCCACTCACACACGCACGCACACAGACATAATTTCAAAAATGGATCGATCCACGATTACAATACTTCTCGATACTACGTATAGTGATGGATGTAAAAACGGAGGAGAAACTAAGCCATTTTATGATTATTGAAATAATTAAGACAGAGTGAGCTGTATCGAACGAAGTTTTGCCTCCTTTCAGCACTTATGGCATCTTGGATTTTACGTAGCGATCGAACGGTCACTCCGATTCACTCAAAATTTTTTCAGAATAGAGATATGATGCTCGAAAATACTGATTCGTGGATTCAATGTAGTACCTTCAGCTGTTATTGAGTTATTGAAAAGAGCGATCCATCGAAATAATCGAGTATATTCACTTTGTTTCGTCCATTGTCCGGTGCCCCAACCATCTGGCCGATTTCAGAGAAAATCACTGTCTATAAACCAAATAGTTCTATATCAGAACTCTTTGCTATAAACTCGGCGATAAGTATACGTACCGGAGCGCCCTATATAATCTACGGGCGGCCATTGAAAGACTGGACTTGGCAGCCTTCTATGCCAATGCCACTTCCACTGTTTGATGCCGACTGATTCAGTTTCATGATTTTGTAGCTTACTATCATAGTCTATCCACTTCCAAGATAGAGCGCACAGAGAAATGCATGCGGCGTTCACGTGAACAGAATACTTTCATTGCTATTTGAGCTGACCAAGTTAGAACAAACATGCAATTTTCTCCGAAACATTAACAAATATAATGAAAAGGAAATGTCGAGCTCACAGAAAAAACGGCGTGAACGTAGCGAAATCATAAGCTGATCCCTTTCAGCAGATTCAGTCGCTTTGTCCCAATCCTTCGGGCATGCGCAGTGTACTGACCCGACTTTCTGGTAGCTATTACCCTCCAGTCGATAGAACACGCACCGGTTGTGGAAAATAATTCATAGAGAGTAGGTATGTGGAGTTTTCACTTACCATTCAACCGAACTTGAAGTAAATATTTGACAGGGATGATCCCAAAATATTCAAATGACGGTTCCTTCTCTCTTTTCTCATATGATCGTAGCCTTTTCTCTTATACTTTACGTATCCATCCTGCTACTCTGGGAGTTTGCATAGCATCATTGAGATAGTCCCCCAGCACCCACCTGCAAAGTAGGAAATTTCACAAATCGATATACAAGATTGCCTCGACCCAAATATAGATAGATAGGTACTAAGAACGAAAGAAATATCTCATTTCATCAGTGATTCCGAAAAATTCAGAAGAACTGCCTCGTATTCTCTGAATTTGTAATATCGGCTCAGATCTTGAGTAAAATGGCGGTCTGGCTCATTGGAATTGGTAAGTTGTACATATTGCTTGTCACTCGAAGCTATAAGTTAACTCTCCAAAATATTTTCCGAAAAAACACGATCAATAGATGGGCATTTTTTATCTTGTTTCTGCCCTGGTGTCACTTATAAATTTTGTTATTGATATATCAGACTACGGCATTTCCGAGAAAAACATAAAGTATCCTAGAATAGTGCATGATGACGCCTAGAATCTGTTTAGTGTACCATACCAAAAATACAATACATTATAATAAAAAATTTCGATTAATTTATTCTTTGTATCATGGATATTGTACTTCGTTTGCAGTTGCTTTCTAAAATCTTCATTCAGGATAATGGAATATGACTTCCAGTTTCCGCTCCTCTGATTCGAATTTTAAAATGGTCTCATCGAATTTATTTCAAATCTGTGCAAATGCAAGCCATGTAAGAACACAGTTTGAACTCAATAAATTAACTATTGTTCCTTGGGAGTGGAGAAATATGAGTTTTAAGATTTGATTTTTCAATTGAATTCGAAATATAAGTGTAAATGTAGAACTTAAGCCCTAATAGTGCTAAATGAAATTAAAGTCTTGGATGTGGATCTTTTCATTGAGCCTAATCCAGGATATATTTGAGATATCAGAAAATAATCCGATTAGAAAGCCCAGGCTAATTGAAGTATCCCCATGCTTTCTGAAATGAAATCGAGAGTAGTAATTTCTGGTTGCATTTCATTGTTCCGCTATTGATGAACTGTTTCTTATACGAACTAGAATCTCAAATGATCGATTGTCAAGGTTTATATCTTTAAAGTGCTCATAGCAATCTTTTCAATAGTTTTATTCTTCAAGATGCTGCCCTTCAGTGAACTTTAACATTAACTTCATCAGTATTTCATCTCAAGTAATGCTTAGGTGTTTATAATATTCCGCAGTTCCTAATTCTTTATATATAAAAATGTTCCGCCATCGAATAAATTCTATCTAATCAATTTTCACCAGAATTTCTCAACTATTCATGATTGTTGTGTATCATGTATTTTTTTGGGATCGGTAGCTTCAATATTTTGGGTTATCGAGATAAACAGCCACTCATTTTGGGTCAAAAATATAGTACACCTATAAATAAGAAATAATCTTATATATTATCATTTATCACTTATATTGTATCAACGCGTTCTTCACATTTTATGTATATTCCGAACAACTAAATATATATCTATATCTATTCCAATGATAACTAGGGTTTCAAAAATGCTTATTTTGGGTTCTTGTTACAAAAATAGCTATTTACATTCTCAAAGTACTCAAGTTGTACTGCATTATAAAATTAGATATAAATATCTGATTTTTTGTCTTGGCTTGTTGAAGGATCCATAAGATTTTCTTTTAACGTCTTGAAAATAGCTTTATTAAGTTGTGTTCTTTCTCAATAGCGATTGAAATATATTTCAGATGCAATATCACAATTGTTATTATTTCGATTATAATTTTCGTGAGACACACTTTTACGATTAAATGACTTAATTGTTATTTTCACCTGAACGAAATCTTTAATATGCAAGTTACGAGCAAACGCATAAAAACTGTCATAGATGACATCTGCATACTTGGAATAAGTATAAAAAACACAAAAAGTAGTAGTAAAATATTGTTACACATCAAAAGTGACCCAACATATTATACATAGTTAGAAAGAGAAAAAAAATCCGTTTCAACTATACCATAGCCAACTAGGGATTTCCATTAAAAAAATAGAAATTTAATGGATTATACAGATAAAAGTGCCTCAAGAATGTGAAAGATATTTTCTAACTTTTGTTAAAACTCAACAAAAGACTATAGCAAATTTTTGTTGCAGCCAATGAATAAAAAAAACGAGGATGTGACTTCTATTTTTTGTATCTCCTATAGTTACAGAGTTACTCTATATAAAATTAGAAATATGACCATCCTGTGAAGATTTACTTTGCTCCGCCGTTATTCCTCCCAATAGAATGTAGTTGCACAGAAATATCATTTCAACCACAGTTTTAAACCTTTCAGTCCGACAAGTAAACTGAAGAGTTACGATACTCGACCATTCGGCTTAGAGTCTGCACTTGTTACTTGTTCTTAAGATCTTACTTGTTTATTCATACAGTCTAGCTTTGAAGATGACACATTAGTTGTCGAAACTATAGTCACGTTAGTGTTTTTATAGTATAAGTGATCAAAAACAAAGTATAAGTGTTTTATTATATCAGTGTGATAAATTATCACAAAGTAACGGTTTCCATCATCGATTTTCAGAGTGAATACGTAATATGAGCCTAAGAACTATGCTATTGTCAAACAAAATCCGGAAGACAAGGGATCAGTAGCTACACTCTTAGATATGCCTTTGTGGAGATTATAGTAGAAAAATTCCCGGATATACAGTATGATTCCCGCAAATTACTAGTAAATGTATAGATTATCTCATAAATCTGAGTATCCGTAACAATTGTAGTTGAAAGACTTTTCTCTTTTTAGTTCGATTAAGTTACCTGCTGAAATGGAATTGTTCCGAAATAATACATCGGGTTCCTTCAACATTCATTGTTGCAGTATGTTATTGACTTAAAACTTAGTATAGTACATTCTCATATATAACGTTATCACTATTGATAATAAATATTCACCCTTATTCACCAAAAATACAATTAAAGTACTGAGGACCTTTCGGCTACCAACTAGCCCTTACTCGGTAAAAAAATAACCCTTATCCACTAATAATACTGTTAAAAGTACTGAGGACCTTTCGGCTACTTGGTGGCGTAGTACTTTAACAGTATTTTTAGTGGATAAGGGTGATTATTTCTTATCAATAGTGTTATAATATATCCACAGTATGAACTCTTTACTGAGCATTACATAACGTTATGTTTGAGTCATTACAATTGAAGAATATTTTAAGATCTTGTCAAAAACTTTCCGCGAGAGCACCCCTCCAGAAAAATTCCGGAAAATTTGTAGAAAAACTGATTTTTGGGTGAACAATGTTGGTGTCAGCGATAGTAGTATCGAAATATCATGGACTGTCATAAACAAAGTTCATATCCTCAAAATCTTATTTTCAAATTCATTAGGCCAATTATATTATGCCAGTCACTGTAGAAGACCAAAGGCACAAGCCAACAAACTGAGGAATCCAGCGCTCATTGAGCTCCAGAACTTCAATTTTTGTCGAATAAGAAAAGCGTAATAGCTGTTCGAGTATTGAATGTAGATGAGTACTGATTACAATCAGAGTTCTGTGAGATGTGACTTCAATTTCTTAATTCCAAATAGAGCATTCTTCAGCCAGAGCTTAAATCACATTATGGACAAAAATTTATTTCAGAACTACGCTTTTCATGTCACGGACAATGTAATAAATCTTAAACATCTGAAGCTATCAAGTCAAGTTGTTTATCACAAAAAATTAAAAAATCATGTTTTAAGATATATGGTCTATTCAGAATAAGAAAGGTCTATGTCTTTCACATACTTATAACAGATGTTCATGTCATTACATGAAACTGTGATGGATTACGATATCATTCGTTATTTTCATTTCATTATCAATTGTCATTTATTAAACAGTTGCTTTATCTAACGTTGCAATTATTGTATTATTTGATTTGCTTATATCAGTGATAGTTTAATGGTATATTAAAGATCTTGTTTCTTTAAGCATGCACAAGTTCCAGTTTCCCATAGAACAAGTGCACTAAAATGCTAGAGAATAGGTAGTAGGTACAAGATTTTTAGTTCCTTCATAAACGAACTAATAAATCTGAACTTTGACAGCATTGGCCTGACTCACGGTCGTACATACAGATCTGGGAACTCTATTGTTTGACATGAGTCTCTTACATGCCGCCAAACTCGTAGTCCCTCGCCCGCCACCAGATAGCGCTTGGATCGAAGTATGGCAACAATCACATTATTAAGTAGAATAATTTTTCTCGTAACGCAATATTTACTATTCTGATTTGAGAGAGGTATAGAACTGTTACTCTTGTCAAAATGTATACCTCACCTCAAAAATAACCCCCTTTTCGTACACATAAAAAACTTCGTTAAAACGATTTCTTTCCGGAATCGCAAGCATTCACTTTTTTCGCATTTCCGCATCTTTCGGCACTTTAAAAACAGAAGTTTCTTGCTTTACACTTTTATACCACGTTTTGCATTTCGGCACAATGCACGGTTTCGTAATTTTTTTCTATAAACGCCGGTATTCCTTGTGTTTACAAGTAAAAAATGACAGTTGCCAGAGAACACGGTCATATACGTGTCAGAGATCATTCTTCGACTACTGCGCCATCCGTTGGTACTACGCGGCAGTTGACGCTTAGCGGACTCACTTCTCACATAGGAAACAGCCTCGAGTTCCCAGACCTGTATGTACGACCGTGGCCTGTCTTTCTTCACTATCATTTTAGTTGTCGGTCAATGACATGACTGTATCAAGTACTCACGGACTTCAAGGGCTAGAATGAACGCTCGATTCGGTTCATTTTCAATATTTTTGAACGCATCTAATAATCATCTTGGTCTGTTATCCCACCACGATAGATTCCAGATAGGCGGACTAGACGAGCACAAACTAGTCACCCCTTCATAGTCAAACTCGAGACCTGCCGAACTCATTTTTTTATCGAACAGCGAAGTTGTGGAACTCTCTATTATTATCATCAACTTACTAATCCAATAATAATAGCTAAATACCATTTAGATTAAAAATGTTAAAAGTACGCCTACTTGTTTTTGTTAATATTTGAGGCATAGTACCTACTTAGGAGATCATAGTGTTAACGATAAGAGCACTAGGAAGTTGCAAAGTTTTCAGGAAAGACGCCTCTATTTCAGCAATATATTACCTATCCAAACGGTTTTTGTTACGCTTTACTCAAAATTGAACGTAAAATGTTTAAAAGCTCAGGACGTAGGACGTCAGTATCATACCAGCAGCAGTCGGGAGAATGTGCGAGTAGCTATGTCGCATTGCCACGTGGTCAGGTAAAGCGTCGGGTGGGGTAAGAGGAGGGGCGCACAGCAGTGCATCTCTCTTGTTTATGTGGTATTATCACATCATTGCGTTCCTTGTTGCTCGTGTAAATTTCTGTCGATACCCCAGAAGAATTGTTTCCGATACTGTATATTAGGTATTATGTATACTGCTGCGTGCGCAACTGCGGCCGTGCGAGACTTGCGTCAGGCGTCAGGCAGTACGCTTACACACGTGTGCATATCTGAGTCGGTGTTTGTGAGCCTGCCTGTGTGAGCCAGTACTCTCGATTACGGTATACAGGACAGGTATACGTATACACTGCGTATACACACTATACACTGTATACAGCTACCACAGCACGCATATACTTGACGTTATTCATTTACTCAATTCTCCGTCCTCGTACAGACGAAAGTTTTTATGCTAACTGAAAAAATTAACCTTTTTTTGTAATACAACTCATACTTTAATAATTACAGAGTAAAAAGTAATAATTAAATTATGTGTCGTCGGTAATAGTAGTCTGTTTTTATATATGAGCACACCTGATTCCACAGTATGTTTTATGCTTGGATCTAATCTAATAATTTAAGTATGGTCGAAGTTACCGATAATGACGACGCAAATGAAGAAAAAGCTGTTTGACATTACTTTCATTTACATCGATGTAATTATCAATAAATAGTATGTTTTGAAAATAAAATAATGTCTATTTAAACGTTTTTTATTATTAAATATAAAAATGTATATAATTGTTGATTGGAATGCTGAGAGTTGTGAAAACTAGAGAAAAACTAATTATATTAATTTTCATTCAAAAATAATAAAGCTTTAATTTCGGATGCTACAATAATTCAAACATAACATAAAATAAATTGGTTTCTTCATAATGTCAGTTCTCACTTCTTTCGGCAGTGCTCGGTGACTGCTCGTTTTTTTTTGATTTATTGTCTTTGAGGATAAGCCCTCATCATATATGTTTTGAGAGCGAAAATCTCGTCGTCTATCAAAACATGGGACATCTTTCATGTTGATCTGATAAATTTTTATAGTTTGGAACATTCATTTAACTCTGTTCAAATTCCTTTCCCATATTAGATTCTTCATAAATGCTACAGTTCCACGCGCCACGTCTACTCTACGTGGCCTGTTACCCTACCTACACGTAGAACCACAGAATATAGATACGCTAACGGTATACAGAAGTTAATCTTAGTATCAGTACCTTTGAAATAGTTGTCCAAAATAAATTTCGCGCAATACCTATGCGCATACTCATATTCATAATTTAAGTTATCGTACAATGAAAATATAGTACGTTGCTCACAATTTATAGAAGCGGTGGGAAATCTTGATCTGATAAACGGTCATATCAACAAGATGCCCGCAGACGTACCCGAAGCACTTCTGTATAGCGTTAGCGTATCTATATTCTGTGCTAGAACCTAGAACAATCAGTTACTCTCGGGAGACGTGAGAGTGTAAATCGATTTGGAAATTTTGATTATCGCGAGTTGAGAGATAACGGGTACTGACATGCACGTCGGAGTTACATGGTACATTGAAGAATATGCGACAGACCTCAGAGGTTACAGACAGACAAACCACATAATAGTGGCCTCAACTGAGACGCATGTCAATCCATCCTTCAACATCACCTATATGCTCTGCCCTGGCTACGAAATCCACACTCGTTTCATATTCAAACGAGGTAACTGCCTATATTCTAGAAATGATCTCTTTTCCCACCGAGAGAAAAATCTAGAACCATAAGAAATGTATTGTGGTTCAAGGTTGATAACCACAAACAAACCACATTTTATGTTGTCTTTATCACCAAACGAACCAGCTCATGGTGAATTTTTGCCTGTGAAATTTGAGAATTGGGAGAAACTTCCTCCCTCAACTAAAGATGTTGGCACACTGGCTACTATACGACAATAAAAAGCCAACCTGTTTGCTGAAATTATTGAAGCAACGACTTTGGATCCATAAGTGAAGGACTTCCCCCACGTTGCTGCCATCGATAGCCATATGCCTGGCATTGTCTTTCGTCAGAACACTATGAGATACACCCTGCGTGATCTCAATACCAAAAAGAAGCTATAGAGCCAGGCGGAATTCCGTCTATTTGTTTGCAGGCTGTGCACCGTTTCATACAAACTTGGTGTGTTTCCTTTCTGATGGAAAACAGCTAGAGTCCAACCAATTCACAAAACAGCCTTCCTAATCACTATCTGTGATCTCCAAAGGAATGGAGTATTTAAAACAATTTTCTATTCCGCGTTTTAGAATTGCATTTTAAATTAACTTAGTGTATTTAGTTTTACGCGAGTCACCTTTTCCAACATACTCATAATTGCACTCTTAATCCCGATATTTTACATATTCAGGAAAAAGGCCTTAAACTAAATCATCTAGAATCAATACAAATTTCTAAACATTCATAAAACAATGGTAACATGATATTAAATGACCAAATCTATTCACATAATTCACCACTCAACAAATTTTGTGATTAAAGTCCCACTCAAACTATTGTGTATCCCCATCCCTAAGCTTGCACATTGATTTCTAATATTCAAGGACATAATTTTATATTTAGCTTAAGTCGATAACTGCAAGCTTGGAGAATGCCACTGTGCGGTGAAACAAATTGCAAGCATTAATTATTAAAAATTATAGTTACAGATTTTTCTGTACATTTGAATTTTACTCTCCAACATTATATTTACTTGAAAGTAATTCCGGCATGTACAATGTTCGGTCAATTGCACATACGCATCTAAAATACCTTCAACATATTATTGAAGACTTATATGTGATTTGTAAATTTAATTTTGGTTGAATGTATGCAATGTCACTAGTATGAGGTGATATGATATCAGTTGTAGTTAGTTATCTAAGTATATATTACAAGCATTTCATTCATGAAGTAAATAGCGTCTTCGAGTGTTCGAGAAACAATACGTTTGCAGATTATATCGAATGCTAGTCATCAACCCATCTCTGTAATCCGAGACTACCAACCTCGGCTAGATAATATTGTGAGATAATGAGCTTAGAATTGTCTAGAACATGAAGTAGGTGAGGGAAGGCATATTGGATTTGGTTCCGAATCGTGGGTCTGCTTAATATAGTTTGAAAGGGTTGTTTGTTAATGACAAAATCAGTACAAAAGGGAAATTGTGAGATATTGAGTCTTCTTCCAAACAAAAATGGTTTAATTATATCAGGCATGGATTCGAAACAGTTGAATAGCTTTCTCCTTGGAATAATATTCAATTGTTCAACATGTGTCAATATATATTCATAGTATATTGTGGAATAAATTAATATTTTTGTGTTAGATATGTAATGTATTTTCAGTTACGATATGTCAATTTCTTCTTGTTAATATTTCTTTACACTAGGTTGAATGAACCAATTTTTGTTTTGGCGTTTCGATGAAATATTGTTTTCTTCATGGAAAAATGTGTTTGCAGGTGAAGTACTTCTCACCAAAAATGTTTCTGACCTAATGACTGCAAGAAAAGTACCCATTGTCTACGCAAGAGCTTGGCAATAAACACTCAAATAAATAGAGGGTCGAAATGAGTCGAACTTCAGATAATTATGTATTTATGTACGTAATTTGAAAAGAATTGTAAGGAAAACAAGTAATCAAACAATTCACGATTAAACTAAACTTTTACCTGTTATGTCTTTACGCTTATTTAGAATCATTCATTCCGACCCTGCTAACTAATATTAGCATATTCAAGGGCCGGTAGTTTATTGCAGTTATTCAGTCCAACCATTTTTCGTGCAAAGAACTTGCCGTTTATAACGACATTGGAAGGACCTTGAGTTTATAGTCGCTAAAATCAGTTACATATTATAATATATGCATAGGCTCACCGATAATCTCATTACAAGATGCTTAAAAGCTATATGTAAAGCTTCTTCGATCTCTTTACGCTGACATTACCTGACCCGTCATTCCATTGCTGTAGTATTATTTGTTACCGTACCTATTCTAATCGCCATATTATGTTTGATTTTCTTCAATTTTACATACTTTACTTTTTGAAAAATTCTATTGTTTCAACCTTTTCTGTGATATGAAATTAAACACTACTATGTTAATATTACTTTTATTTGTAACTTCCGTTACTCGAGTTTCAGTGTTATTACACTTTATTCTTTTTCTACGGATGCTATACAATGTGCCACTTCTCTCATCGCTTTCATACGTTCAAAACGAAAGATTTCTCGCGCAGTGAGAAATATCCGCCAATACAGTGAGATATAATTTCTCACAGTGAGAAATAATTTCTCACTGTTATCACGATAACCCAAGTCAGTCATGAATTGTTACATGTCAGATTGATATGACACGTTCTCCACGTTGACAACGCTACGCGGACGATTCGCGTGCAATATCCAAGTAGCCCATTGTTGGCGTTTCTATAACAACAAAACCGAAGCACTGCATAATTATTGGTGTCAACTTACCCAACGAAAATAGTTTTATTGTTATTTGTTATAATATAAACAGTTCAGATTCATTAAATATTGAATATAATGGAATACGAAGATTTAGAGTCGGAAAATACACCTCCAGAAATTATTCAGAAAGCAATAGATTTGCTACCAAGCACATCAAGAGAAACATATGAAATCGCTTACAAAAACTTTATGGACAGGAAAATGAAAGCCAAGATAAATTCTTGTTCCGAAAATACCTTGTTAGTTTATTTTGAAGAGTTGTCAAGAAGATTGAAATCATCAACATTATGGTCTCAGTACTCGATGCTAAGGAGTACCTTAATGATTAAAAACTGTGTTGATATACCAAAATACGTAAAACTACGTGCATTTTTAAAACGCAAATCTGAAAAATATGTTCCAAAACAGTCAAAAACATTAACTTCTGAAGAAATTCAACAATTTTTTAAAGATGCACCCGATGAAAAGTATTTGCTGATAAAGGTATGAATGAAAATTTTTAAATTGTTATCGGAAAATGAATGTTTGGTTTTGATTTCAGGCTGTTTTAGCTATTGGCCTTACAGGGGCATGCCGTTGTGATGAACTTCGAAAATTAAAAATTGACGACATGGAAGATCTTAATTCGGCCCTTTTAATAAAATTACCCGATACTAAAACCAAGGTTCCTAGAAATTTCACAGTCACAGGAGAATTCTACCAAATTTACAAAAAATATGTGAAGTTTCGACCATGCACAGATGAAACACGTTTTTTTTTTAAATTACAAAAATAGCAAATGTACGAAACAGCCTGTGGGGATAAATAAATTTGGCACCATGGCGAAATTTTTGCAATTACCGAACCCTGAATTATATACTGGCCACTGTTTTCGAAGGTCATCTGCGACTATTTTAGTTAATGCAGGGGCAGATCTTTTAACTTTAAAATGCCATGGGGGTTGGAACTCCAGCAATGTTGCTGAATCTTATATCGACAACTCCATAGCTAACAAAATGAAAATTTCAAAAAGTATAGTAGAATCCATTCAGCCTCCAGTGCCATTAGAACCTGAACACAACAATGCTGTGGAAGCTCAGTACGTTTCCCCATCAACTTCAACTTCGACCGCAGCTAATATTTCAATTACCGAAAACATTTTGAAACAAAACAACCTACCAGGAATTACTTTACAAAATAGTTCAAATATAACTGTTAATTACTATTTCAAATAAAATATAAAAATGAGTTAATGACATACAAGTGTTATTGTATATGTATTTTAATTTTCAATACTTGAAAACAACGCATCCGTAGAAAAAGTACAATGTACAATTCGTGAGAAAACGACATATTTCTCACTTGTTGTACAATATACTATTGTGACATAGTAATGACGTTGACTAATAATAACCGACGTTTTTCGTGACTTCTGATTTGACATACCGATTTTAGATTTGTCAATCCAAGCGCGAAATGGGAAGCTCTGAGAAAGAATATAAGAGGAAGACATGGAATAAATGGCATCAGCAGCGATCTGCTTGATGTCAACGGTGAACAGAAAACCTCATGAGAGATGTATCTGGCGAATATCATAAGTTGATTTCTATGTTAGAAAATGAGGAAATTCCTATTTCTTCCTATGTTTCAGTACTTATTGATGCTTCCCTAAAAATTTACTTTCAATGTCATATAAACAGGGATACTCCTCTATGAATTCTATCAGCTCGCATTCCAATGTCACTTCACACTGAAGTTGAGACTCATACACAGATACAGATATATCTGACGTGACCCTCCTCCACTCGACGCTACTCTACGAAAATCTGTACACGTTGCGTAGAATAAAGTGGCGCTGCATCACGTCAGGCACATGTGCACATTTTAGTTCAAAGCTCATTGGCATACCGACCTTGATAAGAGTGGGGGAAGCTATTGAAAGTGTAATAATTCAAATCGATGTAGTATCTGAACGACTCATTCGATTTTGGTAAACTTTAGTTTGTATAGGAGAAAATGTACGTACTTTCAACTTTCGTATCTACTGGTTCACGATAGTTCCTAATAAAATTGCTAGAGGGCGTAATTTGTAATGATAAAGGTTTTATTGATTTTATCCCAAAAACTTAAATCATACGGTACAGCTATGACATGATAATCGGAAATTAGATTAAATTTGCACAAAAAACAGAAAATCACAGATCGATGTCTTTATTTGTTTCAAAGTTCGAGAAAAACGCGTTTAAATGAACATACGCGATTTCGGTATTAAGTAAATTTGTTAATGAGTTTTTGTTATGTTCATTATATATAAAAATTCTCGGGAAATAGGTCACAATAACGTCTTTAGACGAATAGTTAAAACAAGACGAATAGTTAAAACAAAGTGTTATTGTGACCTATTTCCCGAGAATTTTTATATATAATTCATACTGGGTCAAGAATCTTATTGTTATGTTCATTTAAACGCGTTTTTTCTCGAAAACGGTGAAATTTTGAGACCCTTAACAAGAGTACATTATTTGTTGAAATAAAATTGTAAACCCGAAAAATGTGCAAAGAAAACAAAAAAATTATTCTCAAAAAAGTTAAGGGTAAAAGAATTGCCGAAAAGTCTCGCACCCAGCGCCCTCTACCGCATAATCTGAAACTAACTGAACCATCTTATTCCGCGTCCTCTGAAACCCCCGAGTACCAGATTTCAACGAAATATCTGTAACTGCCCAGGAGCTAGAGCAAAATTTCGTTTAAAAAAAAATTAAATTCACCGCCCCTGTATCTCCGAAACGAAATTCGGATCATAGTTTATATGAAAAATCCGATTATTTTTGTAAAATCTACCGTCCCCTGCATTCACGGGAGGTCTTTCTGAAACATCCTGTATAGTCGACTTGTTACACTATCATAATTAATGCAAGGGAAGCGTATCAATGGGCCGGATTTTGATAAAAATATACTTTCCGAAATCATCTAGACTATTTTTGAGTTGGTGTATGGGTGCGTGAACCGGGTATAGGTAACCCAATATGAAGATGATTGCGACGTTTCTATTGCTCGTACGTCCTGGTACGTCCTGTGTCAATTCGCATTAAATTGGTGAAAACGGGAACTCTACTATTTTCGGGCGCGGTAGAGTCTTGGTACTTTTGACATCCATCTTCAGTTTTCCAAATGGAAGCTATAAGTATTTCTTTTTGAATCACTGTGACAACAGTGTTCTTATAGTTATGAATATATATCACAAACAGACATTCAACCTTCAGAAGTGTCCAAAATTGGCATTTTAAAATTTAAAAATGGCGTCATCGAATTAGTAACGTCACGTTTTTTGTTTTTTGTAGACATACAAATCTAAAAGTCATGGACCATAGTTACTTCATAATAAGGTTACAATAAATCAGCTACTATGTGTCATCATGAGTAAAGTTCATGATCATTGATTTTCACGGTATCCGGAAAATTCTTCGAAAGCAATTCTTCGAAAACAATTCTTCGAAAACAATTCTTCGAAAAACAATTCTTCGAAAATGCAATTCTTCGAATACCATATTCTTCGAATAAACAATTCTTCGACTAATAATTCTTCGACAGCTTTATTATTTGGATTTACTAAAATCTGGGATAAGTTTTCATTAGACAATAATCAATATTTCTCGCATGATATATAAACGTATGATGCGGAACATACTAATAATAAATGAAAATTATAAGGTCATTTTGTTTTTTGAGAATACCTATAAATGTGGGGTTATTAGGATCTGGAAATAAAACACTACTTTTTTTATTTGTTATAATTATGTCAACATTTTATTAATAAATTACAGTAAAAGTTTACAGTACAGTAAAAGGTTACAGTAAAAATTACAGATAAATGACATAAATACTATCAAATACCAAGGTAATAAAAATATTATAGATTAATATGATATGTTGTGAGCTAAACCTCTAATGTATTCTATTATATTATTTTTATCATACTGATTTACAAGAGTTTTGATTCGTTGATTACGATCTTTGTACTTCTTTCTTGGTGTTTGTGGTTCAAATCCGCTTAAATATTGTTCTACACGAAGTTCATTTAGACTTTGCTCATTTTTTATACATTTTATAAATTTCCACAAGTTGGGGTGAACTGCTGCTACTTGTGTTTCAAAACTTCGATGCCATCCTTCTACCGAATTATTTGTTCTCGGTAAATCATCCAAAACTGTTTGATATAGATTCCACAATTCGTATGGATATTGTGGTGGTTTTCGCTGTTTCCGATTTGGTCGCCCAATCCACGTATCTTCAAAATAATTAATAACACTTTCGGCTTCTGACGGAAATATTTCACTATCATATAATTGTTCAAAAGCCATAACTATATCATCCACTGGGACAAAAGCAATAGCACACAACATTTTTACTTTGGAAGCAAATTCACTGTCAGTCTCATAGCGTTTTTTTAATCCATTCCTTTGAATCATTCGAAAAATGCATTGACTGAAGTGGAAAAAACAGCCTCTTTTTCTACAACTTGGAAAAGCACTATTGCAGGCATTAATCAATGCTTTTTCGAAGTCAGTGGTAATCGTTGCAGGCACTAAAGATGATTTCAAATTTTTAAGTTCTTGAAAAAATTGATCATAAATTCGTTCTGATTTTTTTGGTAAGAGTGCATAAACTGAAGGTACCGATAAATTGTGTTGCAGTCCGTGAACGGTTAGTAATTGTTGGAATAATAACGGCACGGTTTTAAATGTGCCATCAATATACCAATGCTTACTGTTAGACAATAATTGGAGATTTTGTTCTGTAGTAAAAATTAATATTCTCTCGTCCACTGGACCGGCATCATATAGCAAAAAATTTTCATTTTTGTAGGTTTTCGTATATTCCTCCAAAAATATTATTTCGCTTCTATTAGTAGGAAGAGCTGGTCCTTGTAGATTTTTTTGTCTGATATTGCGAATACCCCGTTTCATACTGCTAACACTTGGAAGCTTGGGAGCTGCCGTTATGGAACATGTAGTCGAAGCAATTGATATAATTCTGTGCGCAGGATCATTACTTATTTTCGAGTTGATTCGAATTTTTTCGTACACTTTGGTCGCTTCCACCTCTGAGGCGTCAGCAATATGATTATGTTCTTTTGTTATTTTACTGATTTTATCGTCGACAGTAATTATTCTCGCTGGACAGTTTGTTTTTCTTTTTTCAAAAAATGCGCACTTCCAATACACTTTTTCACCTTTTTTTTCAACATCTTTAAAATAAAAATGTCCCTCGAACAACAATTTACGTTTTCCTTTTTCTGAACAAACAAATCCTGCATCCATATTTACTTGCACAGGGTTAAATTAAAACTAATTTTATTTTATGGAACACAATCCCTTTTATACCCACTCAGGTCAGTTGCAAACTTGGGATTAGATAAATTATACCTGATTTATATCACAAACAAATTCTGCATCCATATTTACTTGCACAGGGTTAAATTAAAACTAATTTTATTTTATGGAACACAATCCAAGGGATTATCGTCAGTTGCAAACTTGGGATTAGATAAATTATACCTGATTTAAATCTCTGAACAAAGTCATTCCTTTTGGATACTTCGAAGAATTGTTATTCGAAGAATTATTAGTCGAAGAATTGTTTATTCGAAGAATATGGTATTCGAAGAATTGCATTTTCGAAGAATTGTTTTTCGAAGAATTATTTTCGAAGAATTGTTTTCGAAGAATTGCTTTCGAAGAAAATTCCTAGATCCGATTTTCACAGTTCACCAGACTGCAAAATAGCATAATAATACATAGAGTATAAAACATTTAGTTGTGAAACAAACTTTGTCTTTAATAAATACATGTAACTTTAGTTTCGCTGACAATGTAGCTTCTTCAAACAAATATTATTGCAGTACTCAGTACTTTGTAATATTTGTTTGAATAAGCTACGGTGTTAGCGAAACTACAGTTACATTTATTTATTTAATTAGTGAAAATCGAATTCCTAATAGTAGATTTATTTCAATTCCATGTTGAATAGATTCAGCCATTATGTGATTGAAAACCCATTATAAACTTAAATAAAATAGCTATTAAAACTAATTCACACTAATTTAATGAATAAATGTAACTAATTTCGCCACTGTATCTTCTTCAAATATATATTACAAAGTACCTATTTCGTAATATTATCTGTTTGGAGACTCACGGTGTTAGCAAAACTAGTTACTTCATTTATTAAATTAGAGAAAATCAAACTTTCATTTTATTCAAGTTTATGTTGGATAAGTTGTCAATTTGTAAAATGGAGATGGAATGCTCAGGGTCGCAAGAGTATGTTAGACCTATGGAGGATAAGTGTTATGCATGATTAGCCGTCTATTAGTATGTTCAGAAATATTTTTTCGTTTTTTTGATTTGAGTGGATTGTCCGGGCAGCTGGTACCTAATTGAATCATGATATATTTCGTACGAGCTCAAAGTTATTTCGTACCCTTAAAATATATTCCAAATCTTAGAACCGATACTAAGCTTGATATATAGCGACGAATTAGTAAGAAGACCTCTGAGGTTCAATAGATAACATCAAGTACCATTAGCCCTTTCTGGAAATATAAATACTTAGTGTATCTTTAAAAGGAACAATTATTTGGAAACATTCAGGGAAATTTAATTTCTCGGTTGAATTTGTCTTAATATGAACCCTAACAGTTTTTTTAACATGTGCCGTGATACATAGCACGTATAAGAAAAAGAAGTTCAGATCCCTATTGCCGATCTTCTGTTAATTGTAAGGCGTAGCCGAGGTTGTGTTATTTCAGAAAAAATCAGACATCATTCAGTATTTCAATAATAATAATTTGCAGATGTTTCACAAAATAATCATTGAACATATTTTTTGCCTCAGGGCTAAGAAGGATTCATAAAATGAATACAGTATTCTTCCAAGAAAGGTGAAAAAATCTGACTGAAAGTCCTCATAACTTTGCGCTTCTCCGAATTAGGTGTTGGATAGGGTCGATATTTGCTGTAATGCTTCATTGGATACTTCTTCAAGCAGCATAAGTTAGTGAGACCGTGGTTTATTATGAAATTCAATTTCCTTGATACAATTATTTTCTACATTACCTCAAGACCTGTAATACTCATCTCAACAGCTAACCTGAAATCGGTAAGCTAGTATGTTGGGCAATCTAGTGACCGATATAATCAAGCTTCCATCAGTTTCCCTAGGACACCAGAGAGTTTGACCGTAATCATTTGGAAATCAATTTTGAAATTCAAAATTCGCGAATGATTATTAAAGTTTAGTTGGAAATGTTGGAATATCACCTCATCATTTCCAAGTCGAGATTTGTAATTTTCGATTCTGTCATGATATGAGACTAGTAGCCAACAAACAAAATTAGCGGACAGTCAAGTGCATAATGATCAGTTCGATTACGTTATCATAATCTTATGTAGCGCAATGCTACCTATAATACAAGGTCATAGCTCTCAATTTAAAATATACATGACGTCACATAATGTAGGCATAGTGTAAGTCACAGATTACTGTCTGTAAGCTTAGGCATGTGAGGTGACGATGTGCAATTAAAAAATGTACTTAAATTTGTATTGAATAACAAGGAAAATTCAGAAGGATTTGATGCCGATAAAAATTTTAATTTCAATTCAGAACAATTAACTTTGTTCACAAACGCTAATGAGAGACATAGATAACACTACGATTTTGAATTAAATTTGATTTATAATTATTCCTCACGGTTACAATTATTTAAGATACTATGCCCCACTAATCTTACCTCATCCAGAAACAATAAAAGGGTTGACTGACCTCATATTGATGAAAAAAAACTTTTTTACTTATATTTTTCAATTATTAATAAATTAAGGTGAACGTAACTCTGCGTTTTCTTGAAATTATTATCAAACCTTATTTAGCACAAAAAAGTGGCATCATGATAGGAACAGATCTTGCTAATAATAATCCTTTAGCTCCTTAATACTAATACCAATAATAGTCTATGCTCAAATCTTGAAGAAGTTGTTCATATTTCACCTTTGTCAAAATTTAACTCTGAAATTAAAACGGGAATAGAAAATTTAGAAGAAATGGAGTACATACATTTTTCGTACAAGTATTAGTGACAGCAATACGAACGCCAAAGGCAATGGATCATTTTCTAGAGATGCGTTTAATATTGTTTGTTTATCTACACCCTGTTGACTCAACGTCCCCATTGTTCGATTTATTTGGTTCTGTTCACTTATTAAATGCATTATAAATAATTGGCCTAATTCTAAACGTAATCAAATCCGGTATGGAGACGGCGTAACTAGTTTGTACTATAGAATAGGATCCCAGCGGAAGTGTTACCTAGAGTATCAATAAATTGAGAATGGTTAGAAAGTGTTCCCAGCGGTTAAAAGCAAATATTACCTATTAACGTATTCAAAATTCAATATAAGTGAGGCACAACTAATGACGTCACGCGACAGTGCTGTGGCCTTTTTAATATGAGGTGCTGCAGTGTAAGCAACACGTTTGTCATTAATGCTTTTACTTCAATATTCAGATTTGTTCAGTTATTCTCTCACATCCTTTTCTGCAATCTGTAATTTGCTTAGACTTTTGCGCACTGTTTACTCTTCCTCTTGAAGTATGATGTTCCCAACCAGTGATCTTGGAAATTTTGTTGTTTTCTTGCTTCCCTTGTATCGCCTTCAACTAATTTTTTTCTTCTTTTGTGACATATGTGGTTTTCGTCTTTTTTGGTAATTTATATTGTATATGTGATGGATGCCCATAATGTTCATATGATATTCAATCCATGAGTAATATTGTCTAGATATCCAATGAACATTTATTATAGATATTAGATAATACTCGAAATAAAACTTCATTCTCATAATTTTAATGTTCATATTTGGAAAATTGTCATAATAATGTAATGTCTGATGTGAATTAGTTTAGATCCTAGAAAGCATGACTTCGTCTTATGGATGTGCTATGGATATCTTCACAGATGTTGGCATTCAAATTGCAATGTTTATTGGTTTGGGAGCTCTGCATAGTTCGCAATTTTGAACTCGAACATCACATATTAGAATTTAGTTTTGCTGTTTATCCTGCCATGATATAAAACATTTTTCCACTAATTTTGACACATTAATATTGTTTATAACAAAAAATATTTATTTGGTGGGTACAATAAAATCATGAAAAATTGATTAAGATCGTTAAATGTTTGGTTGACTTTGTTTAAATTTTGCAATGATAATGAACAAATTCATCGAAAGATGATTTCGTTAATTTACTTTGAAAAATAGATATAACGTCGATCTGATGAAAGAAATATACCTTCAAGACTTGGACATCTAGTAGCAACCATACCTCAACCTGTTAAATATCTAACATACGTGATATGGTATTAGGGAGGCACCTAATGATATACTATAAATGAGAAACAAACACCCTTATCCTTATCCACTAAAAATATTGTTAAAGTACTGAGGACCTTTCAGCTACAAAGTAGCCATCATCAACTTACTCTGATGGTGGATACTTGGTAGCTGAAAAGTCCTCAGTACTTTAACAGTATTTTTAGTGGATTAAGGTGATTGTTCCTTATTTATAGTGTTATAATGTATCCACAGTGTGAACTCTTTTATAGTTTATTATCTAATTTTATAGTTTATCGAAGTGCATAGGACATCTACTGGATAATCAAAGTAATATCCATTGGATATCCTTACAGATATAATAATAAGATTCTTGACCCAGTATGAATTATATATAAAAATTCTCGGGAAATAGGTCACAATAACACTTTGTTTTAACTATTCGTCTTTACGTACGTTTCGGTCTCACGACCATCATCAGAAGACTCACTATGTCTAAAAAGGGGGTTTATTAAAACTAATTATAGCACAAGCGTCCAAATCGCACAATTTAACTTCAATTAAAAGAGCCCACGCCGTCGAAACGAACAGAACCACGAATAATCGAAATTGTATCGTCAGAATTAATGTATAAAAAATTATTTTTTTGTAGTAAGAATCCGCTATTCAGTAATTATTCTTTACGTACGTAAAGACGAATAGTTAAAACAAAGTGTTATTGTGACCTATTTCCCGAGAATTTTTATATATAACTTACAGATATACATTTTTGTAGATATTACTGTGACATCAGATATCACAGACTGTATATCCATCAGCAGTTGACTGGATATTTTTGGATATATTTTGTATATCTTGAATATGCATGCTGAATATGTAATGGATAACTAATGGAATTATTTGTGCTGTGTGGATAATTCATCCCAGGTGTTGATGAAATTTTGTTTAGAAACTACTCATGTGTTCCTTAAGTACGTTTTGAAACTAAACTAATTAGAAATGAATGCTGTTATGAAAATGCACCTAAAAAATACCCTCTGAATTACTTAGACCTACACAGGCAAAAATAAGAAATATATTCTATTTAAAAAAATGTAATAAAAAACAACTTTTCCCGAAATTCGTAGACTTGTGGTTATTAGAAGTGTATTATTCAGGTTCATTTTTAGTGGCTTCTGTGAGTCGGAAAAAAGGCCGAAAAAAGCAAATATTTCAGAGCCTAACGAGACTCTGTCCCCGCCCCCCCGTTTTCGAGGATGCTGAACACGATGGCGGTGGTTTAAACTCTCTGAGTTGAACGTCACCCCCAAACGGCCAAAAACAACCCCCAAAAAGGGTGAAACTCGGATATACCGACATATTCCGAGAAAAACCGCGTCACCTCACGTTTTCGAGGATGCTGAACACGATGCCGGTACTTTGGAATTTCTTCAAGTCAACCCCACATTTGAAACGGCCAAAAACAACCCCCAAAAAGGGTGAAACTTGGATATACTGACATATTCCGAGAAAAACCGCGTCACCTCCCGTTTTCGAGGATGCTGAACACGATGCCGGTACTTTGGAATTTCTCCGAGTCAAGCCCACCCCTTAAACGGCAAAAAACAACCACCGAAAGAGGTGAAACCCTGTAATTTCACTTGTAAGCGACGTAGATTATATTGAGCGGATCATTTTTTCTAATGAAAATGGATTTTATAACGATGTTTTATATTTACCTATAATGAATGTAATTGTATGCGTCAATAATATAGTTTTATATGGATATATAGTGGATATGTAGTTATATGCGTCAATGAAACAGTTTTATATTTGTATATATAAGTTAATAAGTAATTGTTCGCTTGAAATAAAAATGTTTATGATTTAATAAAATAAAATATGTAAAATTGTACCACTGATTCCATACAGGAGATTTTCTCACCTAAAAACCACCAAATAACCTAGCCAGACACGATGTATACGCCTATTTTTCAGGGTGAACAGTCAGTCAACAAATGTGGAAACATCACCCTGTGTGTATTCAATGATTTGTTATACATTTTCTCTTATCGGATTTTTCTCATCCACTCCATAAATTCAGGGTATCAAAGGGGTAGTTGTCCGTTTCAGTGGTTAGTTTGCTTCGGGGAGAAGATCCAGAATCACCATCGTATTCAGCACACTCGAAAACGGGAGGTGACGCGGTTTTTCTCGGAATATGTCGGTATATCCGAGTTTCACCCTTTTTGGGGGTTGTTTTTGGCCATTTAAAGGGTGAAGTTGACTCAGAGAAATTCCAAAGTACCGGAATCATGTTCAGCATCCTCGAAAACGGGAGGTGACGCGGTTTTTCTCGGAATATGTCGGTATATCCGAGTTTCACCCTTTTTGGGGGTTGTTTTTGGCCGTTTGGGGGTGACGGTCAACTCAGAAAGAGTTCAAACCACCGCCATCGTGTTCAGCATCCTCGAAAACGGGGGGGGGGGACTCACAGAAGCCACTATTTCTAGAACAGCATATATTCCTCATTCTGTTTTGCGCCTTCAAGCGACAATTCCAGGTCCGAGGTTATTAGAAGGTGTTTTGTCTAGAACACCATAATATATTCCTTATTTTTTTCTGCGTGGCCAAGCAGAATGTCGTAGGTTTGAGGTGAATGGAAGGTTCTTTAGAACTGCGTGAAGGAATCAGAAATGTATGCTGATCTAGATAATGCACCCGAAAAAATACTATCTCAATTAACTTAGACCTACGCAGGCAAGAATAACTAATATATTCGTTCCTAAAAAATGTATCAAAAAATAACCTTCCTGGCAATTCGTAGACTTGAGGTTATTGGAAGTGTATATAAAGGTACATTTTCTAGCATATATTCCTTATTCTGTTTTGCGGCTCTAAGCGACAATCCTAGGTCTGATGTTTTCGAAGGTTTTTTGTCTAGAACACACCATAATATATTCCTGATTTTTGTCTGCGTTGACCAGGGGAAAGTCTTAGGTTTGAGGTGAATGAAAGGTTCTTTGGAACTGCATAAAGGAATTAGAAATATATGCTGTTGTAGAAAATGCACCTGAAAAACTACCCTCTCAATTACTCAGACCTATGCATGCAACAACATGTAATATGTTCTCTTTTAAAAAATGTAACAAAAAATGACCTTTCAATATCCTCAGACCTACGTATAATGGGAAAAACGTGTATTAATGACAATGATATTCGAAAATTAATAATATTTCATTGTTTTGCGATTCCAAGTGGTAGTCCGTAAGTCTGAAGTTATCGAATGTGTACTCTTTTGTGTGCATTCTCTAGTACAGCATATATTCCTCATTCTTTTTCAGGTTCCAAGCGGCAATCTGTAGTTCTGAGGTTTTTGAAAGAGTATTTTTCTGAGTAGATTTTCTGGAATAGCGTACATTGCTCATTCATTTTTGTGGTTCCAAGCGGAAAACGGTAGGACTCAATCGAGTTCCCTAGAATTTATAATGTGGGTGATGAGTCAACTATTATCTAATGATAATAAGAAATTTACTAAAAGAAAAATCAGGGTTTCTACATTTTGGATTTACATATTCATAAGCATTTACATAATTCCCAATAGTAAAATTTTAATAAATTTAAAATATAATATGATGAATCTCACAAAGGAGCTTAAAAGTCATGTGTGTGAGATGAAATAAATTTTGACATAGTTTTTATCTAGCAAAATGAGGAATGTGTAAGTATGATTTTTCAAAATCTATAAGGTGGTGTATTTTTGATCTACTTAACGATTTATTGATTTTACTTTTGAAGAGATTGTTAGAATTGCACTTTTTTATAATACGTGATAATTTGTATATTCTAGTAGCCAGGAGTGTGAAACATCTTTGACCAATAATTTTTTCGGTTTTAGGAATCAAGAGTTCATTATTATTATCGGCTATTGTGACTATGATTCTATTTTGTTCTACAAGGGAATATTTCTGGGTGCGAAGTGAAGCTGAGCAAAGAAGTTGTTCCATTTAAGGTTACAGTCAAATACTAAGCCAAGATAACTAATTTTTAATGCAATAGGTATAGAATAGCTCGATTCATCACTAATAATATTGAGTGATTCGAATGAAGATGCGGAACTCCATAATCAATTTTACAGTAGTCACTGTTTATTCCATTAATGTTTATGCATTGTGATCTGTTACTAATATAGCTCTCCACTAATTTCAATCACAATCCTCTAATTCCTACCTTTTCTTGTCGCCAATAATTTATCTTGACTTACGGTATCAAATGCCTTGATTAGGTCTACGAAAATTCCAAGACAAAGCTTAATGTCATCTAAAGACTTGTAAATATTTGTGTCAGCATGGCAATTGCATTTTGAGTCGACTAACCCTCCCGGAAAATGAGGCTGCAGGTCAGATAGGATTTTATATTTGTTTAAAAATCAGATTCCATAGTTAATGCATTCGGCCTTATTACCTTCAATGGTTTATCATCTTTCTTTTAAAAACTTGGGGAAAATAACTGGTGTTTAGGGATAGGTTTATAATTTGAGTTAGTGGTGGAGCTATATAAGCCGTCGATGTATTTAAAAGCTCTGCTGTTATTCCATCGTAATGGATTATTAAAATGAATAAAATTTTCGATTTTGCTTTTGTTAATCAGTGTATTACTATTTACATTGAAATTGTTTATATTGTTTTCTAGGTTGACGTAGGTGGTTAAATGTATTGGTTATTTGTTTATAGTCTGTTGTAATACCATCTGTGACTTTTATTTGCTTTATTTCTGTTTTTTTCTTGTGGAGACATATCTCACTTATAGTATTCAAAAGATGTTTAGATTCGTCTTTATTTTTGTTAATTAAGCAGCATATTCAGTTTATTTTTATAGATTTTAAACTCTTATAAAGCAATGAGATCATTTTTATCAATTACCCACTTTTCGTACAAAGAGTTCATTGATGGAATTTATTAAACCCGAAGTGATCCGAAATTTTCTTTTAATAGTTTTAGGTTTATTGTATATTTTGCATTCGTTCATCTACTGATAGATTTATTATACAATTTGAGTCAGATCGAGCGGTGTAAGGTAACGTTTTCAATCACTTACAAAACTACCTGAAACACAAGAATATATGCAAATTTTACTGAACGAAATTGAGATTAAAACAGTGAAGGACGAATTATGTTTGTTGGTAAATGATCAAATTAACAATATTGTTATTTTTTCAACATAAACTAATTTAATTAACTTATGCAACAGAGATGTCATTCTTATTGATGGAACGTTTAATTATTATTCAAAATTTATTGTCCAGATGTACACAGAGTATATTCACGAAAACGACGTCTTTTGCCAAATAAGATGCAAAAAACTTACCGCTGCCTTTTACATCATATTTTGCGGACAAGTAAAGAAACGGACTGACTTCTGGACCACTACTAACTAACTGCACATCACAATTAAAGAAATTTTTCCACCATCGGAAATCATAAGAAGCAGATTTCATTTGGCTCAAGCATGATGGCAAAAAATTTAAAATTTGGGTATGTCCATGGAGTATAAGAACAACAACACAGATTTCGGATAATGGTTGAAGCAAATCTTCGATTCAACATATCTACATAGTAATTTAATAAGTGCGAACAACAAAAATTCTACAAAAATGGGGATAAATGATCGTTCCGAATACTTTATTTAAGTCCAAGCTGTGTAGCAAGCATAAAATAAATATTGTGCTAGAACCAGAATTGAATTGAAGTAGGTACAGTAAACTTATTCCATTATTTATACAACAGGTTTAGGAGATATTGAAAATTCTCAAATCACTCCTAAATTGTTAATTACACATTTTACTTCACATCGCTCCATCTGACTCAATCGGTATGATAATATAAGTTTCTATGCATTAGAGATTGTTAAGGTATTTCTTTTAAATGTTGAGTTGCCCCCTTTAGTATAACTTAATATAACTGAGCAAGGGTTGAGAATACGAAATTATTTCATTTCATACTTTTTCGCACTCATCTCGTTTTGCACGTGCAGGTATGCGTATTGCTGCATTAAGTTTTGTGAACATTTTCTATGGGATGCCAAGTTGCATACAGAATTGAATATCTCTATCATTAAAATGTCGATTTCTAGTGAAAATACAGAATTATTTACGAATAGCTAATGCGTATTTTCATTCACAAAATATCTGCTCTCTTAAAGTTTCTATGAAAGTTCGCTTGAAGCCACTTATTGTTTAGAATTCGAAAGAGGTGAAAAGTAAAAGTAAAATATCAATAAAGTATCCATTATAATCAATATGGTTTCATGACATATCCAAAATTGTAACATGTAGTCGACAAAAGATAACAAAACGACTGAGCGATTCCAGCAATTCAATAAAGGCTTAGCATTGAATTTACTTTTATGGCATCCACTGTGACTACTGTGAAATGGAAGACCCGATTACTTTTACGTCCAATAATCCAGAGATTAACATAGATCTTCGTGTTCGTAAATAATTTGATTTAATTTTGTCAACGAACTGGAAGAGACAATTTACTACTACAAGATACGGACAATATCGGCAACTTCCAACGAGTAGGTATAGTTTCATGCGATAAATTAAATTGCACTTTTAAGTTATTCCTTTATTGTATAATTCCTAAATCAGTAAACGTTTTCTGTCAATGAAATGAGAAACATGTCAAGCATTGTACATTTTCTGGAAAAACTTGTTTACTTGCCGATTGTCTTCAACATTTTTACTTCCCTCACTATACTTAATATAAGGGAAGTATTGTAATCGATCTAAAAATTTGTTTCTGAATTTTCACGGAAATATCCGCTTAGAGCCTTTCCGGATCGATGTAGACTAATTTTGAGATGATGTCTGTATGTGCATATTATGTGGCCCACTGTGGAGTACAATCTTGAAAATCGTTTCAAAACGGTGAAAATAGGAACAATATTCGGGCGAGATAGCCTCATTGCAAGAGGTACTTTTGACATCATACATGTAAACATGAAGCTGCAGACTTTACAAGGACAATTATATAGTTTATGGTATCTTGAAAATGAGGTTGTTCGCTGTAAATGAGCAAATGGGAATATGAACCATTTTAATGATAATAATTAATCTTGATATATGATTATTTTAGGAATTAGCCATTCTATGATGCACATTTCATTTCTATTACTAACAACTAATCAAGATCAAGATAATTCTATGGAATCTAACCTAAAAACTGTCACTTATGAATGTCAAATAATACATTATCTTTTTTAGGTTGAATTTGACTAAGTTTGAATTAAATTACTGTAAAGTTTTGCAACACTGGAATCTACTTTGTCATTAACACAATTGTTTCTTTTAATTCGGATACTTTCTAATATCAAACACTTATTACTTTTATTTCCAATATTTAAAATTTTGTATTTGTACCACTTTCTATTGTCTATTTAATTCAACCTAAGGAAGATAATGTATTATCTTATCTGACATTCATGAGTGACAGTTTCAAGGCTAGATTCCATAGAATCATCTTAAACTTGATTCCTTAGTGATGAAAATGAAATGTGAATCATAGAATAGCTAATTCATAAAATAATCATAGATATTTAGAATTGTATAATATTAAAATGATGTCTTACGTATTCAATCAAGAATCAACTATATTCAATCCATTTCAAATTGATAATTAGCCATACATTACTCTTTCACTCACAACCGATCCAATGTTTTCTGCACTTTTGATTGGATTTGAAAAACACAAGTTAGCTGCAGACGCATTTAAGTAATAGAAATCATCTATTGTTTTCTAAAGTACCTGGAAACACTAATTGACAAAACAATTTCTGATAAAGATAATAAAATATTGTTTGGTTAATTTTTCATAGTTAAACACATAATGTTGTAGACTTTACAAGAAGAATCATTTGAAGCATCATAAAATTATCAAGTATACCTTCGGGTTTTGTATATAAATAAAAATGAATGAAACCGATGAATTACTGCCATACAGTTTTGAGATTACCTCCATTTGACTATAACTTTGATGCAATAGATATGGAGTGGGGAATTTCAAAGAAGTATTGTAACCAGCACGTTGAACCGGCTCGAAGGACCATGTGTGGTATGCTGCTGTTGTTTATGCTTCTTGTATGACTCAGTATGATGGTAGTTGGTTGAAGAAATAGCACTTGATGATTTTAAGTTATTTATTCACACCCATATACAGTTATGTACAAACTACACTAACAGAACTGAGTCGCCTTATTTGAGAAGGCTAGTTTCGCTAAAGTTGTATTTCTCTAGGTTAACGTTTGATTATAAGATTGATGATACGTTAATGTTATAGCAATGTAATGATGTTGCTCGTTGAATGAATTTAATTTGAATGTATATTTTCTAAAAGTTGTTTACTTCAGGCAATTTTAAGACTAAAAGTGGCCTCTAAAGAAGGGTAGTAGATGCTGTCACTGGCTACATATGTGTTGACCAGAAATGCCAGGCAACACAAACATCCATAGAGGTACCCATGTATATAAGCCATGTCAACTCATCGATAACATTTTGTCGGCTGATGACAAATTGACACAAGAATCCCATTCACGACTGAATTCCACATGTGTCGCCTTTCACAGAGGCTATACTAGGTAATATACAGAAGATGATACTTTAATTGACTTGTCATAATTATTGTCAATATGTATAAAACTAGGAATAAGTTAAGCTTGAACAATTAGTTTAGGAGCCAGAGCGCTATTGATGGTCTGAAGAATACCCGATGGCACTATTGTTCATCGTTAGAGGACGGTTCAGTGACCAATTCATCTCACAGACCGAATTCTCGCCGGCTACTAGATCTCGAGATACAGCATCAGCATTTTTTTTTTGACTGGAGGCTAACCCTTTCCAAGTTGTGGTTACTTGAAAAGCATGCCATTCTTATACACTTCCACCATGTGCCATCTTTATTATCGTGTCCATTTATCAGGCCGACCAGTTGAAATTGGACCAAAAATGAACTGCAAGTTAACCCTTCCAAACCTGGTGGAAAATGTTCATTGGTGTTGGAATTGTTAACATACCCTATGCCATCCAAAGTTATCGGTCCATTTCCACGTAATTGCTCATTATTTGGACCAAACATTGTTCTTTTTTCCATTGTGTGGCTAAAACTTGCGGGTTACAAGGTAACATGATGGCACCATGTTAAATAACTTTATTGGAGGCCAAATGAAGATTTAAAATTATTGTCATCACTCGTTGCCTATTTCAACCCCCAAATCCCTCTAAAACCACCCCCAAACAAAAAAAAAAAAAAACGGCAGTTTCGATTTTAAACTCAGTCAGAATCTCAATAATTGACTAATTTATTATAAAATTGGTCATATTATCCAAATTATTCATATTTTTTTGGGGGTGGTTTTAGGGGGTTTTGAGGGCTTTAAATAGGCAAGGAGTGATGACAATAATTTTGAATCTCAATTTGACTTCGAATACAGTTATTTAACATGATGCCATCATGCTACCTGGTAATGCGTAAAGGTTAGTCACAAAATGAGAAAAAAAAATATTGTTGGCCCAAATAATGGCCAATTACTTGAAAATGGACCGATAACTATTGATGGCATAGGGTACCTCAACAATTGCCAACACCAATGAACATTTCCCATCAGGTTTGGGAGGGTTAACTTGCAGTCCATTTTCGGTCCAATTTTAACTGGTCAGCCTGATAAATGGACACGATAAAAAACGATGGCACATGGTGGAAGTATATAAGAACGGGGCATGTCTTTCAAGTAACCGCAACTTGGAAAGGGTTGACCTCCAGTCAAAAAAAAAATGCGGATGCTGTATCTCGAGATCTAGCAGCCAGCGAAAATTTGGTCTGTGAGGAGAATTTGTCATTGAACCGTCCTCTAACGATAAACCATAGTGCCATCGCTTTAATGTTCAGACCATCAATATCGCTCTGGCTCCTAGACTATATAAAGACATTTTGCAAACGGGATTGAAGTTTAAGAAATTCAGGGTTTATTTTTGTACAAAATGATGAAAATAGTAATTGCATTTTTATCGATTTATGCAACGCACTGATTTATCTTTGGAAGATAGGGGATTTGTTTATGTGATTTTGAAGGATCTCCTTGTAAATTATTTATTGTTACCATACAATATCTTATTTCTGGAAAACCGAATAATCTGGAGCGATCAAACTTCCAAACTTTGAAGGAGTGGGGGCTTATAGTACAACAATCCAAAAAATCACATCGATCGACAGGTTTCAAAAGTGACATTAGGGTTCGCCATTCCATATATGCTCAATTTGAGCCCTACACATGCACCCGTGTTTGTTAATCAAATCATAGCCGGAAGGGCTTTGCTGAATGCTTAACTAACCCGAACCTTGGGCAGACCACCGCACCTGACACAATACATGTTAACAAACGTGTAAGTTATTATGGTCATCGTGAATTTTTCGTTGTCATTACCGTTGCCGCCGTCATGTTCCGGAACATATTTTCCGAGTTATTAATTCAAATGTGCGATTTTTCTAAATTTCCCTCTGATACACGATAACTGTCGAAAAACTTAAATAATTTTGATGAACACGTTCCTTTTGATGGGAGTCGGAAAATGGCGAGTATTTTGATAGACGGTGGACAGACCACTAAGCCTCACACACCTGTTGAAAAACGCGGAGTCGCCGCGTTTGTTATTGTGATCATCGTGAATTTCCCGTTGCCTCCGCCACCGTGTTCCGAAACGTACTTTTTTCGTTAATCATTTTTTTCTCGAAACAGGCTTGGAATGGGAATTCAAGATTTGTCACGTTTTCAGGCGATAATTGGGGGCAGTCGACGGTTTTTTGTTTTTGACGATCCGATTTTCCGGTTCCGAGTTATCACGTCAAATGCGCGATCTTCAAGAATGCTTACACTGCCTCATAGCAGCAACATATCTGAAAACATTATGTTAGATAAACAGAATAGTTTATGGCGCAGGATGAATAAATTATTCACCTAACTTATCCTAAGTATTACGACGACAGAAGGAATGGCAAATCAATATGACTAGACAGTAGTCACGTAGTTGAAATATTTTCGATGTATAAGAGAAATTATTCAATTGGAGTAGGTATTCTAATTTGATTCTCTTCAAGCCGTTGAGATACTGGAAATTGCATACCATTTATAACGATCTGCTAAATAGAGGAAAATTTAGGCTATTCTAAATTGGCATGCTAATGAATAAGACTTTTGAAAACGACGGTTGAACATTAATCATTAATTTACTTCTGTTAAGATCAACGTTCACGTTAATTATTGCAGTCTTTCCTATGCCTTCATGATGATGGTTCTACGTGAATCTTGAATTTTGTTAGACTGGAAATTGGAAGTTGTTGATTAAAATTCATCATAGACATGTCTCATAGCCGTAGCCAGGAAAAAAACTGGGGGTTCAGGATCTTTGATTTGTGGGTTCAAAATCTAGCATTTACAAGGTTTTAATTTTGTTTTTGCCTAATATGATAAAAAACCTATGTAAGTAGTCTCATTATATTTTATCGTGAAATCAAATAGGTACGCATAGAAATGTAAATCTAACTATTAGAAAAGAAAATTTAATCACCAATAAGACTTATCACAAATTCATTTGCCTTTACAATTAAATATAGAAGAACCATTTTCGGAATATTAAGATATATTTATATCAAATTCGCTTGCATATTCCTTTATAAGTACACATCTAAACCCGTTTCCAGAATATTGATGTATAATGGAATCTATGACGATAAGTTGACTCTAACAAAGAGATTATAGTCAAATTTTGAACGTTGTGATATCCATAAGATAATATTATGATGTTTATAACTTCGTCAAGCTGTTTTCAATGTTACATTTTAGTGTCATAATCACATTTTCTGTTTGACACGTTTTGGGTTTTAACTTTTTCAGAAATTTATTTTCATTGATTTACTTTGTTTAAGCTGTAATATAACAGTAAGTTCTTAATCAGTTATACGTATATTGAATATTGATTATGGGAATATATTAAAATTGGAACTCAATTCCTATAATTATGTACATCTTATTAATGAAAAAACAATTATCATTTTCCAGTTTAAGCAATGTAAATCATAAAAAATAAATTTCTGAAGTTGAAAATTTCCGAAAAATCTAATTATACCTATAGGCATTTGATTCAACATGAGCTATTATTATTCTTGCTCCAATGCATTGCGGTAACAACCTCACTAGTGAGATGCATAGAACCTCTGTTGCCACTCTGGAAGACTCGTTTTGCCATCACATCAGGCATACGACGAGCCTTGACAGAAATGGTAACTTTCAAAAGGTGTATTTAACAAGGGGACTCCATGAGTCCCCTCTTGTTCAACATCTCACTGCTGCCGCTCTCCATGGCATTAAGACAAATTCGGGATATTACTCTGGACCACACAACTACCGGAGGCATCAAATCACCTATTTATTTTACATGGATGATCTGAAAATATATGCCTCTGGGGAGAAAAACCTCAAGCTCTCAACGTGGTTCAAGAATATACACGAGCCGCAGGCATGGAGTTGGGATTCGACAAGTGCCCAATTTTTCAGTTGAGGAGAGGACGATCTCTGGAAGTGCACGAGAATATGCAGCTTGCCGACGGAAGCATGTTTGAACATCTTGATGCTGGAGAGACCTATCGAAACCCGGGAATTATCATATCCAGCAAAAGCGCCCTTGGTGTACATCCATCGCCACAATGCGGCCCTTCGGGTTCTGTATTATCATCTAAGATACTCGTACGGAATAGACCAAGAGCTCACATGCCAGGAAATATTGAGTGCGTTGTCGGAAACGAAAAATGTCTGTTCTACTGGAATTACCCGTTTTCGACCGTCAGGTTCATATAAGCGAATAGGCCTGACATTGTCCTCCTAGATGAACTAAAACAGACCATGTATGTCACCGAATTCTCTGCTCCGGCAGAGAAGAACATAGTCTTTTTCCAAATTTATGGCAGCCCCTATTCTGTGCCCCGTAGTAAATGTGGCACTGGGTTTATAATGAAACTAGTAAGCTCATACTCAAGCAACATATACTCAAGGCAAACTTAGATGATGTCGCTTCTGACGCAGTGTCGACTCTCATCAACTCTATATATGACGAAATATGAAATATTTCTCATATCTCGTCATAGATAAGAATGACATACATATTTCCATAATTAATTAATTAATAATAAATTATTGTTGTCGCTTCGAGAATAGGTAAAAGTTACTTTTCGCAAATCATTTGATTTGGTTACTGATTTTTATATAATTTTTTAAGATACTATTTGCATGTGTGTAAAGATAATGAAATAAATTATTTATTCCATTATCTTTACACAGCTAGATAAAAATTCAAATTGATAATGTTTTATAGTCTAGGAGCTAGAGCGATACGGTGTGACTCAAAGTTAATCTGATGGCACTATAGTTTATTGTTAGAGGACATTGAACATGTTCAATTCATCTCACAGACAGAATCTTCGCTCTCATGTAGTTCTCGAGATACAGCCTCCGCAAATTTTTGATTTTTTGGCTGTAAGTTAATTCTTTTGTTGTGAAGTTGTGGTTACTTGAAAAGCATACCATTCAGATGCACTTCCAACGTGTGCCATCATTTTTATCGTGTCCTTTCATGGGGCAGGCCAGTTAAAATGGGATCGAAAATGGACTGCGAGTTAACCCTTCCAAACCTCGTGGAAAATCTTTATTGGTGTTCAATTGTTGGAATAATAATTTTCGAGGAGCCTGGTTAAGGATGATTCTAGATAGCATCGGGTAGTTCCGTGTATGCCCGTTCATTCGGAGCGAACCAGAATTATTAACTGCCGTTTGAAACTTCACTTTAAAATATGTATTAAGTAAAATACAGCAGAAATTATAGCTACTACACAAGGCAAAGTAACAACTAATAATTAAAGTTTCTTAAGTCGAGTAAGAATATATAATATTTAACATTATGAACGTGGTGTTTATTAATAAAAAAGCATGTTGACAATATTATGATGAATTCCTAGTTAATAAAGATCATTCGACCATATATAGTCATATTTGTACATCTTAAAACCCCCCTGCCAAAGTTGAGAAACTACGGGTTTATTAATTGTCGGGTTTTCTTTCTCTTTCCGTTCGCAGATGTTTCTTTTTTTATAGATTACGGTCATGATGAATACATACAGTACGATATACAATTTCCACAGTTCTTAATTCGTTTATGCAATGTTCTAACTGATGCATCAAAGGACGGAGTTCATCTAAATTTTTTGATTCCAATTGGACGGGTGGTATTTCTTCGTAGTTGTGATGACATATTGTTGCTGGTATCGTGATTTCTGGAAGTTGGATGTTTTCAATTGTTTTGATAGAATTCTGATAAGTCTAGAGGATTTTTCCTTCGATTTGAATTTGGCAACTTTCGGGTACATAATTTCCAGTTAATACTGTAACATCTTTATGTTCATTGCGTTGACTATTAATAATAGTTTCTTCCGAGAATATTGTGAGCCATTAGGCGCTGTCTGAACTTTTTCTTGGTGCTTCTGGATTTTCACTGATTTGCAAGATTGATATTTTTTCGTGAATCTGGCTAGTTGGATTTCACAAGGACTTTCTTCATTGATTATATTTGTGTCTTGAGCTTGACATAAGAATTCGGATGGAGTGACTTCTTTGCATTGTTTGTCGGATAAACTGTAGTATTTCTCATTAAGGGATAGGAATTTATTGTGAAGAATAATTGCTTGGTATTCGGATACATGATTTTGGTTTGGAAGTGCATATAAGTGATAATAATTGTGAGGGGCGGACTCTATAATTAACACTAATTGTCCTTCTTTATAAAGACATTTTCGTACGACTGAACAGTTTTTGAGTCGATTTCAAAGGGCAATTGAATCTTCGGTTTTATTTCTGAAATTTGATATATTTGTTGAACTGAATCTTCCGATTCTAATATGGAAGGATCTAAAGTCTTTAGTTTTGCAGAAGTGATTGCAGTTACTAATGTTTCTAATATATTTTCATTAGTATTTGATGTCGTTATCATTTGAATAAGTAGCATTTGGAATACTAGTGGATCTTGTAATTGAGTCTGTTTCAGTTTTTTTGTAATGAATGCAAATTGATTGTTTATAAACCTATTCGTAGTCTCATTGAATTTCCCCACTGCTGATTCTGTTAATGTTATTTGCTCAATGTATTCATGTTATTTTGTGAATTTGATAATTGAGCCAAGGCTAAGTCATATCACTTCGATCAAGAGCTTCGTTGATTGCCTTGAATACTGAACCTATTCTATTGATTAATCCTCTTTCCTCATACCTCTTGGTGGTATGATTTGCTTTAATATTTTTCCAGTTTCGCTTAATTCATGGTCCAAGAGATTTTGGTAATTGACTAAGTCTGATCGATACGTATCTCCATTTTCTTCATTTTCTTTATAATGATAGTTGTAATGTTTTCTAGTGGTTTCAATTCGAAAGTACGTATAAGATTCCAACAATCGATTGTATTTTACATATTTCTTATTTCGCGGGTCAGGAGACCAGGATTGTTTATTATTTTCGTAATTTTGATTTCTGGGTTTGTAATCGAGTTGTCGGTTATGATGAACAATCTGCAACAATAACAGGGCGTCTTAACTGTCGTGAATGTGAGTGTTTCGCAGTTTTATCTTTTTTTTTTGCGATATTCTTTTCTTAATCTACGTTAATTAAGGACCATTCAGGTGCTGCTTTAGTACGACTATTTATCTTGGTATATACTTGTTTCACATTTTCAAATAGGATTTTAGATGTATCTTCATTCCGTTTTCCAAATATTTGTAATTTATGTTTATCAATTTTCGCTTTAACTTTATCGTAGGTGATTGCTAACTTTTTTTGTGATTATTATATTCTTGTAATATCTTATTCTGGTCATCTTTGTCAAATATATCTTTATTTTGTGCATGTCCTAGAGTTAATTCAAAGGGCGTGAAATTTGTATTAGAATGTATACTGTTATTGTATGCTATGACTGCGTCTTTATGTGTTCAAGTAGTGTCGAATGGAGATGTTCTACAATACGATGGCGGATTTGTCGGTGTTCTAAAATGTGGTTTAATTTTATGTAATTGCAATAATTGTTTGACAGTTTCATTATTCAGGGGTTCCGTAAAATTGGAAATAAGTTATCAAAGCGTCAGTCATATCAATTGAGCATTTTGATGTCATTAGTATTGCTTGTCGTAACATACTGGAGGCGTCCAAAAAATGTAGAATATATCTGATTTTCCACATAGTATATCTTTTTTTTTTTTTAAATTGGTCTGGCATTGACCAGGTCATTTGCCACGTACTAATATATATATATATATATATATATATATATATATATATATATATATATATATATATATATATATATATATATATATATACACCACTTCTACGGGCCATCGGAAAAATTCCGCAGTCGCAGGATTCGAACCCGCGACCAGCAGCCACAGTGATTATAAGATTGATTCCTATACCACTGAGCTACCAGGCCAGTATATCTATGTGAATTACTTGATAAGGTTTACTGGGTATTTCAGTCAAAGCAATAGAAATTTTAAGTGGGTCTCTGTCTCTATAATTAGTTACGTGTTCTTTCATGTTAGACATAATAGTCCAGGCAATAAGCCGGGAAAAAGGCCATAACAAAAAAAATATATGGTAAACTAGAATTTCAATTTTTTTTTCGTATTTTGTTCCTAATACCCCATAGATCATTCATGACTATCAAGACCGCGGGGGTCGACCTTTCTACCCCCCAAAACGGGGTTTCAATCCCTCAGAGGAGCATTCTTATAAAAACAATCCAAAAGTTTAGAAAATTAATGAATTAAGAGCAGAAAATGACCCCCAGTATGTTTTTTGGGTCGCTGATCACGATTCCGCAATTAGTTTTCTCGTAAAACTCCCTCCCGATGAGAAATTTGGAAAATTTATATACAATATATAATTTATAATTTTGTTACAAAAATGACCTCTAGTAGGTTTTTTGGGTCACTGATCACGATTCCGCTGCAACTCCAGATGGAAAATTCGGAAGTCTTAAGATTTTCCTGAGACGGTTATGAATAATAAAGTATAATTTTGTTACAAAAATGACTTCTAGTAGTTTTTTCGAGCCGTTGATCACGATTCCGCTGTTAATTTTCCCAAAAACCTCTCTCCAGAGGGAAAATTCAGAAAATTTTATATTTTCCTGAGACGGTTTTCATAAATATACTTCTAAAAGTATAATTTTGTTGCAGAAATGACCTCTAGTAGATTTTTTAGGTTGCTGATCACGATTCCAAATTTCCCATCTGGAGGGAGTTTTCCGAGAAAACTAACTGCGGAATCGTGATCAGCGACCCAAAAAACATACCAGGGGTCATTTTGGGCTCCTAATTCATTAATTTTCTAAACTTTTGGATTGTTTTTATAAGATTGCTCCTCTGAGGGGTTGAAAACCCGTTTTGGGGGGGTAGAAAGGTCGACCCCCGCGATCTTGGTAGTCATGAATGATCTATGGGGTATTAGGAACAAAATGCAAAAAAAAATTTGAAATTCTAGCTTACTGTATTTTTTTTTTATTTTCCGGTTCGTTGCCTGGACTATGAAATATTCATTTGATAGTTCTTTTATGGTTTTGTTAATTCCTCTAAATTATTTTTCCCTCCATGAAATTTTAGAATTATTTCATGAATATCTTCTGGATGAATCGTAGGTATTCTATGGTGATTACAACTAACTATTTTTGGACCTTTATTGTTGACTAACTTAGTGTATACGAAACCATACGTATGCTCTTTGTCGAAATTGCAATAGTATGTTTGTTCAAGATTGATATATACTTTTAGAAACCTTTTATTTCATTTTCATTGTAATGTGCTGAAATTTGTACAACATATTCACGTTGTTTGTCATAATTGCTTTTCTTTACTGGTCTTGGATTGTTTGATACTGTCATTATGTAGTATTGGTTATGTTTTGATTCAATAACATCTTTCGATATGGTGAAAACAGTTTTTGTTTCGGTGTTTACATCAGAATGAATGCTGTCTATTAAATCGTCCAATACAGTAGTGAAGTCAGGATTTTGTAAAATTTGGTCGAGATCTTGTGTTACGTCGTTCAAATTTTCTCGGGTTTCTTTTACTTTACTTACTTACTCACTTTACTTAAACTAATGGTCTGTGATCTGTATGAATGCAGAATTCACGTCCCAAAAGATATGATATGAAACATTTTACTGCCCAGATTATGGCTGACAGTTCCTATTCTATTGTTGGATATTTTTACTTGTTTTGATTTAGTGTTCGTGAAGCGAAATTAATTGGCTTATCTCTTCCAAGAGTACCCTATGATAAAATGGCTCCCGGGCCGCGTATAGGCAAAAGCCTGTACAGTACAGAGCGCCAGGTCCGCGCGACGCTCTGGATCACTCGTGGCTTTGTTTATAAATACGCTGCGTTGCGTCTGACAAATCGCAGTACGATACAGAGAACCGTCAAAATTTCTCGCCTTGCTGACTTGGAGTCGTAATAATGTTGAGCAGTTACTATAGTTGCATAGTACACGTTCACGTTCTTATAGGTTATAATTTCTATTTTGTCTTGATTTTATCACGTGCACCATGGATGAAGCAACCTTAAAAAGTTTGTTCGGGCGTTTGGGCGAAAATGTAAATATTCTTAATTTAACCGTTGTGGACAATAACGAACAGTTCAGTATTTTAGTACAGTGTAAGCTTTCAGGAGAGGGCACAGTGGATGAAAAATGTGACAACTGGGTAAAAGATTTTTCATACTCGACCAATACAAACTGGATAACGTCAAGACGTTATCCTAATGCAACTCGCTATGAATTTCGAAAGTTATACGTGTGTCAACATTCATCATTGAATAAAGTAGCTGAACGAAAACGGCAGTCGTGTAAAGTTAGGAACAAAAATTGCAAAGCACAAATAGACATTAAATTTAAGAAAATTAATAGAAACACAATAAAAAATGATGTCCTATTAAAAGACGGAATTAACGTAGTGATAAAAATAAATTTTGAACATTCCCATAGGGTAAATGTGGCAGAAGCTTTTCGATACTTACGTGTGAACAAGACAGTACAAGAAATTTTTGAGTCATACTTTGTTTCAGGAATGACTCCGTCAGCTGCCAGATTTTATCATGAAATGAAAATAATTGAATCTGGTTCTGAAGAAACGCAGGAAGTACAGAATGTGAGAACAGCATATCTTCTTGCTAATGCTAGAGAAAATCCTACTGACAGGCAGATAAAGTATTTATATGATAAGTGGCGTTTCTCTCAATACGGTAGTCGAGAAGAAAAAAGCATGATAGAAGTTCTCAAGAACAGACAGTCCTTGTTGCAGAAATCCGGCGGTGGACTAGTCATCAAAGAAAATCCTTTTATCGCAATTGTTGTTACTCCAATAATGCGACGCGCATTTCTTCAACATCTTTCCACTGAAATGGTTTTCGTGGACTCCAGCGGATCTTGCGATCAGACAAATACTTGTGTCACGTTTCTATTTACTTCAAACAAAACAGGGGCCGTTCCTATCGCGTGCGTTCTTCACACAGCCCAAACTGAAGCGAATATACTTTAGCTTTTGCGTCTGCCACTGAAGCTATCGAAGTAGAAAATAAAAAGTTCGATCCAAAAGTGTTTATGACCGATGACAGTGCATCTGAGCGCAATGCGTTATCAGCCGTATTTCCGAACTCCATGTTACTTTTGTGTACATTCCATCTTTGTCAAGCTTTATGGAGATGGCTCTGGCAAACTGACCATAACGTAAAAAAGGAGGACAGAAGAACAGTGATGGAAATGTTTAGGAACATTCTTTACGCTCCAACATTAGAAGATTCAGAAGAGAATTATGATTTCTTGATGAGTAATAATATAGTACAAAGTAACAAAGCATTATATGATCATCTGGAAAAATTGTGGGTCCGTAGAAAAGAATGGTGTATTTCGTACAGAAATAATATAATAACAAGAGGTAACAACACTAATAATTACACTGAAGCTTCAATTAGGATTTTTAAAGATACAGTTTTGCAAAGGTGCAAGGTTTTTAACTCTTGTGCACTGGTTGATTTTATTATCAATGTCTTCGAAAACTACTATAAGCGAAAATTGTTGGAATTTGCAAATTCAAGAAGATCTAAGCCCCAAATTGATTATAGAAACATGTGTTTTAGAGCAAAAGAAATTAATATTATTTATCAAAGGGACAATACAATTTTCCATGTTGCATCTGAAAAAGACTCTAATTTATTTTATACAGTGAATGCTAAAATTGCTTTTTGTGATTGTCCATCAGGCACAGGTGGCAAATTCTGTAAGCACCTATGCGCAATAGAACAAAAATTTGGTATATTATTTAAAACATCTCCAGTTCTAAGCGTTCGAGATAGAATACAGTTAGCCAAATTAGCTGTTGGGTATTCAGCACCAGAGGAATTTTATGAAAACATGGATTCAACCACAACTGATCTTGAAAACTCAGTCCTGTCAACTCATTCTGCTCCTGCTGAAGTAGACTTAGCAACAGCAATGGATTTACAAGTTAACGCCGAAGAAAATGAGAGCCGATTTAAAAAAGAAATTATAAGAATGCGCTGTGAATTTGATCGCATAACAAGTACGCTCGAAGCCAATCAAAGCCCAGAAGCTACTTTATCCATCATTAAGTTTAATACAGTAATGAACAACCTGAAAACCCCTTCTCAAATTTTAAACTTTTTGGAAGCTAAAAGTCGAATATGCGGCAGAAAATCTAGAAAAATTCGAGTCCAGCCAACGTCAATTTCGCGACGTAAAAACAAAGCATTGCCTCAATCTGGGAGAATTCAAGCTGGCAGGCCTTCCAAAATTGAAAAACTAAAACGGAAGCACAGCCTTGGAAGCAACATTTCCCATAATCTACCAAATGCTAAGTTACATTGAACCTAATTCTGTATTTCGTTGTTTAATAAAAATAATATATAATCCATGCATATATGATTTTTATTGTAAGAATATCGACCATTCATCAGGAAAGTGTAGATAGGAATGACTAGATTTTAAAATTTACGAAACAAACCTATACCTACTGTTTAATTGGGTATTTCGCCACACGGTTTTCAATTAAATAAAAAATAATTTGAATTCAGAATTATGTCATATGCCAAATTATTGAAAATAATATGAAAATGCAAATAGTGTGGCGAAATACCTAGTTAAACACGTATAAATATGAAGACGCCACAAAGACATATATTTTATTGGCGCTCTGTATTACACTGGGATTTATCTTCTGCCACGCACCGTAATCATAAGCAAAGCCACGAGCGACCCAGAGCGTCGCGCGGACCTGGCGCTCTGTACTGTACAGGCTTTTGCCTTTACGCTCCCGGGCCGCGTTTAAAGCGGCTGTGGTTAGCATGAAAAGTTTTTCAAAGTCTGGGTATTGAAGTATTGGGTCGTTCGTGAGTATATGCTTACATTCTTCAAATGTGTTTATGAATTCTGTCTTGTATTTCGTGTGTTCTACGAATTGTTTGTAATACTTATCTACGGTATCTTTACTAATTAATGATTCCATAGAGCCAGTATCGATCATTATTTTATATGAAGTTCGGGTATTATTATATACGGTAGTTTAGGATCTTTGTCATTATTCAATTGAACTATGATGACTTGTTGAAGGTATGATCCAACTTCAAATTTTCATCTTCGCTCTGTTTTTCAAAATAATAATTATTATCATTTGAATAATGCTCTGAATATTCGATTTCCGAATGTTCAGGTTCTATTTCCTGTTGTGTTTCGTCAGCTTCTATCTCTTGGTGAAATAGTTCTTCGGCAGTCAAATATACGGGTGCAGGTCTTTGATGTTGTGGGCCTACGTTTTGGGTATTCCTTGACATGCTAACCGTAGAAGTTTTAATCGGAGTAGGTTTATAATTATTATCCGCGTAGCGTTTGTATTAATTACTGTTTGTTGTGGTTGTTTGTATGTATTAAATTGTTTTAGGGTGGTTTGTAGTAATCGTTGATTATTGTGTCTGTATGTATTAAATGATTGTTGTGGTTTAAAATTATTCTGAGAATGGTTATTATTTATTATTTCTAAATGATGTATTTTGTACTTGTTTAAAGTGTGGAACTTGAGGTGCGTGACTTGAAGTGAATTTAGGAATAAACGTATTTGATGACGGTGATGATAATTATGATTACTACTTTTTCTGGCTGGAATTTTATCATAACTTTGCATTCCCTAGGTTCGGGTTTCAATGACATGAGATCCCTGACTAAAAAATCCTCGTTTCCCTGATTTGAGAAATATTTGAAATTATTGATCCAAGTAACCATTCATTTTTTGGGTTATTTGAATTTACTCGATCAGCAAATGTATTAATCACATTTCCACAAGCAGTAATAAGAATTGCAAGAGCTGCTTATCTCCATCATATGTGAGAATTGCGTTTGAATGATATTGTTGCAATTGCTATCCTGCCATCTCTGTATTAGTATGTTCTTTATTTGAGAATAAGTTATTACGTGAGATTGTTATTATTGAGAGAATAAAATTCCTGTTCAGAATCGCTCATCAAAACTATAAATCACTTGAAAAATTGGAGAATGGAGTAAGGAAGTGAGAATGCTTACAACAATGTTACGTATGTTGTCTTCATATCTTTGAGTGTTCCTTCTTCCTTGAATATAGGATTCTTGATTCACGGTCCAGCGAATGATGTTTGGTACCCTTTGCGTTTCAACCACTGAATTTAGTTCCAAATAAATTATTTAAATGAACCAAAATTTGCGATGCACTTTGTTTTGGAATCCGATTACGCCAATTATGGTTGTTATGTTGTCTTCATATCTTTGAGTGTTCCTTCTTCCTTGAATATAGGATTCTTGATTCACGGTCCAGCGAATGATGTTTGGTACCCTTTGCGTTTCAACCACTGAATTTAGTTCCAAATAAATTATTTAAATGAACCAAAATTTGCGATGCACTTTGTTTTGGAATCCGATTACGCCAATTATGGTTGCCGTTTGGAACTTTACATAAAAAAAATAATGAGTGAAATACAGCAGGAATTATATCTATTATACAAGGAAAAGTAACAACCTATAATAAAAGTTTCTTAAGTCGAGTAAGAATATATATCATTATGAACTTTCTGTTTGTCAATAACAAAGCATGTTGGCTATACTATGATGTATAACCTAACCTAACCTAACCTATAATAAAAGTTTCTTAAGTCGAGTAAGAATATATAACATTATGAACTTCCTGTTTATCAATAACAAAGCATGTTGGCTATACTATGATGTATAACCTAACATAGATATTATATATACATACATGGATAGCGCATCAGGGATGTTCATTGACTCCAACATATGAAACAGCTGACAAGTGGCAAAACATCGTTCTAGCCATAAGAGTACATGTTACTGTAATCTATCATATTATGTTGTTTTCAAAATAAAATAGCAATATTTTAATACACAAAACTTCTTTAGTGCTTTGTTTTTTAGTGGTGATTAGTTGTTTGGCTTTTTACTTTCATTTTATCAAATAATATTGTGTAATAACTCTTGACGACAATAAGGTTATAATAGTGAAGTCTGTGATTAATTAGTTTTATTGGATACTTTTAATAAATCTGAGATATAACAATGGTGAAATCGTATTCCGCATTTGGATGTACAAATCGGTAACAAAAAGGAGGACCTAGTTTTCACTGGTATTTACAAGTTTAGTAGATACTGGATACTGGATAGTCGTAGTAGATACTTAATTGACAATACTGTAATTGAAACGTAGACGTTAAAATCACAATTTAAATTGACTATTCACGATCGAAAATAGAAACTAATAGTGCAATAATTACTATTCATTTCAGTTTTCCTTCAGATGAAAATATGAAACAAAATTGGATAATAGCAATGAAGAGAAAAAACTTCAAGCCCAACAAGAATTCTCATCTTTGTAGTGAACACTTTACAGAAAATAATTTCATGTGTTCATTTGGAAAGAAATCAGTAAAACCATGTAGTTCCTTCTAGTATTTAAGACTTTCCAGTCAATGTTTTGAAACATATGGTGAAACCCAGAGAACCTAGGAATCGGTAAACAATATGAATTTGTCAGAATGTTTAGCTGGGTATATGTTATTATTATGTTTTTACTAGTGATGATGCAAACATTGTTTGTTGTGAGGGCACCTCATTTTGGATCAATGAAGAACAACCTGTGAATGAACCAGAAAATTGGTATCTTATATACAGTGAGTAGATTTATAACATTTTGATACAATCTTTTCAGTCATATACCTTGTTGTTCTAACATGAACATGATTTTTCAAATTGCGAGGCATTCTATTGATAAGCAAAGAAAAGTAATCAAATACTTTACTACAAGGAATCGTAGAATGAATGCAAAGGTTAAAAATCTCGAAACTGTACCTAATATTATATAATAATGTTACTCTGTTGGTAAAATTTGAGTTTAAAATTAAGGTGACCGATAACATTAATGCTGTGAACTAAACCCTGTTTATATCACTTTTATTGTATTTAGAAACCGTAATATTTTGTTAATGTTTATTATTATAACAAAAGAGGTAAGCTAGCGATTTGGCATCTGCGACTAGCCATAATACCAGAAGTTTACCACTGAATAACAACTGTTCATTTATGTAATTTCCAGTTCTTCTTATTTATATTTAGTTAATTACATACTAAAGTTTTCCATTGAAGAAATACAAAACAAGTTGCATATAGGTGCTTCATGGGAATATGATTATATTCAAAATGAACGATATTTAATTCTATATCGTTAATGTAATTTTATACATAATACTATTATGTATTGTTGCTGAATCATAAAAACCGATCAAAGACGATTATAACTTGATAATTCATGAAATTCGTAAAGTGCTCCATTTAAATCAATGTAAATTATTCACGTTCTTGCCACTTGTCACGTGGTCAGAATTATCTCCATCTGTGTCTAATACCAGGCTGAAATAGGTCTTTTGTCTCTCTTACGTGTTGGAGTCATCGACTGAACAGCGGTTCGTATACCATGCGCTATCCATGTATGTATATATAATATCTATGTAACCTAACCTAACCTAACCTATAATAAAAGTTTCTTAAGTCGAGTAAGAATATATAACATTATGAACTTCTTGTTTATCAATAACAAAGCATGTCGGCTCTACTATGATGATTTTCCTAGTAAGTTAATAAAGTTCATTTTACCATATATAGTCATATAGTACATCTTAACACCAGGCTGAGTCGTTCGGTTTGACCATTTCTATTTATCGTTGTGAGTTATGATGATTGATCCAACTTGTTTGTTTATCGTTGTGTTGTTAGTATGAATGGTGCCTGTGGAAATATTTTCTAGGACTATTCTTGGATGATAAGGCTGTGTGCTATTGAATGAATATAAAAATGGTGAAAATATGTGGAGTATGTACAGTTAAATAGCCTCCAGGGTGTGATGGAACTTTCCACAGTTTGCGTTAGTTGCAAATCCAGGCATAGGTGTATGTCTATCTATTATTTTTTACTCTCTGCGTGCAATATATTGACCTTTCATTCCCTATAACTTCCTAGCGTCAATGATTCAATTGATATAGATCGCACATTTTTATATTAGATAAGAACGGTATAATTCATACGTATATTATCTTTCTCAATCGAGAATGTATCATTTTCACAGAAGCTTACAACAAATTGCTCTACAAGCGACAGTTTTAAGGTCCTATGTAAACAAACCGCCCCGGACGCCCCCCTTTCCCTCATCTATAAATTATATACTAAAGGTTAGCCAGGTGTTGTTTTCACTACAAAGTGTAGTGTTATCATATGCAAGGTACCTCTATGCCTTTTATTACTCTGAGAATACGAATACAATATGACTAATACATTATTTCATTGTGCCCGCTGGGTTTCACTGTTACAGGAAGTTGAGTTTGATATCTGCGCATGAGCAAGAACTAGGCAGTTAATCTGTTTATTCGTTCGTGATTTTCCTCGGTTTTTGTATTTATTCACTTTAATTTTATTGCGTCGAATGCAGAGTCATATTTGTTTCGATTTTGTGAAAGAAGAAATCATTTGTTAAAGTGATTTTGCTGTTATTTGTGTGATTTAGTTCCCTTTCATTATTTATTAACACTGTTTTTGATGTATATGTGGTTTGTAGACACTGTTTTGCATGTAGTCATAAGCAAATGAAGGGAGTGCGTTCTGAATATATATTGAATAGGTATTTCAATGAGTTCATGAAAAAGCAATTCGTACCCATAGATCATCAATCAATTTCATTGGACGTTGTTTCTTTATTTACAAATGTACCGTTTGTTTCTCATTGAGTAGCATGAAAAACGTTAAGCAGATATTAAAGACCACATACCTTTAGATCAATCTGAATTTATGAATGCAGTAAAGTTCTGTTTAAAATGCACTTATTTTCAGTACGGTGAGCAATATTTTGGACAAAAATTGGGCACAGCAATGGGATCTCCTATTTTGGCTACTATTACTAATCTAGTTATGGAATGCCTAGAGGAATCTGTGATAAATTCATTAGATCTTGAACCCGTATTCTTCAAACGGTATGTAGATGATTGCCTAATCTGTGTTCCCAAGAATAAAATTCAGTACGTAATTAATAAATTTAACAATTTCCACTGTAAGCTTTAATTCACCTGTGAAATAGAAGTGAACAAAAACAGAAATTTTCTTGATATTATGACGTTCCTTGCCACTTTTGAGGTAAACTGCTTACTGCGGTAAACTTCAATTCCTCGAGCGCTAGATTTTAGTAAAGGCTTGCTCCTCCTTGAGGACTTCTGCTAGGATACTCACCACAAGGGTTTGTTACTATGCTATCTGTATATAGCCTGTCTCTATGGATATGTAGCCTGTCTCTATGGTAGCTACAGTGAAATATAACCAGGGTCCATTGGGCAGAAAAAAACAGTATCAAAGTTGTAGACCTTATTTACAATTTATACTTGGCTAAAACTTAGCTCATTTGAGGATGTAACATAAATAACTTAATAAAACGGGGAATTCCGAATATTAAATATATAATAATGATAAAAAGTGCACTTCCAGAATAATCAGTGAAAGCAATTGAACGGTATATGACACAAAAATCCACCCAGGTAGAAAATGTAAAGAAGCTCGATCGGTACAGGAAAACTGTCACAACATATCTAATGTCACGATATGTTCGGTTCTTAATTTCTATTCAACGTTACGGAATCGGTTGATAAATGATTTACATTTATCAATTTACGGAAAACACAAACCAAATAGATGCTAGAGTAATAATAGTTATACGGTATTCGGATAGCATTATCAGTTGCAATGTTCACGATACACTACGATATATCAAACGGTAAATAAATATTGAGCTATCATTTTACTTATGTGAATTTACTAACACGGAACACTACCAATAATCGCCGATAACACGAGTTGTATTTGTTAAGATTATTTCATGAATAAAATCGAAACCATTTTTATTTATTTATTATAAATATTAATACTAAATGTACAGTTTGTGCTGTTGTATATTTTAACATTATCTATATCCAGTTCGTCCTTTTTTGTACTAGTGGATACAACCGTCTGCGTTGTGGATATATTTACATCTTCACTCCTAAGATTTGAAATTATTTTGGCATGGTGTTCCTTGTTGAGTTGTAAATATGGTTTTATTGACGTTGAACTACTATGGCCAGTGACTTTAATTATCTGTTGTTCTCCGATTCCGGAACTTGCCAACTGACTGACAGCTGTAGATCTATTTGAATGATTCGAAATTTTAACTTTTTTTGTATCTAAAACAATTTTTTCAGCTGCAGTTTTGGTCCATTTATTAATTTCATTTATACCAATTGGCACATTTTTGAACCAAGGACTATTATTGTCTTTATACCAATTGTTGTTAACCGTCAAAAATAGCCGATCCGTTTTAATATTCACTCCTCTTTTTGATATCAGTTTCTTGAATAGTCGAACTGGGCAATTTTCTGGTTTATCTTTATTTGGTACAAGCCATTTACTTTCCGCTATATTTCTTGCACCTCCTTGTGCAGTTTTCGTGAAAATTGGGTTGTATTCCAGTCTTCCTGATGGTGTTCCGTCGTTATTTATTTCTTCTTTGAAAAAATTAACCAAACATCGACAAGCCTCGCCACCCCGCCAAGCCAATTCCACTGCAATTATATGATAAACTTTTCTCTGCAGTCCATTTGGATTATTTTCATCCCAACTTTGTACAATATTTGTCATTTCTTCAGATGTCAAGGATATAGAAGATATTTTTCTTTTTTCTGGAATACTTTGCAGTCTTTTCCTTTTCATATTCCTGGCATTTCTAGCAACTTGAAAAGGTATATCTTTGAATGGATCTAAATTACGGTTGTATTCGTTATAATATTTCTCTTGGAGCAATTTGGCAGTAGTATTCCACATAGTATTCACTACCATTTCCTTATACTCACTTCCATCGATCTTTCGCATATTGAATGCCCATTCAGTAAGGATGTCCGCAAGTTTTTCATTCGATGTATTTTCTTCTAGAAGGTGATTTCGTTTTTCACAAAACTGTGAATTGTTTCCAAATGTATTTTTTGGACCGAATGGTATTGGTATTTTGCGGTATTAGGTCTTTTATTTCATTTCTTATTTGTTCAAGATTATAATCACCGCAGCGGCTCTTATCACTCATTTTGACGTGTAAGTTCGATTCAAGAATTATTGTTAATTTCCTTCATTTATGTTACAGCCTACTATTCAATTTAACTAGGAACATTAATCCCGCATTTAGTTCTGAAATTATGCAACTAACAAAACATTTACTTGATATTTCAAACATCCCTCTATTTCAGTTACCAATCACAGAGCGCGTCATTCGTAGTTTCGTCATTGCATGTCTAGTCTACTGCTTCTCGCTCGAGGTTATGTTTAGATAACATTTTGATTTAGTGATTTGATTAATCAACGAGTATGCAAAATTTGTCGAAAATTGTGAAGTTGATATGAATTAATATTGAGTGCTTATTTAGTTTTGGTCAAAGTTTGGTGTTGTGTCATTATAGCAGCTTGCTAGTGGTAAGTTTGTGTTTTGATAATGACTAATCAGGAATCGAACTACAAAATCGAAAACACATCATATACATATCCAGTAGCCAATCAAGAGCCGAACTACAAAATCGAAAACATGATGTTTTCATTTATCAACACAAAAATTCCAACCAATCATAACACGCTATTTTAGCATAAGTGAAATAATCATTACACTACAACAGTACTATGAACTAACTTGGAATTCTGATTCTGAATAATTATCCCGATCTATTGTCTGTCACAGTCTCTCATATGTTTTCGAGGTTCTGGTCAAGTCCGTACAACCAATTCCTTATTTTGTGCCATGGCCCTTTTTATTTATGCCCTGAACAATGCTTGACAGTGACGCTACTTTATAGATTTGAAATTCGCGCTCATGATCGTCCGGTAGTTCCTTCAAGGTGAGGGAAACGAATGTTATCGGAGTTTTCAAACTTTGATGCGTTAATTGACCAGATCTCCGTTTTTGCATCATAAGTTAATCGGAATGAATGCAAATTTTCTAAGCGGGCATGAATGCACTACGTGCATTTATTGAAATAATTACACTTCAAAATTACGGAGATTTAGAAAAGTGACTATCACGGAATGCACATTCGGAGTTTACGCATATCTGTTGAAATAATGAACTATTTAACCGGAGTTTACGTGTAATATTCATAATTATTGCCTGATCTAAAATAAATGATATATCAAATTTTTAGCTTCGTTACAATATGAATATTAGGCATGGGTCAGATGAAAGAAGAAAACATCGTGGCTTATTGAAGAAGTTTGGTCTCAGCAATATTTTCAATTAGATTCAGTTGCACCAACAAGTTGTTATAAACAGTTTTGAAGATCGCACTGTGAAATTGTCACATCCCGAAAACCTTCCCAAAAATTTGAAAATAGTTCGTAATACACTGGAAATAAATAGTTTCCCAAAAAAAATTTCAACCCCATCATTGAAGAAAGAATAAATAAGATATGTAAAGGAATATCATATATAAATAAGGGTAATTTTTTAACAGTACCATACTTTCCGGAGACCTCAGAGTGAATTAAGAAATGTTCAAGAAAGTATGATATAAATGTTGCGCATAACCCTACCAACTGTGTCGGTAAATATTTTTCAAATCTAAAACCTTTAATACCTAAATATAAAAATAAATGAACCAACACAGTATATAAATTAGATTGTTTAGATTCCGATGGGACATGAATCTCTAAACAATATTCACAAAAAAGAATGTAGGGTCATGATTTTAGTACTAGAAAAAATTGCCCTTGCTGAACTGTATTCTTTTGATTATAATCATCAATTTGATTACAAAATGTTTATGGATTAATTAAAGAAACCAATTATTATGAAAGATCTATCCTGGAGGTGATTCACATGAAACGTGAGTCTAAGTCTGTTAATTATAGAACAGACGTTCAATCATTAGGTCAAATGTATACAAATTTTAATCATTCAAAATCCTTGCAAATTCCTACATACATCTTTATAATGACGATAGTATGCTGAAATAATCAACATTTCTGGTAAGGTCAGACAGCCTTTTCCTATTATTTCATAACCTTCAATATCTGGTTTGAAAGTGGATACTTGCGCGTATTAGAGTTCTGTATTCTCAAATTGCACGAGATGACTTCGCTTACTAGATATATACTGCGTCTTGATACATATTCATATACTTGAAACATTAGTGTGTTACAATATAGGTTATTCGTGGTTTTGTTCGTTTCGAGACGTGGGCATTTTTAATTGAAATTGGCGTGATAAGGACGCTCTGTGCTTGATATAATTAGTTTTAAGAAATCCTGTTTTAGTCCGTGATACGTCTTCTTTACTTACGTAAAGACGAAAATAATAAGCATGTGTGTTAGTGTGGCCTATTTCCTGAGAATTTTATATGACAATTTATTAGGGGAGTACACTATTTGTCTAGCCGTTATGCCGCTCTTTGATTCTGCCGTCCGAGTTTGTGCACACATTCTCCACATACTCGGCGCAGGCCTGCATTACTGAACAAATAAAAGAACATGTATCATCCCCAAGAGGTAATTATAGGTTAGTAGGTTATTGGTAAGTTTATTTTTAAATGCAGTAACATTAACTTAACACATGAGAGAACATAAAAAAAGATATAGTTTCCACGAAAACAAAATGCGTAGAATACGTTTTTAGTTTGAAATTGTTAAAATAGACATATAGTAGTCGAAGTACTAGGCGATTGTTGTTTTGTTCATTTCCAATTTGTTCTAGTTGTCTTTTTAGTTTTTGACGTTGACGATATTCTTTGCATCGTTCAGCCGCTGGTTTGCTCTCCTTGCCAGACATTATGATCAGTATTAACACGGAACGTGTTTTACATATCAAATGAATTGATAATGACTTATAATATATAAGTACAGCACCTCGCGCTTACACGGTTATCACTCGAAAAAAACGCTACTGAGGATGCTAGACAATTTCGTTATGGCTCCACCTACCACAAGCGCATGCGTGTGTCGATTTCCACGTGACGATCTCGCTCGTGACGATTTCGTCTAGTAGGATGCCTCTGTAAAAACGTATTCTACGTTAATATATTATCTCCAACTGTCAATTCATGGTCTGCAGGTTATTTGTGAGAATATTTCTTTGGAGATTGTAAAAACGAAATCCCAAATACGATGTTTTAAAAATAAATGTATTATTTGAAACAAGTTTTTAGTTTCATTCAACAGAGTTCATGAAACAATTTTGAAAAATCTTGGCTTCCGGATGGATTCCGCGTCACAATAGCTCGTCTAGATGCCGACGTTTCGCCAACCATTACAGGTGGCATTTTCAGGGCAGGCTTGAGGCTTGATCTGAAACTGGTTCTACTGGTTTCTGTAGCCGTATTTATTGTAGGAAAAATCCTTCACGCTACACAGTTCACTGCCTTTATTCCGGTGGTTAACTCCTTTCCGGCACCTGACCCTGCCGTTGTGCGATCATGTGCGAAGTGGAATTTCCGAGGATGGGTTTCCAAATGTTGGGAAGGTAATATCTTGAGTCAAGGTTCAGATTATCGGATGTTTTAGGATTTCTATATAGCTTCAAGGATTTTTCGCTGATAGAAGTTTTGGGCTCGGGCTAGGATTTTAGTATCTCCAAAAAGAATTTGATGATTAGTGTGAAACTTGTGTTCCACAAGTGTAGATCTACAGGTGTCACGAAGCCTTGCACAGCGCTCATGTTCTTTCACACGAGTAGCTACTGTACGACATATTTCACCAATCTAGACTTTACCGCAAGAACAGGGAATGCTATAAACACCTTCTAAGTGAAGGACAGGAAGGGGATCTTTGATAGGTTTGTGGAACTGAGATAATTTTGGAAGTGTGGAAAAACGAGTAGAAATATTATGTTTTTTGAGGATTTTGGAAATTCGATCTGTTATATTTTCAATATATGGAAGATAGGCCGTGGATAAAGCAATCGGGGGGAGGTTTCTGGCTCAGGTCGATTTGAAATTTTAGGTGGATTGTATTTCTTTATGGCTTTTTGAATGTTGTAATAAGAGAAATTGTTTGATAATAAGGCAGATGAAAGATGCTTCAATTCTGATTTTAAGGATTGAGGTTGAGATAAGTTAACAGCTCTGTGGACCAGGGAGTTTATGACAGATTGCTTTTGTGCAGGGAGGTGGTGGGAAAGACCATTGAGGTATCTTTCGGTATGAGTAGGTTTTCGTTACACAGAATTTCCTAAAGTACCGTCAGTCTGTCGACTAACCAATACATCCAGGAACGGGAGTGAACCTTGCGATTCGACTTCCATGGTGAAAAGGATATTAGGATGTAATGAATTTAAATGATTGAGGAGGGGAACTAGTTTTTCACGACCATGTTGCCAAATAACAAAAGTATCGTCGACATATCTAAACCAACTTTTCGGCTTGAGAACAGATGAGTCAATAGCATCTTGTTCAAAAGCTTCCATGAAGATATTAGCTATGATCGGAGAAATTGGGGAACCCATGGCAGCTCCCGGGGACTGCTCGTAAAACTTGCCATCGTATAGAAAATATGTGGAGGATAGACAAAAATCAATTAACGGTAGCAAGTCAGTTGGAATGTTTCTGGCAGGTAACAATTGAGAAATTATGGAAAGGGTGTCTGGAATGGGAACATTGGTAAACAGTGGTTTGACGTCGAAGCTGACGAGCAAATCGCCTGGGGCAACTTTTAGCGTTTGAAGTTTTTCAACGAAATGAAGGAATTTAGGATAAAACTATTGGAATCACCTACAAGGGGTTTGAGAATAGATGACAGATAACAAGAGAGTTTATAAGTAGGGGATCCGATAGTGCTGACAATTGGTCTCAGGGGAACTGAGGGCTTGAGAGGGTCAGGTGCCGGAACGGAGTTAACCACCGGAATAAAGGCAGTGAACTGTGTAGCGTGAAGGATTTTTCCTACAATAAATGCGGCTACAGAAACCAGTAGAACCAGTTTCAGTTCAAGCCTCAAGCCTGCCCTGAAGATGCCATCTGTAATGGTTGGCGAAACGTCGGCATCAAGTCGAGCTATTGTGACGCGGAATCCATCCGGAAGCCAAGAGTTTTCAAGATTAGCTATCCGCGGAAGTCTACTATCCATGAAACAATTTTGCTAACTTTTTGAAATCATTCTTTCAGTTCAGTTCAAGGGTTCATACATATGCGGTTTTTGGATTAAGCACGGAACGGAACTCGATAGGTGAGGACCACTTTTTGAGGACGGACTCAACTCGAATGCTGTCGCTAAATATTCCCACGGTATTTATGTCATGCTTCTAAATTTGATGTAGGCAGAACTTATTCGTACGGCATCAATATCACGAATATGGTATCCAGAAAACTTACCAAATGATGTCAAACCATTGGAACTTTCAGTTACTACCACAATTTATGGATTAGCTGTATCGTAGCTTTGTTTCAGATTACACCGATCAATGTTGTAGAACAAGTGATTTTTTTCTCTTTTCGATGTAAGTAGTGTCGTAGGTATATAAATTGTACAATTTTCAATATGTTCAGCAATATCAATAAGAGATGAGACATTCCAGTACACTTCCTTGGATTACGTCTTAATTGGAAAGTGCATGGAGTATTTATTTATTTCTATAAAATGTGTGTTCATGATAATCCAGATAATTCAGATAATCCAATTTGATCTAATAGAATTGACAAAACATTCTGATGTGTCCATGTGTCTTAACAGTTAACAAACAGTAGAAGAACAATCTTACTCTCATCATCAATTAAAATGTTAGCTACAGGACCACAAGAATTTCAACCAACACCTACTATATTATGTATTCTTTTGGAAGGGACAAAACAGGTGATTCTCGATTATATCAGTTGTTGTTTGGTTTGAAAAATAGTAGCATAGCCGTATTTGGTAAATGTTTCACGATCGCTCGACCGCAGGGAGCTGTAAAACTAATTACTTACCACCGCACTTGTCATTAGTTTAACAGAAACGTGCGTGAATTCCATTTTATTTTCACTCTAGATACTAATTGTTGAGCAGTAAACATTACTCTATATTGAATAATATATACAATTTGTTGGTGTTCTATATTACTTTTGTCAAAATGATCCTCACTCTCATATATGGCGTACTCATACAACACCACTTGTTATTCCGGGACTTACTTCTTTCGCCCATCCTCGCATAGTACATAGTAGTTTAATGAATGAATTGAGCATCTGTAAAGTACTTAGGTTACTAAAGATGAGTAGGTTATTTAGTGGACTCAATACAATCATAACTTGGAAGACAATATTATCTCCTGATATACCTGCCTAAAATCTCACGATTGGAATAGGAAATGTCAACAGATTCATATTTTCCCTATCTAGTATGTTATTATGTCGATATTTGGTAAATTAATAATGATTCTTAACCCAGGTATGAATTATACATAAATTCTCGGGAAATAGGTACGCTGCGCATATTCCCATATTGATCGAGGCAATAAAGCAGAGAAGGTTGAAGAAAAATCGGCAGAACCGATTTTGATGATTTTTTTAAATCGATTCTAGAAGTCATTTAACAAATTTTACCAGTTTATTTTTTCATGATACGCATTTTAGCATTTCTACAGAGAATGCACTTTCAGGAGATAACATTAAAAATGTTTAAAAAATGGCCAAATATAGCGAACATAGGCCAGCCTTTCTTACTCGGGGGTTTTTGGGGTTGCTGATCACGATTTCGGTGACAGATTCGAACTACGATGCGCCTGGGGCTGAGGACATCTTAGTACTATTGTCGTCTCCAGGGAATTCGGGAGAATATGCCTAGCAATGGAGTGAAACTTATTGGGGAGGTTTTCTTGAGGTTGTCGGTTATGACAATGATACTCAATAGTAACCTGGTGGTCATGGATTGTTTTTTAATATGCTCTCAAATTCAAAAAATTTGTGTCTCGGGGTTTTTGGGTGGCTGATCACGATTCTGGAGTCAGAATCAAACATAATAAAAATAATAAGAATGATAATAAAAAATACGTGATTTTTATTATTATTTCTAATAGATAATTCGAAAAGTTGAAGTTGAAGTTCTTGTTTTACGATATTGTTTTTGTTGCTTCTTCTTGTAAACTTATCTGTTGTAGATTGACTCTAGAAAAAATGTAATCAAAAATATTTCACTATTATTCTTTTCGCACTTGAAAAAACTCTTCCAAGTTTGATTACTGTGCAAAAGGTATCTATTTGATTCTTCCTCGCCGACTCCACAGATCTGTTTATAAGCTGCATCGTCGATTGATTCCGACTTCAGAATCGTGATCGGTGCCCCAAAAACCTCCGAGATACGAATTTGATTGCATTTCATAACTTAAAAAAAAAACAATCCATGGAAATGACCTAGGTCATCAGGGTATCCTGACCACCAGGTTACTATTGAGTATCATGGTCATGACCGGCAACCTCAAGAGAACCTACTCAATAAGTTTCACTCCATGACAAAAGATTTTTCCCAAATTCCTTGGAGACGACCATAGTACCAGAATGTCCTGAGACCCAGGTGCTTCCGAATAAGAAATTCTGGCCTATTTTGGCTATATTTGGTAATTTTTTCATTATTTTTAATATTATCTCTTGGAAAAGCATCCAAAAAGATGCATTTTACTCTGTAGAAATGCTAAAATGCATATCATGATAAAATAAACGGTTAACATTCTTTTTAGATAACTTCTAGAATCGATTAAAAAAAATCATTAAAATCTGTTCTATCGATTTTTTTTGGCCTTTTTTCTGTTATATTTCCTCGATTATATTCCCAAAGTGTTAAGAGTGAGTGAACGAACCGAAAAGAGGAAAGACTTCGTTCGCTATCTTCACTCCGTTCCATTAGTGGAAATCAAACTCTTATATTTATTTTTCGTTACACTATACTGTTATTTTCATTTAACATACCCCAAAATGAAAACAATGAACGGTTCCTAACGACCGACGTCCGTTAAGAATATTTGATGGACGTGGTCCGTTAGATTCCTTCACACAAACACGAGCAACATAGATTCTGATGATTTCCTGGTAAGCAAAGGTTTTATTGTTTATCATATTGCACTTGGAACTTAATTTCAGAATTAGTGTTTCGATAAATTTGAAAACCTTCAAATAGAAGTTTTGTATTTGAATTTGCACTATTTGTTAGTGCAGAGGGTGTCGAAGCTGAAGCTATTTTATTTTGACTTTCTCCAACAACTGTTTAGTGATCTTCATTGTTTTGGAAACAGACTGTTCTATGTTTGTTTTACTATCGACTAAGATTCACAACCTCCAAGCTACTCCATTGATAACACGTCCCCACCATTTTCAACCAGCATTGTAGCTGATGATCTTCGAAACAGGTGTCCTGTATGAAGGCCAGGGCTTTCTAAATTCAAAAACGTAGCCATCTTCTCCGGGGCATTGCATGTTCATATTATAAGTGAAAATTTATTTCCAAATGAAACGTAACGAAAAGTATTGAACGACACTTCTCTCGTTATTTACTCGGTATCGTGCTTGTATCGTTTCATACTATTATTTGTTAATTTTGCTGTTCGTTATGTTCACTCCGTCTTGAGTGAAATACTTCGTGCGTGCGGGTGCTGTTCGTGTGTGAGAGTGTGCGCGTGCGTATGCGCGTATGTTTCTGATAAGGTACCAGGTAAACTTTTTTATCTTCAATTCTTACAGTAGTTAGGTACCATGAGAACATTTATTTATTTATTGATCATCCATAATTTTTTTGAATCCTAGTGATGATAGACGTATTCTATCGAAATATGAACCATATAATTATATGGCTCATATCGAATAGTGAAAAAATTGTATATTCAATTTGTAATTGAACCTATTTTGTTATTATGGACTATGATTAAAAAATACCACAATCAATGCTACCAACGAAGCCACCACCTGTAACGGTTTCGCCGTTTCGTGTTTCTTAAAGAATACTGTAATGAACAGATTAGATTTCTTTTCGGTTAGGAAACATGTCCGATGATATCTCAGAGATATCTTTATGTTCAATAACATCGATTACTGAAATTAGTTGCTGCATGCTCGATAGCATGAGTATCGCGAGGTGGGGTAGGTTTCAGAACGGAAGTTGAAAAGATTCATTGTTGTGTGAACCTCAAACTAGGTAAGTCGAGATTCTATCAATCTTTGGTTTTGCATCCATTCTCTTAATTTTTGCTATTGAATTATAATTCACTTCAGGCACTATATAATTTGATTTGGTTTTGTAATTTGACTACTGGATGTTCGGAGTCTGAATGTGATTATATTTCAGTGGAAGTGTTGCTCGACTTATCTAGGGTTCCACCCAATCAATTTGTTTTTAGCATAATTCAGAGATAATCATTCCCATCACTGCATAAATTGTTGTAATTTTTGTATGTAGACAATCTAGCGGGACGTGGGCAGATTACAGTGATAATATTTCTTTGTTCCCTTTGTGTTTAATCCCACATTAGCACATGGTAGTTTGAGTGATTCATTTTTGAATCGCCATTTTGTAGATCTGGTACATGAGTATACAGAGTTGTCTTTTGACTTAAACGTGCAGTAGAAGTTGTTGGGGATTATCATAAAGTAAGTATTCAATTACTGCTTATTGAATACATAATAAACAGATCTGCTGCGCTCGTGTGGGTTGTACAAATTTCAACATCATTTCTTATTTGCAATTCAATTCAAGTATTCAAATTTGTGCTAACTGACAAATTCCACATTTTGATTATTATTTTTTCAGTGACATTTTGATTATTATTCTTTCAGTCACATTTTAATGTTTTGCCAATTTAAGTTTCAATTGTAATAATTTAATTCTTTCGGATTAACTTTGATTGTTGTTTAAATTGATATCTCTTCAAGATTTCAATTTTGTAATAGTGTTTTTACAATTTGAAGAGATAACATAATCAGTTGTGGAATCACATGGTTATTCCGACTGACTGTTACTTGTCCCTTTGTACTGTTCGTCCTTTGAAATTACAGGGTTTGAACGTCTGAGGTGCCTCATTCCTTCTTTCCGAGACGGTTTAGTGAATTTCCTGACAGGACTGACTTCCAGTTCCATCAAGTTCTAAGGAGGGTAACATTTTCTTGTTTGAATGACCATATCTTCATTGCTCTGATTTGTGTTATTTAACTGAAGTTGTATTCCACTAACTTTATAGATCCCAATTCGAGGTTCACGTTAATTCTCAGATTCGATAATATTTTTTATTTAAATATTGATTTCAATCTCTTAACTAAAATTGATGTTCATTTATTTTGTGTATTTAAATTGTACCAAGTATTCAATTTCATGGTTTGTGAATATTCAAAATTCAGTTTTATTTTATGTAATATCAAAATTGTGCCTTCTTTAATTTATTACCAAATTCTGTTTGGAATAAACCAAACTGTTAAGTTGAACTTGTATTATTTTTCTGAATTTCCATCAACTAAAAACCATCTCGTAGTGCCAGTATTCTTGACTTTGAATTCATTTATTTTTGTAGTTATTACTAAGCAGTTGGCGCTCGGGCAATTCACAAGTCTAGAATCACAGGACACGTTTCACTACAAGCCCTGAGATTAATTACTTTAATTTGAGCTAGTTGGGCCAATAAAAACCAACCCAAAGCGGTCCGTTTCCCACCACAAAAGCGAATAAAAAACAAAGTGGAATCTACAGAAATTAAAGACACGAAAGGTTTTGTACAAGAGAACTACAGAAACTTGTATTGCTGGAACAACTGAAATTAATTAGGATACAAGCAGACAAGGAATGATTAATATTATGCTCAACTTTGAGTAATTTAAATTCTTAGTTTGAATGTTATTTTCGTAAGAATATTTATTTATTATGTTCAAGTAACATCAAGGTCATATATGATATCTGTAATTTCAGTCCAATCCGCGCTGATTTAAGTCATTGTCATCATAAACTTTACCCTCCAGCAAGTCCTAGTTTAAATATTCAGCTATGTTGTGTAGTACTGCACAACTAATTATAACTGAAGACACTTTCTGTATCTGTACTCTGACCAAATATTGTAATATGGGAAACCTTCTCTTCAGTTGACTAAAGCATCTTTCTATGATGGCACGTTCTTTGATATGTAGGTTGTTGTGAGCAATTTCTTGCGTGATGTGAGGATTCGAATAAGGTGTAAGTAACTAAGATGGTATCCCGTATACAGCATTACCAAGTATAATTGCATTAGATTGTTGCATGTTCATAACTCTATATATATCACATCTTTTTAGTATACGGCTATCATGCACAGACCCTGGCCATTGTTAGTTCATCAATGCTCATAAATTCTTCCCGTGCATTACTTGTTGCTTGTTGTACATTCATGCTACAAAGGCCTTCTCGTTTGCAGTATTCATCACCATATTGACTTGGCTTCTGGATTCTAATGTGCGTGCGATCGATTGCACCGAGCACAGGAGGAAACATTTTTTCAGCTGACCAATCCAATTGTGCACTACGAATAATTCCCTGTGATGCTGTAAGACATTTTAGCCAAATATGAGATATTTCAATGAATTTGGTCAGGGTAACATTGTGATTGTTTTGCACACAGTTGTTGTATGTACTTCTTCATCTTTCGTAACACCTATTTGGAATTCGGGATCACTTACAAAACGTAAGGAAATTTACACTTTTTGTTCCAAACTTAAAGCGCCACCTCTCTTTTCATTCAATTTGCCATGGAAATGTTTCGATAACCACTCCACATTTTGTTCAGTAGATCTATTGAGTTTATGATATCTTTCATGGCTGCAAATGGGTCTTCTTGCGTAATATAGCAGCACGTACATTCATCATAGCAGCCATAATAGTACAGCTAAAATTTAGCAATTACTGGTTTTTATTAACTCGTTTCAAGAAGTGGCTGGAAAAACTAGTAAAAACGAAGTTGTAGCTATTTAGCAGAAGGTAAAAGAGCTATTGTTTTATTTACTGAAATTACATTGCTTAAAACTTGCCAGTTTGAGCACATGCTAGTTTTTATTCAAATGACCTAATTTGCTTATCTATCCAATTTTAATTAGTAGTATGTCTTCAATTTGCTGTGTTGTTAATTGTGGCAGTAACAGAATGCCAGACCACGTTAGCTTCTGGCTGATTCCAAATGGGAAAACATAAGTGAATAGGGGATATAAGGAAAAGAGATCTCTGAAACTAAATCAAAATATGTTCAAGTGTTTTTCAACAGTTGATTATAAAAATGGTAGTATCTTGGTACTATGTTACAGCAGGAAGACTAGCAAAATTGGAGGACGATAATCATTCTTACTGGGTACCTTCTATAAAAATGGGACACAAGATTGATAAGGACTCCAATTTTATTATATTTATTCAGGGCAACGAAGCCCCAGGCTCCCTCGATATTGATATTATTGAATAAAGAACAGAAAAATGTTGTTGCGATACCCACATCACTATAGCCAGCCAAACTGAAATGGACAGAAGTGAGTCATATTTTCCCAATTGTTCTCAAATACTGTGACTATAACTATATTACAAGGAAAAAGAAACCAATCATTATATTATACTGAATATTTAAAATTCTTGAGGTAGTTGTAAGATATATTAAGCCATTAGTAAAATTGCATGGAAAAATATGTCACCTGAAGAACAGCTTTTAATGACGTTGGTGAAGCTCCGATTGAATTTAGATTACAAGGACATTCCATATCGATTTGGAAAAAATCCTTCCACTGCCTCGACATATTTCAAGAATATTATTCATATTATGTATCTGCGGTTTGGAAGTTTAATTATTTGACCAGAACGATTGGGGCTTTTGAAAGCAATGTCAGTGTTTTAAAGAATCATTTCATGAACATACAACAATTATTATTGATAGCTTTGAAATAGGTGTCATTTGCTCCTTGCTGGCCAGGCATGGTCCATTGGTTCTGCACTTGTAAATGTATGCCACCCATTCTACCGCTATGAAAAAAGGTAAAACTAAATGAAAGAACAATTTATTTATTTTGTTTTATTCTAAAGAAAAAAGCTATTTTAAATGAAGTATTCCTTAAATATGAACTAACTAAATTAGGTTGGTTTTATTGTACAAAAAAATCAGGTAAACATCAAATCTATTCCAAAAACTATACCCATAAAGCCAGACAAGTACAGTGGGTTGTGCTTAGACTTCCATCATCGTTGCACAAAATCCACACTCTAATGGCGACAGACTCTTTCTCTGAGGACGTTTCACCTGTAAAATTCTATGTCTCTATTCAGAAGCCCTTTTTCTTCATTATTATACTCTTAGCTTTTCCAAAATAACGAACGAAATAATCCCAATTTTACACACAAACTGCATCTGCCAAACTGATGTTCTCCTTATGGGAGTCATTTTAAAAACGATCAGCTTTTTTGTTGTATTGCTTCCACAGTTAACCTGATAGCGGTGTTAGTATGAAACATATAGTTGTGAAATACATTATGTAGACCATTTGGACAAAATTTCAGTGTAACATAGAGTATAAGTTAACGTATTTCATTCTGAATCATTTTCACATATTTTCTGTCCGGTAGCTATTTGGATTGCAAGAGTGAGGGAAGTCACGTTATCAATTGATCACAGCTGGTTCGAAGTACTATCTACTGGTTTGGCAGATTACAACTGGCACATCCGGTAATTATAGATTCTCGGTTTTTCCGCTTTTACAGGAAAACATCTGGACAAATCTGAAATTTTATCCTTTATTTTGATTAAATTATGAAGAACTTTGTTTGGAAAATTTTTCTTGAAAATGCGCACTTTCCGAAACATTGACCATTTTTGGTCAAAGAAAGTGAAAAAATGTTTGCTCAATATACTGCTACAGATGCCCCAATGCGCATGACCTGCAATTTGACATAACAATTTTGCTGATGGAAAACATTTCTGTAATGTTATTTTGTCTAATTTGACTAGACTTGTAGGTTTAACCTGCTTTGCTTCAGGAGTATCACTCTTGTAAACGAAGAGCTTATGATGATCATTTTAGAGTGGGCTAAACCAGGTAAAGTTTGCCAGTAATGAACTATTCTAGTCAAGACGATATATCTATTTCAGCTGTGCTTGCAGGTATGCCAAGCACTGGTTCAGGTCCAATAAAATTTGAGGCTACAATATCCAAACAGTTTGCAGGGGGAAAGGCTCAAAGGAAACCATCGCCTACACTCACGATAGCCTGCTGAGCAAGATTAGAAAATCTGCTGAAACGATAGAAGACATACTTACATGACACTCTAGACTCAACAAATGTTTGAAAATAATGGTTCTAGCAGAAGAAACCTCATGCAAGTTCTGGCTGGTGCAAGAATCTCTATGAATTGCTGACAGCAGAAGCTCCCAATGTAGGATTCATAGTAAGAAGGAAAGTGAATGCCAACATTTTATTCCTGAGAAGTTTATTCACTGTTTACGAGACTTAATAATTATTATTATTATTTGTGTCCAATAAGGGAACTATAAAGATTTCACATTGTCCTGTGGATACCCTAGGACACTATAAACAAGAAGTCAGAGTTTAGTCTGATGATGGATACTTGGTAGCTGGACGGTTCCTAGTAGTTTTATAGTATTCTTAGAAGATAAGGGTAATAATTTCTCATTTATATTGTTCCCAATTGTATCATGCAGACATCAACGAAGGTCGTGAAAAAATGATATTTGTAGTCATCAGTTGAGTGGTACATTGTTATGACAGTCGACATTGTGTAACCAAGTACCTCCATCATTGTCAAATGATATTTTGATAAAATCTTTGATCCAAATGATTGAAATTTTTTGGATTCAGCAACTCTAATTCCTGTGATACACATGTTTTCATTTTAGTAATTATATATCTTCCCAGAGATATTGATTGAGAGTAAGCAACATCATGAAGGTTATTGCAGGATTAATTCTATTTTTAAAGAATATAATTATTTGATTCTACGAATGAGGATAGGTAGTGTGAAAAGTTTTGAAAGGGAATTATTAACAATGCCAGATTATGTATATGTAGGTACTATTTCTTCTTGAAAAATCTTGTCTTCCGGATGGATTCCGCGTCACAATAGCTCGACTTGATGCCGACGTTTCGCCAACCATTACAGGTGGCATCTTCAGGGCAGGCTTGAGGCTTGAACTGAAACTGGTTCTACTGGTTTCTGTAGCCGTATTTATTGTAGGAAAAATCCTTCACGCTACATAGTTCACTGCCTTTGATTCGGTGGTTAACTTCGTTCCGGCACCTGACCCTGCCGTTGTGCGATCATGTGCGAAGTGGAATTTTCGAGGATGGGTTTCCAAATGTTGGGAAGGTAATATCCTGAGTCACGATTCAGATTGTTCGGATGTTTTTGGATTTCCATAGCTTCAAGGATTTTTCGCTGATAGAAGTTTGGGGCTCGGACTAGGATTTTAGTATCTTCAAAAAGGATTTGTGTTAAACTTATGTTCCGCAAGTGCAGATCTACTGGTGTCACGAAGTCTTGTACAGCGCTCATGTTCTTTCACACGAGTAGCTACTGTACGACCTGTTTCACCAATGTAGACTTGACCGCAAGAACAGGGAATACAATAAACACCTTCTGAGTGGAGAGGAGGAAGGGGATCTTTAATAGGTTTGTAAAACTGAGATAATTTTGGAAGTGTGGAAAAACGGGTAGAAATATTATGTTTTTTGAGGATTTTGGAAATTCGATCTGTTATATTTTGAATATATGGAAGATAGGCCGTGGATAAAGCAGGTGGGAGGGTTTCTGGCTCAGGTCGATTTGGAATTTTAGGTGAAGTGTATTTCTTTATGGCTTTTTGGATGTTGTAATGGGAGAAATTATTTGATAATAAGGCAGATGATAGATGTTTTAATTCTGATTTTAAAGATTGAGGCTGAGATAGGTTGACAGCTCTGTGGACCAGGGAGTTTATGACAGATTGCTTTTGGGCAGGGTGGTGGTGGGAAAGACCATTGAGGTATCTATCGGTATGGGTGGGTTTCCGATACACAGAATGTCCTAAAGTACCGTCAGTCTGTCGACTAACCAATACATCCAGGAACGGGAGTGAACCTTGCGATTCGACTTCCATGGTGAAACGGATATTGGGATGTAATGAATTTAGATGATTGAGGAAGGGAACAAGCTTTTCGCGACCATGTTGCCAAATAACGAAAGTATCGTCGAAATATCTGAACCAACATTTCGGCTTGAGAACAGATGAGTCAATGGCATCTTGTTCAAAAGCTTCCATGAAGATATTAGCTATGATCGGGGAAAGTGGGGAACCCATGGCAGCTCCCGAGGACTGCTCGTAGAACTTGCCATCGTATAGAAAATATGTGGAGGATAGACAAAAATCAATTAACGGTAGCAAGTCCGTTGAAATGTTTTTGGCAGGTAACAATTGAGAAATTATGGAAAGGGTGTCTGGAATGGGAACATTGGTAAACAGTGATTCGACGTCGAAGCTGACGAGCAAATCGCATGGGTCAACTTTCAACGTTTGAAGTTTTTCAACGAAATGAAAGGAATTTAGGATAAAACTATGGGAATCACCTACAAGGGGTTTGAGAATAGATGACAGGTATCGAGAGAGTTTATAAGTAGGAGATCCGATAGTGCTGACAATTGCTCTCAGGGGAACTGAGGGTTTATGAATTTTAGGCAAACCATATAAACGGGGACATTTTGAACAATGGGGGTAAGAAATTTCTTATCTGAATCAGGAAGGGAAGAATGAGGAATGATTTGTGAAATTGAACGTTCTATAGAGGAGGTGGGATCTTTTGGTAGAAGCTTATAGGAATTAGTTTGCAGATGTTGCAGGATTTTGTTATCATAATCTGAACGATTCATGACAACAGTGGAGTTTTCTTTATCAGCCCTCAAAATAGCCAAATCAGGATTTGATTTGAGTGAATTGAGAGCTCGAATTAAAGGTTTAGGGCAATTTGATTTAGGAATCTTTTAATGACGAAGAATTTTAGCAGTTTCGAAACGAATTTCATCTGCTGCGAGATGGGGAACTTTATGTAGGGATGCTTCTACAGCAGAAATAATGGATGTCGTAGGAATATTTCTGGAGGAGAAGACAAAATTAGGACCTTTAGATAGAACCGATTGCTCAGCTTCAGTAAGGGTATGTGAAGATAAATTAACCACAGTATTTACAAAAGGGGTTGGTCTTGAAGGTTGGTGCTGAGGGCGTTGTGAGGCAAGAAGTTTATTGAATTTTTGAATATGACGTTTGGAATTAAGGGTACGAATTTGATCGGCTTGATCATAGGTAATTCGGTCGAGAACCAACCAGTCGGATGCTGAAAGGGTATTCGAAAGTTCAAGGTGGAGGCCAAAGAGGGTTTTATTGATGAAATTGATCTCGCGTCTAGTATACTTAATTCGTTCCCGAATCAAAGCTAAACTAGCGCGTTTAAATATGTTTTTGGATGAATGTGAATTTATGGGATGGGATATTTTGAGGAAATTGGGAATCAAATTATGATCACGACAACGACAAAGAAAAGTAAGAGAACAAAGCAAACTCACCAGTTTGGTGCAAAGATTTCCCAGGGTTCTGGATTTCTTCTTGATTTCCTCTCCGTAGAGGTTGGATATCTTGGATAGTAGACTTCCGCGGACAGCTAATCTTGAAAAATCTTGTCTTCCGGATGGATTCCGCGTCACAATAGCTCGACTTGATGCCGACGTTTCGCCAATCATTACAGGTGGCATCTTCAGGGCAGGCTTGAGGCTTGAACTGCCGGAACGAAGTTAACCACCGAAACAAAGGCAGTGAACTATGTAGCGTGAAGGATTTTTCCTACAATAAATACGGCTACAGAAACCAGTAGAACCAGTTTCAGTTCAAGCCTCAAGCCTGCCCTGAAGATGCCACCTGTAATGGTTGGCGAAACGTCGGCATCAAGTCGAGCTATTGTGACGCGGAATCCATCCGGAAGACAAGATTTTTCAAGATTAGCTGTCTGCGGAAGTCTACTATCCAAGACTATTTCTTCTGTAATCTGTCTTCTCCAAAAGTTACAGGAAATTTATTCTATTCTGTTCCCGGCAACAATGGTTACAATATTTCCATAGTAGACAGCATATCAAAACAGAACAAACACATGTTAACTCTAATACATCCTCAACAAAAAATCCAAACTGAACGTCAATATGTCAGTTTAACATATATCGGGAAACCAATAAGCAATATTTCAAAATTCCTATCGAAACACAATAAAACAGTCGAATATAAAACGTCTAATAATTTGTACAAATTCATAAATAATTATAAAACAGATAGATATAAATTTAAAAAATCTGATGTTTATGTTGTGATGACTGAAATGCTTTGTATATTGGACAAACAGGTCGCAGTTTCTACCAGAGATCTCAAGAACATATGAGGAGCCACAGATTGACAAAAGACCGATTCAACGTATGCTAATCATCTAATTGAAAATAACCATAATTTCACTCACAATCCCGAAATCTTACATATCGAACGAAAAGGGCTTGGAACTGTCAAACATGTGAAAGACGAAAACGATGTAGTTTTAAATGATCAATTGGATATTTATCATTCACCAATTATTAATTCTTTTCTTAGAGATTCTTGGAATGTTTTGTAACTAATGGTATTTTCCTCCACAATAAGTATAATCATTATAGTATAAAACCGTTCTCTGTCAATGTAACTTCAGTTTATAACTTAGCTCAGATGACACTGATTGTTGAAACATATGTAAGCAATAGTGGATAATAAAAACATTCATTGATTACTTAGTATAAATAAGTGGTTTTATTTTCATAACTTTATAGGTTAAAAATGAATTTACACATTCTTATTGTCGTAACTATTCAATATTTCAAGTATTATACTTATTGATTTTAATTTTCTACTGTGTTTCTAGTGTCTATTATTTTCCTCTTGGATACATTAATTGTGATGCTGGTAATACGTTTAGTTAATGTTCCCATTATATTATTTTACTTATATATAATTTTGGACTCGTCCTATTAATAATTATAAGATAAATTAATCAAAAAGTGCCATTAAAATGGGATGACCGTGATGGGCAAAGCACATTTAGGAGCCAACCAAAGATACTCACGACGGCAAATCCCAACGTTACACCATGGAGGAATTAGATATAGAGAAAAAACAATCTTGTGATGGAATGACATGCAATAAGACCCGAGGTGGCTAGGGCAGTATTTGGTTAGGGTGAGATGCTTGGCGGAAGAGGCTGGAGAAATTCGAAGCTCAGCTAGTGATGTAGCACTCATGGATATGATGCCAATTGGTGGACTCAACATTTTCCGATTTTAAATATTTTTCATAGTGGAAATGTGAGTGTGTGGTAGAAGTAAAAGAATTTCAAAACGTAGACTTCCACGTTGGCAACTTACTAATAACATAATTGCGATATAACGCAACATAATTTCAAATGAGATAGATAATTTGAAGATTTCGTTTTTTGTTCTGCCTATGCGGTCATCTGATGTAGACGTTGCTGATCAAATTCTGATTTGGGAGTATAGTGCTCTATTTTTGAACGAGTTCATTGAGAGTAATTATTCACCAAATGAGAACAGTTCTAAATAATCTTATCCAGTAATCAAACTAGTTCATTTCATTTCGTATCTATTTCGTCATTGGCATAGCAAGTGCATGTTAATCCTTAAAATGTTGAATTGACGTGTTTGCAATCCACTACTATAAGAATGTAGGTTAATTCGTATCGCTTCCAAACCAAGTATGTATTATGTACCTCTACAGAAACTAAGGGAATTGTATATGTACTAATGGAGTACCTCACGAAAGCTCTTGCTTTATGAGCTATTCAACTTCAAGTGTTTACGATACAGTAGTAAACAAGATAGAAGTATTGTATAGGATGTAGTGAACTGCAATTTCGCTGCTTAGCAATATGTAGTGCGAATGGTTGCTTGGTGCTCAAGCGTGAAATTGCTTCCGTGAATACTTAACGCATTGCAAATTCAGGTAAACATAGACGGCACACAAATCATTCACTAGAAGCAATATATCAAATTATACAATCAACTTGAACTGTTTAAGTTGCATTATACGACTTGATGATTTGAATTCTATGTTCAAATTACCTCTATAATTTATAGAAAAACAAATCAAACAGTGTTCTCGAATCAGTTAATTCATACAAAGGTAATGTTTCTCTAGATCAACCAGCAATAACACAGACAAAAATTTCGGACAGCTATTTCGCCCTCTCGAGCTAAGATTATTTTTTGTTTCACAATTAAGAAAAGAAAGAATATTTCCTGTTGGCTTTTGCCAGATAACAATGTCAAAGTTTCTCTAGCCTCGATCGATCAGTAACATTACAAACTAATAGTTCCGGATATCTGTCTAGTTTGCAATGTATTGCAGTCTATCGTGTATTGGACCCGTGCATTCTTGAAAATTTTGATTGGACAAAGTGCATACTCTTTAGAATTTCATTAAAAAAAAAGTTGGCCACAAATAAAGTTGCGCAAATTGTTCATATTGTTTATAAACAATGAATGAACCATTTAATTAGATCGTTTATGAGATTTCATAAAAATTAAAAAAAAATGCAAAATTTGACCGTTTTTGATCGGATAAAGACTATTTTTGGCCAGTGAACATATGAAAATACTTAAACAAGTAGTTGAATTACCTTAATTTGTTATAGGCATTTATTCTTTAACAAATAGACCTTGACCTTCTGAGTTCGATTTTATCATCAATATCGACGAATTTATACCCACAAATATGTTAATTTGTTATGAAAAAATTATGTTTATTAACAAATATACGAATTTGACGAAAATATCGAGTTTATAGTTGTTCTCGGATAATTGTGGCCTCCTGAGTACGATTTTTTTGCTATTATGGTCTTTAAATGCATATTAGAGTGAAGTAAGCCACACTTTTCTGGCCATACTTTTCTAGCCACAGTTTCTGAAGAGGAGTATGGTCCGCGGTGTTGCCATATCAATTATTTTTACGAATAAGCTCATTATCAGTTTTCTTGGGTAACTTGAAGTCAGAGGGATATTATTAATTCAAGGAAGAGTGATATATCCATATTGACTTAGCTGGATAATATGGAATTAACCAAAATATCCCGAGTTGACCGGAAGGATATGTACGGACATGGGACTGATTGATTGTAGCTCAGTGACAGAAATAAGTAATACCTTATGTTTCTACGCTTTCAGTATGTACCAAAAATTTCCGATTACCGAAAAATATTTCGAGTACCTACCAAAAATTTGAAAACGCCATTCCATAAAGGACATCCGAAAAAGTATATATACAGGGTCAAATCAATTTGTGTGGACTGAAAAGTGTTGAAAAACTTAAAAATAAATTCTTATTCCATCAGTAAACTGCCCGAAATAATCAGAGTACCAAAAATTTGAAAACTCCGTTCGATAAAGGACCTTCGGGAAAGTATATATACAGGTCGAATCAATTTGTGTGGCCGGAAAAGTGTTGAAAAACTTAAAAATAAATTTCCATTCCATCAGTAAACTACCCGAAATATTTCGAGTACCAAAAATATATTTGTGAATTGTGCAAACTAAATTGAAAACAAATTTCTCTGACCATGAATATATACCTTCCCGGATGTACTTCATTGAATGGCGTTTTAAAATTTTTGGTACACGAAATATTTCGGGTAGTTTACTGATGGAATAAAAATATATTTTTAAGTTTTTCAACACTTTTCCGGCCACACAAATTGATTTGACACTGTATATATACTTTTCCGAAGGTCCTTTATCGAATGGCGTTTTCAAATTTTTGGTACTAGAAATATTGCGGGTAGTTTGCTGATGGAATAAAAATTTATTTTTAAGTTTTTCAACACTTTTCCGGCCACACAAATTGATTTGACACTGTATATATACTTTTCCGAAGGTCCTTTATCGAATGGCGTTTTCAAATTTTTGGTACTAGAAATATTGCGGGTAGTTTGCTGATGGAATAAAAATTTATTTTTAAGTTTTTCAACACTTTTCCGGCCACACAAATTGATTTGACCCTGTATATATACTTTTTCGGATGTCCTTTATCGAATGGCGTTTTGAAATTTTTGGTACTTGGAATATTTCGGGCAGTTTACTGATGGAATAAGAATTTATTTTTAAGTTTTTCAACACTTTTCCGGTCACACAAACTGATTTGACCCTGTACATATACTTTTTCGGATGTCCTTCATCGAATGGCGTTTTCAAATTTTTGGTACTCGAAATATTTCGGGTAGTTTACCGATGGAATAAAAATTTATTTTCAAGTTTTTCAACACTTTTCCGGCCACACAAATTGATTTGACCCTGTATATATACTTTTTCGGATGTCCTTTATCGAATAGCGTTTTCATATTTTTGGTACTCGAAATATTTTTCGGTAATCGGAAATTGTTGGTACAATACTGAAAACGTAGAAACCTAAGTTAAATTTGTGGTATACGGAATATTTTTCATTAATCGGAAATTTTTGGTACATACTGAAAGCGTAAAAACATAAGGTATTACTTATTTCTGTCACTGAGCTACAATCAATCAGTCCCATGTCCGTACCTATCCTTCCGGTCAACTCGGGATATTTTGGTTAATTCCATATTATCCAGCTAAGTCAATATGGATATATCACTCTTCCTTGAATTATTAATATCCCTTCTAGTTACCCAAGAAAACTGATAATGAGCTTATTCGTAAAAATAATTGATATGGCAACACCGCGGACCATACTCCTCTTCAGAAACTGTGGCTAGAAAAGTGTGGCCAGAAAAGTGTGGCTAACTTCACTCTAATTAAATGCATACATACATTTTTGAATTGTTATAAACGAATTATTCATGACCAAGTATACGATTTGTGCCAAAATTCCAAGTGTAATGTATACTTAAAATTAATCTATGTTAATAATCAAATAAATTATATCAAAAAAGTCAAAACAAATAGATATGTATGTTACTAGAAAAATCTCAATTTTTGTCGAACAAATTGTTAAAATACATTTGAGGGTTAATATTTTTATCAAGGAAGAACAATTTTACAAAAAAAACATTTTTTTTGAGCATGCCATTTTTTCATTATATTAAGACTCAATACATTTCCTCAATTTTGTCAAAAAAATCAAGTTCTGAATGTGCATATTATATGAGAATGAATAAAAGTATCACATTTCTTTTTTTGTCAATAAATGATTTGTTTAAAATAATAAAATTATCTATGCATTTGAAGACCATAATAGCAATACAATCGTACTCAGGAAGTCAAAATTATCCGACAACAACAATAAACTCGACATTTTGGTCAAATTCGTATATTTAATAATAAATATAATTTGCTTATTACAAATTAGCAAATTTTGGGGTATACATTCGACGATATTGACGATAAGATCGAACTCAGAAAGCCAAAATTATTCGAAAACGACCCCAAACTCGGAGTTTTGGCCGATATCATCTATTTTGTAAATAAATAAATTGTTTATAACAAATGAAGTCAATTCAACTATTTGTTTGAATAGTTTCACATATTCAGTGACAAAAAATAGTGGGATAAACCATTAAAAACAGTCAAATTTTGCATTTTTAAACATTTTTAGTAATCTCAAAAATGAGCTAATTAAATTGTTTATTTATTGTTTATAAGCAATATAAACAATTTGCGCAACTTTATTTGTGGTCTCCCTTTTTCTGATGACATTCTGAAGAGAATGCACTTTGTCCCATCAAAATCGATTCCTTTCCTAAGGATTTACGGCTTTGGCCTATTTTTATACTCATTTGACTGCATTAATATCATTCAGTCATTCAGTCGAGAATGTAAATAACTTGCCCAACAGAAAGCTAGAGAGAATCATGATATATAACAGCATCTATCGAATAGTATATGTCCCATTAAGAAATCCAGTGATGTACAACATTAACTTATTGATTTCTTGAACTTTGAAAATATTACGGGATAACGGTAAAGTTTGTCTAGATCGATCAGTAACAACACAACTGAAAGTGGGAACGTTTCTTCAGTAATATTACAAAATAGTAGTGCCGGACAGCTGTTTCGCTCTCTCGAGCTTACCAGCGGCACGATGAAGTTTGTCATGTTACTGAAAGATCATTCTCTCTGGGACATAATTAATCCAACTAACAGAAAGCTAGAGAGAACCAGACTAGAGAAACACACCATTTATTTCTTAATTGTTCGGTGTTGCCACCTGGCACTCAAGTAGTCTAACATTCCTCGCAACTTTCATAAAGTTCGGGAAATCAATCAAACAATGTTGAACATTTCTTGGATTTATATTGGGACATCTACAGTTAAGTAGATGACTTTAGATATTATGGTTCTCTCTAGCGTTCTGATAATCGAGTATTTATTTCTTCCACAATATTATCGTTCAGTATCATTGAAAACTCTTTCGTTCCGCTGGTGAACTTTAGCAAGCGGAACAAGTGTCCGGCACTTATAACACCAATCGATCTAGACTGGAAGAAACCTTCCCACTTATATTTGTCTTGTTATTGGCCGATCTAGAGAAACTTCACTTTTGCATAATAGCTAACATCAGAATTCTGTTGAGACTAGCTCTTAATAGGTAAGTAGAGAATTTAGTCGATATAACTGAAATTGATCCAATCTTTATCCGAAATATTACATAATAAGATTTAATCAAGGAACTGCATATAAGTTCAATCTGAGAGAATTCAGCGATTAGGTGGGTTTTCTAATAATTGCATTGCCGTCCGTCGAAGATATTATTTGAATTCTAGTGAGTGTCAAATTGCCCAATTTTATATCATCTATTTTTAATTATGTTTTCAAAATAAGTCAAATCAGCATTAATTTTCAAAGTCACAAAAGACTCTTAAAAATACTCAAAATAAGAATAATTTTCAGAAAATTTTACTCAATAATTCTTATAATATCTTTAATTAATCAATGTATTGGTCCTGTAATACGTAATTTGAAACGTTTCATCAGTTTTGGAATGACTAGACTTTACAATTGTAAAGTAAATGTTGACTATTATAAATAATCTTATTGTTTAAATTGTATTTTTTTTACTTTCTATCTCCCTGGAGATGTTGATAAATATTATCAAAAGCTTGAAAATGGAATGTTGAATATCAATTACTAATATTGCTGCATCCCCAATGAAAATGTTGTTACTATATACAAGGTATCCAAGGGGTACGATAAACCTCCATAACTCCGTTGTTACTTGAGATATCGACTACCGCTTTTTCATCGGTAGCAACAGACATTCTGCATAATTTAATGACCATGACATTCAATAGTAAACTGGTACTCAGGATACCCTGATGACCCAGGTCATCTTCATGGACTGTTTTTTAAAATGCTCTGAAATGCAATCAAATTCGTATGTCGGGGGTTCTTGAGGTCGCTGAACACGATTCCGGTGCCTGATTCGAACTACGATGCATCTGAGGCTCAAAACATCCTGGTACTAGCGTTGTCTCTAGGGAATTCGCGGAAAAACCTTCTGCAAAGGAATGAAACCTGCTAGGGAGGTTCTCTTGAGCATACGGGTCATGACCATGGCAGTCAATAGTAACCTGGTCGTCAGGATACCCTGATGGTCTAGGTCATCTCCATGGATTGTTTTTTAATATGCTCTGAAATGGATTCAAATTCGTATGTCGTGGGTTTTTGGGGTCGCTGAATACGATTCCGGTGCCTGATTTGAACTACTATGCACCTGGGATCAGGACCTTCTGGTACTATCGAAGTTTCCAGGGAATTCGCAGAAATACCTTCTACAAAGGAGTGAAACCTGTTGGGGAGGTTCTCTTGAGCATACGGTCATGACCACGATACTCAATAGTCACCTGGTGGTCAGGATATCCTCATTATCTAGGTCTTCCTTAGGTATTTTCTTAATATGCTCTGAAATAAAACCGTCTTTCCGGGGTTTTTCGGATCGCTGATAACTCTTCTGCAGTTTGGACCAATCACCGAAGCATCTGTTGAACATATCTGTGATATTGACAACGAAGAATTAAAAAAATACCGTTTGCACTACAATGAGACTTGATTGAGTTTTTCTAATATTTTCTATTTTAATGGCAAAAATGTTGAAATTTTTAATAACAATGTTTTTATTACTATTTACGCAAAGAAACATAAGTTAAAAAAAAACAATAACCATATGATCTTTTCAATTCTATTGATTAATTGGGAGAAGTCAAAAACGTGAAAGGAATTTTAAATCAATTTCCACCGGAATCGTGTTCAGCGGCCCCAAAAATCCCTGGCAGACTAATTTGGTTGCATTTCAGAGCATATCAAAAACAATCCATGGAGATGACCTAGGTTATAAGGGTATTCTGACCACCAGGTCACTATTGACTGTCATGGTCATGACCCGTTTGCTCGAGAGAACCTCCCTAACAGGTTTCATTCCTTTTCAGAAGGTATTTCTGCGGATTCCTTGGAGACGGCGATAGTAACAGGATGTTCTGAGCTCCAGGTTCGTCCTACTTCAAATCTGGCACCATGATCAGCGACCTCAAAGACCCCTGAGCGAGAAATTCTGGCTATATTCGGACACTTTTTCAACATTATTATCTCCTGAAAATGCATTCAAAAAGATGCATTTTCATATGTAGAAATGCTAAAATAGACATTGGAAGAAAAAAAATGGTAACATTTTTTCTAAATGTCCTCTTCAATCGTTTCATCCGATTATTTTTCGACTTTTTCTGCTTTATTTCCTCGTATAATGGGGAATGAGAAATGACTAATAATTTGAGTGACAGAAGCCAATATATTTGACACATTTGCCATTCCTATGTTGGGAATTGTTTTAAAAAATTTTCTAATCATGATTTCCAGCCGCGAATAGTTAAGGAGGTTCGGTAGAGATGATTCTTTGAAATTTTAACAGAACGTTGAGAATAACAATATAAATATACCCCTGATTTTTTGGAGGGTTTCACTACACCGTTTTTTGAATATATCGAGTCAAAAAAACAACATCTTAACATGAAAGCTTGTGGTGACGTGGTTAAGTCTTAAAAGTAAAAAAACGGCAATATCAAAATGCTTTGCTTCTTTTTAAATGGAATAACATTATAACAATTATGTTCTGTGCAAGTTTCAGCAAGTCTCACAAATAATTTCCAAGCAAAATTAGCTGAAAATTACTAATTAAAACTACTTTTTTATTAAAACTTTTTAAATACTCTAATATTCTTACAATAGCTTTGAGGAACTGTTGGTCATTATTTTTACATGTGTTTATATATCCAACTCCAGCCGGCAATATTTACAGCGTTGCCAGACCTCCGTTTTCGCCCTTCGCTTGCTCTTCTTAATTTCCCCCCGCTAACACTAACGAACCTCCTTAATAAACATGGTGTATTGTATTGGTGATGCAGGCAGAACGCTTTTGCTAGCAAGCCAAATTCATCATCAAAAATACAGCAATTCAACAATTCCGAGAACCGATACTTCGCAAAACTGACAGAAAAATTCGAAGCATATATTACTGTATGTTACTCTAGTTAAGAACTTTTTGATGGTCGTGTAAATGACGGAGATGAGTAACAAGACCAACTCATTCAAGAGAATCAAAAAAAATATATCAATTCAAGAATTCCGAAGACCGATACTTTGCAAAACTTACAGAAATTCCGATGCAAATATCACTGTATGTTACTTTAGTAAAGAACTTTTTGGTGGTCAAGTAAATGACGAACTCCAACTGATTCAAGAGAATGAACAAATAAGCAGCATGCAGATCAGTGCAGAAACTGAAATATCGATAAGTACTATGAATCGAATTATGTAAAATCACTAGCAACCACCTGTACCATTTTGGAGTAGATCAAGAGGAAAACTAACGTTTCTTAATAAAATTCATTGGAACGCTTATCAAAAATGCCATTTGAAAATACTGAAGTATTCACTGTTTTGCGTTTGGACACTCACTGTTTTGCGTTTGGACACATCCGGTATACGGTAATTTGAAATGTTTGCTAAACAAGCACTCCAACGATGATTCAAGATATCCAACGATGATACAGAATATTCAAGAACATTTGATATTCCTTTTACTGTTTTATTCCCTGCAGTAAAGCCGTGATGATTTTTCAGATATGGCATTTCTTCACTCCATTTTCGACCATTAAATCAAAATCTGTTTATCATTCGCCTATTAACCTGGATCCCATTTTGGACAGAATAATAAGGGCTTTCCGATGATGCTAAAATATAAAGGGTTCACATTTAAAAAAACATAAGTTTGGTGCGGCATCCTGTATAGCGTTCTGTAAATGTTGATATCAATTTCAAATTGTGCAGAATGTTCTTAGCTAGTGCTGACAAAAGAGCGCTAGTCGACATCTCAAAAACTTGAAAACGAAACCAAATTTCAGAGATCATGACATCCAGTTGAAGATCTATCGTCGATTCTCGATTACTTTCGAGTGGCTATGCTCTTGCTAAGCTATCGTATTGAGTAAGATCCATAAGATCATGGTCAGTTTTCAGCTTTCGGGTCATTCCGCTGATTTAATTGATTTGTATATCTCAGTTTAGAGGGGCAAATACTTCATGGCAGATGAGACTAGTGGCTAAAAATAAAATAATAACTTAGACAATAGAAATACACTAGAAGATTTCATAACTGTCGATACACTGTAACACTAATAAGTACCAGATAATTACCCTCATCCACTAAAATTACAATTAAAGTACTACTTTCAGCTACCAAGTAGCCTTCATCAGAGTACACTAAATTATAAAACAAAATTTACCTGTTTAAATACTATTTCGGATTAATAATGCATACCAAGAATTACCCTCAGCTGGAGATAGCTCTGAATTTAATAAATTGCTTTTTTACTTATACATTTCCATCTCTTCTAAATTACCTAGATTTTTATCCGTACCTACTGTACGGTGTATTCGGAATATGTTCTGCTAATGCTGATTTTTCTCTATAATTCTTTTTTATTTGGGCAGAATATTCTGCATGAGTAGATGTTCCTTCTTGTTTGAGCTACCTAGCATATTGACACGCGTCGCAATCAATTTTTGTAAATTCCGGATTTGTCGAAATCGGGGCATTCCCCAAACAATTTTTTCAGCTTGTTCGTGCGTCTATAAACGGATTTTATTGCAAATTTTGAAAACAAATGTAATTATGAAATGTATTGATTACTGAAGGATGATAAGTGGAACTTATGAATCTCATTGAATTATAGTGTTCATTTACCATTTTGGGTTAGAAATTAACTTATTTATCAAAGATTTGTCGCAATCATTGTTAGTCGCAAAACAGTATAATAATCTATGAACAAGACAATTTGATGCTATTTCATAATTACTTGTTGTACATGAATCCTCTGAAATATATCTACTCGTTGAGTAAATTTTCTGTATATTTGGAATTCCAAATGGTGACCATCTTCGATAATATTAATGTCAAGGAAAGGAAGATGGTTATTGCTTTCTAATACAGTGAATTTAATTGAATCAAATTGGTTATTAAGCGTGTTCAAAAAAACATGTATATCAAAATATTCAATTATAATTGCGACATATATCGACCTATATTATACTCTGAATAGTTTGTATCGGGATATTAATATTCGAAACCCATTTCTCTAGAATCTTTATCGACTTATGGTTATTGGGTCTCTGTGACCAGTGCAATAAAACCCGTTTGAGCAATACCTTTGATAAAATTACCGATTTGGACATTTGGAATTAACAAAATTGATTGTGGGTCGTGTCCAAAAAGCTGTGTGGGTCAAACTAGAAGGAATATCAAACTAGAAGGAACATTCCAACTAATAATAGTGAAAATTTGGATAAGCAGAACTTATTTTTCAAAACACATACCGTCAATCTATATAAGTAGAAATGTGTAGGTGAAAATCAATTTATTTAATTCAGATTTATCTCCAGTTCCGTGTAACCCCTTGTTTGCTTTATTGAACCCAAATAGTATTTGAACAGGTACATTTTGTTTTCTAATTTAGTTTACTCTGATGATGGCTACTTGGTAGCTGGAAGGACCTTAGTACTTTAGTACTATTGTTCGTGGATATGGGTGATTATTTCGAACTTATTAGTGCTAGACATTATAGTTAGTAAATAGATTTTGTTTGACCTAATTTTTCATCAAGAGAGAAATCTGATTCTAGTGTCAGCAGTTCTGATCTTCATTAACATAATTCAGAATGAGTCAAGGTAGATCATGAAAAAATTTTTTTCAAAGTAATGGAATGAAAATTTTGTTTTTATTTATTTATTTGTTATATGAACAGGCTGTGAGTCTCAGGAAGAAATACCCGCGAAATGATATGATACATACAGTTGTTACAGGTTGATGAGAAAACACAAATTGTTCCATAAAAACTGTAAAGTCACATTGTGAGAGCCGTATGACACGAGACCAATCAGAACACCAAACTGAATACAAATTCCAGAGGACAGATGTTCGGTGGTTTTGATTCTCTGCGTCCGTAGATACTCAAAATGAATACAATCCAGTGCCAAGCAAGCCTTGTCAATAATTGAAGAATCACTTGTTAGAAATTAATACAGTTCACAAAAATAGTATACCTTTCTCTAGATTGATCAGTAACACCACAGCTAAACAGCTCCAGAGAGTTGTTTCGCCTTTTCTGGCTCATCAGGGGAGCGAGAAGAGATGTAATGCACCGATCGATATCTCCGCTGGAGTAGAACCAACGTCATCTATAAGCGGTGTCTTCATAGTATGAAAAACTCACATACCAAATTTATATCTCTCCCTCTATCATCATTAATGATAATGATAACATCAAAAGTGATTATTTTGTTGAAGGTAAGCTGTCATGATATATCAAGTTTGAGTGAAATGTTTCATATTTATCCGTGTTTTTTTATCATTATACCTTATTTATATTATTAAACATCGCTTTGGACGACTAAACGAATCTTGTTCTATTTATTATTCTGGTGTGCAGTGAATGAAGATAACTTCCTTGAAGGGGAAAATAGTGTGTCATGTTCGGGAATAGAAACTTTCTAGAATGGATAAGTACATTTGTCAAAACTTTATATTAGATATCATCAACTTTATGTCAGGGGATGGAAACTTTCAACGTTATATTTATATTCCTTCTATTCACTCAAAACACATGACAATATGATTCGTGTATAGTTTCTATTCTGCAAAATGACTCTAACAATAATTAGACTAAGTCTACTACGTAGTGAATAAGGGTGTTTCCTAATTATAATGTATAGTACAATCATAGTGATCTACAATATAAGCAGCTTTGGGCAATATCTCAATTACATGAATTAGAAATATATTTGTATTTTGTAGTTTGAATTTAAAATACATCCTTAATGTATCACGTATTTAAAATATAAGTTGAGTAGATTAATGAACTTATCATTAAAAATAATAAATCGTTTATATTTATTAGTATAGTAGGTACTGGTAGAAATTAATATAAATACACCAGGTACGTCTATTACCTATTTTAAAATACATCAAACATAATGCATAATTGATACACTGAATTAGTTAAGATAATAATGCAGTGTCAAGTAACAGTAAACAATATTTTGCTGCTAAAGTCATGATACGTGTAGCGCGTTAAGGTTTAAACAGGTAATTCTGACTAAAATATGTTTGAAGAATGGGTCTGGTTGTTCTTTCCTTTATAAAAGGTTAAGTACACCGTTGTTTGACAAATGTGGCACATGAATGTCTATTCTCCAATATATATTAACAGCTCACATGTGAAGTATGTATTGCATCTCCTATTATATTTTACTGAGACTTCCTGATTTCTTTATTTCAAAGAATGATGTTTTTTTGTTCTTTGTTAAAGATTATTCATTAATGAGTACGAAATAATCCCCATATTATTCACTGAAAATACAATTGACTAAGGATCTTTCCGGTAGTAGCCATCATAAAAGTGACCTAAATTAGAAAAGAAATTGTACCTGTTTAAAATACTATTCCAGGTTAATAATGCTTAAAAGGGAGATTAATATGAATTTAATTAATTGTTTTTTTGCTCAGACATTTCCATCCCATCTAAATTACCCACATATTTGTACGAACTGTGTTCCAAGAGTGAAAAATTTATGGAGAAATGGTGTGACCTGTATTCAAAGTATGTTCTTCTAATGTTGATTATTCACTAATAATCGTCTTTATATGAGCCGAATGTTATTTATAATGAGTTAAAATGTTCCTTCTAGTTTCACGCAAATAGCATTTGTCGGAACAGGGAACTTTATCAAAGGTAAACGCTTGTTCTTACAACTATTATAAACAGAGGTTTTATTGCAAATTAAAAATAAAATATGAAATTTATTGATTACTGAAGGATGGTAAGAAAAGCTTCTGAATTAAATTGAATTATTTCAAACTAATGACTCTAATTTGGTTAGTTGATTGCGTTTCAATTCCCATTTTTGGTTAGAATTTTCAAAAATTAGTCGTAACGCTATTTGCTGAAGTTTCTCACCTTCGTTGTTATAATGTACCTGTCTCAAAGGAATGTTTAATAATCTATGAACAAGACTATTGAATGGAGCTATTTTATAACTAATTGGTTTTCATGAATCTTCTCGAATAGATCTACTCATTTGATTAGGTTTTCTGTATATGTCGAATTTCAAATGGTGGACCATCTTCGATAACATTTATGTCAAGAAAAGGAAGCTGGTTATTGCTTTATAATTCTACAGTGAATTTTATTGAATCAGATTGGTTATTAAGACTGTTCAAAAAATCTTAGATCAAAATTTTGAAACACAGTCCCTTCAAATATCTAAGTAATTTAGGAGGGTTGGAAATGTATGAGCTAAAAATCAATTTTTGAATTCAGATTTTTCTCTAACTGAGTGTAACCCCTTGTTTACATTATTAACCCCAAATAGTATTTAAGCCCGTACATTTTGTTCTCTATTTTAATTCACTCGGATAATCGCTACTTGATAGCTAAGAGGTGCCTAGTACTTTAATAGTATTTTTAATCGATAAGTGTCATCATTTCGTTCATATTAGTATTATAGTGTAAGTGTATCCACAGTTGTGTTGTAGTGTATAAGATTATTCAGGTCAGGCTTATCGTATATGCATTTTGATTTTTTTTCATATGTACCATTTCGTAAAACATTCGACTCTTTTCATAATATCCTTTCTCCATATATTCCAATTCGTTCAAAATAAATTTATGTTTGGTGATAGTCTCACGTTTTTCGAACTTGTTGAATTGGTTTCATACTAACTTATGACATTTGATTCGTTCATTTACGTATTGTTTTGTTTGTCGAATATAAATTTGGTCACAGTCTGTACAAGGAATTTTGTAAATACAGTAAGAAATTTATTCTTAGCAATTTTGCTTTTGGGTTCAGAATATAAATATGCAGGTTATTATTATTTTTATAACCTATAGTGAACTCGTGTTATCTTGGAATATTGCTTTTCAGATAAATATTGTACGTAGGGCTGTGTTATATATTCTTTAGTTTCGAAGTTCGCGACATTTATAGTTTTATATTGTGAATGTTTCCAGTGGCGGTTCGTGAGTTATAATATAATAACAGCTCTGTTATTTCCAGGTGCCGTTTTTTGTCTTTTCCTAGCAGGTTCTTCATTATTGCCTTTTTGATTGTCATTGTCAATAGAATTTCTAATTCGAATAATTCGCAATTTATTAAGGAATATTTTTGCTAATACATCAGCATTATGTCCCCCAGCTTAAAAAAAGGACCAAAAGCTTTCAAAAATTTGTCCATTAAACTCGTATCGAATAATAATAACCATTTGCTGATTATTAGAGGTGTCTATAGTTTCATCAACCTCCAAAGCAATGAAATTTGCAGGTTTAATTTCTTTTAATATTTCCTGCTTGTAAATTTGCAACATTGTATCTAGCAATTCGTCCTGAATAGTTTTTGAGACGCCTTTAAACATCCGAACCTTTCATATGTATTGCAAGCACAACGTCTAATTCAGCTGCAAAGTTGATTAAGCCTACATAAATACATGGATTTTCCGACGTCAATGTCTCATCATGGCCTCGTACCGCCAATTCAAATAGTCCGCAATATTTTATGCACATAATTAACCGGTGCAAAATATGACGATTTTTTTCCACAACTCCGTTGTACTTAATTGTATGTCGCAAATAAGCACTGTCTTACTGTTCACGTATGTCCACTTTGCGTAGAACACTAAAATCCATGGATGCGTTCATGTGAGAAACATAATTTTCGTGTTTCTCAGCCCTATCTGCGATGTGTTTCAAATCATTCAACTCTTGTTTATTCCACGCACTAACCTCTTTCTTAAAAATGAAGCACATAAAACGAAACAGTATATTTGTTACTGGTTATTCACACATCCACTCGTATTTTTCATAGATATTCTTGTTGAATACCCTATTGTATGTTCCGGTTTTACTTGTGGAAGTGTATTTTATTTGAAGATCAGGAATAGGACTTCCCTTCTTTCTAATTAAAAGTTTTTCCTCAAATGATAGCGGGTTTTCAAAAGATTTTGGACACAATTAACTTCCATCATTGATAGGGTTTTCAAATGATTTTGAACACAATTAACTTCCATCATTGATAATAGACGTCACTTCACACTTCACGTCTTCGAATTGAATTCTCACACTGTGCCCTATGAAGGCAAGACTTTTACTGGAGATACGCCGCTTTGTGCCCCAACCCGACGGTACGAGCGCGTATGGCAAAGATGAGCGTAGTCAGTCAAATCATACTTGAAATAGGTATACTTCGAAACATTCCCCGGAACCTAGTTTTGAGCGTTAACATTGTATGCGCCTGACGTGCGAAATAGAGTATTGAACTTAATTACATGCGATTTTCTATCTGTGCTTATCCTGGTGGTTGGATGGGCATGTTGGTGGTTGGGTAATCACGTGTGCTTGTGCCCTTTAGTACCAGGTGCCACTGAATGTTTCTCTAGAAATTGTATGTGTGTAGTTTTGAATTGAGTAGCTTAATTTTGGTTCAAATTTCTGTTCGATTAATTTATCCAGTAATCTAATCGTATATGAAAATTCCTATTGAATTCTGCTGACAGAGATTTGTTTGACAGCTTCCCAGGTAAACGTGACGGCAAGTACAGAAACCTTGTTCTAAAGATTTGGTCGTCCTAATAACTTTCTAGTGAGAACAACTACAACTCTGTTGTAGTGATGAAATGGGCAAACGATGAACAACTGCACAGACTCGATAAAGATACCCGAGAAATTCATCACAGTTTGCATCCTAGGTCGTCCGTTGCCGCATTTATCTCCCACGTCACTGGGGATTCTGAGTATAGAGTGTAAAGTTCATAGGTGTTCGGACCCTCTCCTATGTCTTGTCAAAGTCACGAATGGCCGGAGTGTGGGCATTTATTGTTAAGACATAGGATATCATATCAGTCAAGATGGCCAACTAGAGGGCAACCTCGAGTTCCAACCATCTCGTCTGAAAGCTCAGATGAAACCCGATAAGCTGATCTTACGCTCAGGCGGCATGTTGACAAACCCATACACGGTGTTTTCTATAGAAACATTCAAACGCTCGGCTTCTCAACCAGGCAGACCTTCGGTTAGTTAAGGTCAGCCCGGCTTACATCCGAGTTCGAGAAATTTACCGCTGCTTACCAAGATGGTGTAATCAACAATTTGGTCTATCGCCGCAACATGATGGGTATGCAGGTTCCTGATGTCAGCTGTTAGGATTCTTCAATATCTTTTGGGAATGGCCACTAGCTACATAATCCGTATCAGGGATACGAATGTTATTTTAGTTTAAATCATGCCAACTTATTGATCTTGGTTTCGCAATTCTCGTATTTGATAGTTTTGAGTGGAAACTCATCAATAAGCCGTTTATAAGCTTCTGCATTTAAAAAATGTTTGTTGGTCGTGAAGTGATTTCATGAAATGAATTTCGGTAGACACGATTCAATGTCGATCCTGCATCAGTGTTACTTTTGCTCCAAATAATAGCGCTGTTCCAGAACTTCAAGCGGCATTGTCATAGGTAGCGTGTTAAATTTTACACGGGTTAGCTTATAACATTAAAATTTTTTTTTTCGGGGAACATGAGATTGGTAGGTTATTTGAAATGTGATTGATCGATTGATGTTCCTTATTGTACACATACATTACGTTACAAAAGTTTCTACCGGAATTTGTTCGGATACCGGTACCGGGAGGCTAGCCGCAGCGAATGGTCTTCCAGACGCCTATTCACAATTCATCCCGTCGAACTCTGGAACTTACCTATACTCCCAATAGTCTTATTTCTAACAATTTGCATTAGAATATTATGTGAAATTGCACAGCAAATATAAATTGATAATAAAAATTAATTATGATGCCAAAGCACGTTTTAGTGATTCTAACCGTACGAATGAAGTGAACGTACAATACGTTACAATATTAATTATTATATCAAGTTATTGTTTATTCTTTATTGAAGACCCAAGTAGTAGAAAAATTATAATTCTGAGAGTTTGAGTTTCAGGCCCGAAAGGCACTTGAAATGAAGTAAAATAAAACAAATAATGTTAATCATAAATGAGAATACTTTGAGATGAACGAACCTGTGAATAGATGGAGATGGCTTAAATCAATTTCATCCTACGGATGGAGCAGAATTAGTTCAGCTGTTCGAATAAAATATGGAGCTGAGAATTACGACTACAGCATTATTCGTGGCGTCATGTATGTGTAGATCGACTTCCAGGCAGTGCTAAAAGATCTCAATTTGGGTACCGCCTGCGATGTTGGTCTTACAAATGATTCAATTATACATAAATTTCATTATACTATTTATGTACAATAATTCATAGAGTTTTCTTGCTTTCGAAGAACTATTTCTACTTATCGACAAATTCCATCAAAATAATCACTCAAAAAACAATATCATTCAACATATTTTCCCGTATGAAGTATTTTGCAGGAATTTTCAACAAAAAATGAGGTAGGTATATATTTTTGATCGATTTCACCAATGAGGGTATATAACAGAAAAACCAAACTTCGAGAACATTTCCATGGAATCGAATTTTGCTAAACATTTTTTTAGGCAAGTGGTAATCTGGCCAAAATGTTGTTCACCATAAATCATTATAAATCCTTTGAGTCCTGTTAAATCAACAAAAAACTCAGTAAATACACAATAAATCCACGCAAAACACCATAAATCCGTATAAATCTCTATGAATCCTCATAAACCATTGAACGTATGAACGATAAACTCGGTTTTTGCCTATATAATTAATAGTATTCACATGTGGAAATTCAATCAATAGTTCGGCAAAGTGTCGGTCAAAAATGTTATATTTGTATAACAACGCCAACAAGAGATAAATATAGATCTGTATGTTTATCGCCTCAAACATGACTCATACACTATACAGATCAAGTTGTAAGGTGTTGACGTGTTCTGCGGACTTATGTGCGTTTCAGAGCAGAGTAATTTCTGGATGTGCTAGTTTGTGGCTCTAAGTTACCCCAGATCGAATCAGAACTTGTTCTAGCTCCTCTCGTGTGGAAGAAAAAGCAAGCAGTCAGAGTCATGTGTTTGATTTGCGAAATGATATCGCAAGCATTAAAAAGTCTTTTGATCACGAAGTAACTACTGCGAAAGAGTGGGACATAGCCCACAAAACAAGTATAATACAAAAAATTAGAAATTATTACGACTAATTGTATGGAGAAATATTTATATCAAAATTGCAATTTTTATGGATGAACATTACTCTGTTAATGAAAGTATTCCATTAATTTCTAGTCATATTTATTATCGGATCGCTAGATGTGTGTTTTTATTCACACGATAATGCCAATAGCAGTGATTAAATCAATGTACACCCTAATTGCATCGCAATTATTATCATGAATTACATGTAAATTCTCGGGAAATAGGTCACAATAACACTTATGCTTTATATTTTCTTGTCTTTACGTACGTTTCAATTAAAATGCCCACGTCGCCGAAACGAACTGAAACACGAATAAACGAAATTCTAAACCTCAATGCTATAGTATAATTATCAAAAATCCACTGCAAAGCAGAACTCTCAATAAATGCGTGCTCATGTCAACACAGTAAGTGATCGACTAGAGAGATCAATAATTTAGTATTCACTTTCAAACCAGATTTTAGATTTACGAGCAAATAGAAAAAAGGTTTGTCAGTGACTGGAGGTATACTTGACACTTCTACCTAAAATATTATATACTTTTAACATTATAAAGAGGCATGTAGGAATTTGCAAGAGATTTTATTTAATTAAATTAGTATAATAATGACTTAGATTTTGAGTATCTGTCCTATGATTTACAGATTTCGAGTCACGTTTTATGTGAATCATCTCCAAAATAGATCTTTTATAATAATTGGTTTCCTCAGTTAGAACATTAACATTATTGTAATCGAATTGATGGTTAGAATACTTATAATCAAAGCAGTGTTTAGCAAGGACGGTGGAATTTTCTAAGTTTTTGTTTCTTGTGCTATACTTATGGCCCTACATTTTTTTTTGTAAATATTGTTTAGAGATTCCAGTATAAGTTCCATTGCAATCTAAGCAAATTAATGTGTATACTGTGTGGGTTTGTTTATCTTTAAGTATTAAAGGTTTTAGATTTGAGAAATATTTTCCAACACAGTTAGTAGGTTTATGCGCGACACTTATATCGTACTTTTTCAAACACTTCTTAATTTTCTCTGAGGTCTCCGGAATGTGAGGTAATGTTATGAAATTGTCTGTATTACCTTTTATGTTACGTTTTTATGAAGATCCATTATAGATTTTGTTCATTCTTTCTTTAATGATAAGATTGAAAAATATTTTTGGGTAGCCATTCATTTTCAGTGTATTACGAACAATTTCTAAATTTTTGGGACGGTCCTCTGCGTGGGACAATTTAACAGCCCGATCTGTGAGGCTTTTAATAACACTTTTTTTTATAACATGTTGGTGCAACGGAATTGAAATGAAGATAACGTTGAGACCAAACTCCTTAAGTAAACCACGAAGTTTTTATTTTTCCATCTGCATCATGCCTAATGTTCATATCTAGGAAATTTATGTTTTTGTTCACTTCAAATTCACAAGTAAATTGAAGTTTACAGTGGAAATTGTTAAATTTATTAATCACGTACTGAATTTTATCAATGGGAACACACATAAGGCAATCATCTACATACCGTTTGAAAAATACAGGTTGAAAATCTAATGAATTTATAACAGTATCCTCTAGGCATTCCATAACAAGGTTAGCAATAGTAGCTGAAATAGGAGATCCCATTGCTGTGCCGAAAATTTGTCCAAGTAATTGCTCACCGTATTGAAAGTAGGTGCATTCTAAGCAAAACTGTACTGCATTTATAAACTCAGATTGATTTAGAGGTGTGTGGTTTTTAATCTCTGCCCAACGTTTTTTGATGCTACTCAATGCCAAAACGACTGGTATATTTGTAAATAAAGAAACAACATCCAAGGAAATAAGTTGATGGTTTACGGGTACGGATTGATTTTCCATAAATTCATTAAAATGCCATGAGTCTCCCACATAAAATTCATTTTTTTCTATTACTTTATTGATAGATTTAGATAAAAATGAGTCTTAGAGGTATATCACTTTTATGTAATTTCGGAAGCCCGTAGATATAAGGTGCTGGCCCATTATGGCAAATTAATTCATTTTTCAATTCAATAGGGATTATCTTATTTTTGTGCCAATTATTTATTAATTTATTCATGTTATTTTGCACTTATAATGTAGGGTCAGATTTTAATATTTTGTGAGTTGTTTCATCATTTAAAAGTTTCTCTATTTTGTTTTCGTAGTTATTTCTATGCATTATGACGGTTTTATTACACTTATCCGCGTTCAAAACTAATATTTGAGGGTTAGCATCTAAGAATTCTTCCGTTTTTTTGTATGAAAGTTAAAACGATTTTTTGCGATACCTACTTCCGTTTTCTGTTTGTTCTTTTTATTTGTTAAGATGTTACAAATTTTGTTTCTAATCTCATTTTTTTCCTCTAAATTTTTATTCCTAATTCCGCATTCTAAATTAGCAATTATATTGTCGATAGGCAGTTTTTTATTATTTTCAGGCAATACAAATTCCGGATCTAAGCTTAACTCGTGTTGCACCTCATCCGGAATTATTGTGTCAGTTAGGTTTTTTAACCATTGTTCATTGATATTCTGTTTTTCATAAGCTACGTCTTTCATTAAATTATTTATCTTTCTACATTGAATGGCTTTAATTTTGTGGAAATTTTTTTATTATTATTTTATTAATATATATATATATATAGATATATATATATATATATATATATATATATATATATATATATATATATATATATATATATATATATATATATATATATATATATATATATATATATATATATATATATATATATATATATATATATTATTATTTTTTTCATTATCATGAATTAATCATCACAAGTTAATATAACATTTATGTTCTTGGTTAGCCTGAGGGTTCCCAGTATTTGGTCACCTAGTTGAGTAAACAAATTCAATAAATTTTCGAATTGAAGTAGTACACTGATCTATGTTATATTATTCTTGATAAGATCATAAGAGAATTTATTACATTCAATTCTATTTGGGAATTACTAAAACTACCACTTTAATGAACATTAACTAAATTACACAGATTTGTTCAACAATTTATACAGTCGCGTTTGTGGTAAACCGTTATCACAAGTTAGTCAAGTCATCGATTAACTGAAGATAATCGAGAAGCTCGATTTGACCAAGCTATGGCATTCTTTATAGAGTATGTCTGTAATGCGAGGAGTACATGATTCTTGTATTAGGAGTGTTCAAAGTTGGCAACATGATGAAATACTTGTTGATACTAGAAGTTCGCTAGTGACTCATGGTTGAAAGTTGATAAACTCTTAATACCTTCATAAACACGGTTGATTGTCAGGAAGTCTGGAATCGTTTGCTACGTGAGAAGAGTGCTCTTGAGCTTTCACCCTCCTTGCCTTTCACTTTTCGCTCCTGGAATTGAGTAGATCTTTTTCAGATTAGTGAATTTCATCTCAGATATTAAAGTAAGATGAGCACGTATCCGAAATATATAATTCCAAATACTATGTCGTCATTAATCCTGAATTAATCTTGAATAAAATAACTATCAAAAGTCTAAGTTTTACTTATTCAATTCATTAAATGCGACTAGTTTTGCCAACACCGTAGCTTCGTGAAACAATTATTACAAAATACTAACTTAAAACAAAAGCTGATCTACTATATAAGATTTATGAAAATCTTAGGATATACAGGTAGTGGAATTTTATTTAATTGCGGTTTCACCCATTAAGGGATTAAACGATAAACTTATTGTAAACGGGAAATGTAATCGTTCAGATTAAATAAAAAATGAAAAATAATAGCAGGATTACCTATATATACTTATTAATATGTAGGAATTTCTTCAATCCTGAGGGCATTAATATGTACTGAAATGAAGAAAACTTTATGAACAACGACTCAAGTATACTTACAATTGACCAGATTTACAGGGTAACAATTGGTTTCCACATAAAGATGATCCGATTGAGAAATTGAGCAATAATGTGAATACACTTTCCTTTCTCCCCATATTTTCTGTAAATGTGATTACTAGTAACTATCGATTTTAATTCAGATGATCCTCTGATGATGATAGCGCACAGCTAGTGATACGTGCATTAGATTCAAAAAATCTACAGTGGAAAAGGGCATCGGGATTTTACATTATCCAAACTGAATGAAGGTACCCTTAGGTCACTTGATAATCGAAGACATAACTAAAAAAACCTGCCATCAATTGATCAAGTGACATTCCTCACTTTCGTTAGCAAAATAGTATTCGAACACTCTTGCGGGTGAAATGTGAATTATTACTTGAACAGAAAATATATTGGAAAGAGTTTACAAACTGCTAGTGAAATATATTTTATGTTACATTGAAATTTTATTCAAATGCTCTACATGATGTATTCCAAAACGATATTGTATAATGAGAGCTGCTGTCAGGTTGACTATTGAAATTTTTCACACCATAATATAACGTGTTTTATACTGGCACTTGCTGTCACATGAACTATCAGAATTTGCGGATTAATATAGCATAAAATAGACTGTTACTTCACATTATTTTATGCCGATTACAATACTTCCTCTATACTATACAGAATGACATAGAAGAAAGTACCGTGCATAGTGTCAGGCGATAGATGACACTGAAATAAGAAAAAAAGTTCCTATGAACGTGGGTCCTCAACGCCTTCGTTCAAAAGATACAGGGTGTTGAATTTTAATTTTTTGTTTGGTTTTTTTTTAATATTTTCGGATAAACATGTGATAATCGGACGAAATTTAGTATGCAGGTTTTTTTTTATCACGCTGAATTCGAATATGATCTTAGTTTTTTGATTACTGATAGGAGGCGCCACATACAGCGTTCCATCTCCTTTGAATCGGTCCTAACTTTTTTGCTTCACACTGTATGTCAATATCAACTAGAAAAATTTGTTTTTCCATCTTTTATGCTCAAGAAAGGTATACCTTGTCTAAGTCGCTAGAAGCAATGGTTTCCGGTAAAAATGCATCTAAAGTCGACAATGGACGAAAATTATTCAAAAGCGCAAAAGTAACTTATTTGCAAATACAATGTTATAATACTTCAATAATCAGATTTTAGTATGAAAAATAATGATCAATCAAAACAAAACATTAAGTTTTTAAAAGATGTTCAAATTGTGGCGCCTCCTATCAGTAATCAAAAAACTAAGATCATATTTGAATTCAGCGTGATAAAAAACCCCTGTATACTGAATTTCGTCCGATTATCACATGTTTATCCGAAAATATTCTGAAGAAACCAAACAAAAAATTAAAATTCAACACCCTGTATCTTTCAAACGAAGGCGTTGAGGACCTACGTTCATAGGAACTTTTTTCCTTATTTTAGTGTCATCTATCGCCTGACACTATGCACTGTACTTTTTTCTATGTCGCTCTGTATAAAGGGTGTCCCAGGTTTTAGTAGCAGCACTTCAACAGTCGATAGAAAATTTCATTTTGAGAAAAAAAGTTCCTATTAACATATATGCACAGACGCTTAGTTTTTGAGATATAGGATGTTGAAATTGAGAAAAAAATTAGTTTTTTGCAAATATCTCTGGAACCATTCATTGTACAGAGAACAACTTATGCAAACATTTTTTGCTCATAATAAACTATGTTCTGTGTGAAAAAAACTTTTTTTTAGTCATGATTGGTGAAGATTTTGCAGCAATAGTGGGTGTTTTTCTCCCCAACTTCTACTCCACTGAATAAAGTACGGTTTTGAGAGAACCGTTTGAACCGCTAATGTTTTCTACACAAAAAAGGTACCCTTGGTCATAAGCTCTAAAGTTGACCATTCCCGAGAAAATTCAAATTTTATGTTGAAAAACATGGTCAATTCTTACTAATTAAACAAAATTTATTCAAACGTTAGAACAAGTAACAAAACCAAAAAATTGACCATGTTTTTCATTATAAAAGTTAATTTTTCTCGAAAACGGTCAACTTGAGAGCTTATGACCAGGAGTACCTTTTTTGTGTAGAAGACATTGGTGGTTCAAATGGTTGTCTCAAAATTGTATTTTTTTGAGTGGCGTAGAAGTTGGGGAGAAAAACACCCACTACCCCTCCAAAATCTTCACCAATCATGACTAAAAAAAATTTTCATAGCACAGAACAAAGCTTGCTATGAGTAGAAAATGCTTGCAGAAGCTGTTTCCTGTACGATGAATATTTTCAGAGATATTTGCAAAAAAATTTTTTTTTTCAATTTCAACACCCTGTATCTCAAAAACTAAGCGTCTGTGAATATATGTTAATGTGAACTTTTTTTCTCAAAATCAAATTTTCTATCGACTGTTGAAGTTCTGCTACTAAAACCTGGGACACCTTGTATAATGAATTAAACACGTGACCTCCGTCATTTTTGATGGCAAAACAGCTTTCAGACACTCCTGAGGTTCAGATGTAAAAGATTGTAGGAACAGTAAATTTATTGAAACCGATTTAGGAACCGCTAATGAAAGTTAAATTATACTCTAGGTTACACTAATATTTTATACAGATGGTAGACCATAATGTATTTCATTTCTGACCGAGACATCATAAGCTTATATCGTCATAGTTACGCTATCAATAAAGAGGGTCATAACTCCCTTGGGACATTATAGATTCTATAATTCCCTCTACCCTTTACAAGTAAAAATAAAATAAGAAATGTTAATGTATATGTGTATATATTTGTGAAGTGAAAACTGAACCATATTTTATTTATTCACGTCATTACAAATAATAAATGTACAATCTTGAAAAGTTCCCTGAAAATTACTTCGGCCAATGGAAACAATTTCTTCTTTTGTATAGCTGGAGCTTCTGTTCACTATAGTCGAGATTATTTTATAATCTTTTTTGTATATGGCTTCACTTTTCGATGGAAATAATGATTCTCTTGCTTTTTAGCATTTTTCAAAATATCCTCCATTATATTTGGGGTAGAAAACACGTTTTTAACGCAAACACAGCTTGATAATGAAACTTTGTTTGTGAACAAGTAACATAGCAACAATCTACCAACAACAAAACGGTACCTGATTCAAATATAGCGGAAAGGAAATGAATTGGTGCATTTATTCCGTTCTAAAAATGAACAACATTTTATTGAAATCGGTCAGAAATAATATTATCCATGTATCACGGGAATTAATAAGCCTTAATAACCTCAGGCAAATGCAAACTTTGCCATCGGTAATTAAGGCCCTCATAATTCCCTTGATACATAAATAACTATCAAAACTCTATATTTCATAATGACATGACTGTCAGGTTGACTTTCGCAATTATCCACACTATAATAGAACCTTCTTTTATACTTACACTTGTTGTCACATGAAAATGTACCACAGAATCAAGAAGTCTCTTTCACATAATAATGACATAGTCTCAGGGCCGAGTCGTGCCGGGGGTGCAAGGGGTGCATGGCACCCGGGCGGCACTAACATAGGGCGGCAAAATATCATAAAAAAATATATACCTATTTCAAAAATAAAAAAGCCACTTTGCAACAAAATTTCTTTCATTTTGACTCTGCGCAGGAGTAGCTAAAAATCAAAATGCTGCCAGAGATTTTGGGAAGACAAAAGTACTTTTAATTCTGTTAAAAAACATATTTTTTCAATACACAAAAATAATGTATCTCCGCAATTTATATTTATTTACCTCTGGTTTAGGCAACCCACAACTCTGTATACTAATATATCGATTCGGGAATTTTTGCGCACGATTACGGAATCCGGGGATTTACAGAAGCGCAAGCGGGCACTTGCACTCGTTAAAAACTAATGTCAGAGTAAGATAATATTGGAAGTTAGTTAGGATTTGATTGACTCTTATGGCGGTTTGATGGATGTTGCTTGTTAAATTTTAATATTTATTTGACTTTATTTCTATTATTATTCTATAATAGTAGTGTTGCATATTGTGATTAATATTGGTATTGGTAAAAACTGAAAGGTAAGTTTTAAAATTAGGTTAGGTATAATATTATTATGATGTTTTATTTTGACTTGAATTTTGAAATTTTATTGTTTGATTTAGATGTCTGATGGTCGAAAGAGACTCTCTGGTTCACAATACCGAAAAAGGAAGTTGGAGGAAGAGGAAGATAAAAAACGATTAGCTGGGTCCACAACCTTCAAGTAGCAAACACCAAGATGCTGCACATTTTGATTCAAGTGAGGACGCAGAAGGACCATTGGAATTGGAAGAGCTGCACGAAGAAGATAAATCGGATTCAGACACCGACACCGAAATAATAGAAAAGAACACGCCGAATAAAGCTACAACGAATACTCAGGCAATTATACAAACCGAAACTGTTGGTAAGGTGAATGACGAGGTGAATGAGGAACTCTTAAAAGACCCAGCCTATTGGCCTCAAGTATTAACAGATAATATTAGAATGACAATTCTTGAAATAGGACCGGTACAGTTAAAAAATATGACATATCCTGTAAATAATTTAAATAGATCTTTTAGCGCAACCTACTTTGAAAAAACATTAAGTAATAATGAAAAAGGTCCTAGAACTTGGCTTGTTTATTCAAAATCCAAATGCTCAGTGTATTGTTTTTGTTGTAAATTATTTAAGATATCTGCAACTAGTTTTAATGATAATAATGGGTATTGTGACTGGCGACATTTATCTCAAACCTTAAAAAGACACGAAACAAGTAAGGGACATTTTGAAAGTGTTAAAAAATGGGTTGAGTTAAAAAGATCAATTGAAAAGGGTATTACGGTTGACTCTTTCAACCAAAATTTAATTCAGATAGAAAAAAGGAGGTGGACATCTATTGTAGAAAGAATTATAGCTGTAATTCAGTTTTTAGCTGAGCAAAATTTAGCTTTCAGGGGCAGCAATCAAAAACTTTTTGACAAAGGTAACGGCAATTTTTTGAAACTTATTCAGACAATTGCCAAATTTGATAACGTAATGGCCGAACACATTGATAAGGTTCAAAAAAATACCAAACAAATGGCCAGTTATTTCTGTGATAAAATTCAAAATGAATTAATCTTTCTTATAGGAGAAAAAATAAAAAGAAATATTATTGACAACTTAAAATTATGTAAATATTTTTCTATAATTCTTGACTGTACACCTGATGTTAGTCACCAAGAACAGATAACAATTATTGTTAGGGTTGTGTTTATTAATGAGCATTCAAAATGTGTTGAAATCAGAGAGCATTTTTTAGGATTTTGTCCAGTTACAAATACTACTGGTCAGGGTTTAACCGACTTTTTATTAAAATATTTTGAAGAAGCTGATATCAATATTGGTGATATGAGAGGTCAGGGCTACGATAACGGTGCCAACATGAAAGGTAAACACAATGGTCTGCAAAAAAAGATCTTGGATATTAATCCTAGAGACTTTTTCGTACCTTGTGCGGCACATAGCCTTAATTTAGTCGTAAATGACGCTGCAAAATGCTCTCTTGAAGTAACAAACTTTTTTAACATTATTCAGGAAATATATGTGTTTTTTTCGGCCTCAACCTACCGATGGGGTATTCTTATGAAAGAACTTCCCAAGCTAACAGTAAAACCGCTATCTGATACCCGCTGGGAGAGTCGAATTGATGCTATCAAAACCCTTAGATTTGAACTAGAAAAAATTTATGATGCTCTCTTTGCCCTTTATTCCGATGAATCTAGAGACAATGACACAAAAAATACTGCAATGTCCCTAATAAAAAAAATAAAGTCTTTTAAATTTATATGTTCATTAGTTATTTGGTACAATATTTTATCAAAAATAAATGTTGTAAGCAAAATAATGCAAAGATCTACTATTGTTTTGCCGGAAGCTGTGGTTATGTTAAAAGAAATCAAAGTATATTTAACCAACCTTAGATCTGAAAATAGTTTTACCCAAATTCTTGACGAAGCCACAAAAATTGCGGAAGAAATAGACTGCGAAATATGTTTTCCAGCGGTTGAATTAGTAAGGCCAAGAAAAAAAAAAAAGTATTTTTTGATTATGAACACAAAGATGAGCCTATTCAATCTCCAGAGCGAAATTTCAAAATTAATTTTTATTTCTACATTCTCGACATTGCAATATCAAAACTAGACGAAAGGTTCCAAGATTTCAACAAATATAACAAAACGTTCGGCTTTTAAATAGTTTACATGCGTTTACTAAAAATGAGATAATGCAATATTGTAAAAAATTGGAAACTGAATTAACTGACCTGACAACAAAAAATATGGATATAAATGCAGTTGATCTTTACAATGAGATTGATACTTTGTCAATTTATCTTGTTACTACAGATAATATGTCAGCTAAAGAGATATTAACTTATTTAGTAGTTAATGATTTAAAAGGCATCTTTCCCAATTTATTTGTAGCTTTACGAATATTTTTGACAATGCCATTTACTGTTGCCCATGGAGAGCGGTCATTTTCAAAATTAAAGCTAATCAAGACCTATTTAAGATCTAATATGAGTCAATTCAGACTTTCAAATTTAGCCATAATAAGTATTGAAGAAGATATATCCAACAACTTGGATGTAGGCGACTTAATTAAAGAATTTGCTACTAAAAAGGCGAGAAAAGTAGCTTTTAGTGTTTAAATACTTACATAGGTTTAATAATTGTTTTTGTTTCTTTTTTTGGATGTATTTTATTTTATTCTTTTGTTTATTTGATAATAAAGACTACGTTATTTCACCATTAAATTTGTTATCTGTTTATTCAAAATAATAAATTATGAACTCGTCCTTACCGACAACCAATTTTTTTTTTAATTTTTATGGGGGCGGCAAATTTAATTCTTGCACCCGGGCGGCAGATACCCCAGGCTCGGCCCTGCATAGTCTAAATCACATCCATGACGTCATTTGAATTTTAAAATAAGAATTTCGGACATTTCTTCAGGTTGAATATATTCGTGTGATATTATATTCATAAACGAAAAACACGGTTGTCTTTACGATGCAATAAAATACCATGGTTACATTTGAAAAAATGGAGATGGATGTCAGAAATATCACTCGAAAAGGGATACCACCCCCAGAAACAATACAGTCACCATTCTCACCACCATGAAGCGATCTGAAAAATTTCAAATATATACAACCGATAGGAATGGCGCAATCGTCTCCACAGTAGATGTTTCCTCTCCACTGGTCTGACGTCACTTGCGTCTTGGTCGTCTTTCCTATCCTGACTGTACATTCCCAGGACTTCGTTAAGAAGCCATGAAAAAATCACAACACTTGGAGTGAATGTGAAGTATTGAATATTTCATAGAATTTTTCATTTTTAATAAATTGATCTCATCACCCTTTCTATTTAGGCGGGAAATAAAGCAGGAAAGGTAGAAAAAAAATCGGATGAACCGATTTTGATAATTTTTTTTCAGTCGATTCCGGAAGTCATTTAGAAATTTTTTTTTCTTCTAATGTGCATTTTGGCATTTCTACAAAGGAAAATGCATCCCTTTGAATGCACTTTCAGAGATAATATTAAAAATGTTGAAATATAGCCATTATTTCTCACTCGGGGATTTTTGAAGCCGTTGAACACGATTCCGGTGTAACATTTACACTACGACGAACCTGGGTCTCAGGGATTCCTGGTACTATCGTCGTCGCCAGGGAATTTGCAGAAATACCTTCTGCAAAGGAATGAAACCTGTTAGAGAAGTTCTCTTGAGCATGCGGGTCAAGATCATGATACTCAATAGTCACCTGGTGCTCAGGAAACCCTGATGACCTAGGTCATCTCTATGGATTGATTTTTAATATGCTCTGAAATGCAATCAAATTCGTATCTCCCGGGGTTTTTCGGTCTCTGAACACGATTCCTGTGCCAGATTTGAACTACAACGCACCTGAGACTCAGGACATCCTGGTACCATCGTCGTCCCCAGGAAATTCGCAGAAATACTTTCTGCAAAGTAATGAAACCTGTTAGGGAGGTTCTCTTGAGCATACGGGTCATGACCATGACACTCAATAGTCACCTGGTGGTCAGGACGCCCTGATGACCTAGGTCATCTCCATGGATTGATATTTAATGTGCTCTGAAATGCAACCAAATTCGTCTCTCGGGGGTTCTCGGGACCGCTGAATGTGATTCCAGTGCTGGATTCGATCTACGATAATAACATTTTTGACATTAAAATAGAATATATTTCAGAATTACTTTTCTCCCATTAGGAAAATTTCAGTAAAGTTTCATTGTAGTGAAAACGGTATCTTTTGAATTCTTTGTTGTCGATATCACAGATCTGTTCACCAGAAGCTTCGGTGATTGGTCCGAACTCCAGAAAAGTTATCAGCGATCCGAAAAACCCCGGAGATACGAATTTGGTTTTATTTCCGAGCATATTAAAAAACAATCCATGGAGATGACTTAGGTCATCAGAGTATCCTGACCATCAGGTGACTATTGAAGGTCATGGTCACAACCGGCAATCTCAAGAGAACTTCTCTCAAAAGTTTCATCCCATTCCAAAAGATAATTTCACTAATTCACTGGAGACAACGATAGTACCAGGATGTCTTGAGCACCAGGTGCGTCGTAGTTCAAATCTGGCACAGGATCGTGTTCAGCGGTTCCTAAAACCCCCGATAGACGAATTTGGTTGCATTTCAGAGCATATTAAAAATCAGTGCATGGAGATGACCTAGGTGATCAGGATATCTTGAGCACGAGGTGTCTATTGAGTGTCATGGTCATGACCCGTATGCTCAAGAAAACCTCCATAACAGGTTTCATTCCTTTGCAGAATGCATTTCTGCGAATTCCCTGGAGACGTCAATAGACCAGGATGTCCTGAGCTTCAGGTGAGTCGTAGTTCAAATCTGCCACCGGAATCGTGATCAGCGACCCCAAAAACCCCCGAGAAATTTTGGCTATGTTTGGAAATTTTTTCAACATTTTTAATATTATCTCCTGAAAGTGCATTCGAAGAGATGCATTTCCCCCTGAAGAAATGCTAAAATGCACATTAGACGAAAAAAAATTGGTGACATTTTTTATAAATGCTTCCTGAATCGATTAAAAAAAAATTATGATGATCGGTTCACCAGATTTTTTTATTTTTACCTTGGTCATTTTTGTGCTCTTGGATAGTAGACTTCCGCGGACAGCTAATCTTGAAAAATCTTGTCTTCCGGATGGATTCCGCGTCACAATAGCTCGACTTGATGCCGACGTTTCGCCAATCATTACAGGTGGCATCTTCAGGGCAGGCTTGAGGCTCGAACTAAAACTGCTTTCAGTTCAAGCCTCAAGCCTGCCCTGAAGATGCCACCTGGAATGGTTGGCGAAACGTCGGCATCAAGTCGAGCTATTGTGACGCAAAATCCATCCGGAAGACAAGATTTTTCATTTTTGTGCTGTATTTTCTCGACTAATTACAATAATTTCAAATCATATTCCAGATTTCCTGGTGTTCCAATACTATGGAAACAAATCAACAAAAAATAATTATCAATTTTACACAATTCGCTTGTAAGTACTCCGTTTCCTCCAATTAAATAAATAGATTTTTCTTGCAGCATAAAAACATTTCAGTTAGTAGAATTAGTTGGAGTTGTATGAAATAGTAGGTCAGCTCCCAACATAAAATGTAACTCTATACTCACATATATGAACTATAGATTCACTCTGAATTAAATAAATAATTCTAGTTCTAATTCCCAGCTCAACAAATCTTCTGCATTATGGGATTTTCACTAATGCATTGATCATCATAAATGAAGCGAAAATGCATATTACACTAATCGGTAAAATAGTTTGCATCCTATGAATGGATTATCGCTTCAGTTGCACTTGCCTTCCCACTTCACATTCCTCTTTATCTCAGCCTCGCAGCTTATGTAACCAGCCTGCCGCAAATTTTCCATTTACTACATATCTATATTCATTTGGTTAAGCTAAATCAACTGTTCAACTTTTACATTATAGGTAATTCAGTTCTGTAACTATTAGTGTGATAGAATTAGCTTTTTAGAGTTTTTAATTCTGAGTTCGGAGAAAAAAATTGCTTCAAGTAGATAATTATGATACAAATTGGAGGAACTAAAATCGAACAATTTTTAATCGTCGAAACAGGTCCAAGAAAAATGGTAAAAATGGTCAAAACGGGTTTTTCACGTCGGACATCGTCGGATTGAGTTAAAAAGGAAAAAGCTTTTGATAAGCTTATGCGCCGTAAAAAGACGGAAATAATGAGCTGCGAATAAACCCGATTGGACCAGCGGTGACCCCGCAGATTGCAAAAACCATCGATTTTGCTCAAAATTTCAAATATTCTTAACTCTTCTTCTTTCAATGATTAAGAGCTCAAATTGATTGATTGATTGGTTGTAGCTTTTGTACCCACCAAGTACCACACAAAATTTCAATAAGATCGTATGTACACTTTTTGCAAACCGCAGCCTAATGCAAAAAAATCCCTTTTGTAAAATGACCCTAAAAGAGTTGTGGTGCTGTAATGCGCTATTTTTTTTACGAGATCATCTTCTTCAATAGTTAATGAACAGCTCACCAAAATTTTCAACCTCTTATCTTTCGTAAAAGTTGCTAAAACAATTATTTTAAATAATGGTATTTCGTGCGCTTGGTTGTCTGGCGCGCGTGGAAGGGGGAGCCGCCGCGCCCACCAAAGCACATTCTACCGCACTCGGCTATCCGGCGTTTTCGAGCGTATAGGTTCAAAATGCAAACGCTCGTAAAAAAAATACGTGTGGCACTCGGGGACTGCCGCGGTAAAGCTATTGCATAGCATTTTTTCTCAACTTATGCAATTACAATTATTTATTTTTTTAAATTTATGCAGTATTTTTTTTTCTTTGATATTTTAATTCAAGTTTTTTCTCTGATATTAAGTCAAGTTACACTTTTTGAGCGTGGTGACCGGTAAGAAAACAACTTTTTTTCTTTTATTGAATAAATGAAAAGTTAATATCGTTTAAAATATTTTTATTATCTTACAATACATGTAGGTTATTCAGGAATTTGTTATCATTGAAACTTTAGGTTTATGGTAACTGAATAACTGAAATAAGAGACATAAGTTTGAGACTTGATATCCTCTAAATATCTGGAAAATACAGCGTCAATGGTGGTCCCATATTTTGTTGTGGATTCTTGTGGATCATTATTCATTTTCAAATTCAATTTTTCCGAAAGAAAAGTTGTCAACCGCTCTGATTTTTCATCAGCGAAGTTGATGTTGAAATGGCCAGCTAAGATAAGTGGAAATTTATTACCATTTGTACCAAGTATTTTCGACCCTTCTTCAGTGTACTCCAGTAAAGTGCGATGAATAAAATGCTCTACCTCATCCAATTTTGGATTCGGAGAAATGTAAATTGCTACCATGACTATGTGTAGGCCATTTCTAAGTTTGCATGAGCACGCACAAATATCTCCAACAAATGAGCGCCTAACATTAACATCGTTAACGTGTGCAATATTTATTTCAATATTCGGGGTAATAATATTAGTTACATTATTATTATTTTAGTAAATAGCTTCCCCACCTTCTGGAACAGTGTCTCGTTTGAATTGAACAATACAATTGAAATTAGGTATTTCAATCGGATTATCATGCGCCATGCAAGTTTCGGTAAGAAGTAACACATTTGTTTGTCTCGTAACTGAATCTTGTAAATCGCATTTGTGACTATTTAGACTTTGGCAATTGAAAGTCATTATTGAAATGCCATTTCTATTACTAATGAAATCTAAGACACTTTGAGCTGTCGTCTGAACACTATTTAAAGGCAGTCTTTTGAATTCTTGCAACAAAGATGCAGCCGATGCAGCTTGCCTATACAATTTTTCAATATTAGTCACCCGAGAGAGCGCAACATAAACGAGTTCCTGTTATTTTTCGTTACGGAATTTCTTGATTCGGTCGTCGCGCTAAAAGCCCGCGATAAAAGCTATATGCAATATATGCAATAGCTTAATAGAAACAGATACTCTCAGGTCTCTGCTACGCGCGTCTTACGTATAAACTCTAACTGACGCGTAGCGAGCTCCTAGAGGCATATGTCAAAATGATTTCGTTCGTAGCTAATTACATAGGACGTCTGGAGTTCATGTAATTATGTTTTTAGATAATTCGAACCTTCTGATTTCGATAGGCCACGTGAAAATCCCGGAGTCTAAAGCGCTAGAGTGTTATAACATTCGTATAAAATAGCGAAATTTCTTACTGTTAGAAACTTCAAATTAATTAATTAATTTGACACATGTTAGGTGTTTAGGTCTTACATTATTTTTCGTTACGGAATTTCTTGATTCGGTCGCCGCGCTCAAAGCCCGCGATAGAAGCTATATGCAATAGCTTAAAAACAACAATATCTTGGCAACCCTTGCTCGAAAATCGATGTTTTTTTCAATACGTACTACCATTCAATAATATTAAGATTGCGCGTATTTTCAAACTTCTAGTAATGTCGGAAGTACTCTAAAAAATACATTGCGCTATTCGATCTATTCATTATAAAAAGAAATACAAAAAATTTGAAAAGTTTAATTGATAAAACGTATTTAGTACATATTGTACATATTGAATGTAAGTAGTAATATACGAAATTGCTCTTACTTATAGCATGTAAAACATTACAAAATATTTTGTTATTTACTTCAGTTCCCGAGAGAGATATTGTTGTTTTTTACGAGCGTTTGCATTTTGAAACCATACCCTCGAAAACGCCGGATAGCCCAGCTGCGGTAGAGTGTGCGCGGCAGCTCTCCCTTCCACGCGTGCCATACAGCCAAGCGCACGACATACCATTATTTAAAATAATTATTTTAGCAACTTTTACGGAAGATAAGAGGTTGAAAATTTGGTAAGCGGTTCAATATCTATTGAAAAAGATGATCCAGTGAAAAAAATAACGCATTATTGCACCACAACTTTTTTAGGGTCATTTTACAAAAGTGCTGTTTTTTGCATTAAGCTGCGGTTTGCAAAAAGTGTACATACGATCTTACTGGGATTGTGTGCTATTTGGTGGGCACAAAAGCTACAACCTATCGAAATTTCAGCTCTTAATCTTCAAAAGAACAAGAGTTATGAATATTTGAAATTTCGATTATTTTTTGCAATTTGCGAAGTCACCGCTGGTCTAATCGGGTTCATTCGCAGCTCATTTTTTTCGTCTTTTAACGACGCATAAGGTTATCAAAAGTTTTTCCCTTTTTAGATCAATCCGACGATGTCCGACACGAAAAACCAGTTTTGGCCATTTTTACCATTTTTTTTGTACCTGTTGCGACCATTAAAAAGTGTTCGATTTTAGTTCCTTCATTTTGTATCATAATTATCTACTCAAATCTTGTATAGTAGACTTGTAATGGTTGGCGAAACGTCGGCATCAAGTCGAGCTATTGTGACGCGGAATCCATCCGGAAGACAAGATTTATCTACTCAAAGCAGTTTTTTTCTCCGAACTCAGTATTATGCAAAAATTACCGACATTTATTGCTAATTCTATCATACTATCTAGCGCCGACTAGAACAAAACAATGTAGTAGTTGAGATCGATGATAACAATTTCAGATAATACTATGATGAACTTACTTACCAGGTGTGATGTGGGCTAGTTAGTCGATTTGCAAAGGGCTTGGAGGAAATAAGAAAGTAAAATTAGTCAAGTCAATAGCAGTTCACCTCCGAATTTTTGAGCTGCCGCCAATTCTTATGAAACCTTGAAAACACTTGTCATTTTGGCCTGCGGGTGGTTGCCACCTCCTCTCAAGGGATAATATTTTGAAATCCAAAATGAGTATTGCATTCTAAGCAAAATAGTTCATTTACGATTTTTTCTTGGTTTATCGTTACGGTTATTTTTCGTTCAAAAAAAGCACATTTTTGAACGACTTTTCGAAAATACCCTACATATTTCGATAGTCTTCATCGATGATTCTTTTTATACACAGGGTTTTGCTACCTTATACTGAGGGTTTGGTGAGATGTGGCAATTTTCATAATGAGGATCCTCTACAAGACAGGTAACGTGTACATGACAGACAGCTGATACATAATGTTCGTGACAGACCATTTCCTAATATGATATCCCTGTAAACTCAAATAATTGTCATATGACGTAGAGTATAGTTTTACGTCTTCACACGCTTTTAGCGGTTTCTACCCATTTGAAATATGCATTATGTCTTGAAACCTGGGGAAAGACATCGCGGCAAGGGAGCTAACGCCTTCTTCTACGAGCATTAACTGTTTCTGCGTGCGTAGTTCGCGAACAACAGCTGGTATATCTAAAACGGTTTTTGAAATATTCAGCTTTCATACTTCGGATTATGGATTTGTATTATTTGCTGTAGAAACCATAGGAAAAGCAAAACCTCAATACCCGAAATTATGAGATTTTAAGTACATCTAGTTTTTTTGAAACGTGTATTTTGTACCAGCAAAAAGAGACCCTTTGTTGTTCCATTCAATGTGTCATGTGGACTTCACTGACCGCATATTAATATGTGAGACAAAATATACAATTCGTTAACTGGTGTGGTTCGATGCCCATCATAGATCTTTCATCCACGTCATGAATCTTGAGCTCAAGTATTTGAAGAATGATGTGATGCTGGTACACTTTTGTAATTGTTTAGAGCGAATCTGAAGGTTCTCCACATAATGTGACCGATCAGAACGTACACTTTTTGATTTGATTTTCATTTTCACACAACAGATTGTTGCCTCTCCTTGGCTTTAGTTTCTATTGAGATATTCACCGGTATCCTGAAAATTTGAGATAGGGAAATCGATTTCCTGGATCTCACGTTTGAGTTTTGTTGTTTTCATAAATATTTCATCCTTGTGTAAATTAGGTTTTCATAAATATGTTATATTGGCAGCCCAAGCCACATACGCGTCTGATTCATATTCTACAGATTTTTAAAGCAATATTCTCATATCCATATAAGTAAACTGAAAAGTATTACACTTATGTTGTTTTCTCGACATAACAATTCATGTACTTTGTTCAACATCTATTGTAGATCAAAAATAGTTTTTCATTCATAAAATCTTCTTATAGGATATTCCAATGAAGAAATATCATGTAAGTATTCTCGTATATATATTTTGATATTTGAATATCTGAACAATGCTATCTAAAAAACAGTAACTGATAACTTAGATAATTTAAAATAGGATTAAAAAGATGAATAAACGTAACCATAGGCAGGATTCGAACCCACATCACTGAATGACTAGTCCAAGGTGTTTATTGATTACACCACTTTGGTTCCGTCAGATTCTTATATTTTTGTATATATAAACCTCTGAAAGGAAAGTAGATCATTGATGGACACAATGCGATTTGATGTTCCCCCATAGATCAACTATTCAAGCACAATCATCTGGAGTTCAATAGTTTTGAAGTGGGAATTGTAGGTTAGAGTACTACTATGGTTGGCAGTTACTCTTGACAGTACTCATTCAATGACAGCATCCCGGTTCTTCAATATTTCAAAAGAACTGACTGAGAAATGTTCTGGGTAATTATAATCAAGTTTAAAATTTCTTCGCCTAATTAGGTACATTAAGACATATAGAATTGAATTTAAGCATATTTAGGTTTGTTTATTGTTTTCGGATCAGCCTGAAATTTGATTTAGACCAATTGTAAAAGGTCTGTAAAGAACAGCAGTCTTTTGCTGTTGTAATAACTCATCATTCTTATTGAATTTTGTTACTTTGTGATATTTCATTATAACAATACAACTGAGATTCATTTCAGTAACTATCACTGAATTTATCATTATATGTTGATTGCAATTTCGTACTTATGTTAATTTTGAAACCATTCACCACACGTATGACTTGAAAATGAACTTATTAAGTTCAAAATTGCAATCAATGAATGAAGTAACAGTTAATAATGTTAATCTCATTATAAATGAGAGAAAATCAGTCTCATCCACTAAAAATACTGTGAAAGCACTGAGGATTTTTCAGATACCAAGTAGTCATCACCTGAGTAAATTCTTTTATAGTTTGAAAATAACGAGTTTCATTGTAATCATTATTGGCAGTCACATTTCAAAATTCGTGGTCTCTTCCAACTCAAATTCCTGATGTAATAATTGATACAGACTACAATCAGAGGGAGCCATAAGCGTGTTTATGTGTACTAACACGAAACTTGCACTTATCTTTATAGTTTGTTCTGTGGTAATTCTGCACCTACCTTGCTCTGCGAAACAGTTATCCAGAATTATCAGCTGTTATATACCAACTGTTGTCTCATAAAAGCAACTGCTATTCTGTACCTCTTATTTCAAGCAGTTATTTTGAGATTTGAGATAGAAATAGCAGTAATAGCACTTGATATTATGTTTATGACATTTCTATTCAGGAATGACACTTTTGCTGCCCATTTCTAGTGAAAATACTGGTTTATGTCGTCAGTTAAAATGTATTGACATGCGCCTTATAAATCACGTCCATTTTGTTTCACGTTGAGGATACATGGTATTCTCATCTGCGTCGATTCGTAAACGCGTCATCATGGTCATACTGAGTACTGAGTACAGAATTACAGTTCATTTACTGTGAGAGTATGAATTATTAGAACCATTTATGTAATATAAAGTATTGAATGTGAGATTTTCGCCTAATTTATATATATAAAAACGTGCCCCACTATACTGTTTTATAATATAGCGGAAATTCATTAACAGTTGTTGCACTGTGTAATTTGACATGAATTTCCATTGAGTAACGGCTCCATTAATTCAATTAACTAAATATATATTCAATTCTTTTATTGGCATTCCAATTTTACACTTTAATAACCATTATCTCAATTAATATCTCCCACGCTGATACAAATGAACAATACTTGAAATGAACATCTATCTTAGAAATTATTCAAGATTCAAGAGTGTTAAGGGTATACATAATTTTCAAATATTTGATTATAGTATATTTTCATTGAAACTTGAATATATTGCAGAGCACAAGAATATTACGTTAGAATTTTTTTTCATCCTGAAGTATTACCGATATTCACTTTTATAATCCAAAAGGTAAGATACAGCTCTACTCATGCTGCCAATTGTGGAAAAATTAGTTTAATTTCCACTCGTCTCGTTGATTCGGTTGATTGAACTTTATAGAAATTTCATTCTCAATGTTATAGAACCTGTCGAATTGCACATTAATTTTCAATGTCTTTATACGATTTATCAACTATCATCACAGTTTTTGATATTTTCTCCAATTTGTATTCTATTACTGAAGTTCCTAATTCACCGGATATCAATGATTTTCAGCGACAAATGGCGGATGAGACATGAAGGCTTCAGATCCTTTCATAATCAAACTTGCTTACATATGATGATGTGATCAGACCATGAAAATTCTGGTTGATAAACACGTATACATACTTCAAAATATTGTCTTTTTATCGACAATATAGCGTAATAGTCAATTAGTCAATTTTCAAATTTTTTTTGCGTTGTGTCAAATTTGATTGATATAACGAAATGCACCCAATGAGTGAAGAATGAAATGACGATATTGGTTACAAAAGAAATTCATTTATAACAAATGCAATATCTTGTGAAGTTTTCAACCAAATAGCATACAATTCTTTATCGGGGGGTTTTCGAGATCACTGATAATAAATAAATAAAATAGAAAATAGTTTCCAGCACACATCCCGACGAGGAAAGAACTTATTGAACATTTTCCTGGATTTCAATAATTCATCATTTACTATAATAAATTTATAAATAATGAAAAAATACGTATTTATGATAATATTTTGTTGAGTTAATGTTAGATGAAGGTTGGAAAAATAAAGATTCCAATGGAAGCACTAGAAGAGAAAATCACATTCTAGATGGAACTGTTGAAATTATTGAGAGAAACAGATATTGCCTCCGTAAATTTCACAAATTATCTTATCCACGATATCTTGGATTTCCAATATGTTTGACTCATTCGTTATTAGTTAGCGACTGCAATAAAAAATTTCATGCAATTTGAAAAAATAGATGGTAAAAGCCATTACTTTATGGTAATTTATCATTACAAAATTATGATTTTGTGTCTGTTTGGCACTTCGGTGTTGAAACTGTAGCAACGTTTTCATGTTATTATTAAAAGTGGTATAAAAACAAAGTGGTTGTTCTTTAATTTAATCATGCAATTTGATTAAAAACCTCCTGTTGTATCTGTTACATGAACTAATTGTTTCGGTATGAATAATTATCTATCAGTTCATCACATTGTTCCCGAATACCGTTAGTTAAACGAGTCGAAAACAATTCAGAGATTCATCAGTTCTAAAACTTTTTTAATAAATCCCATTTTTTTCTTCATGAACAGAACAATGGAAATTGAAAATTGAATGTACTTCCATAATTCTAGTATAGAAATATATGAGAGAACCAGAAACACATTACGGACCTTGAGTCAAGACCACTGATTTTTTTTCAAAAAGCTTCAGAACATATACCTATACCTGATAACGAATAAGCAATTTATTTGTGGAATAAAATTCTTAATAACAGGAAGGGACGAATCACACGCTCATCATCAATTGGATAAAAATAGTAAGTTTTATTTTACATATTTCACTCATGTAACAATGATTTTAAAATTGAAACAGTAATTCTCCGAATAGTTTGAATAATAACCAATACAACTTATGAAAACAACGAAACCTCGAAATTAGAATCCAACAATATCAATTAGGTAACCAATTTATTGGTTTATATCCTTTCAAAAATCAATAGTAGTGAACAGAATAGAATGGTAACAACGAATTTATTTCTATGGCAGTGCAATTATATTCAAAGAACATTATTATACAACTCCTTGAGGTAATACGTTTCTATTATTGATGTGATGACACTTGACGAAAGATGATTGATCACATTAACATGCGGTTTACCTTTAGATAAGGAATTCTACTTTTTTTGAAATGTGGCAGATTTCAAGAATATTTCGGCTGGAAAACACGCATATGTTCCACTCGTTGTTAGCGTGCAGCTTGTGCCTAGCGAGAACGCGCCGAACTGTGAAGTTGCGACTAGGAAATCCGTATATTCTTCTCCAAGTTTCACGCACGCCCGTATTGAGAATTGAGAAAGATGTAAAAAATAATATCTTAGGTATCTCAATACTGACATATGCTGTTATAATTTGACCTACCAACAATCAACAGTAATCGATACTAATTGAATGTGTGTAAGTGGATTTATAGATGAGTTTGATTAATTAAAAGTTATTCCTGCTATAGTGCCAACTATTAAATTGCTACCTTATGATTGTCAATACAATCTTGTATCTAGAATAATTCAATTTATTCCTAAGAGCTATAATGCCGCTTACTCAAGGCCAATTTATTCTTGTACTGATGATTGAATCTATTATACCGTTGAACCATTTTTAATTCTCAAGGAGGTAGGTACCTACTAATAACCAAATAACCAGAATTAAAATTCGATGTTCCTAATCACTCTCGTTGAAATAATAATGATTCTTGACCAAGAAATATAGGTAAATTATTGGGAAATATTTATATTTCATCAATTTTTCTTTACGTAGGTTTCGGTCTCACGACCATCATCAGAAGATGTTTGAGCAGAAATCCCCTAGCGCCAAATAGGTACAATGTTGAACAGATGTGTTTAAAATTGTATGACTACGATATTTAATATCTTTGCTCTACCGGTATTAGAGATTTATATCAATTTTAACTATATATAAAGAAATACGTAGAAATTTGCAAGTGCTTAATTAATTAAATTTGACTCAATTACTATAGATGGGTTCTATGATTTACGGACTTAGCATCACGTTTTACGTGAATCATCTCCAGGATAGATTTTTTTTAAAATTAAAATAATTTAGGTGAAATAATAACATTTGTATAATCTAAGTAATGGTTACAATCAAAACAATATTTAGTAAGGACGGTGAATTTTGTTTTGTTTATAGTGCTATAATTATGACCATAAATTTTTTCTGTAAATAATGCTTAGAGATTCCTGTATACGTCTCATCGCAGTCTAAACAATTTAATTTATATATCGTCTGAGTTTGTGTATCTTTAGGTATTAACGATTTTGGATTTGGAAAATATTCACCAACACAGTTAGTAGGTTTATGCGCAACGTTTATATCATACTTCCAAAACATTTCTTACTTTTGTCTGAGGTCTCCGGAATGTATGGTAATGTTTCAAAATTATCTTTATTACTGTTTATATTATTTATATATGATGTACTATTATAGGTTTTATCTATTCTTCCTTTAATGATAAGGTTAAAAAATGTTTTTGAGTTGCTACTCATTTCAAGTGTATTACGCACCTAGAAAATCTTTTCAAAAAGTTGGTAATACACTGGGAATAAATTTTCAAACCCCATCATAGAAGGAAGAATAAGAAAATCTAACATAGTTCATCATATATACAAAACAGAAACAAAGATTATTTCATAACATTACCATACATTCCGGAGACCTCAGAGAAAATTAAGAAATGTTTAAGAGAGTATGATATAAACCTACCAACTGTGTTGTGGTTATTGAATATTATTCAAATCTGCAACCAACAATACTTAAAGATGAACAAATCCACACAGTATATAAATTAAATTGTTTAGATTGCGATGGGACTCATACAGAAATCTCTAAGCAATATTCACAAAAAATAATGTATTGCTATAAGTAGTAGTACTAAACACGAAAACTTGGAAATTTCACCGATTCTAGAAAACAATTGTTGCCAATGGAAATTTGAAAACCAAAACACAGATAGTACATTTTTAAACACTAAATTAACGATTGAACCTACATGTGAATTATCGTACATCCATATTAGCAGCCTTAGTCCCGATAACAGTACCTACAACAAAAATTTTGGAATATTTAGGCACAATGTATCCGATGAAAAACATAACATGCGAAAATCTGAATTGTCTTAAACAATTCGGCTAGAATTTTTGTCAAGGAAATTGGTTATTACTTGTATATAAAGACCTCCTTCTGGGTCAGTGAATTCATTATTGAGTAATCTGAACAACGTTCTTGAACAGTGTCATAAATAGTATAATAATTTCAATAAAATTCTATGTTTAGATTCCATGATCAATCTACAAGTTAGCAACACACATTCTAAATTATTTATTGACCTAACTACATCTTTCCATATAATGCAAGCAATATTCGCTCCTACTAGAATTTAGATAGCCATATGGTCTAAATGGTCTTTCGTCAACCCCAATTAGGCGCATTCTGCTTGATCCACAGGAATATATCATGGCACCCACTTTGTTTCTGCTCCATATAAAGGATCTGCTGGAAGTGATCACCTGTCCTGTCCACCAGCTTTGCAGATGATGGGAAACTTCATACCGCTTCCTCATTTGGAGCCCCCATACCATCCAAAGAAACCAGAGGAGCAAGGCAGAGACAGGTTGATGCAATTATTGGAGATCTGGCAAAGATTTTGAAATGGGGATCTGATAATCCAGTAGAGTCAACTATAGATTTCAATCAATAGTAAAAAGAACATAGTGTTTTGGTGAATATTTTCCGCAGCAGGATGTTTTTTATATCAGTTATGAGGTACAAAAATTATAGGAGTTAAAAAACCTGAATCACTCCAAGATGACGCCAAAATTGAGTCTCAATCCAGTATTAAGTTTTCCTCATCATACCCAAGCTTCTCTGTAATTATTTTCAGAAAAGCATCGATCTTCTCAATTAAGACTGATGAAATTTTTGTTCGTTAGAATACTCTCTTGCACTAATTCAAAGCTGCGATTAGAATACGTTTCTGAATAATGAGTGAAGAACTATTTCATACTCTATTTGAGAGTATAATAATATACTATCTATCTCCGTTATATTGATATGTGATGTAGATAGAAAGCATTGGTTCATTGAGTTTCTCAATAAAATAGTTACAGCTGTATATTTGCAAACATTCATCTGAAGATTATTCGTTATAATTGAAAATGTATAATATCTTAGGCATGTAGATGAATATTCATTAGCTTCATAAAACCAATGACGTAGAACATGATATGTTCAAATGGTATCACGTTATTCATGGTGCACATAAGCGGTTGGTCATAGATAAATTCCGGTAATGGCTAAATTTGTATCGACAAATTCTTAATGAACTTAATTTATTCATGATTTTCCTACTGCCTGTACAGCAAAAACTTTATATTCTCTATATTATTGTATTTTCGAGTTGTATGCAGAATTATAGCTTGATTTCATGTCAAAAACCACAACAGAAATTGAGGAAAATTAATAAACGTGATTATATTATCCCATCGAAGGTTCAGAATAATGAGAATGATCCTTCTTCTTATGTAAATTAATCATTAGCGATACGATATTACAAGATAAATAGACAGCATTGTTGGTCCTATTCTATGGTACATAGTAAATACCAGTAGAACACACTTTCAAGCGAGTCAGTTAATCTATTATATAAGAAAAATTATTTTTGGGCTAACTGTTTATTATGACTATTCGGTATCACATTTCGTCATCGTTATTGTAAATGTTTTGAGCGTAACAATAACATTGAAGAGACCAAAAGAAATACATAAGATGGCTAACCATTGTTTTCGTTCTATAATGGATATTGAGAAACAAGAAATATATTTGTAAATTTATACACAGTAAACTAATTCTGTCAAATTTAGGTTTGTCAGATCACTAAGATCTCCTCTCTGTTTTACTTCAATCAATATAGGTAAGTACAAATGAAGAGTAAACGGCCCAAAACTTTTTTACCGAATATTCGCAGATATATCTGTTTTGAGCATTTCTCAATTAATCTACACTATTTTTGGGAAGATGTCAGTGTGTGCGTGCGTATGTACGTAACCTACTGTGAACACGATAGCTCCGTTACTATTGATCGTTCGGATCTTGCAAATCGCTCTAAAGTTGTAGAAATAGAACTGAATTGTCCCGCTTCGGGTGGTATTTGACATTTATCTTCAGTTTTTCAAATGGAATGATATTATTCTATTGAACCAAAATGACAACAGTGTTTTTCTGGTTATACATATACAGGTGTCCCAAAATTTCTGGGGAATAAGACCACCACTTATTGTAGAGGTCAGAATGAGTCGATTGAACCCAATTTATATAGTAAAAAAAAATACCGTTTGCTCTTGAAGAGAGTACAAATTCACAAATGCGTGGAACACATTAGATGAAATTTTGCAAAAGTGCATTCTAGAAAGTTACCCTACTTTCAGTGACCAAAAAAATTCAAAGGAAATTGTAGAAGAATAAAATCACCCTCCCTCTTCTGATATTTTTTTATAATTTTATTAGGGATAGTAATATGGTTCTAAGATTTCTTAAACAAAAAGTCTTATCCATTTCTTCCATTTTTCATCTCCTGTGAAAATTCTGTATTTTGCATAGTTTAGGGGGAAAAATGTTTTCTCAAACACTGATAACTGATTGCAGAACAAAATTCAGTGAACTCAAAGACAAAACTTTTTTTTATAACAGGTATTCAATGTGACCTCCACGTTCATCAATTCAAATATCAATTCGGCGGAAAAATTGAAATGCACGCACCTGAACACAACGTCGTTTTCTCGTATTGCGCTTACAGTATTTTGAATTCGGTTCCACAGTTGTTCGGAATTATCAATTTGAACTTTGTTCACTTGTGTTTTCAACTCTCCCCAGATGAAGAAGTCGCAAGGATTCAAGTCTGGATGCCGCGGAGGCCACTGAATAGGTGCTTCTTGTCCTCTACCAATCCATCTAGCAGCAAATTGTTCATCGAGATATCCTCTTACGGCACGTGCAAAATGAGGTGGTGCACCATCGTGCATGAAGAACATATTCCGACGCAAATTAAGGAGCAACTCTTCTTATAATTGAGGCAAAATTTCTTGGAGGAAAACAGAAGATCAGGGGAACGGAACGGTCCAACCATAAAATTTCCAATAATTCCGACCCAGACGTTAATTTTAAATTCTCGTTGATAATGTCTACCTTTAATAGCATGTAGATTTTCATCTGCATGAATATGCTCATTGTGTAGGTTCGTCATGAAACGACGTGTTAAAGAAGCCTTATCAGTAAACAAGATATTAGTGTGAAATCTGTTATCGACTACTCTGTGCTCTGGCAATAATTCTTGCACTGCCCGGATGTGGAATGGACGAATCATTTGATCGCTCAAAATTCGACTAACAGTGCTTTTTGGAATCCCAGTCTGTCGTTGCAATGTTCTGGTACTGGTCACAGGAATATTATCAATCATTTAAAGTACAGCATCTTCCGCAATGGGTGTTCGGGCTTGTCGAGGTCTTCCAGCGTCCAAACGTTATATATGATTATTGGAACATCTGTCTCTATCTGTCGTTTCTACAAGGGGGGTAGAAAGTGAAGGAAATAGATAATGACGACGATGACATTGGATGAAAGTTGTAGTGTTACCTCAAACTTCCTTTTGTTGTGTGAAATTCTCTTGAGCATTGTGCGCGTTGAATACTTGCTGATCGTATATTCGAATAAAATGAGGACGACTAAACAAGTCAATTGAAATTGCCATTAGGAAATAAGTAATGCGTAGTAATTAATACGTACAAACAGTTATTGTTTCTAACATTTATCTTGATGCTGGTTACTTTGGATTGACAATATCTTTATCTCTGCTGATGTCATCATCAGAATACTAAATTCCCGGATGTAGAACTAATATAGGTCATTCATTTAACCAGCTAACAATAACGTAATAATGGCCCCAAAAGAAATCAGCAGAATACCATATCCTTGATTAGAGCATAATCATGACTGTTCTCTTCAACATAATGAGTATCATGGAGTTTGTAGTCAGTGCAACGATTTGAAAATGATATAAAATGTAATGTATTCTGAAACAATAATTTAATACAGTAATCTGAATACGTATTTCGTCAACCAATTTTCCTTCTTGAATCTCGAACAAAAAAAAACAAAAACGGGCAGTCACCGAGCACTGCTGACAGAAGTGAAAACTGACATGAAGTAACCAATTCATTTTATGTTATCTGTGAATTATTGTAGCATCCGACATTACAATTTTATTATTTTAAAATGAAAATTAATTTTATTAATTAATTAATTAATTTTCTTTAGTTTTCACAACTGTCAGCATTTCAATCAACAATTATATACATTTTTATGTTTGATAATAAAAAACGTATAATGGGCGGTACAATTCCTGTAAAGAGTATGAATGTAACCCGATAGTCATTATAGTAAATACACATTATTTTATTTTCAAAACATATTATTTATTGATATTTACATCGATGTATATGAAAGTTATGTTAAACAGCATTTTCTTCATTTGCGTCGTCATTATCGGTAACTTCGAGGATACTTAAATTATTAGATTAGATCCAAGCATGAAACATACTGTGGAACAGATGTGCTCATATATAAAAACAGGCTACAATTACCGATCACACATAATTTAATTATTACTTTTCACTCTCTGATAATCAAAGTAGGAGTTGTATTGCAAAAAAAAAGGTCCATTTTTTCAGTTAGCATAAAAATATAACTTTCGTCTGCAGGAGGACAGAGGGTTGAGTGAATGAATAACGTCGAGTATATGCGTGCTGTTATAGCTGTATACAGTGTATAGTGTGTATATGCATTGTATACGTATACTTGTCCTGTATACCGTAATCGAGAGCACTGGCTCACACAGGCAGGCTCACCAATACCGACTCAGATATGTACACGTGTGTAAGCGTACAGAGAGTCTGCCTGACGCCTGACCCGAATCCCGCACGGCCGCAGTTGCGCACGCAGCAGTACACATAATACCTAATATATATAGCTACAGCGTGACGTGATGGACTCATGGTTTTACCCCTCATCTGAAATAGCCCAACGCGCCTGAAGAAGTTTTTACTTCAAAAAAATATTAATAGATTCGTAGTAGGTATCTTTCAAATATTCTCCATAATACGTTTTGCAATTACTGAATATTATCGTGGATATCGAAGATATGGGGTAACCTGATTCGTAGTGAAACACATTTCTTCTAAAAATTATTGTGCTTCTTGTTCAATATTTTGACTATTAATGGAGGTATCAAGACAAGACATATATATACAAGTATAGTAACAAACTAACAATAATTAAATCTAATTCATGGGGTATATTGAATTTTACTCAACAAATTCCACTATACACCACTTGTCTCACTAGGAATCATTGTGTGGTTCATAATAGGAATTTTTGGCAAAAACACTTTCAGTTTATCTATCAGAATCTATCAGAAGATATATGAACCAACAGCTATATTATCCCTGACAGTCAACAACTCCAAAGTAGTAAGGTAATGTCTGCAACCACAACTTGGTATAGTAGTCAACTCAAGTTTGAATATGTGCCAGGATACAAGGATATTATAGAAAATGAAATATTGAACTGACTATCGAAGACTACCTTTACAAGTTTTTTAAAACATTTTTGGCACTAGAAGAAAACCTATAATGTAAGTTGAACATCGTGTGAACCGGCGATTTTATGTAGGGAGAGGCATTGACACTTTTCTTGAACATTTGGAGGTTATCATCAGGACAGACCTAACTAGGCAAAGAATTACACAACTTCGATAGTAAAATTCAATCTGGCAGAAAGAAGTTAGACAATAAATGAGTGACCAACTTGAGCTAGCTTAGTCTGCCTACCTGAAGTCTCTCGTGATGGAACAGTGAACGAAATTTCTAATAGGCACCGAACATCGAAATAACAATGGAAAGTGGAAAGATAGCTCAACTTTTTCAATGTTCTAGAGCGGTTAATGAATTCGTAAGTGTAACATCACTTCTCCTTTACATGGAATCTACGAGTTTCAGTGGCGTATGAATGGAAGCTAAACTTCAAACATCTAATCAATATTATAGGACAGGTCGAATCTGTACCTTGTTAATCATCAGGAGCAGGGTGTAAAGTAGTTTTTGGCCCAGAAAAGAGAACCTGTTCTCTTGAAGCAACTTTTGCAATGAACCTCCCAGGATCTCGCTATTAGTCATCATACTAGGAAAACATTCCTATGAAGAACTCCATATACATGCTCGGTATCCCCACCAAAAACAACTTCTCATGGGGGATTATGTGAGGTCCATGGTGGCTACTTCATACCTCAGCAGCTTCTTGAGATCTACTACGCCTCCTTTGCGTCGGTTTCTTCATTTTTATCATGCTGAACCCAAAGTCGTTCATAAAAAGGGATAATTTTGATACCGCGGTATTTGGTTGTAACACATACCCTTTTTCTTTCTGAAAATTGTGAAACTGTCCCCAATAAAAATCTTGCACGTTCATGTTCATTGGAATCAAATTTGAAATTTCTCCGTAAATAGACGAGCTTCCCGCGAAACGTTTGGCACTTATTTTCAAGTACCTTGACAGCTTCCTTTATTTTAAAGACTCGTTTCACATCTACCATAAGCATTCGTCGTTCGAGTTTTGAATTGTTCTGCACAGAACTGAGGGGAAAATCCAGTACTTTCGAATATATAAGTTTCTACAACATAATCAGAAAACTGAGTCAGAATCAGAGGATGAGGTCGAATAGTACTTATTGCGAATGCGAAGCAATCTCCGATTTTTTTTTGGGTTCAGAAACACTAGTATATAACAGAATCGATTCCTGACCTCTATCAGAGCAACTGAGCCCAAATTTTGTATTTTTCTCAACCAGGATCGGCCGCTGAAATGGTGTTGAAATCATGGAGGCATTATTTCAGACTTGCTCCTTTATGGATTGCCGATTCAAAATTTGTCACTATGGTCTTGGAAGGTACAGTTCTGCTGATTTTATTTGCTTCATATACTGCATATTCTAAAGCAAAGCAGTATGTTAATTTGTGTTCATTACGAAGTAGAAAAAATACTAGTCGTTTTTAATGATCTCCTTTCAATCTGTGTGATATAAATACTTACGAAAAGACCTTTGAGCAACAATCGAAGATACCATCTACATAATGTTTCAAATGTCCAAATATTTCAGAAACGCCAAATTGGTTTGCATATGAAAACATTTTACGCTTTTTATCATAGTAGACGAGTGTGAACTTTTCTTCTCTATTTGTTTCAGCCTCATATGAAACCAGAGAAGCATGCAATTCTTCTAGATTTTGTCGTAAATTGTTTGTAAAATGTCGTCTTCCGTGATGATAGATTACGTCTATGTCCTGATTGGTTAAGGTTTCAATATCTCCTCGCCTTAGTTCTCGAATTGGGTTACACATTCAAGTCACTTTCTGATTTTTTGCTCTTATTTTCATGTCCTTCGCTCATTAAATTACTTAAAACGTTCTCATCCAATAGATGATGTTCCCATCATATTCACGATAATATTTGGAGTATATTCTGTTTTGACAAGCACCGTTGTTATCCATTAAGTAGTTCTTTGCCTTGTTCATTCGAAATAGAAGTTATCGAACATTGTAGGTTTTCCTCTTGTGTAGTCAAGGTATAGAAAAAAAAACATTAATTCCGTCTACGTTGAGAGTCATGAACATTTTAGGTTAAATATTTATATCAACAAACGTGGATTCTTCGCATGATGGAATTGAATCATATTGCTATTCATAGTGTTTTTCTGCTGACGTCATATCGTCTTTCTATTAGCCAATAATTATTTAATTGCTTATTCTATAATGATATTCCTACGCTGAAGAATTTTGCGCGTATCTACTTTACCAGAAACCTCGAGGATTATCTACCAATGAAATGTCAGCATTCCTAAAATGTAACTCTTTCTTTAATTTTAACTCTATGTATTATTATATGTTCAAATTGTTCCTAATGTCTTTACCTCCAGTTTGATATCTTATATGTTCCTCTAACTATTGATTTTCATTCTAAATCTGACTTTTAATTTTATTGACATTTCTAGATATTTGATTTTTTAAATATATTACTCTAATTTGATTTACTTCTCTTTGAAAATCATTCTTTTGATGAACTCGAATCCAATAAGTTGAGACCACGGTCATATATACAGGTCTGGAATTTCTATGTTTGACATCAGTCTCTTACATGTCGCCAAGCTCATAGTCCCTCGCTCAGCCACCAGCTGGCGCATGGATTGAAGTATATTGTCAGGATTAGGCACCATATCGTTCAAATTTCAAGCCTCACAATACAAAGATTGATTGCTAATAACCGCACATTTTAAGTGAAATAATTTTTGTCATAACGCAATATTTACTATTCTGATTTGAGAGAGGAATAGAACTGTCAAAATGTATTACTCACCTTAAAAATAACTTTCCCTTTTTCGTTATACATGACGCACAAATAAAAGACCTCGTTGAAACGATTGCTTTCCGGAATCGCAAGCATCACTTTTGTACCCCGTTTTGCATTTCGGCACAATGCACGGTTTCGTAATTTTTTTCTAAAAACGCCGGTATTCCTTGTGTTTACAAGTCAACAATGCCAGTTGCCAGAGAACACGGTCGTATACGTGCCAGAGAACATCTCTCGACTCATGCACCACTCTTTTGGTACTAAGCCAAAGATGATGCTTAGCGGACTCACTTCTCACATAGGAAACAGCCTCGAGATTCCATACCTGTATATGCGACCGTGGTTGAGACCCCACCCTTGTGCATTTTTGGGAATATCAAAATATTTTTGGATTTGATTTACCGCGAGAGCGGTAGGTCGTTAAGAAAAATGTTTATGAACAAAAATTGCATATAACAGTATTATCAACAATTCATATCATGCAGTTGCTTGGATAAAATCAAAAGTGAAAGAAGTAGAGAACTTCAAAATCACCAGCAATTACTTTTTCTTCGTTTTCGACCCAAAAAAAATACTTTTATGCCATAGTGAGAATATAAAAGATACAGAGCCGAAAAAACCTATATTTTGTAGGTAATTTTTTGTTACGATGAACTGTTAAGAAAATATAGCGCTGCATTCAGTCGGTATTCCCAAACTGGTACATATCAGAAAATGAAACGGCTATATCTCCATAACATTGTAGGTTTTGTTCAATTCAATTGCTTTTATATCACCACTGTATTTGAAATTGTTTTGTAGAATACTTCTAAATGAATGTTATCAAACAGATGTTTGAAACAATTTTTGCCCCTTCACTCATTATGAAATCTTTAAGGATTTGTTCATTCGCTAAAATATCAATTTTCTTATTCAGCTCTATGTACGATCATTCCCGATCAGCCGCGCCACCGTAGCTATAGGTAGTATACATACTCAATCATGAATCAGTGTTGAAATTCGTTGAAAATGTATGGCGACTTCAATGCTACTAATGAGGTCACATCAAGTCCGTACAGACATAAATGAACAAATTCTATTCAGCAGTAGGCACTGTTCATCCTGTTGATCAATGCTCTTGAGAGAGAGCTATATGGTCCGGTTGACTCCGGGAGTAGATTCAGCAAGCAACGTCCTCTTCGTGGGTCTCGATATAAGTAACCCCAAAGGCCCAGGGCGAAACCAACAGTTGCCAATGCAAAAGATCCGGAGAACTGTGCACCACATGCAGTTCAACACTGAAACCATGAACCGTGCCTTCCTATCCCTGATCTCTGATGTTAGAGCTGTCTGGCCGAAACGGATTACTCGTCAAAAGTTCCTGGTAAAACAGGTAACACGAGGAGGTGGAATTGACTATAGCCCAGAAGGGGCAATAATATAAGTCTAGCAAGCAAGCTTCGTTGTGAGTCCGCCTAAAGTAGCCCCACCGGGGACGAATGAAAGCTGCGTCTGCGTGGGTAATTGTTGCACCACATGGCATTACCCCTCAAGTCCGGTGTCCGTGTTTTCCTACCCTATAGGTTCTAGGCAAAGGATTGGCGGCCGTGACGAAGATATGTGGAAGACCGATGATAAGAGGTCGACGGTTACTCGTCCAACGATATCATAAACCATTAACACTAGTAGACAGGGGGGAAGGGACCCAGACAGACCAAAAGACTGTCTCCTCTCCAAGTAACGCGTTGGTCTCTGCCGGACAGTGGTTGAAAGCCGCATGCTGGCCAGCGGGTGTTGGGGAGTAACTTGTTACAATCCTCCACCTTCGACAGGTGAGCTGCGTTCTCAGCTCGGGTACTGACACTGCAGAGCCAGTAGGGACTTGAATAAGGTCCCACTCCGACAAGTGAGGTTCTAGAAATTTATTTCTGGCACATACTGGCAAGTAGCTGATTCGGCGTGATCCCAATCCCTCGCCCATAAGGGGGCCGTGCGGTATCCCTCGGGGCAGGAACTTCACGATAAACGAATATCTGGACATCTAGTGATCAACGCTAAATATATCCGATTCTACGAAGACAAGGTGAAAATTCCCTGAAAAATGAAACAAGAAATGATTTATTCGGTCAAAATTCATTTTACCTCCCAGCATAATTTCCCGATAGACATCAGCCAACGATTCCAACAATCCTTCAAAATAGGCGTTTGCTTCAGCGATGACCTCATCGTTGGAGTCAAATCTCTTTCCGCCGAGCCATTTCTTCAAGGTTGGAAATAGATAAAAATCGCAGGGGGGCAAATCTCGAGAATATGGTGGATGACACACCAATTCGTAGCGCAATCCATGCAATTTTGCCATTGCGACGATTACACGATGAAGTGTTCTTCTGTATCGTTCTGAAGATGTCACAATAATAGTTTTCTATAATACGAGTATAAGTTAAGTAGAGACATAGTAGTGTTTTATTCTATCAGCACAGATTCTTAATAACAACTACTCAAGAAGATATCGCTTCTGTATATGCTGAGTTGCAACTAAATTTGATCTGTCTCTTAAATTTCTCAAACAAGAAGCTGAAACTTCTATCTCAATTAATTAACTGTCCAAGACACATACTCGCTTACATATTCCTGGTGGAACAGCGAGTATAATGTAATGTTAAAGCCTGAACAAAACAAAGCTTGAAAACTACAAATAAAATTTCACGATGTGACTGCACCAAGAAGATAAAAATAATTAGAATGAACGTGCTCCAACTGAAGTAGAATTATCTCGATTACGGTATACCGTTTAATGTACAAAATAATTGTCAGTTTTTCGATCAGCTCTAAAACACGCGCACGTTTTCTCAAAACCTGTATTATTTATTTAATAATGAGTTCTATTTCTGAAACCATCTGACATTTTACCTATGGTAATTTATCTCCATTACTTACAGTACTATTCAAATTTAGGTCCTAAACAATATATAACACCTACCAAAAATGCAATAACTATCATTCCATAGCGTTGGAAACTGTTAGATTTCTAATGCCAAATGTGTTTTTTATATGCCTGGAGGCCAAACTTTAGGAGTAAAAAATTATAAATTCATTTGTCTCGAAGATCACACTGGAGTTTGCATTGCTATGAATGACTACACATTAAGTGACGAAGATAACATGGAGGACGTACGTTCGTGTGAACAAACTTTATCATGCAAGAAAGACAAGACCAAAATACGGAGATCATTCTCGTTCATAATAATTTCAACGCATCCACCTGAAACTGGAATTAAACGTGGTACTCCTGAACACTGAATTGATGAAATATTGGTATCATTACGTTCAATTTCACTAAGTTTAATTCATATTTATAATAAATAAACTAGAAATGTGTTGCCGCTTGGAGATTAGATAAATAGTGTGCCCGGCAAAATTGCCGTACGCAAATCATTTGATATGGTTACTGACTAATAAAATTGTTTCAGATTGTATCTATAAGATACTCTTCGCATTTGTGTATAGATAATAAATTATTTGTCTTATTAAATTCACAGAACTGAATAATATCCAAATTAATAATGTTACCAGAAAATGTACAAAAACAAAATTTACATCTCTGGGGATCAAACCCGAGTCTACTGCTGGGAACCCGGTATCCTAGCCCCTAGACCACTTCACTGTTAGTCATAAGTTGTTTTGTTGTTGTTAAGGGATTTTATTTTAAATTTGGGTAACAGAAGTTTTGAATTAAATTCACTGTAAACGTTTTAGATCGATTGAATGCGTAATTGAGAGAATTGATTTTTTAAAATTTTTAACCCTTCAAAAAAAGGTGTGCTTGTAACACGATTTCTGTGAAAAACAATAGAGTTGGTCAAACGATTTTTTGTTAATATTTGGATATGTCCGTTCGTTTTTGAGTTATCGTGTAGCCAAGCTTTTCGTGACATACAGACAGACGTTGCCTAAATTTCGATGAAATATAATATGATGCTAGAATTTTTGCTGTAGGATTTCCTTAACGACTCTAGAATAAGCTTAAGTAAATGCAAATATACTCTTCGGAAAACTTTCGAAAGTTGGTAATTTTTACATAAAACTTATAAGATTTAATTTGAAAAATAATGTTAACAATTGTTTCACCACACGTCATCATCACATGCATTCTCAAAACTAAGAGCTATTACCTAAAGCTAAATCTAAAAGTATGTCCTTAAATATTAGAAATTTATCTGAATGTGATACAATTTGAGGGATGGGATTTGACGATGGTTTGGGTGGGAATTCATTTACCATTGTCTACCACATCCCTTCATCCGTACTACATTCAAATAGATTCCTAATATTCAAGGAGATACTATTAGTTTTAGCTTCAGTTAATTCCTTGCTTTAAGAATGCCACTGTGTGGTGAAACAATTTGATAGCATCAATTTTTAAATTAAATGTTAAAAGTTTTTGTGTAAACATTTTTGTTCATTTCTCCAACTTCCGAAAGTTAATATGATGTTACACTACATCAACTTCGATTAATAGATATTAGTCGAGTCATTTTATTGACCAATGTTGATGGAAAATCCTACTTCGGAATCGTGATCAGCGACCTCGAAAACACCCGAGTACAGTTTTCTAGCCATTTTCCAAATTTATTGGCCATGAAAATTGGCCATTCTCCTCTATATTCCTCTATAACAATTGAAAAATGGAGAAGCACTTTTTTCCGGGAATGTTGTAAATCCGTTCAGGACAATTTTCCCAGCCATTATACTTTTTTCGTCTAATTTGACCCGACTATATATTCTATTCGGAAGATTATAAATAATTGAGTCCATACACTTTGATTCTGCTAATCTATCCTAGCATAGCTCAAGGAATATTTAATCACGATGAACGTATTTATGAATGTTTGAAAATAATAAAAATATCTATCAAGTGAAACCCAAGTCACAAAAGAATGAAATTAAAGCTATTTAGTGGACAGTTGTGTGAACCCCAATGGGTCTTGGCAGATCTCTGTGGCATACCATAAAGCGCATGTAAACTGGTATAAAGTAATTGAATCACATCACCGATCCATGTACAGAATCATAAAGGAGTTTGTAAAGTTCGAACGCTAATAGAGTTCACAACTGTGGATACTCTATAACAGTAATAAGTACGACAGTTTACTTTGATGATGACTACTTGGAAGCTGAAAGGTCTTTAGTACTTTATTAGTATTTTTAGTGAATAAGGGTGATTATTCCTTACTGATTAGTATTCGAACTCTATAATGGCAATAAACAGGAATAGGAGATTCAGATCTTTCATTATAATATGCAAACTCCGGAATGATATTCTTAAACCTACGAGGGTAAGGTGAAAAGTCCCTGAAAAATGAAACAAGAAACGATTTATTTGGTCAAAACTCAATTTTATTTCTCAACATAATTTCCTTGTTGCCCGATACACTTCGTCCAACTTTTACTAATTTTTCGATCCCTTCCAAATTATACGATTTCGGCAATTCTTCAAAATAGGCGTTTGTTTCAGCGATGACCTCATCGTTGAAGACAAATCTCTTTCCGCCGAGCCATTTCTTCATGTTTCGGAATTGATAATGATCGCAGGGGGCCAAATCTGGAGTATATGGTAGGTGACGAACCAATTCGTAGAGCAATATATGAAAATTTGCCATTGGGACTGCGAACCTGTGCGCCGCCGGTGCGGTCGCTTTTGCCTCAAATCACCGACGAATGGATCCAATAGCTCTGCTTTATATACGCCGGTGATCGTTCTGCCTTCTTCAAGGTAATAGATATGGAAGATACCGTGTGCATCCCAAAAAACTGTCGCCAATAATTTGTTGGCCGATAAGCCCACTTTGACCTTTCTCGGTCCCAATTCGGCGGAACAAATCCACTGTTTCGACTGTTCTTTGGTCTCAGGTATGTTGTGATGGATCCATGTTTCGTCCACGGTTACGAAACGGTGCAAAAAGTTCTTCTTATCGTGCTTGAACATCGCCAAACACTTTTTTGAAGTAGTCACACGGTGGTGCTTGTTGTCAACAGAGAGAAAATGCGGCACTCATCTAGCAGATAGCCATAGTCAAAATGTTCCGTACGAGTTTGGTTGACATGTCCGTAGCCTCAGCAATCTCATGCACCATAACTCGCCGATCGTCCAATATCATACCATGAATTTTATCGACAATTTCTGGCGTTGTAACCTCAATTGGATGACCAGAATGTTCGGCATCCTTAGTGGTCATACTACCATAATGGAAATCAGTAAACCACTTGTGAATCGTTTCAATCGATGGTGAGGAGTCCTCATAATGCTTAACAAGCATTGCATTTTTTTCCACGCAAGAAATATTGTTGAATTAAGATGCCAAATTAATTTTTTTCTATGTTCATACAAATCTTCAAGTTGCTTGCTCTCGGTGTCAGAACAGAACTGAATGACATATCAGTCTAAAATTGTAATGCGTTCTAGTTAAAGATGATACATCACAAATGTTACAAGAGATTTTCGGCTGTGGCGCCATCAGTCTTATTTTTGACGGACTTTTCACCTTGCCCATTACTTGAGCTTCTCCCCGCATACCTTTTCACACTCAAGGAATATGTTTTATTCACAATCTGTCTGTAATATATGCTTACGTAATCTTCGAAACGGTTGGGAAGCAACCGATTACTTAGCTCACTTTCCCGGCTACCTAACGTCACTTTTCCATACCTGTATCCTGTATATGACAATTAATTAAATTGTAATACATACGTTTCCAATCCTGAAATATCTGTATTATATTCATAATCAAATAATATTACAACAAGAACTACAAATTAATAATAAATTGAAGTATACTTTCACAAGCTTTTTAGCAGATTCTCGTAATTCCGGTGGATAGTAGTCTGAATCACAGAAATTTTTGCAAAAATAACCATAATGACTATGGAACGACAATCAATTAAACAAATTTGAAATCAATAAACTTCTCATGTTGGCAGCAAAGCATCTCAGATCGGTTCGCTAAAGTGTGATTGGACTCGTTATGGAGCAATGTCGAATTCCATCCAAACCTTATGAAATAGTATATATACCTTTGTGGAAAGTTTGATTACTTACCTCGGTGCTGCCAATATCCTCTATATTAGAAGGCCGGAACGAGAAGTCAGAGAGGCTACGTTGCATCTGGTCATTGTGTAGGTATACGTTACATCACCAATGGTAAAACGAAAGTTTTATTTATTCTTTAGGACATAAATAAAGACTTCCTATTTAAATGGTGTTTGCCAGACGTGAACCAAGTCCTTAGTTGCACCCCATTTGCTTTTATGAATGTGAATATCCTGTCTTCTGAAGGTTCTGTTTGAAAATTTTCTAACAATATGTTATTCAAATTAAGCTCATAGAAACAATAGGTAATTATTTTCTGAATTTTGTGAGCTGTGTGTGACCATGCCGTTTGTGAAGGTGTTGATAATTTATTTTAATCCGAACTAAATTCTCACGAATCATTTCAAAAACTTGATTTTCGAATGATCGTCTAAGTTACCTTGACGATAGATTTCTAGAAAATGTCCCTCAATCGTTGCCTTTTGAGGGGAGTTTTTACATTCATCATTTTTCACCAAATTAATACAATATTTGTAAATTGAGCTGTCGATTTGGAATGCTCTATGTTTCCCCAAAATTGAGTCTGTAAGATAGAGTGTTCTCAAATTCAAAGAATATCCAAATCAATTTATCATGTTCTAGTTAATGCATTTTTAAAAGCATGAAATTTAGCCAATTATTATTATGCATTTGAGAATGTGAACCGAATCGAATAGGTAAATTAATGGTTCTGAATTATCACCTGGATGTGGATACACGATACTTAACTTGTTATTTTCAGAAAAATTTTTCATGGCTTTGAGTGCATTATTGTCACATATAATACAGAATATTTTGTATCCAATTTCTTCCCATCTCAAAATAATTGACAAAATGTACACTTGCCTCGATACCACTTCGAGAATCTTGTTCTGTTATTGCTGTTACCATGAAATCTTCCACAGGGACAGCCGAAATCCATTGTTTCCGTAGTTCATTATGTTTAGGAAACATGAACTTTGTTGGAATTTTCCTTGCAGCCAGGAGCACAACATTCATTTGTCATTATTAATCAACCAACAAACGTCAGTAAAATGTATACACATACGTATTACACATAACGTGGTAAGAACCAACATACACTTTTAATTGGGAAGCCATTTTGCAAAATTTTATTCAGTTATAACACGGTCATCATGTCAAAAATAGTGTAGATCGATACAGAAATGGTCTGAACAGATAAATTTGCGAAAATCCGTGAAATTCTGTTGAGAAGATTACAATACTTCCCTTACACTATAAAATATAATATTTATAGTGGGTGATGTACAAAGGGACCTACTCATCTATCGTTCCGTACCGTTACGTCTAGCTGAGAAGAATGAGAACATGGTTTAGTCTAACGAGACCCAGTACTTCAAAATAGCTGGCAAATTTTAGTAGCTTTGTTCACATCCTTTTCTATTTTACTTCATAAATAATTATTGTAATATTCATTTCACTCATCTATAAACTCAATAATGAATGCTATTGTTATTCTTCCCCTTATTGAATTACTTTTATAGATCATGATCATCATCATAATCATCATTTGAGGGGAGGGGCTTAGCCCCCGAATGCACTTGGATCAATTAGTTGGGCCCATTGTGCGTCCCTTGGTCAGAAGCCTCTTCTATGGATGTGAGAGGCAGTTTCTTCTGCTTCTATGCATTTCCTACATATGGGAACATCTGCGATGCTCATAGTATGAAGGTGTTTATTATAACGACAGTGACCGGTTAGGATTCCAGTCATCTCGCTGATATCCCTTCTTTTCAGAGAAAGGAGTTAGGCCCATGCTCTTTGATGGAGAGCTTGGCCTGCCTCATGCGTGGCGATACCCCCCACGCAATTTGGTGAAGCGACCATTAGCTCCGGTCAACACTGCATGACCATGGAGTCGGGCATCTAATTTCATTCAACTCCACTGTGTCCAAGGACCCAGATGAGTTGAATTTCAGTTATTCTGGTTAGTTCAGCTAGAGTATCTCTGCATTCTTTGACGAGTCTCGATGTGACTATGTGTGATTTGAGAGCCGACCGGCTGCCTGTGCAAATATAAGCTCCTATTTACATAGTTTCTTCGCAGGTTTTCCATGGCACAAATCAATATTGCGTAGACCTCCGCCTGAAAAACAGTGCAGTAAGCGACTAGGGTTACCGAGATAGTGATATTTGGCCTTTTTAGGTACACTCTCGCCCCAGAAGCCTGACCTACCTTACACCCGTCTTGTCAGGGTTGACTCTGAGCCCTTCCGTGCGGCACCAGCCTTCCCCTACGCTGACCAGCATGTTATATACATTTCGGACAGTGTCTCCAAGTGCCGCCAGAAGGTGACGCCACCAAGCAAGTCATCGATATAAGGTAGGGCCTCTTCCAATTCCTCCAAGAGTTCATCGATAAGACACCATAGAAGCAGAGATAGGATATCTCTCTATGGACAGCCTTTTTTAGCGGTGGCTTGTACAACGCATCCGTTATGTTGCGTCTTTATCGCACGCGTAGATATGGCTTCTATCTACCGGACCATTATTATAGAAGTAGTGATGATTGTTATTGTTATATGTTTCCATATTTATCTAGAAGATGCAAACAATATTCTGAATAATATTCTTCGATCTAAACTCAACCCCATGATAATAAAAGACATTCGTTTATGTGGATGTTGTTGAGTTTTCGGTTTCTCTATTAAACTTTGCAAACCGATGTTTCTGTATTCACTTCAATGGTTTCTTAAAATTCTTAGAATTTGCAGAGCCTTATGAAGGAAATTAAATTCTCATTAGAATTTCACGTTTATTCACACAGTAAGTTCCTGAAGTTAAAATTGCTTCAATGCAAGGTGGACTTTGTATTGAATCGTTAAGTACGACATAAATTGATCAAATTGACAGCCTCCGGACAGAACTACCGGTCGACATGTTTGGATGGGATTTATTGAATTAATGCAGTTCATCTACATACAACAAAAGGTCAAATATCACAGTTGACTTGATCCGAATAATAACAATGAGATAATTCCAGAATTCTTTACTGCTGTGAATATTAATGCCTGTATGATTGTTACCTGTTTCCGAAATTACTCAATATGAGTTTATATATTTCAGTTTATCCCATGATAAAACCGTGAATATATTATATTTACGAGTAATATAATGAAATCCCAAGCTACACGCTCTCATATCGGACTACAATTTGAATGATCACTGCTGCATATGAAATGTATGATTGTAGGAACAAAAAATATGTATCGGAAATGATTTGGAAACATCTAATGAAAGAACGTTGAATTATATTTCGCGTTGAATTGACTTTGGCATATATACAGAATAGATTTATAACCATATAATTTATACTGACACGCTATAATATAATATACTGACACCTACTGTCAGATTACCTCATGTCGGGTTTATTTTCGAAAATATTCACATAATAATATAACTTTGTTTCATATGTTTTATACCGTTGACCTACTATTGAAACTTGCCATCTCAATCAAAATGATGGAGTGTAGTCTATATACATCATACTTTACTTTGCTCAGCTTCAATTGAATTGTTGGGTAATATAAAAATTCTCAACTGTGAAAATAAAGAAATCAAATATCGATATAAATATAGTAGCAATTTACCGTCCTCATATTGTAAATCAAAAAGAATTCATTAATAATCTAGATGATTACTTGAGCAAAAAATTTTGTAGAAAATTAAACTTCACTATTGGAGATCTGAACATAAATATCCTAGAGACTAATAATTCTATCAGCACCGAATACCTCGAAATTTTGTACGAATATGGCTACCAAAGCCTTATAAATAAGCCTACAAGAGTAACTGCAACAACAGCATCCTGCATCGACCATATATTCGTAAAAACCTCAGCTAGTTTGAAGATCGATGATATAGTTCCCATAGTACTACCTTTCACCATTACAGATCATTATTCTATTCTATGTTTAACGAATTTAAAACATAACAATTCTCCATTATTGTCTCCTAAAGGAAAAACCAATTATTCTTAAATGTAACCGACAACACTAAACTTATCTCCTATTTTCAAAACATACCTTGGAACAAATTCTATGCCGCTACTGACATAGAAAAAAATTGTCGAAGGTGTTGAATACGCCACTAGTAAAATTGAGAAAAAAATCACGAAAAAACGAAAACAGTGGATAACTAATGAAATAATCTTATATATAGCAACGAGGGATTCTCTTTTTCGTAATTATTAAGAGATAAGACAAATTTACACTAGATTCAGAAACAAATTGACTAGCTTCATGAAAAATACCAAATACAACTATTAAAAAATAAAATTCAAGCCGATCCTAAAAATAGCAAACATATATGGGATGTAGTGAAAGAATGATGTGGTGATAAAAATAAAGAGTATATTGAAGAAATTGAATTGAACAATGTAATTATTAATAATAAAAAAAATTTTGTTGACTGGTTCAATAAATATTTTGATAGTATCGGCAGAAATTTAACAGCAAAAATAAATACTAATACCAATAAAACTAAACATAATAGCAAGGTCATTCAGAACTCAATTTATCTTGAACCAACAACTAAAAGTGAAATAAAACAGATTATTATAAATCTAAAGACAAACAAATCCCCAGGAGAATGCAATAGCATCTAAAACTGTGAAAACCGTAGCAGACCTCATTATAGAGCCCCTATGCAATCTAATAAATCGTTGCTTAGAAGAAGGATTCGTTCATAAAAATATTTAAGTGTGCATAAGTAACACCCATTCATACAGGGGGGCATAAGCATAATATGTCAAACTATAGACCAATATCTGTACTATCAGTATTTTCTAAAATATTTGAGAAAGTTATAGCAGTACGTCTTATCAAGTTCATAAATAAATTTAACATACTAGCTGCTAGTCAATATGACTTTCGTGAAAATCTGTCTACACAAGATGATATCGCTAACTTATTAAGTAAGATTCACAATAGCATCGATAACAATGAAAAAATCATCTGTGTTTTTATACATGTAGCGAAAGCCTTTGACACTGTATCTCATAGTCTCTTGTTAGGCAAGCTAGAATGTATTGGTATTCGTGGTATAGCATTATCTCTATTTCAAAGCTACCTCACAAACCGTACTCAAAAAGTAAAAATCGGTCAGCAGTCAAATTTCAATAGAAATAGGAGTACCCCAAGGTACCGTATTAGGACCTACATTATTCTCGTTTTATGTAAATGACCTTTCACTTACTCCAACCTAATATCGGCATTTGCGGACGATACGGTAGGTATTTACGAAGGCAACACCTGGGATGAAGTCACTGCTATAGCTATATCCGATCTTAATTATATGAAAGATTGGTATGACACTAATCTGCTCTCCATCAATATCACGAAAACTAAATACTTACCTATAACAATCCTAAGCAAAAATTTACCCGTTCTTAACTCATTAAAGCTCAATACTTCTGAAGTTCATTCAGTAACATCTTTTGAATAACTAGGACTAACTATAGACAGTCATCTACGTTGAAATTCACATGTTATTAAGATAAATAAAAAACTCAGACATCTTATTTATAAGTTTAGACTTTTGAGCAACATCATCAGCTTTAGCGAATTGAAAATTATTTATTACGCTTTAATAGATTCATTTATACAATACGGAATCATTGCATGAGGTGCACTTAGTAAATATAATTATCTAAAAATAGAACGACTACAAAAGAGGTTCTTGAAGATAATGCTAGGGAAAAAACTTCAATGTCCATCTCATCTAGTCTACAAGGAATTGCAAATATTAGATCCCAGGCAGCTCTACTGCAAAATAGTGCTATTTTACTTTGCAAAGAATAAACATCTGTGTCAAACAGTTTCACTCAACCACGGTACACGTAGCCTAGGTAAAATACAATTATCAAAACTCCAAACAACACACTTGATGAGAAATTTTACTTATTTCGGACCACTACATATTAATTCATTTCCGCATGAAATTCGATGCTGCTATAATTATACTAAATACAAACGTCTCATTAATAAATGGATTCTTCAAAACGGTAGAGAATATTTTCATTCCCTCTTTAATTTATAATAAAGATCTACTAATGGTGCAAATTGCCAGGTTCCATTCAATTGTTAGTTCATAAAAACTATGTTTCAAGTATTTATGTGTTTGAATCCATATTATTTTTTCCCTGTGAATTGATATCACTCATTCATATCGCTCAGAAACAATTCTCAAAGAATTTAATGAGCTTATTCTTATTTATTCCCAAGCATTCTGAATTTATTATTTTGTTTTTTGTATTATTTCATATTGCTGTATAGTCTTGTTGAATAAATTATCATTATTATTAATATTATAGTATTCGCATAAAATAGATCGTGATTTCACATCGATGACGTCACTTTAATCTTAAAATGAGCATTTCGGACACTTGTGCAGGTTAAATATGGACATGTGATACATATTTTACCAAAATACCCATTGGTTTAATCTCACCCCAGTTCCAAATTTCCACTACTGTGGGTTGTGACAGTATTGTTTCTACTGTCAAAACCTTCAACTTGGTATAGGTCATATAGCTGAACTAAGAATTTCGACCAAAAATCCTAGGATCTTTCCAATTCGCTAACACGTAAAGCTGATTATTCTTCTGATAATTTTGTCAAGATTGTCACCAAATGTAACATTTATCTTAAGCAGTCTGAAGATGCATAGCATGAGAGCTGTCCCAAAGCACTGTGCTTAGTGCTTGTGGAAGAACTTAGAGGCACCTCTGTACTCGTAAACACTAATCTCTCTAGCACTATTAGCAACAATTGCTTAGTTCTTAGTGCTTTGAGCAATTTACGGAAAGTATTGTGGCTTAGTAAGACCAAAAAGAGCTCACGAACACTGCAGAGGTCCAAAGCACTAGCCTTTCAAACCTGGCTGCGTATATTACGATTTCTAATATTCAGTTTGCTAGAAAATTGAAGTTTAGATTTCTGAATTCTATTGAAAAATTATTAACATTATATAATATTATTGATGTTTATATTCCATTTTAAAATGACGATAAGTCAAAGTAAATTTCGGATAAATTCATTTAAAATATTGGTGTTTGTTTTTCAAAAAAACGTTCAGACCCGTGAACTTCTTATTTTGGTTACCTTTTCTTAAAGGTTATTGTTATTATGTATATCGGAAGTCCCAAGAAGTTATGACAACTCATTAAACTTTTTCAGATGCAAACTCTTGATTTTGATTTTTTTTTAATTCTGCTTGAAATTCTAGATATATTGCATGTTTAATATCATACAACTATTTCCGAAAAAAATTGGAGAAGGTTCAACTAATATGTAAGTACCGACATTTCAATGAAATTTTTTGAGCCTCTTCATATTCTTTTCACCAAAACAGTATAACTTATGTATAGGGCATGACATATGGAATATGTTTCGAATTTCAAGCAGCATCCATAAATGAAATTCAAAAATCAAATGAGTCGCCACAACCTCTTTTTGTACATAATATGTTTAGTGTAAATAAAATAATACATGGAATATATTCTAATTAGAAATCAAACAAAAAATAAAAATTAGCCACTTCTAGTTAATAATGTTAAGTGAGTTGTCATAATTTGTTTTTCGGAACCTGGATATATAGGATAACCTTCAAGAAAAGGTAACTACAATAACGAAACGATGTATCCGAACGTTTATCTGAAAACACCAACGTTTTGAACGAATTTCATCAAACCTCCTCGTTCTCATTGTATCCGAACGTTTTCCTTTTTTATTGTGTTGAATGTGTTAATGTTCAATATTACATGAATGAAGTTCTCATCTTGAAGTGCACTAGCGTGTGGTCTGAGCGGTATCTACTCCCCACCCCAGTTTATTCAATGCCAGACTCATAAATAATAAATCATACAGCAAAGCATTGCGGTTTACATCAAATCCTGTGTCCGTTGCTGTTCTGGATTTGATTCGATATGATTAATTCACCAAAAATACAAAACTTCAATTTTCATACGAATCAGATTGTTGATTATAGTCGAATTAGTTTTCGAAGTTGCTTTGTAATCGTGAGCATTGTATAAATTAAAGTGCTCGAGATTCCGGAGTACTTTTCAAAATTGCTTCGCGCTCAGTGCTCGAAGCATGTTTCTTCAGTGCTCGGCATGGCTCTGTATTGTACTCAAATAAAATTCACCACATAAGAGCCGAAAACGTGTAACTTTTACATACGGCATGGAACTGGATAGGTTAGAAAATATTCCACAATAAATTAGGAACTACTTCTGTTTTGTTTTAGATTCAAATTTTGAAGAAGAAAGGTTCAATAGCAGCAACCCCTTATGAAATCATTCAATGAGAATCGTTCTACATACGTTATGAAAAATTTGAAATCTATACAATTGCTTGGGCAACATTCGGATTTTCATTCCTGCAAATTAAATTTGAAATGTTCTGCTCTATGGATTATTTGGTATAATCAAATTGTTCCCTTCTAATTAGGTGAGTTCGAAACCTTTGTTTTGAAATCAAACATATAATTTCAAATAATCGATGGTGGAGGCCGTTACTTTGTGATAGTTTAGCATATTGATATAATAAAATACTTATTATTTTGTTTTTTATCACCCGAACGTGATGCTCGGAACGATAATGAAGAATATTCATGGAAGATCTTAAGATATTCATAGTGAAAATGGGATACAAGTAACAAGTGGGGTTTCGATTTGGATCAACGGAAATACATTGCTCTGATTGAATAATTAACTTAGGATAATAGTCTAGAGTTAATTACGTAACTAGGAAATTTCAATGCGGATGTACTAGGGAGGTACAATAAGTGAATTAGGGTAATTTTTATGTTATCAAGACTTCAAAAAGAATGCTGTAGTACATGTCAAATTGTTTGTTTTGAATTTTCCTGCGGCTATTTTTTATATCTTTTAAAATTTTTACTGATTCTAGTGTGTTCAATTTGAAACACTCACTCTGATTATTCAAAATTTTAACTTTATCTAAATTCGGAAAAGTGTTCCCTTTTTCTCAAATATGAGTGGAAATGTGTATTTAATGAGAGTCGTTTCTGGGTGAATCGTGACAATAAATTATATCTGTAACAGGTCTATATAGATGTAATATCGTGTGAAGAAGCACACATTCATCTTGGCTTTGACATTCAGATTGAATTTCGAAGACAAGATGAGTGTGCGCTCCCTTAAAATCAACTAGTTACAGATGTAAGCAAGGAATACATTTCTGAAGAAGGTAAAAGTCGAAACGCATCAAATTTGAAGGCTGTTCTATTGAGATACATTATTTGAATTTCTGAAAACCTGACAAGACTCACAACTTCCTTCAGATAAACCAGCAAACGGAAACCAGAAAACCACAACAAATACATATATAGATACATTAATACGATCTTGTGGCCTGGCAATAGCCTGCGTAGCTCGAACAGGAGATCCTGATACTTCGACCATTTTTTCTCCTCTTATAAGACTGTGTTTTCCCTTGAAGGGAGCATAGAATTCGATGACATTCATAGTCTTGGTTTGTTTATCGAGGAGGACAACGTCAGATTCATTTGCTTATATGGACCTGATGGTTGGAAATGGGTAATTCCAAAAATCTGGCATTTTTCGTTTTCGACAAAGGATTCAATATCTCTCGGCATGTAAGGTAGCACCGGCTCTTGATCTATTCCGTATGAGTGCCTTAGATGGTAATACAGGACCCGTAGGGCCGCATTATGGAAAGGGGTGTACGCCGAGGCCACTTTTGACGGACATGACGACAGCAGGTGGAAACGTCTCAGGCGCCTTTCGATAGGCCCTGCAGCTGATATCAGGAACCTGCACGCCCATCAGGTTGAGCAAAGTTCTTAGGGAGCGATTTCTTGTCGAAAATTAAAGGAGGTCTTTCATGTAAACAAAAGCTGTTAGGCCTTTATTGAAAAGTTACACGCTCCCAAAAATGAGAAAATATTTTTTTTTTAGAAATTGTCGAAGAGTTAGAGAAATGTCATTTTGTGGGCGTGCTTATACTAATGAAAAGGCTACTTACTTATGGAAGTTTTTCAATTTTGTTGTGATGTTTTAAAGGGGTGAAACACCTATTCCATATTTAACCAAAACTTTTAACAAAACAAAATTTCTCGATTTAAAAATGTATTGAAAAGAACCATTTTCAAATTACCACCATTTATTGCAATATTTATCCAACTTCTGTGTTGTTTCCGTAGAAGCAATAGTTTCTTGAGGAAAAATAGAATACAACATCGTGCATGAATGGATCTTCTGTAAATGGATCGAAAAAATCTAATAGGTTGCTGTCACGTATTGTTTGCACAAACTATGGCTCCAATTGTAGTATTTTAAAATTATTCTGCATGTTTTATCTAATAGGATATTAAACTAAAAATATAAACAGAACAAAACCATTTGTATAACTAATAAAAGGCAACAAGATTAAACGGAACGGAGCTATAAAAACTGCTCGAAATGACCACCTCCAACCATTAGACAGGAATCAAGTCTTCGTCTCATAGATTGGCGCAAACGTTGAAATATTCCGGATGTGTTTTGGATTTTATCGCAGGTTGTAATGATGTGATTTCTTAAATCACTCACACATTCAATGCGCCCCAGATGCAAACGTCCAAGGGGATATATGGTCGATCAATGATGCCAAATCCACACAGAACGGTTGTTCAGAAATAAAAATAATTATTTTCTTAAGGGTACCTTGCAAACTATTACTTACTGATTGACTTCGTTAGAACAAAGAAATTGTGGTAAACATTTTATTCTTTCCATCAGCTTAATCTATATTCCCTAGTTTGTAATGGAATATATTTTGAGTTGATTGGGAGAGGAGAGTTCTCGAATTGAAAATTACGTCATTCCATCAAGAGTTGCGACTTTAGCAATAAGAATTTATACTCCCAATATTATTCTTTCACAGTTAGTTCATAAGATATGAATGGTTATGTTTAATTGATTGCCGAAGGAGCATCTTTACTCTAATCCTTTATATTTAGGTATTATTATATTGTTCAGAATAGATAATGACACAAACTTTGTGAAGTAATTGTAATGTATGGTGGGTTATACTGAATTATACGTGGATGTGTTAGATTTAATGTATTCGGAGAAATGATTGAACTTTAGGTACCTATAACCAGAGTGAATTACTGGGATGCCAAGATATGAAAAGAATGTATTATAATGTAATGGCCATTTGCTACAGAAAGGAGATCAAACTCAACCTATTTGGTAGCATACTAATAACTTCCAGGATGATCGGATATAACTAAGATATTGGCGGCTGAAGAATCAAATAATATGTTCACCTATGGATCCACAATTACACTAGATAAGATAACAACTATCAAATTATGTTCTATGTTGCACCTAGATGTATAGTTCAATTCTCTTTGACGAAGAAACTTTTCAATTTGTAGCCAGGAATAATTAAATTATATAAAAATGAAGGCGTTTTTTCTTCATTCATTGAAATTTTTCTGAATTAATACACAAGTTAGGAGGTAATTATGTGTATTTTCTTGTATTACCTTCATTTTATTTTAAGTAATGATTTTCGAACAACGAAATAAAACAATAGAATTATTTTCAATGTTTATTGAATGAAATAGCAAATGGAATATACGAAATAATAGAGATTTAAAGAAAACAACATAATTTATGATAGATATTGAAAGTAACCACCTCCATCCATAATACCCAAATTTAGCCAATATCTGAGTGATCGTCGAAAGAATCCAGGCATATTTCTCATCGCATCAGAAGCTATTCACATACGGTTTTTCAAATCGTTAATATCAACAATCGGCGTACTGTACACTAAGGACACATGGATTTCATTCTGGAGATTGAGATTGCCTATTTATTTCCTCTTTTATTTGGTTTTTATTAAAGGTTATCTAGTTTTAGAATTCTCTAAAAGTTGGTCATTAACCTAAAACCGACCCTGAAACTGTAATCTAGAATACATGTTTATTTCCATAGTAAAAAATATTTCAAGTAAATTTGTACAGGAAATAATTGTTCCTATGAGACAAGAGGTAGCAGCTTAAGTTCCGATTGGACCAATTGTTTCTAATACATCTTAATGAATCTACTGAATCGAGTAAAAAGTCGTTTGAAACAGGATCAGGGAAATCAATACGATTTTCAGATGAAAAATGTCTCATAGGTTCACAATTTCAAAAAGTTATGTTGCTTGGGCAGGATGGGCCACTGAATTTGGAGATTGCGAACTGAGACAAAACACTAATGTATGACGAGTGGTAGACCGCCAGGTCGCCGTAAGTCAACTGTCACTGGGCATAGAGAGAGAACGGTTAGCACTGAATATTATCGAGTGGTGTTAAGAGCTGTCAAATAAAAAAAATATTTCTAATTACTATATAATTTGATACAAACTACTTGATATTACTGAAATATTTCATGAAGGAAATTTCTCTTCTAACATATTACTTTTCCTCATCATGATTGAATGTCCTGGAGAAATTTGTAAATTTTCAAAAACATTGAGAAATTCTGTACTATAGATTTTCATATATGACCAATATTCCTGTTTGCTTTATGGCTTGACTAAATTAGGATTCTCCAATTGCTTGCAATTTTTCGTCATTATTTTTGCAACTATAAATACTTTTGAACAATATTATGGGCAATTTGAAATTTAAGTAGGGATTGCTTCAGTTTATGGACGAGGATAACTTGAATTTATATTAACCATTCGGCCGGTTCTCGTATGGATGTGCAATTATTATATTTCTTTGGTAGTACTCTACATATCTTACTATGGATACTTGGTTTAAGATCTAGCCGAGGTATGGACATTCCTATTCGTGCCACAAAGTGTCGTATTATGGAAAACCAAACACAGACAGATAATTCCATGTGGTGGTTGATGAAGTCTCATTCGATAAAATGGCTATCAATACTAGTGTTCTGTAGGAATCTATCTTGGCACCAACTTTGTTTTTGCAACATATCAACGATCTGTTGGAAGTGACCTTCTGCCCCGTCCATTGGTTTGCAGAAGATAATACACTTCATATCGTTTTCGCATCTAGAGCCCTTACATCATCTGATGAAGCCAGAGTAGCGAGACAGAGACAGGTGGACACAATTGATGAACAACTGGCAACAATATAGAAATGAGGATCTGATAATCCACTAGTAGAGTTTAATGTAACGAAAACTCAATCTTGTATTTTCTCCAGGAAAGCAAATGATACAATCCCTAATATGATAATCAGGTACAACTATTCCTATAAAGTCCTCCAAATCCTTGCTCAGTATCATCATCAACGGAACCCTCTCATGGGACGATCATGTGAGGTCCATTGCGAGAACCGCTTAAGAAAGAAGATTCGACTTGCCCTAGAGTTCACATATTTGGAGTCCAGCTCCCAAACATACGCTGAAGCTCTTGAATTCTATTCAGGGGGGAGACATTTGTCTGGCTGTGATATCTCGCTCACGAATGCATTGACTGCTCCAGAACTTCATAGGAAAGTAGGTGATCCCTCTCTTTTCTATAGATATTTCTATAGTCGCTGTTCATCATAAATCTCGTCTGTTATTCCACCACGAAAGATTCCAGGTAGGCAAAATAGATGAACTCAAGCTGGTCATTCCTTCAATGTCATGCTCTAGACATGCCGAACATCTTCCTGTCAAACTTCATCTTTCAATCGAACGACGAAGTTGTAAAACTCTTTTCTCATGCCTATAGCCTCAAAGTTTTCGAGATAAATTCCATTGCCTAATAGTCCAGGCAACGAGCCAGAAAAAAAATATAGTAAACTGGAATTTCGATTTTTTTTTTGCATTTCATTCCTAATACCCTATAGATCATTCATGACAATCAAGACCGCGGGGGTCGACCTCTCTACTCCCTCAAAACGGGGTCTCAACCCCTGAGAGGGGCATTCTTATAAAAAAATCCAAAAGTGTAGAAAATTAATGAATTAATAATAATAATAATAAAAATTTATATATAATGATGCAAACAAATATGTAGAATAACGAAGTTAAGAAAAGTAGATCTTTAATAAAAAATAGAAAAGTAATAATACATACCTGAAATATTTTTTTTTCATTTTATCCCCCGAAACAACAAAGGAAATTACAATTTTCAGGATTTTCCACTCTGGAGAAGGTTTTCCGAGAAAACCAACAGCGAAATCGTGATCAGCGACCAAAAAACTTACATGGGGTCATCTTTTTTGTAACAAAATTATATTTTATCACTCCCAAACCCCAGGAAAATCCCAAAATTCGCATCTGAAGGGAGTTTTTTGAGAAATCTAACAGCGGAATCGTGATCAGCGACCCAAAAACATACTAGGGTTCATTTTTGTAACAAAACTATACTTCATCATTCATAACCGTCTGAAGGGAGTTTTCCGAGAAAACCAACTGCGGAATCGTGATCAGCGACCCAAAAAACATACTAGGGGTCATTTTCGGCTCTTAATTCATTGATTTTCTGAACTTTTGGATTTTGTTTATAAGAATGCCCCTTCGAGGGATTGAAACCCCGTTTTGGGGGGTAGAAATGTCGACTCCCGCGGTCTTGATGGTCATGAACGATCATGGGGTATTAGGTACAAAATGCAAAACAAATTTTGAAATTCTAGCTTAAATCCTTTTTTTTTATTATGGCCTTTTTCCTGGCTTATTGCCTGGACTATAACTCCTATCTCATCATTCGACCTGTTGCTCACACAATGTTCTTTGAACATTATAGGTTTTCCTCTCGTATAGTAAAAAGAAAACATGTACTTTGACTCATGATTACCTCAATATCATTACATTCCAGTACATAACATTTTCTAGGGATGGTTGATAATTGCGCACAATACACACAATAAGATGATAATTATTAAAAAATGCAGGTTTTCCTATCACTTACTTCAGTTCATATTTACATTTAATCCGTTCATTAAAATTAATCAATATTGAATGAAATACAATTAGATATTTCAATACCTACTAGTCACAAATGAAAGTATAATTTCTATATGATTGTTCATAGTAAACCTATGTAGCTTTATAGAAATAACCCAAATTTGTAAGTAGAACGTACTGGCGTCCTACAGCTAGAATGTAAACAAAACGGCTGAGCTGCTGGTACACGTGAGTCCCACAATACTATGATAATTATGGCCGCTGCACGGCTTTATGCTGATGACATGACTTCCTGACTTTAAAAGACTTTGGCCTTGTTATTTAGAAGTTAATGTGTCGGAGCGATTTTCCATGAGATTTCCGGAGTATCCCAACAGTATCTACGTTACAACATTGAGCTCATTACGATGTCGAATGTGGATTATAACTTTCAGTCGATTGAATTCAAACTCCCAGAGACTTCTATTACCCAGACTATCCTGATTCTAGTGGAAATCGTATACCCAAATACTTCTTTCATGACGAAATTATCGAATCAGTGTGATACATTGTTTTCTTTTTCATCAGTCTCAATAATTTAAGTAAAATGTATGAACAGAAAGAGAAATAATAATAATTAATCGTATCATGGAGCAGTTATTTTCATTTGACAAATAATTTAGAAATGTGGGAGGAAAAAAGAAAATTACAATAAGCTATTTTGAATCACAATCTCAGTTTTTTCGTTGGATTCGGTCTTTTTCTTGTCTTTCAGCATAACAAGTTCGGAGTCATTTTCTGAATCCATGGAATCGTTCCACTCTTGCAATTCAGATGACGCAAATATTCCATACAAGGTTCCTGTTCCCATCAAGATGACAATTGCGATCCAGAAAACTTTTTGCCATTGCCCTATTGTTTGCTAAAAATGTGAAACTTATATTAAAAGATTAGAAATAAATGGCGAGTGAATAAATATTTATTAACAACATATTACTATTCTTATGTAATTTGTTTAAGGACGAACAAAATAAATATCAGAATCAGTAGGAAATTGACATATTATATTGAACAGAATAGTGATGCGTTCTTTGATTATCGAAAATTTATCTGTACTTTATCAATAACCAAACAACTTCCTGAATATATTTTCTGGAACGTTATCACAATCAAAGTATGCAGTTAATAGTACGTTCTGAGGATGCGATTGTGTTCTGAATAAATTTGGAAGGTAACATGTGAATCTGCCTTTGGGTTCGACTTAAGTGGCAAATGTTTGTTCGATGAATCAACAAAACTAAACTTAATCGAGTCGTATAAAATTATTGATAAATACTGAACTAACTACTATCTACCACCTGATGGAGTCCGAACTGTGGAACTCACCTGTGACCAGTGTTATTCAAGAAACTATTCTTATATAAGATTACTTGATATTCACCTCGAAAAACAAACGCACGGCGGAAGGAAATACAGTCATCTAGCAAACATTTTCTTTATTACCTATTAGAAACCACTATGCATTTCAGTACAGCTTCAGCAGTATTCTGCACCAAAGCTCTACCAGCAATCCGTTCCTAGAATACCCTTTTTAGAGGCTTTGAGGACCTGTAGAGGGAAGTTAACTATCAAGCAGTTTCCCTTGACGTCAGCCTTCGCCATTACTATCCATCGTTCTCAAGGAATTACCTCAGACCACGGTCATACATACAGGTCTGGGAACTGGTATGTTTGACATGGGTCTCTTACGCGTAGCCAAACTCGTAGTCCCTCGCTCAGCCACTAGCTAGCGCTTGGATCGAAGTACGGCCACAATCACATTATTAAGTAAAATAATTTTTCTCGTAACACAATATTTACTATTCTGATTTGAGAGAGGAATAGATATGTTACTCTTGTCAAAATGTAGTATTCACCTTAAAAATAACTTCCCCTTTTTCGTTATATATGCTCGCACACATAAAAGACCTCGTTAAAACGATTTCTATCCGGAATCGCAAGCATCCACTTTTTTCGCATTTCCGCATCTTTCGGCACTTTAAAAACAGAAGTTTCTTGCTTCACACTTTTGGACCACGTTTTGCATTTCGGCACAATGCACGGTTTCGTAATTTGTTTCTAAAAACGCAGGTATTCCTTGTGTTTACAAGTCAAGTATGACAGTTGTCAGAGAACACGGCGTACAATGTCAGAGAATTTCGACTACTGCGCCACCCTTTTTGGTACTACGCGACAGCTCCTCACATAGGAAACAGCCTCGAGTTCCCAGACCTGTATGTACGACCGTGCCTTAGACAAAGCGATAGTTGAGGTGTTTTTTCTTGGATGAACCGCATTAAACATTGTTTTCAAACCGCATTCAATATGACGTAGTGAATAATGTCTTTCAAGAAAATAAACCGTTTTGAAACGTCAATGGTCACCAATATAATAATTATTGTACATATTAATCGTTGCTAACGATTATTATAAAATTGAAAACGAATTTGCACGATATTATTCCAATTTTGGTTGATGATCGACAAATTACGTATTACTTCTGATAAATCAGTTGTAGCTGAATTATTTATTTTCCACAACATTCAAAGATTATTTTTCCGAATAATGGGTGGATAATTATCTGAATTACGACTTTTTCCAGCTGTTCAGGTTCCAGAAACAGACTGTAAGAGATTTACTCTCTCGGATAGATGGTCCCGTATTGAATGTTCCTCATAGTGGAGGTTATCATACCAACGAGGTCTATACACCTCGTTGTATCATACCCATTAAAAAAGAAAATTGTTTATGTTCAGTAATCAGTATTTCTCTTCTGTGAAACATCTGTCAAAAAATTGTCAATGATCGAATGATCTGACATTTCCCCCCTCTCATATTGCTTTTTGATTTCGAACCGTTCTTAAGGATACATTCAAATTAGATTGAACCGCATTCAATGCTGACGTCACTGGTTCGACAAGAAAATGTTTGGTTTCAAAGCGCATTGAACACGGTTCTTCAAGAAAAAACAGCTTAGATCTCGACTCTTTCAATCAACGTCTCGACGTAAGTGACTTCTCTGCAAGCTGCATTGATTGAAATTGTCTCGTATCGGTTATGGCGATAGAGAAGGAAATGCTTGTATGACAATTTAACATATTATTTGAAATATGCCTTGAGCCTATGTCTGAACATTGGTGAATAAGTTATGAAGTGCGTTTCCCATACATCGCAACTGTATTGCTATTTAGAGGTTTCAAAACATTGAGCAACGCGATTGAAAGAATCAAGATTTAGTTTCAAAATGTTACTTATCTATCACTGTTAAATGATTCATAACAATGCACACAAAGCAGAGGCGTTTTCAGCCCAAAATATAGTAACTCAATGGTTCAACTTAACTTTATGCCTTCAAAGTGAGATTTCAAATCTTGAAAATAATCAACATCACCTGGAAGGACCAAATATAATGCACTTTTTGAGCGTCTTAAGTAAAAGTCAACTCGAATATTCCAAGTAGTTGATTGGAGGTAACCCACTATTAAAATCTTACACAACATTTTTGGCTGTAGATGCATTTCATAATTTAGGTAACAACGTTACTCAGGACCGAAAGTTTCACTTTTTACACAAATGGAAAAAATTAATAGTAATATAGAAATATCATTAGTTAAAGCTTTTCAAATTTCACTGATCTAAGAATTAGTGATATTTCTTGTGGTAATGTGATGTTCTGTTGGATTGAAATTGAAGAAAAAAATGTAGGTAATCATACCGTAGAAAAAATGTTGTATGCTACAAGTTACACAAGTAACTATTAAAATGAGATTCTCCATAGAATTTTTCAAATCTGCCAACAGACAAACAAGTTCTGCAAAAGGATAAAAAGATGAGTTAACCCAATCAATCGCTCTGGATGCCCCATTTGACATTTCACATCAAATTATAATAAATAATAAAAGACGTCGAATTATATTCTATGCTGTATTGAAATTTTATCCAAATGGTCTACATTATGTATTCCAAAATGCTATGCTTCTTACTGACACCTGCTGTCAGGTTCAGTTTTGCAATTATTCACACTTCAAGTATGATCTTGTTTTATCAAAGATTACTGAAGTGAATTTCAGTTATTAAAAAATTAATAAACAACGTTAATCAATTTGTTACCGGCCCATCACATGTTTCTTGGCTAGTTCTAATCTCAACTTTACACCATCATCGTACTTTGATTCATTGTTTAGGTTTAATTTTAATTTGTGGAATACTTCCGCGGTACCGTAACAATGAGGATGATTCATAATAATTACAACGGTAATACTTTTAATAACATCATAAACCGGTAATATACCTATCCCGATCCCGTACAGAAGTTGGAACATAATACAAAAGTGTATCCCGATTTTTTTGTTTCCGTGAACTACCTGGCTGCTTTCTTTTGTCAACCAACTCACACACTGTTATGGTCAAAGAGTTCTATATATAGATGATAAGTTGTATCGTTTGTATACAGGGTGTATCTAAATAACACCGAAAAAATTAAAGGGGTGATTCTGTGATGAAAATTAATGTGAGTGTTTGGTATAAATTTTTTTGAAAAAACCCTCCCCGGAAAAGTTACACCCCTTCGAAAATTAAAAAAAAAAATGGTTTTTCTTTTTCATTTTCCCTGTATATCAAGCTAAAGACACGAAACTTGGTAAACATTATCTGTCAATAAGAGTACACTTTTTGAAATTTTTTCAACCCTGAAGTATGCTTAGAAGGGGTTGATTATTTCAACCCCTAAGATATTTTTTCTTACAACTTTTTTTTAGATGAAAATTTTTTCTTTAAAAAGTATGACTGAAAAGCCCAATTCATTGACTAACTTTTTTAACTCTACAAGTTTTTTCTAAAACTTGAGCATTTACGAGAAAAAAAATTTAATGCAATGCATTTTCAAAAAGATGAGCTAACGCGAGTGTATTTTGCGTCAAGTCTAGTGGCCTGTGCTTTGCATAAAAACATTAATACTGACACTAGGATTGTGTAGTGTCATTTTCTGTCACCCATCTTATTGTTTCACAAGTTTTATGATTGTGTATTGTAGGAAATATTAGTTGATTGAAAATATGAATGCATATTCGAATTTGGAAATGGCAGATATGCATTTTACATACGGTCGTGCTAACGGTAATTCATTGGAAGCGCAAAGACTTTATGCTGAACAGTACCCACAGCGTAGACTACCCCATCATACTACGTTCACAACTATTCACCGACGCTTGCGGGAACGTGGTAATTTTGAAAAAAGAAGTTATGATTCTGGTCGTACTAGAGAAGTTAGAACTGCAGCTGTAGAAGAAGCCGTACTTAATCCAATTGAAGAATTCCCAGAAACTAGTACCAGGAAAATAGCTCGTGTCCTACATGTAAGCCATTCCGTTGTTTTTAGAATTTTAAAAGAACAAATGTTGTATCCCTATCATCTTCAACGGGTGCAGGCGTTAATGATTCGAGATTTTTTACCCCGTGTGATTTTTTGTCAGTGGCTTATTAATATGATTGGCCAAGCACCACAGTTCTTAGATAATATTTTATTTACTGACGAGGCGAATTTCTCAAGAGACTGTATTAGAAATTTTCACAACAATCACCTTTGGGCTGACGAAAATCCTCATGGCTTTTTTGAAGGAAATCATCAGTATAAATTTTCATTAAACGTGTGGCTCGGAATTATTGATAATCATTTAATTGGTCCCCATTTTCTTCCGCTACGATTAAATGGTGAAGCATATTGTCATCTCCTTGAAGAATTACCTTTCCTTCTTGAAGAGGTTCCCATTCAAATTAGGCAACATTCATGGTTTATGCACGATGGTGCACCAGCTCATTTTAGTATACTTGCAAGAACTCACCTGGATGAGGTGTATGCCAATCAATGGATAGGTCGAGGAGGACCTGTAAACTGGCCAGTCCGCTCCCCTGATCTTAATCCTTTGGATTTTTGCATATGGGGATATCTGAAATCTTTGATATACACAAACCCAGTTGAAAATATCGATGATCTGCGAAACCGCATTGTGGCAGGGTGTGAAACTATAAGAAATTCTCCAGGAATATTTCATCGTATACGCAATTCTATGAGGAAAAGGCTAGATGCTTGTATTGACGCTGAAGGCGGTCATTTTCAACATTTATTATAATTGTATTGTCGATATTCGACAGGTTTTTGTTCATTGTTTGTTCACTTTTGTTTTTAGTTGTAGAAGTCTCATAATCATAATCATAATTTGGTTGGCTGTTGTTTAATAAAATGCTATTTTACATGAGCTTATTTATTTTTTTCTCATAAATGCTCAAGTTTTAGAAAAAACTTGTAGAGTTAAAAAAGTTAGTCAATGAATTGGGCTTTTCAGTCATACTTTTTTAAAGAAAAAATTTTCATCTAAAAAAAAGATGTAAGAAAAAATATCTTAGGGGTTGAAATAATCAACCCCTTCTGAGCATACTTCAGGGTTGAAAAAATTTCGAAAAGTGTACTCTTATTGACAGATAATGTTTACCAAGTTTCGTGTCTTTAGCTTGATATACAGGGAAAATGAAAAAGAAAAACCATTTTTTTTTTAATTTTCGAAGGGGTGTAACTTTTCCGGGGAGGGTTTTTTAAAAAAATTTTATACCAAACACTCACATTAATTTTCATCACAGAATCACCCCTTTAATTTTTTCGGTGTTATTTAGATACACCCTGTATAAAGAGAACGTATTTTGGAAGTCCAGCGCGGTTACCCTCTCTCCGCGTCCCAAGCGATCGAGTCGACTAGTTTTTTCAAGTGAACTTGGGTGAAGCAACATTGTTTCACACCACAATTTCCGTCGTTCAAGATTTTCTGGAAAGTTATAAATAGATAATAATACATAAATAACAAACAAATTGAGGTTAAATCACTCAAAAACAATAATATAAACAAAACGAAATAACGAAAATAACTTTACTCTGCTGCAATAGCGTCATAAATGAATAGTCGTCTGCCTCGATCATGCGTAAAGAACGAAAAAAGGGAGACTCCCAAAGTACGGTATAAATCCGACTTGTCATCTCTATATATAGAACTCTTTGGTTATGGTGCAGTCTGTGCCTCAAGTTAGGTCAGTTCATCGTAATCTCAATAACGAGGTTAAAAACGAAGTTGGCTGCAGATTCTATGCATGTGAGAATACCTACTGTTTGACTTGAATATATGATGCATTTTTTGATACACCCATCTCTCAATGCTCCGCAGTATTCGAATCTTGTTTAATTAAACATAATAGTATATCAATTATTTTTCGATTCATGTGGTCGATTCAGATGGTGAGGTACTGGCTCCCCTTCCTTCCCGGAGAAGACACCACTGGTTGAATGCTGCCGTAATGCCTTACACGTTTAGTGATGGTCTTGGTAGTACGCCATCTTTCGTTTTCATTCGGAGAACTTTGAATGAAGCCAGTTACATAGCCGATGTTTTAGAATCTGTTGCGGTGCAGTATGTTCGGAGGACTAAATTATTTTTTACTCCATAGTAACGATAATGGCTCAACTGAATCATATCTCGCAACCTCGTGTTTCAGAATACTATACTTATTTTCGAACCGGATAGCAAATTTATGTAGTTAGGCAGGCCGGTAACAGATCAATTCATAGAGAAAAGTAGATGATAAACAATAATACGCTAGCTCGAGCCGCAAGCAGTAAATAAGCAATGAATAATAATGTACTATAATAAATCAAGCGAACCAATTTCTATAACTAGAACGTTTCACATTGCTCATTTATTCTAGCAAGAAAAATATGTTGATGTCAATGATCGAAGAGTCATGTATTTAGAAGTTGTAATAGATATGAAAATGAATAAGTGAACTCCAAAAATATTGTTCGTTTGAAACTGGAAACCATTTGTGTGAACTTCAGTTCAAATTGTGATGGACTTCAAGGTAAAATTTGAACACCAGTCCTGAGCACATGTGGTTTCACACTAGTTATATTCTAAGAAAACATCGTCGTATTATAAACATTTATAGTCTAGAATTATCATATAGGTATCTATACAGGGTGAGTCAGTTTTTTGTAGCCAAACTGGAACAGGAGATAGAACAAGTGTTTCTAAGAAGAAAAGTTCAATAAATATATGTCGTAGAAGGCTTCGTTTTCGAAATACAGGGTTTGAAATTGAAAAAAAAAATTAGTTTTTTGCGAATATCTCCGGAACCGTTTATCGTACAGAAAACAGCTTTTATAAGCATTTTCTACTCATAGTAAGCTATGTTCTGTGTGATAAAAATTTTTTTTTTACTCATAATTGGTGAAGATTTTGAAGGGGTAGTGGGTGTTTTTCTCCTCAACTTCTACGCCACTGAAAAAAAAACGGTTTTGAGACAACCATTAGAATTGCCAATGTTTTCTACACGAAAAAAGTACTCATGGTCTAAAAATGACCGTTTTTGAGAAAAATTAACTTTTATGTTGAAAAACATGATCAATCCTTTGATTTCGTTACTTGTTCTACTTGTTTGAATAAATTTCGTCTAATTAGTAAGAATTGACGATGTTTTTCAACATAAAAGTTGATTTTTCTCGAAAATGGTCAACTTTAGAGCTTATGACCACAAGTACTTTTTTTGTGTAGAAAACATTGGCAATTCTAATGGTTGTCTCAAAACCGGTTTTTTTTCCAGTGGCGTAGAAGTTGAGGAGAAAAACACCCACTACCCCTTCAAAATCTTCACCAATTATGAGTAAAAAAAATATTTTTATTACACAGAACTAAGCTTACTATGAGTAGAAAATGCTTACGGAAGCTGTTTTCTGTACGATGAACGGTTCCGGAGATATTCGCAAAAAACGAAATTTTTTTTTCAATTTCAACACCCTGTATCTCGAAAACGAAGCCTTCTACGACATATGTTTATTGAACTTTTCTTCTTAAAAACACTTGTTCTATCTCCTGTTGCAGTTTGGCTACAAAAAACTGGCTCACCCTGTACAGTACTGACTTACAATGTACATGTGACATTACACATGAATAATCTGCGATATTCATATGAATTCTGACAGGATATTCTTATAATTAACATCTCATTATATTGTACGATATTTTTTATTCAATAAAAAATCAACTTCTTCCTAAATCGTAATACGACTTCTATAATTATCGCTGCGAACAGGATTGCTACGAAGAATCCGATACCTCTGTCAATTAAATAAACTTTCACATGACATACAGTACAATTTTAAGTATTTCTGCCTTTAGATTTTTCTGCAGGCGTAGTAGGGCAGCTAGAGGGCAATCTCATCTGGAAGCCCTGATAAATGCCACGGAGCAAGATCTTGTGCTCAGATATGTTGACGAGCCGGTACACGGTGTTTTCTACAGAAATATAGAAACGCTCGAATTGTCCACCAGGCCCACCTTCGGCTACCTAATGTCAGAAGGGCATACATGATAGACCGAGGGATTAACCGCACTTCGCCAGGATGGCGTAATCACAACTTGGTGTATCTTCGCAGCGTGATGGGTGTGCAGGTCCTGATGTCAGCTGCAGGGCCTGTCGAAAGGCGCCTGAGACGCTTTTCTAGGTGCTGTCTGCACCTGTCATAATGAGGCCCTACGGGTGCTGTGTTACTAGCTAAGGCACTCGTACGGAATATGCTCGATCGTCAGGTCCATACAAGCAAATAGGCCTGACGTATTCCTCCTCTATAAACAAACCAAGACTATGTATGTCATCGCGCTTTTTGAGCAGAAGCGTAGCGAGGGCATTTTTTTAAATTTTCGTTCACTTTCCCCAGTTCCCAGTAAATATCAGACGATTGAAAATACCTACAATTTGTGAGACAAATTCATAACGAAAGGGTTATAATACTGGCAGAGAAGAACATAGTATTGAAACAGGAGGGAAAATGGACAAAGTATCAAGATCTCCTTTTCGAGCTCCACACAGCACCTAGGCCACAAGGTGTTACTAGTGGTTCTGATCAACGGTGTTTTGGGTAAAATTCGGCCTCCGCTGCGTTCGAACTCAAAGATCATTCCGGCCTGTGAGAACTCGGCACAGATCATGATTTAACGGATGCAAAAGGCAGTCACTCTTGGTTCATTAAATTCACTCAGGGACACGATTTGGGAACCTGAAGCTACTTACCGGAAGGTAGGGAGGGGTAGTTTCGAATAACTGATTTGTTGTTTTCTGGAGCGATTGCTGCGATGTGGTCGGAGCGCAAGCAGCCTCGACCAGGTATTATTGTTATTCAAAAATTCAATACCTAATTTTCCAGAACCATTTCATCAGATTGAATGAACACGATAATGTTAGATTCTAATATATAAGTCGCACAGTATGTCAATTCCAATCAGCCATACTTAGAAATATTAATGAAGAAAACAGTTCGTGATGAGAAAGCAATAAGCTTGCAAAACGTCAGAACATTCATAGTTTGTCCATGTATTGTTTCCAACATTGTACTATGTTCATTCGAAACAGCTTCAGTTTCTCGGATCGGTATATAGGAGAATCTTGCGATTGAGGGAAATAGATACTGGAAGCTAAAGAGTATTTAGAAGGTTCAACCTGGTCATATCTATGGGCGATGCGCTCACTTCCCTTGAACAAGATTAGGCAAAATGAAGTATCCATTTCCAAAGTCAACTCATTTCATAATATAATGGTACATACATTCAAGTCGTTACGCTTCCGCGAAAAATGGAATATAAGGCAGCTGTCAAAGCATTTGTGAAAAATGTCCGTGTAGTTGTGAATATAGATCGTTGGTTAAATATTCAACGTTTTTTTGTTGTTGAGAGCGCTTTATAAATCAATAATTCACGCCAATCCTGTCCACGTCGTTGTAGAGTAGGTATTGATCGCACTTATCAAATTTCAATGCACCGCTCTCTTAAATCTCATTTATATATGGTGACCCGCTGAATTGAGTACTCCAACTTTTGCGACAAGTTCTCATCTTAGCTTAACGTGTGAGTTCGTTGTTGGTTAATACATTCTTCATCATGCATTTTAGCAAAAATAGTGTAGAGAGCATTTGCAGAATATCAAATTACCTTGAGAAATGTTGCTTCTTTTTCTTCGTAAACAATCATTAAATAATCTATAAGCAAAAACTCAAAATCTTAACTCATAGTTTTTTTGAAATTAATACGTTTCCAGCAAGAGATATGAAAATAGTGTTGATGAAATTCAAAAACGGCATAATGAGCAATAATTTTTGTCTGAAAATTTATTTCTATGACGCGCAGCTCTCTTGCCAGTGGATCTCCTATTTGCGCACTGCAGAACTAAACACATTCTGAGGTCACGAGATCCAGCGAACACGCTTTTCTGATTTTGATGCTGTCATTATAGAGGTTTGGTGAAGTTGAAAAGAACGTGATTTTTTAGTAGTACTTGCCAACTAATTACCAATAAATTGTAAGGTTGTAAGTAAAGATCCGTGTATCATTGAGAAACTTTGACCATTCAATCATCACTACGACCTGTCCCTATAGCAATCCACAAACCAATCGAACACCTCCACGCACAGTTTGGCATTATAACCGACTGAGACGGCCTTCGTATGTTTTCTTGGGGAAGCGTACATTTTGAATCTGAGGACCCAACACAATGTGCCAAAGAGATCTCGGATATCATCAGGCATCATAAGGAACGGAAACTTACATACCCCATACCAACAAATCACCGTCATCTGATGGACGATGTTTGAATAAAATCTGTTCTAGGCCCATCGCTTCAAAACAAACAGCATACCGTCGTTGGCGCGAAAACCCAAGTCTGGAGAGAAGAACAAAATATGTTGAAGCCAGAAATATATGCAATGAAGCAATAAACACTTCGAAAGCCCATCGAATGCCCGAATGACACCCGTTCATTTCAGACTTTCGCCAAAGCAGTTGATTGTAATTTCACTCCCAATTCATACCCTCCCGTAACCAAACATGATGGCACACTGGCTACTACACCACAAGAAAAAACCAACCTTTTTGCTGGAACTCAAAAGTTTATTGGGCCAGACCAGTTTTCTGCAGGTTGTTAACCCTTCCGTACAAGCCTGGTGTGTCTCCTTGCAGCTGGAAGATAGCTACAGTCCAACCAACTTCAAAAAAGGAAAGAAGACCATTCCTAATAATTATAGACCCATTGCACTATCATCTGTGATCTCTGAAGTGATGGAGAAAGCAATTAACATCGAGCTCATCATAGGTTTCTCTCTCGTGTGGTCAAATTATGAAAAAAGGTAGTTAGTTTTCAGTGTTATGCTTGCGTTATCATGTACATTTTTATTTTTGTAATGACTACATTGCTGGAAAACATTTAGAGAAATTTATGAATATGTTCCATGTTGGAACAAAATTCACATGTGTGTAATTCATTGTAGAGACGACTGCGCCATTCCTATTGGTCGTAATAAAATTTCCAGATCGCTTCAAAGTGGTAAAAATAGACACAGTATTGCCTTTGGATATGGTGGCCCCGTTTCGAGTAATAATTCTGAGATCCATTTTCATTTTTTCTAATGGAATAATAGTATTTTGGTGAATCATAAGGACAATCGTGTTTTCACGATTATGAATATATACCACACGTATGTAGTTAACCTGCAGAAGTGTATCAAACTCTAATTTTAAGATCCAAGTGACGTCATCGAAGAGATTCACCATCTATTTTATGTCTTTATTCTGTGCAACATGTCTAGATTTCTTGATGCTGTAGTACTTTTTAATAGTTCATATGTCAGCAAGTGTCGAAATGAAAGAAGGTTATATTATAAATGTCAACCTGACAGCAGGTGGCAGTATGAAACAGTTGTGAAATACATTATTCAGACCATTCGGATAGAATTTCAATGTAACGTAAATTATAATCCAACGGTGTCTAAATCTTCACCAATATTTTTCCTACAATTATTTACATTTGACCCGCAGGAGTGTCCGAAGACTATTTTGCTAACAAAAGTGAGGTGAGTGACGTGATCAATTGATCACAGCTTTTTGTTTATAAATTGTTTAATAATTGAATTATGAAGAATTGGAAGCAAGTTTTCTTATATAATTTCATTACCTCCCAAAATCCTTTATATTTTCCAGCTAGAATGAATAATAAGGGTGTTATTAACAAAAAACAAACTCAAAATTTGAACCAAGAAGGGGGCCTTGTTCACGACTTTCCAGATTCAAACATGTCTCCAGCCGCCCTAACACTAGTCAAAGTTCCGTATCGCCATATACAAATGACATCTGGAATCTACGTTTACTAGACTATTAGGTATATTATAATAACCAACATCTGCTACTTACGACAAGAGTGATTTCCATAATAGTATTTCGACGTTTGTGTATTCAAGATTACATCTTGTTAGATATTCACGAATATCAAATATAACTACGGCAATCATAAGAAGATTGACAGCATGATCCCGGAGATACGATGAGGGAAGCGATACAGCTTTGTGCTGCAACTGACATCCAATGTATTCAACATGTGGAGAATTGAATCAAAAGGTAGATCTGAATTTCCAATATGGCAGTAATAATTTCATTTGTGTATAATGTTAGTTCGCATATAAATAGTTGATTCATTATTCTCATCTGAACGACCTTGAACATGAAGTTATTCACTAACACATAAGTTTGATAAAGAAATCAAACAATCCATCAATGAAACAGAAATTATTAGTTGTAACAAAAATAAATGTAACAGAAGAATTTGCAGGATAGTTTAATACCAGATATTCAATACTTACGTTCGCATATGTCAAATATCCAATAATTGTTGGACTTATACAACCACTCAATGTGGAGAATGAATTAGCCAATCCAAGCAAAACACCTGGAACAATAAGTTAGAAAAAGTTAATCTTTAGATTTTACAAAATACTCATAAATTTAAGCATGTTCTGTACAAGTTTCTCTCACACTTAGACATCATTACACACCGCCTAAAAAAATAGTAGTTCATCTGTTTATAATTGTATTCCTCTAAAACTATGCCATATCAATCATGTTTTCATCACACATAGTAACGACGTTAACATCAAGCTACTCAGATAAGTGATTTGAGACAAATACCTCAGTCGTACATCTCATATTTACTTCGTACTACCTACCTCTGTATTTTGTTAAGAGTTATTAAAGACATTTCTCTGTGTTGCGAAGGATTTCTTTTCCTTGTAGTTCCTCACATAGAGACAAAAGACATGTATCGAGAATTTCACAAGGTTTCATAAAATGAAAATGTTCTTTTCCAAGTAATTTGATATCTGACATGTAATTTAGAACAGAATGCATGAAATATACGTATCAGGTTGTTACAAAGCTACAAACAAAAAATGAACGCATAAATGAATACTTCAGATTATTGGAATTTCCATTTTGTTCCCCTGTTGTTAGTTAAGAATAACATTATAACACATATTCTACGCTCAATGTATTTAAACAGGTTAATTTCCACTTCTAATTCACCAACTTCTATCAGTTTCGTTCCTTTTGGACGATTTGCTGAATTTTGTCGACATACTGGAAGCATTTCGGAAAATCTATGTCACCTCTATTCGGATACAGATGTCCTATCTAATCCTTGCTTCGATTTCCTTTATTTCAATACTATGATCTATGAAGTATCATCGAAATAGCTACATTTCTCCAGTACTAGCTGTTGTTCGCGGGATATGCCCACAGAAACAGCTAATACCCGTAAATTCAGTCAAGGCCTCAGCTCCGCCAGCGCGATGTTATTACCTAAGTTACAAGACTTAATGCATATTTCATATGAGTAACAACAGTTAAAGGAGTGGAAAAACGTACAATTATACTCAATTCCATGAAAAATTTCACTTGGATTAACAGGTATCTATTAGGGAATGGTCTGTCGCGGACTTTGTATGACTGGCAATGTATCAGCTGTCTATCGTGTAAACGTTCCTTGACGAATTGTTATAAATACTCTGAATTTTATGATGATTCATCGATCTATGGAACTGTCCCTCATGTAAATTGTATTTGACAAAATCGTCAATTTATATTGATTTCATTTTACCCTCTTTCAGGATTAAATTCCAAAAAATTCGTTCTCAGCACTTCCTTCTTTGTTCAAGAAATCTACCCGCCAACTCCGAAGCCAATCGTCTTCATGATTCCGTAGATTTCCTGATGACACTGTAATATAGAACAATCACCCTCATACATTGAAATTACTGTTAAAGTACTGAGGACCTTTCAGCTACCAAGTAGACTGAATTATAGAAACCAAAATGTGCCTGTTCAAATACTATTTAGAATCAATTTGGTGTATAAGGGATTACCCTTAGTTGGAGATAAATCTGAATTCATTGTATTATATTTTTTCGCTTACAGATTTTCTTCCCTCCTAAATTACCTAGATATTTGTCATTACTGTATTTCAAGAGTGATAAAGTATATTGAGAAATGGTGAGACTTGTATTTGAAGTATGTTTATCTAACGCTGATTTTTCACAATCATTAAGAAAAAATTCAATAGAATCATCCAGTCTACTTAATCTAAATCAAATAACTGTTGAAAGTTATATTTTCAGTAGCTTAATAAATGTGACTATAGTTTCGCTAATACAGTAGTTTCTTCAAACAAATATCACGAGCTACAAACTTACCACGAGAGAGCTACCTAATATAAAGCTTTAATGAGAGAAGGTTAATTTGATCTAATTGGGCTTAACCCATTGAGGGACTTAACTATAAACTGGTAGCACATTTCGAATCTGTTCATGATGATTCAAACTTCATTCTTAAAAAGATATGGGTAAGGCGTGAAAATACAGAAATGTCATTATTTCCAGTAATTAAATAGAATCAGTCATAACTTTCAATAGAGATAATGTGTGATTTTATAATGAAATAATCGGAGCACAAGGTATTTGGAGAATATTTTTCAGGCTAAAATAAGAAATTCAATCAAAATCTTGAAGTGGAATTAAATGAAATATCAACTATTGAAAGTGAGCGGAAGTAAAAGCGTGTTCTTTTATTCTCCAATTTTCATTAAATAAATATTTCATACAATGGCCTTAATTTAATCAGCAATGTATTTTCAGTAGCTTCAGCTGTATTATCTTGAATATTTCATAGTACTTCACAAGATATCTACACAATAAACATAATCAATAAACGTCAAAGCACCAGCAACATTCAATCGGGAAAATGATACCTATAATGCCCCTAGTCCATGAATGACTATATTTACATCCTTCAGATTCAAGTACTGTTTGCAAAGATATGTCCGTCCTCAAATTATTCGAAAACCTCGTTGAATATAGATAGATTCCATGATGTGTCAGATTAGAGAGATAAATCGATTAGTTCTCATGGAACAATAAACTGGAAGTTCATGGAGATTATGGTTACTGAAATTGACATGCAAAAGGAAGTTATCGGGTAAGTTTTGTCAGCTTGTTACTGAATCGACGGGAGTAATCGTGGAAGCGATAGGCTATAGAAGTTTTGTAGTATAGTGAATAAGTAGTGAGCAACGCATAAAATTTGAAATTTCTAGTATATGCGCTTAGGAGCAGCTTGCTAGAAAAATAATTATAGGTGTCGAATCGAAGGATTACCATTTTTAACGATGATGATTATGAATGTTGATATAGCAAAATACTTTATAGTTTGATTTTTATCGCTTATATTATAGAAACACTAACGTGACTAGAGTTTCTACAGCTAGCGTGTCATCTTCAAACGTATGTATGTATACATACATTCAACCCATTTTAAGATGACACGCTAATTGTCGGAACTATAGTCACATTACTGTTATGATAATAATTATATATAAATTCTCGGAAAATAAGTCACACCAACACATATGCTTATTATTTTCGTCTTTACGTACGTTTCGGTCTCACGACCACAATCACAAGACGTATCATTGTTTGAAAGGTGATTTCTTGAATGAAACTAATTGTATCACCACAAGGTGTCCTTATCGCACTAATTTCAATTAAAAATACCCACATTGCCGACACGAACAGAAACACGAACAATCGAAATTATATCACATTAATGTTTTAAGTACCGAGATATCGAAAACTATCTTGGTCAAGGGTGGTTGTGGAATCTAAAACGTGTGTCTTACTTTACGTTTGAAATAATTATGTCATAATTAATTTGAAGTTTCTAAAAGTGCGAAATTTCGCAATTTTATACGAATATTGTACTCAGAAGTCTTTAGCGCTTCGGACTCTGGGACTTTTAAGTGGCCTATCGGAATTAGAAGGTTCGAATTATCTAAAAACATAATTGCATGAACGCCAGACGTCCTATGTAATTAGCAACGAACAAAATCATTTTGACATATGCCTCGAAGAGCTCGCTGCGCGTAATATAGAGTTTATACATTTTACCTCGGTCTTGTTAATTTGGGGCCGTTTCTTGCCCCGTGCGACCAGCGCCAGTTGTAATAAAGTGTTTTTGGCTATGGGCCGCAAGCTTTTACCCGCTTTGTATATATTTCAGTCGCGAGAAAATTTCCTTTGGTACGTCGCACGTTAGACGCGCGTAGCTGAGATCTGAGAATAGCTCAAAGTGTTTTAGTAAAATTTTCGTATTTAATGGACATTTATCGAAAAAGAAGGGCCGTCGGGCACGGTCTGATACTGAATCTAACTTCATGGAGCGAAAAAGCCACGCGAAAAGTCGTCGTAAAGCCGTATTAGGAACAACCAGTTTGCACTTTTCTAACTCGCGAGGTACGGGCTTCACACGTGAACGTCATTCGATTTACGGAAAATTAACTATTTCAAAACAGTTTTTGACCCGGATTGTCGCTATCACGACCTCTGGAAAGGTTTAAAGTTCACATAATTATTTCATAATTTGTAGTTCATTATTGTTTTACAACTGAAATAAATAGGTATGGAATTTTTAGGTTATTGATGATGTCAGTATGACAGTGACATAATTATCTAAAACGTAAAGTGAGACACACGTTTTAGATTCTACAACCACCTTTGACCAAGATAATTTTTGATATCCCGGTATAAATTAAGAATCCGCTGCTAAGCAATATCCCTATAAACTCTAAATTCATATCGAACAGTACGTAATACTACTGAAGGACTGAATTAAAGATATAACGTTCGAGCATCCACTTTGAACCAGTTGTTGAAGATTTATGAGGTGATAGGAAACAGGTGTCAGATCTTGTTAAAAATATTGCTATTTGAGCATTCTACCCAAAATATACTTTCAACATCATAGAGACATATGTAGGAATTTGCAAAGGTATTAATTAATTAGATTAGAATAAATCTGACTGAATGATTGAATACGATTCACAGACTTGGTGTCACGTCTTATGTGAATCATCTCCAGAATGGATCTTTTATAATAATTGGTTTGCTTAGTCAAAATATTCACATTTTTGTAATCAAATTGATGGTTATAATCGAAGCAGTGTTTAGCAATGGCGGAGGAATTTTCTAAGTTTTTGCTTCTTGTACTTAACTTATGGTCATACATTCTTTTTTGTAAATATTGTTTAGAGATTCCATCGCAATCTAAACAATTTAATTTGTATACTGTGTGGGTTTGTTTATCTTTAGGTATTGAGATTTGAAAAATATTCCCCAACACAGTTAGTAGATTTATGCCCAACATTTATATAATACTTTTTCAAACATTTCATAATTTTCTCTCAGGTTTCTCGGAATGTATGGTAATGTTATAAAATTATCTGCATTACCGTTCGTGTTATTTATATATGACGTTCTATTACAGATTTTAATTTTTTTACTCCAATGATGAGATCGAAAAATGTATCCCCACCGCCCTTGCCAAACACTGTTTTGATTATAACCATCAATTCCATTACAAAAATGTGAATATTTTAACTAAGCAAACCAATTATTATAAAAGATCCATTCTGGAGATGATTCACATAAGACGTGACACCAAGTCTGTAAATCATAGAACAGATATTCAATCTGCGACTCGTCAGAAAAGATTATTTGCTTACCAAAATCGGGATTTTGTACTAACTGCAATAACCCCCAATCGGTAAAAGTTCTCCGCAAACCATGGTTGGTAGGCTTGAGTTCTTGGGTTTGAACCATCTTGTACGGGCGTTGTCCCAAATCTTTCCTTAAAATGCGCCACGTTGACATCGTTGAAAGACCCAATTGCTGAGAACGGACACATTAGCATTCGCGTTCACGCTTTCCCTCACAGCAGCGATATTTTCAACACTCCTTGCATTTCTTTGTCGTGTCGGTGGATTACGGTTCAGGAGAGTGTAATCCCGTTCAAACTTCTCAATTGTACGCCTGATAGCAAGCTCAGAAGGCTGTCCACGTTGACCAAAATCTTCTCGAAGAGCACGAAAACAAGCTCTAACCGACCGCGCATTTTCATAGTATCTTTGTACGATAACTCTACGCTGCTCTTTAGTTAAACGATTCATTGTCAAATGTTGAAGTATACTAAGCACAACTGACGCTTGATTCGCGTTATGACATTTGACACTTTGCGTATATGGCGTTCGAAAGTTCTATCACTCCTATTGGTAGACCCCTTCCTTATATTATCAGGTTACCCGTATTAAAAAACTATCGTCGTATAGTTCAAATTTCGATTTTTGGGAAAATCTTTGAATCCATTGTTAATGATACGATATTACGCCATGTATCGCCTTATTTTAGCGAGAAGCAACATGGCTTTATATCTGGCAGATCTACTACGACTAATCTTCTCAGGTACAGTGCATTTCTATGTAACTCTTTAGATAAGAGAAGGCAAGTGGACTCAGTATATACGGAATTCTCCAAAGCATTGGATAAAGTCAATTTCTGCTTGCTTCTTAAAGAACTAGCAATGTATGGTGTTGTAGGGAATATGATGAGGTGGTTCGACTGTTCGAGTAGTTTTTAGATGGTCGACAGCTGCAAGTGGTAGTAAATGGTTTCGCATCAGAAAAATATACATTCACATCGGGCATTCTACAAGGATAAAATTTAGGGCTAACATTATTTATAATTTTTATCAATGATCTTTGTGGAATATTTAGTTCAGACAGTCTTCTATATGCTGACGACTTGAAAATATCCATTTATAATACCCCATGTGCAAAATTATTGGCGGAATTTTTTCATCCCGAGTCGAAGACGAGGATAATTCTCTTAAAATATTCGCCATCGAGAAAAAAATTCCGGAAACTAATTTGTTCACTCAGGATATTCGGTAAGAGAATTTCACACCGAAGAAAAATTAGTTTAAAATAATTTCAATGTAATCGGGGGGCACGGCAGTGATCCCGCCAAGTCGAACCCGAAGCAAACACTGCCGTACCATCCTTTAATGGAACCATTTCGCCGCATTTTTAGGCCCCTATTTGAGAACCTCTGGATAAGACCAGAACGCAGAAATTTGTCATCCAGTAAGCTATAAAATCACATACTTGAAATAAATAATTTCAAGTCTTTAGGTCATTTAGTTCCGAAGTTAAGCGAAACCAAAGTTTCCCATTTATGACACTTACTCACTCATGATCATCAGAATAGAACTAGTACTTCCCATAAACTCAGAGAGCTGAAATTTGGTACAGAGTTATGGTTTAATGGCCACATAAATGAAAACTATAAAAACTAGGATAATCGAAGATCTGGAGTACCTGGTGACCCTTATTTGAAAACACAAGAGCCCATTTGTGTCCTTAATAATATCTATGATATGAAATGGTCTGCCGCCGGACATTATATGTGACCAGCGTCGTGTATGTGTCTATCAATGTATCAGCTGTCTGTCATATAAACATAAACGTTACGTGTTAGTAGATACAATCCGCTACCTTTGGGACAGGAAGTGTGACGTCACTTCCGGCCTGTGCTCCGATGTTTGCTATTATCAGGTCTCCACTTCCGGTCTGCGCTGGCGATGTATGTTATCGGGTAGATAACGTTATCGGCTAGATAGCGTTATCAGTGACTCGGTCTGGCATCCAGTGTGTGTAATTAGTGTTATCGGGTAGATAACGTTATCGGGTAGATAGCGTTATCAGTGATTGTGAGTCACCCATGCTGGCGATGTGTGTAATTAGTGTTATCGGGTAGATAACGTTATCGGCTAGATAGCGTGATTGCGAGTTTGGTCTAGGTATAAATAGAAATGCTTAGTTTGAAATATTAATCTTATCAATGAGGTCATCAACAAGTCGTAACTTGTGTGTGGTAGATAATAGAGCCATTGTATTCAATTTTAAACGGAAACAGATAACACTTTGTTTTGCAACCAACTGATTGGTTGATATTTTATCTACGAGAAATGCTTAGTTTGAAATATTAATCTTATCAACAACAAAATGAAAACGTAAACTGTTTCTTGTGCTGATATTGATAACTCAGCAAATAATCGTGGGAATGTGTCACGTAGGCAACTGTAGGAATCGCGCGCAGCGTAGATAAGAAGGTGGAAATGGTATTGTCTCGAATATAATTTAATCATTACACATTTGATTCTCTAACGTGCAACTCGTGTTTTTTGTGTGGTGCAATTTGAGGTAAGTCTATATTATTATTTGATTGAGAAGACTCTCATTTCAAGTTGATATATTCCAAATGGATATGATTCGTATGATAATAAAATCGATTTAGGGAACTTTTATTTCAAATTGTCAACAAGCTAGCTCTCCACTTAAATTCACACACCGATTATTACATTTACTTACTATTGTACACTCAGATTCACACCGATTATTACCACTATTGTTTTCTCGACCGATGTTTTGGAGATATACCGAATTCTATTGAGTAATATTTATCCTTGTTCAATTCGTGGTAAGTCTATATTATTATTATTATTATTTGATTGAGAAAACTCTCATTTCAAGTTGATATATTTCAAATTAACTTCAAATGAATATGATTCGTATGATAATAAACTCGATTTAGGGAACTTTTATTTCAAATTGGTCCATTTCAAATTAACTTCATGTCAACAAGCTAGCTCTCCACTTAAATTCACACCGATTATTACATTCACTTACTATTGTACACTGAGATTCACACCGATTATTACCACTATTGTTTTCTCGATCGATGTTTTAGAAATATACCGAATTCTTTTGAGTAATATTTATCCTTGTTATAGATATTCATATCATAATGAGCATGGAAGCATTAAACTCGTGTTCTCTATTACAGAGATTTCCTACGAAAAAAGTTAACCAGCTCGGATAAGGTAAAGTTTATAAGATAACTAATGCGAAAATTGTCAACACCCGGTTTGGAGAATCTGTGCTAGCAGAGATTGACGATTTTGGTGTTTTCCTCCCAAAACGTTTAACACCACTACTCAAACCTCTGTTGGATCGCATCAATGAAAAACAATGCATAGGACTGATTTATAGAGGAGAGGAACATTTTGGGAAATCGAATCCAGCAGCAAAAATCGAGTTCAGAGAGATTTAGGGGGCGTTCGCAGACTTCAAAGTGGTGGGTGTAAAGTAAGATTTTTGTTCTATCATTATCATGGACTCTATTTCAAAGATTAGCACCGAAATTGTTAAAATCATCGATCAGGCTCAAAAAGATTTGTATAAGTCAAAATTCCCCCCTCAGGAAACAACGAAATGGATAGATTTTTGTACGAAATATATCCGTACGTTCTCGAGACATTTGATGAAAGATGATTTGAATTTAGCTAATAAGAATCAACTTCAGACAAATATCGGTCATATAAAGCGTTTCAAAATTTTATTACAAATTAGAAATAAATCATCTATATCAAATAAGAATCGCAGTGATAGAATCAGATGGGAGGATGGACAGTCTGCTTTTAAATGTAGAATAAGAACCGGATTGATTACCAATATTTCGCATTTAGACCCAATTAATTTTTTATATGATGCTTTTCATCTTTTCAATACTAGAATCTCCAAAATCCTTCATGAATATAATTTTATTAAAGTTAATTCAACATTTTGTGGCGAGTACATTAAAGGGAACGTTAACGATGAACTTATTCAGACAGATTTTAAATATTTTCATACACGATCAATAGGAATAGATAATACAACGAATTTATTAGAATGGTATAAAGATAATATTATTGAGAAACTTTCTACAAAATTAGAAGAATTCCAAGAGAAAGATTCAAATTGGAGTCTCAGAAATATAGTAAGTCTGCAAATAAATATCAATAAACATGAGGTAATTAATTCGGGATCTTCCTATATAGTTCTTCCTAAAGAAATTGCAAATAAACATGCTGTTATCAATGTTAAAAATTATGATGAGTATTGTTTCGCTTGGGCAGTAACAGCTGGATTGCATCCTGCTATTAACACAAATTCAAGTCGAACATCTTCATATCCTCATTTTAGTACTGTTTTGAATTTACAAAATTTAACTTTCCCGATGCCTATTTCACAAATCCATTTATTCGAGAAGCTGAATAATATAAGCATTCACGTTTTTGTGTTAGAATTATGCGATAAAACAGATGGTGCTGCTGATAAGGAAAAATTAAAGGTTCTCCCCGCATATCTATCAAAAAATAAACTAGAAACGCACTTTAATTTGTTGTTGATTCAGGATAAATATTATCGCGATGTAGAATCTTCAGATACATCGAATTTTGTTAATCCAATAGTTAAATTCCATTATTGCTTGATTAAAAATTTAGCTCGACTTATTAATTCGCAAATTACTACTAAACATAAAACTTATTTATGTGAACGTTGTTTGAATAATTTCTGGAGTGAGATAAAATACAAGACTCATATCGAAGATTGTGGAGAAATAAATACATGTAAAATAAAATTCCCTAAAGAAGACCATTTAGTTTTCAAGAATTATTCAAATAAAATTCCAATGCCATTTGTGATTTATTTCGATTTTGAGGCTCTATTGCTACCAATCCAAAATTGTTCTCCATCAAATTCAGCTTCATACACCAACCGAAAACAATTACATGAAGCTTACAGTGTAGGCTATTATCTGAAATGTTATTTCGATGATTCCATTTCGAAATATGATAGTTATCGAGGTTCAGAACCAGCCAAATGGTTAACCGAACAATTAGACAAAATTAGTATATTCATAGAGGAAAAATTGAAGTGTAACATACCTATGAGTTTGAGTGCGGTTGATTTATCATCCATAATGGGGGAAACTAAATGTCATATTTGTGAAAAATGTTTTACCGATGGGGATATACGTGTAAGAGACCACTGTCATTTCACTGGGGTTTTTCGCGGCTTAGCACACCAACATTGTAATTTACAATATAAACATAAATTTATAGTGCCTGTTTTAGCTCATAATCTATCTGGGTATGATATGTTCCTATTGATACGAGATTTAGCTAAAGCGAACAAACAGAACATTCAAGTACTACCAATCAATAAAGAAAAATATATAAGTTTTACTAGAGGTTCCTTCTCTTCCCCAGTTAAATTCCGTTTTATCGATTCATGTAGATTTTTAAATACATCACTAGATGAGTTGGTGTCCTTTTTGGATGTTGATCAATTGAAAATTTTGAAGCGTGAATATAATCATTTGACAAACGATCAGTTCAGATTATTAACCCGTAAGGAAGTTTTCCCATATGAATATTTAGATAGTTGGAATAAATTGAGCGAATCAAATTTACCACCAATCGAATATTTTTATAATAAATTGAAAGATGAATCAATAAGTGAAGGAGACTATGAACATGCTCAAAACGTTTGGCAAAAATTTAATTGTAGTAATTTAGGTGAGTATTCCGATTTATACTTGAAAACAGATGTTTTGCTGTTGGAAGATGTTTTTGAAAATTTCAGAGCCAAATGTTTGGAGATATATAAACTTGATCCTACGTATAATTTCACTTTACCGGGCTTCTCATGGGAGTGTATGTTGAAATATACAAATATTTTTCTTCAGTTTCTAAAAGATATAGATATGATTATGTTTATAGAAAGGGGAATACGAGGAGGTGTTAGTCAATGTAGCAATAGATTCGCGGCTGCTAATAATAAGTATATGAAAGATTATAATTCACAAGAGGAAAGTAGCTATCTCATGTATTTTGATGTTCGTAATTTATATGGGTGGGCTATGGCGCAATATTTACCATATGATAACTTTGTATGGTATGATGATCTTAACATCGATGTAAGAGACATTTCGGATGAAAGTCCTGTTGGATATATTCTAGAAGTAGATCTAGAATACCCTCAGAAATTACATGACACCCACAAAGACTTACCGCTATGTCCATTGCACTCTACACCTCCCAATGCTAAACAAGCAAAATTATTATCGACGTCATACAATAAATCTAAATATATAATTCATTAAAGGAATTTGAAACAATGTTTAGCGTTGGGGATGGTGTTGAAGAAGGTACATAGAATCCTTAAGTTTAGCCAATCCAATTGGTTGAAAGCTTATATCGATTTAAATACACGATTACGTGCAGCTGCAAAGAATAAATTCGAGGAGGCTCTTTTCAAACTCATTATAAATGCAATATTTGGGAAATCGATGGAGAACGTACGTGAGCATCGGAGCGTTAAATTAGTTAATAAATGGTATGGACCATTTGGAGCGCGATACTATATTTCGCAACCGAATTTCAATAGTAGTAAGATTTTTGATGAAAATTTGATGGCAATCGAGCAAAACAAACTCGAAATATTATTTAATAAACCAATTTATATAGGAATGGCTATTTTAGATATTTCAAAAACTTGTGTGTTTGATTTTCATTATAACTTTATGCTGAAAATATATAAAGATCCCGAAGCGATAAGGCTGTGTTATACAGATACTGATAGTTTGATCTATCATATAATAACAGACGATGATATTTATGAGACCATTATGAAGAAAAACGTTCAAAAATTTGACACTAGCGATTACGCATTAGATAATATTTTTGAAATTCCACCTATAAACAAGAAAGTGGTCGGATTAATGAAGGACGAGAACAAAGGACATATAATGACAAAGTTCATCGGTTTACGCTCTAAAATGTACAGTTATAAGGTGGAAGGGAAAGAACCCGTTAAAAAAGCTAAAGGTATTAGAGATTCGGTTTTGAAATATTCTATAACTTTTGAGGATTATGTTAAATGTCTTGAAGAAGAAATCGAGATATATAGAGTCCAAAAATCTATCAGATCTTTTAACTTTAACCTCTACACTATAGAACAAAATGAAATTGCCCTCAGCCCTTTTGACAACAAGAGGTTCCTGATAAAGAATAGAACAAACACCTTACCTTATGGGCACTATTCACTATTATCTTGATGTTTGTTTCGATATGTTAATTTTGTTATTTGTATTGTATTTGTATTCATATATTTTAATAAAAAATCTTTCTCTGATGTATGTGTTAATTTTGATATTTGTATTCATTTGTCTTAATAAAAAATCTTTCTATGATGTATGTGTTAATTTTAATATTTGTATTGATATGCTAATTGTAATTGTATTCATATGTTACATACTTGTTTTAATAAAAACTTTCTATGATGTGTGTTTTTTAATAAAGAAACAAAAACTGTTGATCATATTTTATTGTTCTAAATCATACAAAACCTTATTTTTATAGTAAAATAACATTTCTTTAAGTGTATTGGTCAATAAACATTTTGGCGATCAAATATTAATAAAACAATATAAGAGTTCTAATGCACTGGCATGATTCCTCATGCTTTTTATCACATCAATAACATTGTGATAGTATGAAGAGAAATCAAATTGTTCAAGAAAAGACACTCGATGTGATAACACTCCATCGTTGATATTAATAATTTCTCGAACATCTTCCTCACACAACCAAAAATGAATACCATGCTTCGTAACTTGAAGTACTTTTTCAATATTGTCCAACACAAGTTGAACTATTTGGCAATATTCATCGGATGCTATGGGGGCAGGATCGAAATCTGTTTGTAAACTTGAGAAGAAATCGCTGATTTTAGTTCGAAGAACTTCGATGAAGTCATACCATTCCAGCAGTTCAAAGGTGAGTTTACAATTTTGCGAAGAATGGATAAGTGATATTGTTGGTGCGAATATTCGCATAGGACTCAATCCACACTTCATTTCATAACCCATCTCCAATGGGTATGTTGTATTCAACAATAGAAATTTTTCATCACGAATTAACATTTCAAACTCTTCAAACATTCGATCTAACTCGGAACTATCTTCGGATGTACCACCACTATCTTGGTACGACATTTTACTACAACTGAACTGATTGTTAGACATACAGCCTGAAGATCACACACGCACGCGCAGATCATATAATATCACTTCTAGCAATCCAACTTTTCTCCTTTATTCCCAACCATTTGACGTACATTTTATCATCTTTTTTCCGAAGCACTTTCTCAATCAAAAAGACATCAGGTTGTTTGGTCTTCTGCAATTCTTCCTCGTAGAAACAACCGCTGATTGGGGAGTTCTTCATATCCTCGAGTAGATACGTGACTGGGTTAGTGATTTTAACTTTTATAATTTTAAAGAGCTCCGCCGACCAATTAGGCGTATATGATTTTTCGAAAATATGTTTGGCTTTGCTTATACGTACCACATCGCCCACGTTGAATTTATGTGGTAAAGCCAACTTGAGGTGTGAGTAGGATCGCTTCAATATCATGCTCTCATTTTGTTTTGTCACCTTGAATGGAGCCATATTTATAGTTCTATGTTTACGTTTATTATATTTTTCAGTGATTTCTTGAAGTATATCAATCCATCTATATTTTCCTTTCAAACTAAATTGTTTGTAGAGCGCTTCTTTCAAGGTTCGAATAACACGTTCAGCAATGGCGGCTTTCTTCACACTATACGTATTATAATGGTTGATTTTGTGTTTTTTCATCAGCTCGTCAAAATGCTTATTAAAGAATTATTTACCTTGGTCGCTTTGCAGATTCCTAGGTTTACGTCCTCCTCCCTCAGTCAATATAGAATTAACTGCTTTCCGAACCTCGTCGGCTGATTTCGTTTTCAATGGACGAGTCCACACGAATTTCGAGAAGCAATCGATCATCACCAAAATATACTTGAATCCTCAATTTTCACGAGCATAATTACCCATTTCGGCTAGATCCATCTGCCACAAGTCATCCAGTCCCTTCAAAATTGTACGACGACGTTTGAAATTTTTTCGGGCTGGCTTATGAATCTCATCGACAACTTGTTGCATCGTTTTTCAATTATTGTCTAGTTGGAGTTATACGTTTCGGGTTGGTTGATGGGGTGGTAGCATCATTTGGTCTTTTCTTCGAGGGTGTCGTCATACGTTGTTCCAACGCCAGCAGCCTACTCACAATATCCTCCTGATGTACATCCATTATGTTATAATCTATAGTGATCTTGTTCAATTTATCATTATGATCACGCAAAATAACGCGTTGACTCTTATGATATGTTTCGAAATTATCAGTGAATTTCTTGAAGATATCGAGTACATAAGCGGTATTAGCTACAACGGTTTTGAGATCTTTATCATTTTTCTTCTTGTATTCATCCAATTCTTTATGTAAACTCGTGAAGCTAGCATCACTTTGATTTTTGTGCGATTGTATGTTGATGGAGGAACTACTCATCTCTCCAATTAATTTCTTAATCTTATGTGAAAAGTCATCGTTGAAGATGCGCTCCAAGTTCTCCCCAATCTTCGCACTCACATCATCGACATAAATCTTGCTTGCAACATCGTTCTTGAATGTGGGCGTTTTCACATTACAAATTTTCACGTTCTCGATATCTACATCGCCATCTGGTGTACGAGCTAGAACGTGTGAAAACATCGATTGTCGAAGAGCGTTGATGCTGGTTGAACCACCAATCACAGATCTTCGTCCAAACTTATCAAGACTCATCGTGTAAATGACATGAAACAGTAATGAACACACACTAATATATGATATCGGCTTCTCGTAGCTCATTTATTATAGCGACTATCTCATTGTCGTGAGATGTATTCCCAGCTTGTTGAGATGCAATCAAAAGACTCAATCGTTCCACAAGTTCGTTTGGATCGTCCCAGTACACGTACTCCACTGGTTCGTTGTTATATGTCAATTGCATACCGCTACCGAGAGCTTCCTCATGAATTAGAGGTCGAATTATTTTAATGTACTTGTATCTTCGAGTACCTTTCAAGTTTCCAGCACTATTTCTGTGGGGATTTGTCAAGTTCAGAATCATCCTGTAATTCATCTTATCTTTCTTGGTGAAATTTCTAGGTTTGTCATAGAATATAAGTTCACACAGACCGACGGTACTTTTGAATTTTCTTCCTTGTGTCACGATAGTATCTCTATTTTTGAAATCGATTAATTTACCTCCTAGCAACCATGACAACGAACTAGCATCGTAAACTGGGCCATAAACTCTATCGATTTTTCTACTCCCTGACCAGTAATCACCGATATATTTTTGAATTAACTCTGGGTAAGATTCTAATACGTCATACTCATCATCGCTGTCAGACTCTTCAATAACAGTTTTCATACTTGCATCGCTTACATCCAATACCGTTTCTCTTTCATCTTCCGCCTCTTCCTCCTCCTCCTCCTCTTCATCCGCATCATCCTTTTCTTGCTTAATTTCACGTTTAATCAATGGTGTATTATTGGATTTGATTATTTCCCGAAGTGGTTCCGATATGGGTTTAAATAATTTATTGATCGACTCGTCCTCTTCCGTTTTACCCAGTTTCAATGTAAGATATTTCTTGCGTATAGATCGTGCCAATTGAGCGATTTTTCGCTTACGTGCTAACCGTTCAGCGTCCATTGTGTATTTGCTGAAGATTTCACGTTCACACTTTAATATATACATCGAAACCTTTGCGGTATCTTCCATTGTTCAAATCGAAATCTTTAGCAATTATCAATGTTCCAAATTTCTCCATCCAACACATAGGACACATCTTTTTGAATCGATCGAAAGTAACGTCTGGGGATACGTGCTCATCAAACACATGTTTTAGATTTATTTCATCCTGTTTAAATAACACGATCAGGTTAGAATTATCGCGAATCAGTTGTTTAGGAATTTTGGAGTATGTCTGACATAGATATGATGCGTCAATGTTTCTATGTCTACACATCGAATAATATTCTCGAATTTTCTGTTGTGTCTCACAGGATATGTCATCAAAAATGAAGATAGAATTTGGTTTTGCATCGTTCGGACTTATAATTTCTTCATTGTCTTTATATGGGAAATAACCAACTCCTTTTACTCGTTCCAAAATCTCCTGCAACAGTATGTATTTATCCTGATATAATGACTTCGAGTATACGTAAACGTTTTCAAACTTGACACCATTTGGATTGAATAACAACGATAACATAACGTTTGTTTTTCCGCATCCGCTCGGACCACAAATTAGAGCACGAAAAGAGTTTGGTAACAGTTTATCATGTTTACCAACGCGATTAGTTCCAACTTTTAAATCTAAATTCTCGATTGGGAGTGTCTGTTCTTGTTGAACGGTCTTCATCGTGTGAAACATTTCTACTTAATGATAACGTATAAAAGGAAAAACCATCAGAGCGTATGCTCATTAACAATGTTGATTCATCAAGGGGAAGGTTTATTGAATGCACTCATATACAAGCTCCCGTTTGAATTACACATTCCTTCATATCAATTCTGTGGTCCTGGAACTAAATTGGAAAAGCGTCTTGCACGCGGTGATAAAGGTATCAATCCTCTAGATTCCGCTTGTCGCGAACACGATATAGCTTATTCACAAAACAAATCTCTGGAGGAACGTCATAAGGCCGATAAAATATTAGAGGACGCTGCTTGGAAACGAGTTAAATCAAGAGACGCTAGCGCAGGTGAAAGACTCTCTAGTTTATTGGTTACTGGTGGGATGAAGGTTAAACGAAAACTGGGTATGGGTATCAAGAAACGGAGGCGACAACGACGATGTTGTTCTCGGAAAGATATCGTTGGAAGCATCGCAAAGTCAATGGAGCCATCTTCTTCATTGAGAAAGTCCGCTATGAACGCGTTGAAAGCCGCACGGATCGCGATTAAACGAGCTGGAGGTAAAAAGCGTATCAGAGTACCGAGAGTAATACCACTACCAAAATCTGGAGGATTCCTCCCACTATTACTACCCATCTCAGGAGCTCTAGGAGCCTTAGGATCGGTTGCAGGAGGTGCAAGTGCTATCGCAAATACGGTGGTTAACGCTAAAAATGCCCAAAAAAAGTTTGAAGAAGATCAACGTCACAACAAAGCTATGGAATCGCTGGGAAAAGGTTTATACTTGAAACGCAACGCTAAAGGAGGATATGGATTGTTTTTGAAGAAGCAACAAAAAAACTTCCAATGAAGCTACCCGATGATAGGCCAATGTACGATCGAGATTTGATACGTTTCGCTAGAATTCTGAAAATCCCAAATTTTCGAGGTGTCTTTATGCGAGATACGCTACCGCACAAACCTAGACGTCGTGAATGTATCATTCTAAATTTGGACTTGACTAAAAACAATGGAACGCATTGGGTAGCGTTTAGAAAAGTCGATAACGATGTAGAATATTTTGATTCTTTTGGAAATTTGAAGCCACCAAAGGAACTCGTTCGATATATGGGCGAGAACGTTAGGATTTTCTACAATAACGACACCTATCAGAACTATAATCAAGTGATATGTGGACAGCTGTGTTTGAAATTTCTCAGTCACACTCGACTATTCGAAGAGTAACAACCACACACCACCATGGATTTCACTTCTGCAGTAATACAATACATATGTGAAAATGAGAGTAGTAGTAGTGGGAGTAGTTTGAGGAGAATCATCGATTTTATTTATGGAAATTTGATCGAGGCTATCAATAAACCTACTAGCGAACTTACACGTAAGAATTTAACGTTTCTACCGATGGAATACATCCTGAAACATTTGGATGTGGTGTTTCTCAATCAGAATGAGGTTCCGGAACATATGTTTGATTACCTTTACCGTCATATGCAGTGTAAGGAACATGTCGATGAAGATTGCGATGGTCCACAACCCCCACGCCAACTATGTTCGCAATGTTTATCTGAGCAGATTTCTCACATCATGGAGAACGAGGAAATAACTCATCACGAGAAGCAAGTGTTGATAGAAGAAGTTTGCAAAGACGATCCATACTTTATGAGATCATACTTATTCTATCTATTAATGTTAAAATATAAATAGAGATGTTTCAATAAATTTTTATCAGTATCATGTCTCAGTTGTTCACGTTAACAAGCACCAACCATATATTCTCGTTTACACCGCAGAATTCGATTGTGCTGAGGCCAGACAAAAAATATTATTTAGCATTGTTGGGATTCAATTCATACAATTCCATACGCAATATAGAGAACGAGAAATTCTACTATTACGTAGAAGGAGATAAAACAAAAGCGAAGACTCTTGAAGCGATAACAATTCCGGCTGGAAACTATGAGATAAGCGATATCGATGAATTTATCAGGAGAAAATTGAAGGTTAAAGAAGATATATTCTCGCTGAAACCGAATAACAATACGTTAAAGTGTGAAATATTCCATAAAAATCACGATATTCCGTTTGAAAAAAACGATAGTCTTGCTAAAATATTAGGATTTTCGCGGAGGGTATTGAAGAAGGGTGTGGTGCATGTGTCTGATTTATCTGTCAACATAATAAAAGTCACCAACATACGTTTCGAGTCGAACATTACAGTGGGAGCCTTCTATCGAAATAGACCTGCGCATACGATCTACGATTGTCCTATCACCGTCGACCCCGGCTATAGGATTGTGGAGCGTCCGAAGAATCCTCTCTATCTACCAGTATCCGATATCGGAGAGATTACCAACATAACCGTACTAGCTTTAGATCAGCATTTGAAACCAATAAACTTTCGTGGTGAAGAAAGTATTCTACATTTACATTTACAAGAAGTATAAAAAATATGGGGTTGTTTGTGGATAACAACAACAATAAAAACAGTTCCCCCACCACATCATCATCAGTCTTCAACAAAACACCTAAAGTGCGTGACCTACTCACCAGAGCCAACATCGTAATTTTGAAATCATTAGGGTTTCGTCTTAAACAAGAATGTCATTATCCAAAATGAAGTATGCACGTAACAGTAGCGATGCCAGAGATGTTCATCATACAGCGATCATCTCACCTATATTCGATATATACCAGGAACCAAAATTTGATGAATCGATTCGAAAAGCCGAGTACAGATCGATTACACCATTCGTCAAGGCGTTCAATAACAGCGATATCATAGAGTTTGGAGTAAATCAAGTAGACGCTTTTTTTGCTATGAAAGATACTCTGTTGGCGATCAAAGGAAAAATCGAAGTTAATGGAGTGGGGAATGTAATATTGGTACCTAATTATGGACCTTTTCTTTTCGACTCGTGTTCCTACAGCGAGAGCGGTAGAGACATCGAAACTGTACGTGACCCTGGAATAGTTAGCGCGGTGCGAGGATTCACATGTTATTCTTCCACAGATTCGACGCATATGTCTATAGCCAGCTGGACTTATCCGGAAGAAAGTGTTATATTGAACGCAACAAAGTCGTTCAGTTTACTCATCCCACTCAAGCATATTTTCAACATTTTCAACGATTACACCCGAATCACGTTCGGACGACAAACGATTCGATTGGTACGTGCTCGAAACGATAACGATTGCGTTATAATTGAGAACGCGGCTACCACAGTCAAATTTCTGATCGATAGTATAGAATTGAAGGTGAAATATATCTATCCCAACGATCTAATCAGAGAGAAGCTATTGCGATCCATCAAAAGCGATTCTCCTATTCTATTCGCTTTCCGGAAGTGGGAGCTGCACGAGTTGCCTGCCATAACGGTCGATGCGAAGAGAGAAATATGGGCTGTGAAAACTAGCGCGTCCGTCGAAAAACCACGGTATGTTATCGTATTTTTCCAAACCAATAAACGTAACAATGTGAAAGCTAATCCTACAATATTCGATCATGTGGATATATCAAGTATCCGCTTATCGCTGAACGGAGAGTATTGGCCTAACGAACGGATGAACTTGGACTTTGCCAAGGAAGATTTCGTTCTAGCCCACCAAAACTATACCGATTTCTATCCTAGCTACACGAATTCCACAACAAAACATCTTATATTGGCTTATGATAAATTCAAAAAACGCGCGCTTTACATCATCGATTGTTCTAGACAAGAGGAGGCGGTAAAATCATCAACAGTCGACATACGATTGGAGATTGAAGCGGATAAAGGATTTCCAGCCAATACCAAGGCATATTGCATCATCATTCACGATTGCTTGATGGAATACTACCCCCTCACCGAAATTGTCAAGAGTCTCAATTAAACATCAGTCAGTCTAAATCGAAACTTCAAGCGAATCGCATCATCATGAGAATCGCATTAGTTGACATTCAGGGGTTCGTCATTGACGATGCCTTCCATCCAAAAGAAATGTGTATACAAATTGGATTCAAACGTCATTATTCCTTATTCAAACCGCACACATCTTATTCATCGCTAAATGCAAAGGAGCGAAAATCCGTGTGGTATTTACAAAAGTCTCATCATGGACTCGATTATGTATCTGGGAATGTGGATTATGAAGAAATAAATAATATTCTCAAATCGATTCTCTTGTGTGCAGTCGACTATATTCATGTCCGAGGACAGCAAAAAGCCGAATTTTTGAGAAGGAAGTGTATAGAATTGGATGTTTACCCACACATCGTAGATGTTCATAGTTTCGATGGTACTCAATGTGAAACGGGGAAATTCGAGCGAACAAACAATTTGACCTGTCTGAATCATCGTAATGACGGTGGAAAATACATGTGTGCAGTTCACCATGTGGATAAATTACAGCAGTGGTTTCTGAATAAAATACTACCTAAATGATATGTATTTTATTCTGAAATAAATATTATTATCAATCTTTTGTTTGTTTCAATAAAACACATCCTTTATATAATAATTATTATTTATTTAAATGGTAAATAGCTTTCTTCACATTTTTAACAAACATTTTCAATAATAACACTGATAAAAAAGATAAAATAACATACAAAATTGCGAAAATTTTGGGGATTTCTCCTTCCATTGCAGATGATGTGAGTGTAGATGTCTTTTGTACGAGATGTGGTAAACATGGTGATTGTCGGATCATTTGCCATTCAGCCATATCCCCCTCACTTCGATCGAAGAATAAGAGTTTAAGTTTATAATGTATGGTTGTACGATTGTCTTGTGGGATGTCGAATGTGAATACCTCCAATTGGTTATCATTGATTTTTTGAAAATTCATCGGAATCCATTCGGTACGGTTACACTGTCCACCACCGCTGCCGACATCCTTCAGACAAATATAGATGCGTTCAACGTGTTGGGGAACGTTCGCGTATAAAATATCATTCAGAATTGTGGTTAGAATCACAAAATTTGTTTTTAACACCCCCACTCCCATCATCCTCACTGTTTACACTTAATTTGTTCAGCAGTCTTATAACTTCAATTTTATCTGCGTAAAAATTCAAGTCTCTTCTTAGTTTATGAACTTTTTCCACGAATTCGCAAAGTCTGCGTGTGTATTCTTCAAAAGATATATCCATAATGATATATTTGTAGATTTACTAGATATCTATATTATTATTTTAAGAGCCACATAACATCTTCCTTCGTAAGAAATTCGAATAACTTCCAACTATTCGCACTAGAACACATAGGATTCACACTATTGGGGTGATGTAAACAGTTGAATTCACAATTTCCTCGCTCTAATTTTGGACATTTACCTTTCAAATTCACCACTTCTACTCGATCTAACCCCAATTCTTGGAACGCTCCCCGTAGAAACTTAGTTTTTATCTTCCCACATACATAAACAGTTGCATCCGGATCGATATTTTCCTTCAAAATTTCATACAATTCATCATAATCCTGATAGCCAGAGGTCCATGGAATCCCATGATATTTTTCACAATGAAATATTTTCTTCATTTGCCTCTCAGATAGTTGATCCATCGATTTTGGTGGTTTGAATAGAAAATATTTCTCCAACCTTTTATCACAGTCCAACAAAGAGAGTTCCTTGATTTTATATACGTTTGCAGAAATCGGGAAACTTTGAATATCAACCACTATAGACGACATTTCAAACTAGAATGATAAACTATCCAAATATCTAGTTGCACATGCGCAGATCATTAACATATTTCTTTGATGTTATCGAAATTTCGAAAGAGTACGTCGAAGCACAAAATTTGTAGTGATGATGGACTTATTCTATAGTCGACCTCCCCTCCTATCTCAGAAAACAGTTGAAACATCTTAAAGGTGTAAGAATTTGAAGTATCTCTTCGGATGCTGCGCATGTCCATTATCTCACATCGGTACGGTAGAAGTGCGATCCGATAAAAATCATCATCAATATCATGTAGCACTCTAAAACAATCAAGTATATACGATCCTGGTTTCGGAACGATACCCGAAATTTGATGCAATATGATTTTTCCCATTCTTCTATGTTTATATTTGAACTGACCTTCTATATTCATATCGATTATCTTCCAATCTTCTGGAGGTGGATCGAAATCTCCTCCGAAATAGAAAATATCAGCATACGCCCAATTGGTCGAGGCCCCCACCAGGAAAGTTATGAATTCTCCAGCGATTATCCAATTTTTGGATGGTAATTGTAATTCTTCGAGGATTTCCATCATATTCGGCGGACATGCGCTTATTACGAATTTCTTCGCATCGTACACGGTGGTAAGCACACTATGAATAAAACTGTTGTATAATCGAGGAGACATTATCACGAACTGAGTTCGATTTAGTTGAAGCAGTCACACACACCGTCATACTCTGCGCTATTGACTTTTTCAACCTTAAATATACAATCAAAACTAAATGGTATTCTTGCGGGTGAGAGATAAGAGGTCGATCGAACTGGTAAGTATACATGTAAAATAATAGAACATTTTCAGGTAAAAATGACGTGGGTTCGGATCCCTTCCAATCTTTCTCACCAAAGAATACCATTTTTCTTCATTTGATGTACACGTCGTAGACGTTATGATCGATTCACAACCGCCATGATACCTCGTTGACCACCTCACGTGATAGCTGCCATGACACCTTGCTCGAAACCACGTGTCTAGGACCTTTCTTACAAACAACCTGTATATACAACATAACATACTCTTTACAAACCCCCTGTATATACATTCAAACACCGAATGCCAATCGTCAGCAGCCTACGTGACACATTCCCACGATAATTTGCTGAGCTATCAATATCAGCACAAGAAACAGTTTACGTTTTCATTTTGTTGTTGATAAGATTAATATTTCAAACTAAGCATTTCTCGTAGATAAAATATCAACCAATCAGTTGGTTGCAAAACAAAGTGTTATCTGTTTCCGTTTAAAATTGAATACAATGGCTCTATTATCTACCACACACAAGTTACGACTTGTTGATGACCTCATTGATAAGATTAATATTTCAAACTAAGCATTTCTATTTATACGTAGACCAAACTCGCAATCACGCAATCTAGCCGATAACGTTATCTACCCGATAACACTAATTACACACATCGCCAGCATGGGTGACTCACAATCACTGATAACGCTATCTACCCGATAACGTTATCTACCCGATAACACTAATTACACACACTGGATGCCAGACCGAGTCACTGATAACGCTATCTAGCCGATAACGTTATCTACCCGATAACATACATCGCCAGCGCAGACCGGAAGTGGAGACCTGATAATCGGAGCACAGACCGGAAGTGACGTCACACTTCCTGTCCCAAAGGTAGCGGCCTGTATCTACTACCACGCTATCTAGCCGATAACGTTATCTACCCGATAACACTAATTACACACATCGCCAGCATGGGTGACTCACAATCACTGATAACGCTATCTACCCGATAACGTTATCTACCCGATAACACTAATTACACACACTGGATGCCAGACCGAGTCACTGATAACGCTATCTAGCCGATAACGTTATCTACCCGATAACATACATCGCCAGCGCAGACCGGAAGTGGAGACCTGATAATCGGAGCACAGACCGGAAGTGACGTCACACTTCCTGTCCCAAAGGTAGCGGACTGTATCTACTCGTGTTTGATTTCGTAAGATAATATCGTAAAAAATGTCGATAGTATTAAAAGACGACGATGAACTTAGTGGCTACCAAGTAGTTGGTATGCCCAAAGACGGGTCTTGTCTCTTCCATTCAATATCTTTCTTGGTGTATGGTAGAACTGACTCAACTTGCAGTATCAGATCTGCTATAGTTGCATACGTTGCTGAACATTGGGACGAAATGCAAGTGTACACGTGTAATGCTGATGGTGACATATACACGAACTCGAAATCCTACACGAGCGATATGATGAAACCCACTACTCACGGCTCAATGAAATAAATCAATATGCCCACGTTTCTACAAAAAGAAGTGAAGTCCCACCAAAAACATTCTGTAAAAAACTAGCCAAGTCTCGATGGAGCTGCTTGTTTATCTCTAAAAAGTAATGAAATCTAGACAAAGTCGTGCCAAGTCTAAGGTTCCTTACTGCGATTTCTTTATTATTATAGTTGATGTTGTGTGACTTGGCCGTTGAAGGGTACACAAGGGTACAAAACCAGGTGCTCCATGACACCATTGCACCAATTTGTCGCCAGAACCGCTACCCATTGACAATGGAAAATTGCTACTTGGAAAACGTTGATTCAATAACCAGTCAATTGTAGGCTTGATAAAGCTGCGTATTCCAATAATACTTATGTGTAGGCGAGCATGAAACAAACAGTATAAAAAATTAGTTCCAGTACAGACGGACTTCTAATCATTGATAGAAGTCTGTCTGTACGTCTATTTTATGTTAGATCGGTGGTCGATTTGACGCTCCAAAAAGAAGAGAGCAGAAGTCAGCATTGTCAATGCTGAATGCATGTGTTGCACAAAAAACAACATCCTAAAATGAGACACTGGCGTCCAATTACCAATACCAGTATGGGCTATTATCTCGCTTAACAAACATAGGTAGTTACAACAGATAACATTACGTGTAAACAAAATTGACTTGTACCCACTAACGTATAAAGAATGTTCAACGGCCAAGTCACACAACATTAACTATAATAATAAAGAAATCGCAGTAAGGAACCTTAGACTTGGCACGACTTTGTCTAGATTTCATTACTTTTGAGTCAGACTTATATTTATTGATTGAAACCCTTGCAAGTACATACATGCGTCTCTATAATGTTAAAAGTATGTTGTAGATAGAATGCCTAAATATCAATTTACTATTATTATATTCCTAACAAATTCTGACAACCTTTTCCTATTACCTCATAGATCTTCGAAATCTGGTTCGAAAGTGGATGCTCTAACGTCATATGTTTAGTTCAGTCCTTCAGTATTACGTACGGTTCGATATGAATTTAGAGTTTATAAGAATATTGCTTAGCAGTGGATTCTTAATTTATACGTAAAACATTAATGTGTTTTAAATTCGATTCTTCGCGTTTCTGTTCGTTTCGGTTAGTTTCAAGAAATCACGTTTCATATAGTGATACGTCTTCTGATGATGGTCGTGTGACCGAAACGTACGTAAAGACGAAAATAATAAGCACATGTTTTGGTGTGACCTATTTCCAGAAAATTTATATATAATTCATATCTAATTGATAATAATAATAATAATAATAATAATAATAATAAATTTATTAATTGATCAAGTTAGTTAATGACTAGTTCGAAATGCATGATAAAAGGTAAAGTAGTGACATTTGCACAAAAAATTCAAAATTAATAAAATTCACACCTCAAATTTGTTAAGTCTAAATTTATACGTAATGATAATAGTAAAGAAAGGATAAACAAAAAACGGGAAAGCTATTCACAATAGTTAAATTCAAGATTACACTTATTATAAAGATTCGCACTTCATATATTCTTCAATACAGTAAAAGGCTTTCTCAATAAGAACTTTCTTGACACACACATTAATAGTATATTATTCCGTATTATGGTGAATAGCCATAATATGCAAGTAGAATACTATATTTGTCCACGAGCCATGAATATTACTTTGATACTAATAAACTTTGCTGTTGAAACAAGTCGAACCAACAAATTGTTGACGTTTCAAATTAAATTAGATCTGACGTTCTATTTTTATCGTATTTGTCTAGAAAAATGTCTGTCATGTTTGTCATATTGATGGTAGTGAATAATGATTTCATTATTCATTAGTGATTAATGGTTATCATTATGCTTGAGGAAACACATGCATTATGCATATGTCCTGGACAAATTTGTTTATTGACTTCTTTCTAAAATTGTTAACTAACGAATTGTTTTGTAGAGGTGTTTGTAGAGCATTTCTATGCGAGTTTTGGAGTTGTGATGTTCACCATTACTTTTAAAATTAATCAAATTATCATGAGTATACTTTAAGCATTCTAAAATATATATACAAGGTAAGGTAGGTATCTCTTTAGATTTTAAAAAGTCTGTACACGAATTTCTTTGTCTAATGTTATACATTATTCTAAGTCCCTTCTTGTTGTTGGATGAAACGCTTATCTGCATTGGCATATGAGAATATCATAAGAAAGTAATGAATATATTTTGGAAAATACGCTGTTCTGATAACTTCATCAGTAGTCAATGTTTCCAATTTTCTCAACAAATAAATATAACTGTAAATTTCTTCACAGGTTGCTCTATATGAGTTGCAAAATTGAGTCTGCTATGAATATATAAGCCCGGGAATTTAATATTTTGTGGAATTCATTTGTAACCAAAAGTAAGATATCATGTTTTGTTTTCATTCAATTTTAATTCATTAGTATCAAACCATCGGCTTCTAAGATAATATTATTCATTTTGGTTTTGACTACTTCTCAATTCGTTCCAGTGGCTGAAGAAGATATATCGTCGCAGTATTGAGATGTTAACACATAGAATAAATAGTATTGGAGCTAATACAGATCCTTGTGGTACTCTATACTGAAGTCCCACCTCATTAGATAATTTTTCATCGCAACAGATTCTGTGTGTCCCATTCCCAAGTAGGAGTTGAATAAATTGCATACTATTCCCCTGATTCCATAGAAGTTCAGTTTCTCCAATAATATATTATGGGGTACTGAAACGAATGCTTTACAAATCAAAGAACATGGTTATCACCAAGTCTTGGTTATCTATAGCATTAGTAACATGTTTAGTCATAGTCAGTAGAGCTGTTGTTGTGCTTTTGTTTGTCCTATACTCATGTTCTGTGTTACTTAGAACCCCATATTTTTCTAAGAATTGTACCATTCTGTTTTTAATAACAGTTTCGAAAACTTTGGAAAGGCAGTTAAGGCTTCCAATTTTGTCTCCTTTCTTCTTGTGTATTGGAAATACTTTTGCCGACTAGATTTCTTGAGGAAAATGACTTTCCTCGAAGCTTTCATTTGAGATGATAGAGTGGTATGGAGATTCCTTCTGCCGACACTTTCATTAACTCAGTAGAAATGTTATAAATGACCTTTGCCTTCTAATTTTTTATTTTGTGTATAACTTGTTCTGTTCCTGCAAAGAAGTATCAAATAAGAAACAGAAGTATGAAGTATCTGAGTGTAGTTCCTATAAAAAATATTACCGATAAAATACGAAGTAAAAGTGCTTGGTTATATCAGGGTGATAACTTATCACTTCGATTTTTTGATTATGAATGTGACGCAATTAATAACTTCGATGTTTTCCACGATTTCAGCTCAACTCATGTTCAAAATAGGGCCAGTAGATATTTTCCTGTTAACGTTCCAATTGCATGACGTCATGATTCTTCGGGTTTAATATTTTTTGATTATTCAGAATTAATTATAATTGGCGGATGCGCCAGGATCAATCTTACGACCTTACGACTCAAAGATCCTCATATAGGCAGGTATCAGACAAATTACATGAGAAACATAATGTTTATATTGAAGAATATATCAATGCCATTGTTATTTTGAAATGTGATATTGTAATGACATCTGGCGAATTGGCCGATCACACCCATATTTAAAATAAAAGATATTACTTAATGATATTCAGGCAGCTCGTAGAAATATCATACAATAAGCATAATCTACATATTTTAGAATACTTCATCCACTCTTTCTCAACTCAAACTGATTAAATCAATTGCATACACAATATTTCAGAGCCGCCAATGTTATTCGCAGCTACAGAATGAATCTTTCTGGAATTGCCCTTCTCACCCTATAATCGAAAAGTTGGTGTTGAGTTTGACAGGCATCGAGAGCTTATCAGGAACACACCTAAGATAATATTGAACTTACAATCAATGCTTAAGAGATTTAAACTTTCGGAAGTTGGAGAATCAAACTCAAATTTACACAAAACTTGGAACATTTAATTAATAATCGATGCTCAAAAATTGTTTCATCACACTATTTTCTTATCAAAGTCAGGAGTAATCAAGTGAAGCTAGATGTGAAGCTATGTTCTTGAATATCAGGAATCAATTTAATTATGGTACATATTGGGAGAGGAGGATATACAATGGTTTGGGTGCGAGTTTATTCACAAAATTGTTGAAAAGTGTGAATTATAGGTATCGACTTTGTCATTCAATATTACGTTCCTATTGTTTTTTGAATGTTCTTAAATTTCTGTGAATCCTAGAATATTGAACATATGTTCTTTCTCTTGATTATGAAACATTTCGGGACTGAGGGTGAAATTGTGATTATGATCCAATAGGTGATTCGCGTAATTAAGAATTTCAAAACATTCAAAACCAATAGTTATATAATATAAAATGACCAAATTGATAGCTGTAATTCAACAATTTTGTAAATGAACTCCAACCTAAACCATGATACCACATTCAGATTGATTTCTAATATTTGGAGACATAATTTTAGATTTAGCTTTAGTTGATAACTCTTAGCTTTGAGAATGCCACAGTGTGATGAAACAATCTATCAGCATTAATTCCAAATTAAATGTTACAAGTTTTTTGTGAATTTGAGGACAAATCTTTGTTATTTGTGGGCAAATCGATCAAGTTTTGGATGTACCTATAAAGTATATTTTTTCATTATTTATGAAAGAGACAAAATCAAGTTTCGGAACTTTATTCATCATATTCCACTCAGTAAATACGGAACCTGGCGACATCATCAGAATGAAATTATAACCTACATTTTTAATTACATATATTATAAGTTCATCTAAAGTTGCCATGGCATCTGCTGCTGAAAATTGTCATGAAAAGTAACTAAACAAAACGAATTCAAAGAAGTACCTCCTTTCATTTACAATCTGACATTTATTTAGACGAACCTACTGATTAGTTCAGAAGCTTTGTTTCTGATATCTTGCCTTATTCGATTTTTCGAATCAACTAAAGTAGTGGACCTTGTCTTATATTTTCAGGTGAATCACATTCACAATATTTTACATTGTAGCAAGAGAGAGGAAACAATCTTCATACTATACTTTTTATCATCAAAGAGTTTCCACATGCGTACCCATGACGACATTGATACAGAGTTGTCAGATATGATGAGACTTAGGTAACATCCTCTTTGTTTTTCTCACAATCTTGCAATATCATTGGTAAAATAGCAGAAACAAAAATAAGAAGAAACTGAAAGCTAGGATTATATATTCAATTTGATGAAGCGCATTTTTTCTTCGGTAAAGTTCCTCATAACACAATAACGGCGCCATCAGAACGTATATAGCAGCACAATTGGATCAATCAAAATCAGATGAAACTATAATTCTATCAAATGAAAAATAGGGGTTGTTATTTGAGAATGAATCTTATACCATCACCAGATCGCCATGTGAATTGTTTGACTCGGCCAATATTGCCAACTGAAAGACAACAATTGACTCCTAGTGTATTATGGCTCTCTTTTGATGAAACTCTATGAAAAACTTCACTTAAGGAATTCATATTATTCGTAATCCTCAATCTACTCATTCATTGACAGTGTGGGCATTTAATTCAGACCATGACACATTGCAGTACGATCTCAATCATTGATTAGCCAGAACAAACGTGAAAAATATTATTGACACTCGCTCCCTTTATTTCACAAGACACTTCAGTTTGAGATTCAACACACTGGATAATAAGTGGGAGGGTAAACGCTAATATTAACCGTATGAGTTAATTCAGTTACTACTGAACAACAACAATGACATTCAATAATAAAAATAGCAAATGAATTAATAACGATAATAAAATGATTATGAAAATTGATAATGAAAGAATAATATGATCAACTTTATATTATATATTAATAAGAATGAAAAAATAAACTCTAAATCTAAACAAATAAAACAAACCCAGATAATCTAAGTTGACTAAAAAACAGAGTTAAAACTGAGATTATTGAACTGATTCCCCAACTAGGATGAACCTAGGGGATCGAAACTGAATGAACTGATTTATTTGAATGTTTTATTGAACATGAACTTGAATAAAAACTGAGAAAAACTAACTCGAAAATGTAAAAAAACTCTGATTCAGCGAATTCCACCCTTCTTACCAAGAACACTCTGAAGTGTCACGTGATTTCTCAAGAGAATAATTCAACTGAAGGCTTTAGGCATTGCCCCTGGTATTTGTAATGCGACTATTCTCTCAAGAACTTATCTACCATTAGGAAAAGGATCCCCGAATTGTTTAACCAATAAGCAGTGAAATTCCTCTCTTGCGGTCTTTAGTTCAGAATGTTTCCGATGGGGTAGATAGATACTACGTTACGTCCAGATTTACGTGTGATATATTTTGATTATTCATAACTTACGAAAGAAAGACGTTCAAAACTTCCATATTGAGTTCTACAGCGGGTCTGAAAAGAGGCCCACTACCTAAGCATCTCCAGATGGTTAACATCAACATTCATAATAGCTAGCATTCGTTTTTCGTCCTGTATTAGTTAATTATCTTTACAGTTCTATGATTTCCTTCACAACAAGAGACTTTTGTGAAATTATTGGAACCATCTTGACCATGGCAGCTATGGTGTGTTATCACACTCCTCGAAGCGGCTGTGAATTATCTCATATTTATTATTGAAATTCCTCTACTTCTCTCGAGCTACGTTTGTTATTTCCACTAAGCAGAAAACGTCTGGTAACCGCTGATATTCTTTGCTTTTAGATATTTTAATTTTACATGAAATTTTAATTTTCCAAAAACGATTTTGTTTTGAATATTGAGAATGACCTGTACTAAACCATTATCAAACTAGTTATCTCATATTTGTCTATAAATTCCACAGGAATGAATAATGTTGTGCGTTAATTCTGTTCCCAGCTGAATATCATTGGAGCTACATTTTTATGGGAAAATCATGAAGAACAAAGGTTCTATTTAAATTTATGAGTCGTGTCGAAAGTTGAAATGAAGATCATGTATAGAATGCTTGTACTTACTTGCATGATTCGGACTAATATCCACGAAGCTCGCCAATGAGCCTGTAGTTGTGGCTCCATGAAGTGCGGTAGATGCAGCTAGGAAGATGAAGGCCGCCGTATGATTGCAACCACTGAACACTAAGAGTATCATGAAGGATCCCTGTCCGATTGTAGCTTGAAAAGATTGAACATTATTATACAATCAAATAGTTTCCAATAAAGTAAACTATGACTTTTTTCTCCCATATACTTCAATATTAACTAATCATATCATAATGAATCTCAGATAAATTTCGAAGACTATCATGAATAGATAATAGTAATAAAAATTCAGCTTGTGCCTCTTCATGACAGTGATCATACTATGCCGAAAGCATTTTTCTCATTTTGGCTATACGGGAAAACCTATAATTTTATTACAACAAAGTAGGAGCCTCCAATGGAATGTTGAGAAATGAGGTAGGCATTGACATTTTTCTTGAGAGTTTGGAGGTTACAAGTATCAGGAAAATCTCACTGAGCGGAGAGTTTCACAAATTCGTCGTTCGATAGGAAAATGAAGTCAGGAGAAAATAACTTCAGCAGACCTCGAGATTGACATTGAAGGGATGACTTGCCTGAACTCGTCTAGTCACCTGGCATCTGTCGCGGTGGAATAATAGACGAGATTTCCGATGAGCACCGACCACAGAAATATTTTCAGTGGAGGGATAGATCGGCAACCTCCCTACAATATTCCTGAGAAGTTGATATCACAAACCAGGCGAATAGTTATCTTTTGGAAAGAATCGAAGAGATTCAGTATAAGATTTGAAGCTGCACTCATGTGAACAGTACTCCAGGAAAAATCGTAAATCTTGTGGCTGTTGAGGTGTGACACGACAGAGAAAAGTTTCTGATGAGCAGTTTTTGTAATGAACTTCACATGATCAGCCCACGATAGAGTACTATTGGTGGTGATACCGAGCACTGATATTGAGGACTTCAGGTGTACCTGACATCGTCATATTAGGGATTTTTTTATTTTTTTGGAGAAAGTTAAAGATCGTCAAATTCATTCATTACGTCGACCCGACACTGATTTCAAAAGCTGGCTTCATGAGAGGCAGCTATAGAGTAGGAAGCGGTATGGAGTGCATCATCATCCGCCAAGCTGTGGACGAGACAAGAGGCCTCTTCCAACATATCTTTCATATTGAGCGGAAACAAAGTTGATGACAGGGCATCCCTGAGGAATACTAACGTTGATAATCATTGAATCGTAGGAGACTCCGTCAATCAACATATGGAATTATTGATCTGAGAGAAAATTTGATACATATCGACAAATTTTGGGGCGGGTAACCATATGACGACTTGGAAAATGCTTTGGCGACATCCAATGCTAAAGCTAGAGATTCACAATGTTTCTCAATGGATGCCTGCCATGAATATGTTACGTAGGCCAGCAGGTCTCCTGTTGTCTGGTGACGAAAGCCATATTGTCGGGCGTTCGAGTTCTTTGATCACTCTAGATATTTTGATGAGTTCGATCGTTATTTATTTCTACATCACCTTAGAAATCACATAATAGAGCCATGGTCTATAAACATAGGGACGGTCTCATTTCTTTTTTCGAATTGGTTGGATTTCAGCTGTGCTCCAGCTGGGAGGAAACGCACCAAGTTTGTGTGAAAGGGTAAACAACTTGCGATGAACTCAAGTTAATTCTGAACAACACTGGGAATAATAGGCGGAATTCCGTCTGGTCTCAGATCCTCCATCACTTAGATCAAGCAAAATGCGCCTAATAATGCTCTGACGGAAGACAATTTCAGAAATTCGATATTTTTATCCTTAGATGTTGCAATTTTTTTCCCAATTCCGAATTAAAATTGAAATTGATATAGTTATAGCACTAAATTGCGAGGTGAATGAGCATGGATGACATAAGGATGTTTGAATTAATTCACTTGGTTTCTTCTAACCTGCTCTAACATAGGAACTGTAGATAATTCTTAAGCTACTGGCTAATACCTGTGCGGATGTTGAATGAGAAATAATGTATTATTGGATATTACAAATATTAATCCCATCAGATCACAAGAATGATGTAAGCAAAATTGAGTAACTATTACTATTATGATCAAAACCACCTTCTATTCTGCTTTCCAAAGATATGATCGTATATTTATATACTTTCCTGGGAAAATGTTGTGTTCTGTTCCTCATTATGAATTTTGTTGTATACTTCAGGCTCATTCTAAAGTTGCTTATAAGTTTACGTATAGAAATATATATATATTTTCATATTCACCTATTCCTGTTGCCAATTTCCTGACATTCGTTCTAGTCATTTTGTTATGTCTCAATAAATAATCTCCAACTCTCGATACACCAAAGGCAAAAAACATTCTCAGTAACTGTGGTATGCCTGATAGGAGACCTGTCTAAAAAAACTGTATTTATTCACGAGATATTCCAGCTGAAATTTGGATGATAACTTGAATGTTAAGGAAATTTGTATGGAGTTTAGTGGGTCAGGAAAAGTAGCAAGTTGCAGGTTTCAATTCAAACTCCACACAATTCATAATTCTCAAAGCATTCAAGAAGGAATAAGTTAATTGGTAGGTTATGCGATGAATTCATATAAATTACACAGAGTTACATCAAGGTTTGTCAAAGAATGCAGAGCTACACTAGCTGAACTTACTGGGAGAAATAAAGTTTAACTCACATGGGTCCCCAAACACAGGGGAGTTGAAGGAAATGAAATGAGCTACTTCCTGGCCAGACGACGGTTGTTCGGCGCCCATATCGAGCCAGACCCAATGGTCGCTTTATTAAATTGCGTGTGGAGTTTCGCACTTCTGAGCCAACTGAACTAAAAGTGGTCTGAACTGTGGCGAGAATCACCATGCACGAAGCAGGCCAAGCTCTTCATCAAAGAGCCTGTGCCTAGAAACTCCCTCCTCTGAACAGAAGAGATATCAGAGAGAAACTGAAACCTAACTGGTCAATGTCGTCTCAACAAACACCTTCATGCTATAGGTATCGTAGATGACCCTAAATGTAGGAAATGTAGAGGGGCGGAAGACTGCCTCTTACATCCTGTTGAAATGCCCAGCATTAGCATTCCTCAGGCATCGACACTTCGAAGGATCAAAATTGCTCCCTGGAGAACTTATGGAAGTCAGCGCTGGCAATATTCTGGGCTTCTTGCGGGCTACAAACCTGCTAGAATAGAATAGGCTTCTGACCACGAGGCGCACAATGGGCACAACTGAGTGGCCTAAGTGCATTTGGAGGCCATCGTCCCCTCAAACGATGATGAATATCGGTCGATCCTGATTATTTTCTTATGCTTGTCGCCTCCATCCCTGTCAAGTCTAGAGCTGTTCTTGGATTCAAACTAGATCAGGGACAATTTTTTTAGATAATCTTACAACCGCCTCCAGATTTTTCGAGTGAGGATTCGTGGACGCTTGGGTGGAAAATTCTCCCCACAGATAAGCCATTATTCATCAATGCTCGAGTTACGTTCTGTTTCTGAAGTTATTTCCTCACATTTACATCAACTCAAATGGTATTCTAGATAATGCTAAATAGATTAGGCTGCAGATTGAATGAATCAGGAATTATGTACATGGATCTTTCATTTTTATGATGAATCTTTCTGAATAATACTAGTTACATGATAGCTGTACACATACACAATAAGTTACGTAATACAAAAATATAAAAAGTGATAATTTACTCACAGCTTTAATATTCCACCCATGGATAAATTTGAAATAGGTTGGCCCATTCGTTAAAAGTATGTACATCCCCCATATACCACCAGCATGTGCTAGAGTATTAATCCAGAACGGGACAGATGAAATGATTTTCTTCCAGGGAATTTCTTTCTGCAAAAATATCATGTCGTTAAAAACGCAGCATCAACATCAATTGATAATTGTAATATTCCAACCACAAAGGTATGCATCACTTGCATACATGTATCTAACGTTTAACCATGATGAATGATACATTTGGATATTTGATAGGTCGAGTAGTAGAGAATGTATTACTAGTGATTTCTATTCTGGGCCATTTGCACAAATTTCATTTTTACTGCTGATTTTCACCTATTTGCACATTTTATCAAACGGTTTGTCTCAAAATTTCATTATAGGGGTACTTTCTCCGGAATTGTATGATGTAAGATTCCAACACTTCTACGGGATAAGACAATATTGGTTTTGTTTAACGTAAGGAGATTGATTTATTTTGGTTTTCAGATAGAGGACATTGAGAAGTGGACTTTGTGTTCTCATGGAGAATTGATAATGCCAAGAGAGAATTGAAATAGATGTAATCCTACGATAAAGCGTATCTGACGTTGAGAAACATCTACTTCGCAACGTTTTTGTCAGATTGTAAGAGATCTTGACTATAAATTATATTCGATTTCTTTCCGGAATCAGAAGTGTTATGAGTATCTGTTTTCGGAGAGGAAATAATTTGCATTTAAAAGAGAAAATAATAAAAAATCAATAATATTTCGAATGCAAAAGTCGGTATGGAATGAAGAATATGTTATTTATTATTTTTGAATATAAGACTACGATAGGAGAAGAATTTGATTTATGTTGTTATCTTATATTTCCTAAAATACATGCATATTTATGACCATATTTCTACATTTCTACAACAGACGATATCAACCAATAATATATTTCTGAGATGTAATTTTCTCGATATGGAGATTCCGAATTATGAAGAAAATAATAGGTACAGAATTCCACATAACAGGTATCGAAAGTTTGCTAATAGTTATTGCAAATACTAATCAGGGTAGAATTATAAAGTAGAAATCACCCAAAATCAACAAATTTATTGTGAATTAATGAAGCATTAGTGAAATGATGACCAATATGTCAGATGATATGCGAGGTTTCAAGATAATCCTCTATCGTATTATATTAAACTTCTTTCCGGAAGTTTTATAAGTATGTGTACTCGGAGAGATAATAATTTGCATTTAAAAGAGAATGTTGAGGACATAAATAGACTGATAGAAATTTAATATTGGAATTCAGTAAGGTGTGAGGGATAATGAATTAATTATCAAGAATTCATATTTTCAGAATGGATGCTTACGATGTTTGCCTAATAACTAATATGCAGTGTTGTTGACCTGGGTCTTAATGGTTATTTACAGGATTGATATTCGGTTTATTACTTTGGATGTTAGTACATTCCTTCACCTACCATGATCAGAAATACCCAGTCAACAACCCTTAGCATAATTATAGTAATTTCAATCCAGAGGTTTCCACCACCTAAAGTTCAAGTAATTGAATGAAATTGTAAAGTATATAAAGGTAGTATATCAGAGTTCTTGAAAAAGGTATCAACAAGCCTCTCGATATTAAGTTTATCTCAGTATTTTAATACATCATATCATATTGCAAGAATGCAATCATTAATTCATGATTTGAAGATTCAGCAGTTTCACTTTAGCATTTGTACTTGGTGTGAATAGTTAGGTCAAATAAACAATCAGACTACAACATTTCGAGTTTCATGAACTTCGAGCAAAATAGTGAGTAATCAATATTCACGACTTACAAACAAAACAAAGAAAACAATAAAAAGTCAATAATATTTCGAATGCAAAAATCGGTTTCGAATGAAGAATACATTATTTATTATTTTTGAATATAAAACTACGATAGGAACAGAATTTGATTAATGTTGTTTTATCCTATATTTTCTAAAACACATGCAAATTTATGACCATATTTCTACATTTCTACAACAGACGATATCAACAAATAATTTATTTCTGAAATATAAGTTTCTCAATACGGAGATTCCGAATTATGAAGAGAATACAGATTTCCACATAAATCCAAAGTTTGCTGATAGTTATTGCAAATACTAATCAGAGTAGAATTATGAAGAAGAAATCACCCAAAATCAACAAATTTATTAGAAATCGAAAGAGCATTAGAGAAATGACCGATATATCAGATGATATGAGTAGGTTTTATGATAATCCTCTATTGCCTTATTCAATAATGATATCTCAAGGATAAAGTTCAGTAGTTGGTTAAAATATCATCATTTCAGCTCAAGAACAAATACAACAGACTGATTCCTTGTAACGAGAAAACTTAGTCAATTAGGTCTCCTGAAGTAGGTTGCAGCTTTATTCGATTTATTCATCACAGCTCTTACCTTTGCTTTCGTTACGCTTTGTCCCAGGCTTTTGATGATGTATTCTCTTTCACTTAAAGAGATTCGAGGATGTTGTGCAGGACTGTCGTATACTAAAACAAGCCATGATATGTACCAAACTGTACCTATAATCCCTGAAACGTAAAATACACTCTCCCAACCCCAGAGTGATATCATGAAGCCACAGGTCATGTACGTCGTTGCAGCACCAACCGAACTTCCTGAAACAAAAGATTCCATTAATTGCCACATCGCTGACCTGAGCGTGAATTTTAGTAGCTTTAGTCCAGTCATCCTGTAAAATTTTCTACAGCAAAAAAATCCAAAAAATTCCAATGGACTTTTTCAACGTATAGGGGGTGTATTCTGGTGCGCTAAATACGATGGTATGGTCCAAATTGAGCTACCGGATACGGAACATGCCGCAAATCGCCGAATTATGGTCATTTTCGACCATTTTCGGGTTTTTCGAAGATATAACAAAATCTATGCGTTTTCATGAAAATAGTCTAGAGCAAAGTTGTAGTGCTTATCAACACTCATCATCTGGTTCAAACTAGATGGCGCTAGCGTTCTTAGAAATATGGCCGTTTTAATGTGGCGAAAATGTCAATTTTTGCGTTTTTCGAAGATAGGGCCGAATCTATGCATTTTTATAAAAATAGTCATGGGAGCAAAGTTATAGTAGTCAAAAATATCCGTAATCTGGTCCAAACTAGATGGGTCCACGATGGACAAGTGTCTACTTTGTTTTAAAGTCAGTTCAAGTGAGGTCGTGTTCTTCGATGAATCAAAATTAGCGGCTATTACATCATCATCAATTGAACGCAAACTACAAGTTCATACGAGCCGAGCGTTTATTGAGGATGGTCGAAAAAAGGTTGTACATGAAAGGTGTCTAGAAATATCTGAAAATTCAGAATTATGCTGGCCATCAGATGACGAATCAGTAGAAGAGGGCCAAGATGTTGATATAGAAAAATCAAACAATGAAACGGTATATATAATACATATTTATGTATACATAATTATTATAATTAATGTGTCAATATTAAAATTACCTAATCAATTTATTAGATCGATGAGTCATTGTGCGCTGAAGACATTTCTATGAGTAGTATCTATGGGAAGGACTCTCCTTCTATTTTATCGGACGACCCAAGTTTTAATGATGATGACGAACCGATACAAGGACCAAGTCAATTAGAGCGATCACCGTCAAGGTTTGAATTTGTTGAGATTTGTATAATATGCGCTAAAGATGCTTCAGAAATTTTCATTTCTGCGGAAGCAAAAAACCCCAAAGCGAAAGGAAAAATGTTTTTAAATTCGTTAAAACAGACAATGTACTATATTCCCCGAACACATTTATGGTTGATTCTGAATTAAAAGCAAGACTTCATGAGAAAAAAATGACTGATATAGAAGCTAGATATCATCTACAGTTATTATTTTTTTGACGCTAAAACGGTCATATTTTGAGTTTCATGATCGCTAGCGTCATCTAGTTGGGACCAGATTACTGGTATTTTTGACTACTATAAATTTGTTCCTCTGACTATATGCATAAAAATACGCAGGTTTTGTCCTATTGTGAAAAAAAGACAAATAGTTATTATTTTTTTGACGCTAAAACGGTCATATTTTGAGTTTCATGATCGCTAGCGCCATCTAGTTTGCACCAGATTACGTGTATTTTTGACTACTATAGCTTTGCTCACCTAACTATTCCTATAAAAATGCATAGATTCGGCCCTATCTTCGAAAAACGCAAAAATTGCCATTTTCGCCCATATTTTGGGTTCTAAGAACGCTAGCGCCATCTAGTTGTTTGAACCAGATGATAAGCACTAGAACTTTGCTCTCTTGACTATTTTCATGAAAATGCATAGATTTTGTTATATCTTCGAATAACTCTAAAATGGCCAAAAATGGCAATAAATCGGCGATTTGCGGCATGTTCCGTATCCGGTAGCTCAATTTGGACCATATCATCGTGTTAAGCGCACCAACATATCCCTTTATACGTTGAAACAGTCCATTGGAATTTGTTGGACCCAAATTTTTGCCAGGATGACTGGACTACTAATGTTGCATGAAGCTTTGATCATATGAACAACTCATGCCTAGCTCTACAAAACAATCTCAGACAGCTTCATAGAAGATGCGAGATTCTACTGAAAATTCCACACCAAATTTTGAACCAATCAAAATACGTTATTTTGACAGATCACCATGTCAACGGAGGTATTTTATTGGAAATTTTTTTCTCGTGGGATACCCAACAATAACAGACCATTTTTGACAGACTGGTTTTTATTTGTTCACCTAATATTTAGTTTTGATACATTTTGATTACAAAGCTAAGATGTTTTCTATATTTTTCGAACACCTCCTCTCTTCTTAATGGCGAAAATGCAGGACTGCGAATGTTTTCAATTAAGTGTCTATGTCTAATATAATAATATATATATAATATTCAGACACAAATTTATTTACCTTTTTCATATTCAGTACTTTCAATTTTGCGTAGTTTATATGCAAATATTCGTGGACAATTCGGAACAAATTTTCTTTCTTCAAGTTGGAGCCACAATCCTCTATTAATGCGAATAAATAAGTCGTGGTACGATGATTGATCATTACATCAGACAATTTCACGCATATTTTACCATGATTTTCGAATCGATTCATTTTATAAACAAAGAATTTTATTGGTTTTACTGGCTGTGCAATATTCTTTATTGCAACAAAACGCGAGTTTTTTTGATGTTTTGAAGTGTCAAAATACAATGATCACAGCCTCCTATGGTTGATGCTTGCTGACGCTGGTTATGAATTCCATACCATTAAAGCGCGCATAACGCACGTTGATAAAAACGCAAAAAAAAACAACTTTCTGCCACTTGTAGTTACTCAAAACTTGTGTAAAATTGAAGAATATACTATTTTCTATCTTGAAATGGTATTCCCATGCAACTACAATGAGTAGAAATTACCAATTTGAAGGCCTAAATAATTGCTGACAAAGCTATGACGCGCTATGAATCTGTTCATGCAGCTTCCTGAAAAACCTCTAAGATTATAATTTGCTACCACTTGTAGTAAGCTCAAGTAACTATTAAATAAAAGGATATCATATTTTTTGTCCCTAAATGTCACTTTTGAGCTACTAAAATCAGTAATAGTCAACAGTTTATAGGCTAAGAGTCCATTGCTGTGAAGACAAACTGAATGTTATTATGTAATCTGTTCCTGTAGGTATGTATCTATAAAACTAATATTTTTTTCATTTTATACCACTTGTAGTAGCCCGAAGTGATTAAAAAAATTATTGAATGTAATACATTTCATTATAAAACTGCATTCGCATGTTGAACCCATAGTCTTCAAGAATAAGCGCCAGTTCTTCCACTGGTTTTAAAAATATTCATGAGCTCGGAAAAATTTCCGGAAATGATTTGACCTCTAGTGGTAATACTAGTGAAAATATAGTTGTTGATTCGGAAGACATTTCATATTATGAAGCTACGAGAAGCTACTCAAACATGTTCTTAGAAATATAAAACATTAAAAGACCCCCCAGCAATGAATGCCGTGACCCTCAAAATGCCACCTGTAATGGTGAGCGAAATGTCGGCATAGAGTCGTGCTATTGTGACTCGGAATCCATCTGGAAGCGGTGCATTATCAAGACCTGGTGGGCGCGGAAGTCTACTATGCATCTTATATAGTTTGCAACAAGTGCCAGTGTTATTATAATTCCTTTCATATGTATGATGCCCATTTTCAGCAATGAACATATTAAAATTATTGAAAACTTAACACAAATTAACAAAAATATATACATTGTAATACGTGAGCATAAAAATTCTTGGCTTCCGTATGAATTCCACGTCACAATACCACGACTTAATGCCCAATTCAGAAGCCAAAACTTTTCAAGATTTTCTATTCACGGAAGTCTACTTTTTAAGATAGCAGAGCATCAGTGGCGTGCAAAGGCATGTCGTATTGGGGTTGGTTGCAAAAAAGTATAACTTTATATAAATTATATAAAAAAAATAAAAGAATATAAAAAATTTAATTTCGACATATATACGTAATTTACAAAATGTACATATGTTAAAAAAAACATCTTACCTATTGATTCTTCGATTTCCATGCCAAAATTGGAGGAATTACGTTGGCATAATTTTTCTCCTCCACAAGGCTCAGCTTCTTGATTTTCATCTTTTTTTATATCCGACCATCCAGGCAAATCGAATAGGAATAATTGTCTTTTTTTAGACATTTTGATTTTACGACTTCAAAGAATTACTATTTTGAAAGGAAATAATTGAAAACTTGTTCTTTTACCAATGTCGTGTTGTCGCCCAATTAGTAATCTTCTGAATTTAGCATTCTCCCGGTAGATCAGAATTTATTGTAGTGTAGAATTCGTTACCGACTAAGACGTCGAAATTTCTTATATCAAAGTTGGTCATATATTTAGGATATGAATTTTACATCAATAGGATCTCGCGGCTTATTTGAAATCAGTCAAAGTTTCGAATCAAAATGTATAATAATAAAAATTTCTTAATTTACGTGACTGTATATAGTATATTCTATTTATAACTATATGTTATAAATAGAATATACTTCAATTATAACGATATGTCTTTATGTATCTCGTTGACAACTAATTAGAACATCTTTTCGCAGCTTTCATTCGAAAATTACATAAGTATATGTAGGTAGCCTATTTGAAACCTTTTCTTTCCAGGTAAAATATTATATTAAAAAATTAATTTGATAACACATTATTAAATTTAGAATTACGAGTAACTTGATTTATTTCACGTGCATTATGTGTTGTGTAAACTGCGAAAATGTCAACGCCAATTATCATCCAGTATTCAACAAATGATATCCTCAACAATAAATTACTTTAAGCAAAAATGGGGGTCATATCCTTCAATCACTGCCAGTTACTTCACCTTTACAATAGAGTATCTCAAAAGTCAATAAAATCGCATGTGATCGAATCAGTGGTGAAGCACCTGCAAGTTCAATAGAAAATCGGTATCGAGCTGAATTGGTTCTAAATGTTGATGATTCTGGATAGAATGCAATTCAGAATGTTAACTTTGACATCACAGAAGCAAGGAACATATAACTTCAACATATTGTAAGCAAACTTTTGGAAGGGAAAAAATGCTGATTGTAAAACATTTTCATTCGTGTTCCTATTTTCTTCAAAAATTGAAGATGTCGTTTATCATGGTGGAATGGATTAGAACAACTTCTCAATATTTTAGAATTTCAACTCCTAATGAATTTAGAAAAGTCCTCCATGATCGTAATGGGTAATGCTAGTTTTCACCGTACTATTATGAATAAAGTGCCAACAACCAGCTCCAGGAACTAGGATACACCAGAATGGTTCAGTAAAAATAGTCAACATGATAATAGCCTTTTCACAGCTGTTGTACTTGGTGAAAATGAGTAAACACAGCTATTAAGTATACGTAGCTGATATGTTAGCCAAAAGATATGAATATCAACTGCTTTGCTTCAACCTTTTTGAACACACCTGGGGTGTAACTATATATGGGCTTTTACAGAGTGACTATGCGGTAAGACTTTAGAAAAAGTATCACCAGAAATATGGACTAATTTGATGAATCCATGAACTTAATTCTGCTATTACTGCAGCTGCTTCAAACAGATATTACGAAGTACTTTCAAAATGAACTGTAACCATTTAAAGTAGGCTATATATTGGCAAGTCAGTTATATGCCATTTGCATATTTCTCAAAATAATGTGTGGCAAATTACCTCCCGTTCTCTGTTAGCACGCTTGAAATTTTTCACAATACGATGTCGCTTTTCCAACCGAATATTGGTAATTCCGGATTTTCTTCATTACCTCCATGAAATTTCTTGACATGTTAAACCAAATTGATTCATGTAGTTGCATAGGAAGTAATCGTATTTCGGAAGGCCTGGCTATATCGGGGGTCATTTAATGAATGCAATGGATGTATTGATGCTCTTGTGATATGTGAAGTAGTCCCAGACTAATGCAACCACGAATGATGATTTTGTTGAAACTTGTTCAATTGTGACACTAGAATTTTACTGCTAAAGCCCGATTTTCACCAGATCACTTTTCTATGATCACTGAATGGCATGCAATGACATGTGATTAATCAAATGAATACACAGCCGACTATGCATGGTTATGGAACAACAACATTTCCAAGACTTCCCGTTCACCTTATAATGAATAAATGGAATTTAAATCAAACAACATTATGTTTTACAAATTGGAATATGCGTTAGATTGATTTGAAACTGCAAGGTTGATGGCTAATGTAAGATCATCGGGCATTTCCTATTTTGAAGAGTAGGAAAATGATTTAGAAAAATTGATAAGTACAATTGAATTATAATTAATAGCATATCCAGAGAATGTCAGTCTTTTAATTCATGTCGATTTCATTACGAAGTGCGTGGAACTGTTCTTGTTAGGTCAATAGTTAGGGATTTTTTATTATATCATAATTACTCGTATTTTCACACATTCCGATAGCCTGAGTTGAACAAAATTGGTTCGCTGATGTATAGCTTATCGATTACCAACAGAGCGATAGAAAATGACGTTGTTGTCACCCTGATTCAAACATACTTTAATCATCTGTACAATAAGATACTAACTGCAGCCTTTGTCGCGGACACCCTATGTGAATTTTTGACATTCGACCCACTTGAAAACACTTGTTAACTAGTATATTTTCTAGAAAAAAGTAGACTAATCAAAATGTGTATTCACAGTGGCAAAATTATTTTCTATTAATCCAATTGCAGTTGGAGTGTATATATAATTGTAGTGTAGTCAGAATGTGTGATAAAAAAGGGAGCATGTCAATGATTGTACCGATATCACGAGCTTGGCCACTGTTCCCTGCTCTAAAGATGACGTCAAAACATCACACCGTGACAGAACAATCAGATTCCATCTTACTGCACAGTCAGTTCTCATATCGCAGAAAAGAATAATTAGAACAATGGTGAGAAGTTATGCAATAAATACTTTGTACATTTGAAAGCTCACTGCTCCATGTATTTATTATTCCCATTCGTTATGTTGATGAAAAATATCAACATGAATGCACAAACAATAAAGATATTATGTATAGCATGATATGATCATTACCATAAAATATAGAAATAGTTAACGAATCTAGTCACAATACATGGTTTTTCCGGAGCACTGCTATCGAACACTAGAAGCTTATAATTTCTCATTACTTTTCAGGCAAATTAGTGATTCGAACAAATTCAATCTACATGACGAAGATTTTCTATTAGATAATGCTTATTATTAATATTTTTATTATTATTCAGTGATTAAGGGTGATGTTGGTGCCTGCAAAGCTCAGTAAAAATGACATGAAATGAATATTCATTTATAAAAGTGAATAAACTGTGATCAATCGGTTACCGACATCCATCACTATTGTTAGCAAAATAGCTTCCGAACACTTTGCGAGATGTTTGAATGTAGAAACTGAAAATATATTGGAAATTATTTAAAAACACGTCAAATAACTTATACTCTATGTAAAATTGAAATTGTATTCCAACGATCTACGTAATGTATTTTACATCTCTATATATATATATATATATATATATATATATATGATACAGACATCTGCTGTTAGTTTGACTTACGAAATTAATCACACTATACTATAACCTTGTTCTACACTGATACCTGCTGTCACATGAACTTACGATATTTGCCACAGAATAAATACATAAAATAGACTGTAACGCCACATTGATGACATCACTTGAATCTTAAAATGAGTATTTCGGACACTTCTGCCTAAATAATATATGTGTAACCAGAGAAACACTGTTGTCATTATGGATCGATGAAATACTATAATTTCATTGGGGAAACTGAAGATGGATGTCAAAAACAAAACTCGAAACGGGGCTACGCGTCCAAAACAATATTCCTATTTACCCCACACTGATGCACACACACGCGATTGAGAAAATCTGTGAATTTTTTAGACTAATTACATTACTTTCCGTATACTAGGTATAGTGAGGGAGGTAAATATGTTTACGGAACTGTTAAATGAAGGTGAAAAATGTTAATATTAAATATTCTGTAGTCATATTATCATACATTGGCGAGGATATTAAGAAATGTTGAATAATTAAATAATCCGTCAAGGGTTTAAATGCAATCAGTTCTAAAATAGGAAATTTTGGGCAAATTCGCGGATTTTACATGGATAATAATGACTGCAATTATATTTATTCGTCGACTACAAAATAACATCATAGTTAATAATGTTGATGAGGAAAAAAACCGACAGTTTCACTAAACTCTTTCAGTGAAGGCTCTTACAAGATCATGTATAACTTGTGTGTATTGTTGAAATCTGGAGGTAAGACGTTCGACCAATAATTAGTAAAAGTACAGATATGAACAAGAAATTTTACTTTTTTATTTGAAAGAAAGTTGAATGTAGTTTCAAACTGTACAGTTCATCATCAAAACATACGATGAGAAAACACTGGAACCCGTAGTATTTATATGAAATTTACAATGAACTGAATCGATTCTAAGAATTAATGGTACACATAGTTACTAAGATTAATCATGTTGAGATAGTAAATGGAAAGGAATAAAACTGTAGGTAATTACATTCTAAGGATTGTATTACGTGGAATATAACAGGGTGGAGTGCAATTTCTCAATACAGTTAAGAAGAATGTTTGAAAGATCATTATGTTTAAATATTTCTATAGATTCTAATAGATTGAGTTCTCTACCTCTTGTAATTGTATGTAAGATATTTAGGTATTTTAGTTTCTATGAATTGGTTTGAAGAATTTGAATTACATTTGTTTGATTGAAATTTCTCAAAATGATCACGATCTACCTGTTTGACCAATTTATATGGCATTACATTCCTCACAGGTAAACTTATGAACTCCTGACTTCCGAAATATTAGATTTAGGTTTTGCATTGAGAAGATATGTTTTGGCTTGATTTGAAAACTACAACTAAATTTGTTTCTTAAATATATTCGAGATGTTATCAATATGTCCATGTGAAATATTCTTTCTCAGTTTTTTGTTGCATGTTGGGATAAATTTGATCGATAGTTAAATCTATCCCAACGTGCGACAATAGACTGAGAAAAAATATGTCACCTTGAAGTTAAAAATGTAACTTTCAGAACAAGCACTTAGACCAAGCCTTTAGTCCAAGCCAAACATATGTTATAATACAAAAACTAAATCTAATGAATTTCGGAAGTCAGGAAATTATTTAACTTCCTTTAACATCAATTAGATGTAGTCAGATAAGTGATTATACCATATCCGTTTGTTGGTTATTTAATTGCCAGCTATTTCCAAAAAAAATGCAACGATATACATTTTCATATTTTTCCTTTTCTTATCGTCTTAGTCCGTTTCACGTTATCATTATTACACTCTTCAGAATAAGAAGCACTTATATATCTTGGATAGTAGACTTCCGCGGACAGCTAATCAAGGTAAGATATTTTTTCTCAGTTTTTTGTTGCATGTTGGGATAAATTTGATTAATAGTTAAATCTATTTCAACGTGCGATAAAAAACTGAGAGAAAGTATGTTATCTTGACGTACTTTGGGGAAAAAACTGATATAATTCCGAATATTTTCAAGAAACAGAAGTTAAATGTAACTTTCAGACCAAGCACTTACACCAAGCTTTTAGACCAAACCAAACATATGTTTTAATACAAAAACTAAATCTTATAAATTTCGGAAGTCAGTAGATTATAAGTTTACTTCCTCTGACATCAATTAGCTGTAGTCAGATAAGTGATTATACCATACCCGTTTGTTGGTTATTTAATTGCCAGCTATTTCCAAAAAATGCAACGATATACATTTTCATATTTTACCTTTTCTTACCGTTTTAGTCCGTTTCACGTTATCATCATTATACTCAGAAACAGAAGCACTTATACAATTAACAAATTCTCACATAGTGAATCATGAATTATAAGTTAGGAAACCTTCCATGTAAAAACTACTTTAACTTCAATATGAATTTGGTAGAGTGATCAAAAGTATGTAACCAAATTCAACATAACTGACATTAACGTGTGAGGGAAGTCACATGTTCGATTGATCACACCTTTTATAGCTTGTTCTTACATAAACGGGTTGAATTGCAAATTTAGAAAATAATTCTGGGGGATTTATTGATTATTAGCTGATGATAATCGCTTATTCACATTATTCATTCCAAACGTAAAGCAATTTTTCTTCCATTTCTAATTTACTTCACTCTGATGTTGGCTACTTGGTAGTTGAAAGGTCTTCAGTAGTTTGACAGTATTTATAGTGTGTAAGGGTGATTATTTCTTATTTAGAGTATATAGTGTATCCAAGTGTGGCCTATTTTATAGTTCATTTGCTGCAAGCAGTTTGAATGGTTGTGAGAGAGACCCAGAGAGGTTAATCTTTTAAGTAATAATCTTGAACATAAATGATGAAGAAATAAGAAAATCAATTGAGGAGAAATAGGACCCTTCCATTTTTAGAAAAGGTGTAGAAATAATACTAGCTATCTTGAAATTTTCAGCAGTTTGTGTTACTGAATGAAATTGCCTATTATATCGTTAACTATCGTAAAATTACTAATTATCATAATTATTATGCGTTGGTATTGGTATATTACACTCTTTACAAAATTTTAACATGTTTGTAGAAAAAAATTATGTTATTATTTCAACGTATATATATATATATATATATTATTAAGATAATTTATTATTATTTTTTTTTTTGCCCCACGTTGGGCGCCAATTGTTCAGATTATTTTACTTACTTTTCTATTTTATTTTGCCCCACGTTGGGCTCCAATTATTAAGATAATTTATTATTTTTTTATTTATTTTTTTTTTTTTTTGCCCCACGTTGTGGTGACAATTGTTAAGATTAATTTCTTATGATTTTATTTTATTTGAATTTTAAATAATTCTTATTTTTGATTCTACCGGCTAGCTTTTTATCTTTTAATTTGATTATATTTGAACTTTATATTAATGTTTATGAAGTTTTGAAGTTTATCTATAGAATAATTTTTATATGGAATTAAACACAATGCTCTTTGATTTCACAATATTTAATTTCTATGACTCTTATTATCTCGGGTTATTCAATTTTATGTTTACAAAATCTATTACATAACCTTATAATTACTTTTTCAACTAATATTTGTTTATATTGTTATAATCGACAATCTTCCTTTTTCTTTACAGATAACACGGATAATATGATGTAGAAATTATAAACAAACTTACGTTTAGATAATATCCAAAAGTGTGTTTAACAATGTGGGCAATTTTCAATTTACTTCTTTTATAATTTCGTTGATTCACCTTTTACACAACACTATGCTATTTCACGATAATCACAGGTAACTAATTTTGGTTACTTCTTCTTGAGAATCAGGAACTGTTGATAATACTTTGTTTTATTCTTTTAGATAAGACATAAAACTTTTCGATGCTTTATTGAAATTATGTTGAAGAATGGCAATCGTTGGATACTTCTTATAAATTGGAGGTTATTACTACTTTTTATTTGGTTTAGATACTTGGAACACTCGTTGACTTTTAATAAAACTTATTAACTTTGGTTACTTTGAACCTATCGAAGTTTGGAACACTTGCGTTCTCTGATGTTTATCTTTTATAAACTTAGGTTAGAAAATTTTGGTGAGTTGCCAGAGAAGAACAGTCTCTGCTTGGGTATTAATGCAAACTGATTTTGGCTTTACTTTCAGACCTTTTTATAGGCCTCCAAAACCGACGCTACTTGATGTCATAAACAACCTATCAGGTGCTTACTTTACTTATCAAGAATGCCAAGTTAATTGTTGTGAACTGACAGAAGTACTCATTGTTACCAGACTGACACTAGAAATTCCTCTCAACCAATCAGAATTTAGTATTCTTTGATTTTTGAATTATTGGAGATTTTCAACTTATTTTAATTGATAGTGATTCCTTCTTTTTAAATTAATATTGCCTACATTTTTCCCCACACTTTGATATAATATAACCTATGATTGGGTTATTATTAATATGATTATTCCCATATTTATGGTTTTCTTGACAGTTACTTATTCTTAAATCTAATACATACCATATTATATCAATAACATTCTTTTAACATTACATAACTCTAATTTACTAATCCTAACTTATATCTATAATATATTTCAATGTTTTGTACTATCTCATGATAGTTTTGTAATCACTTTAATTATGATTTCTGCCTTCGTTACACAGTACGTTTCTTCACTTTCACTGAAGTTCTTGTTTATCACTTCTTATTCTATTACATTGTTGTTTATTATGTTTTACATTGTTAATTTTAATATCCTAACTATTATTTAGCTTTTACTATTGGTTTTAATTCCATATAAATATCTTTTATTTGATATTTTCTGATTTTCAAAGTTCGGTAAGTTATTATTTTTAAATTTTTATTGTTCATGAAATGAAATCATAACAATATATATATATATATATATATATATATATATATATATATATATATATATATATATAACTTAAGAGATATAGAATTAAATTTTCTGAATTATGAAGATAACTTAGATAATTTAACATAGGATTATAAAGATGAATAAACGTAAAAGATTGAACCATAGGCGGGATTCGAACCCACATTTCTGGATTTCTAGTCCAGGGTGTTTACCAATTACACCACTTCGGTCCTATTAGATTTTTATATTTTTGTAAATATAAACCTCTGAAAGGATAGTAGATCATTGATGAACACAATGCGATTCGATGCCCTACCATAGATCAACTATTCACGCACATTCATCTAAAGTTCAGTCGTTTTTTGAAGTAAGGATTGTAGGTTAGTACTGCTATGGTTGGCAGTTACTTGACAGTTCTTATTCAAATGACAGCATCCTGGTTCTTATATATTTCAATAGAACTGACTGAGAATTGTTCTGGTTAATTATAAACAAGTTTAAAGTTTCTTTGCCTAATTGGCCACTATCGTGTATGTAACTTAAGAGATATAGAATTAAATTTTCTGAATTATGAAGATAACTTAGATAATTTAACATAGGATTATAAAGATGAATAAACGTAAAAGATTGAACCATAGGCGGGATTCGAACCCACATTTCTGGATTTCTAGTCCAGGGTGTTTACCAATTACACCACTTCGGTCCTATTAGATTTTTATATTTTTGTAAATATAAACCTCTGAAAGGATAGTAGATCATTGATGAACACAATGCGATTCGATGCCCTACCATAGATCAACTATTCACGCACATTCATCTAAAGTTCAGTGGTTTTTTGAAGTAAGGATTGTAGGTTAGTACTGCTATGGTTGGCAGTTACTTGACAGTTCTTATTCAAATGACAGCATCCTGGTTCTTATATATTTCAATAGAACTGACTGAGAATTGTTCTGGTTAATTATAAACAAGTTTAAAGTTTCTTTGCCTAATTGGCCACTATCGTGTATGTAACTTGAGAGATATAGAATTAAATTTTCTGAATTATGAAGATAACTAAGATAATTTAACATAGGATTATAAAGATGAATAAACGTAAAAGATTGAACCATAGGCGGGATTCGAACCCACATTTCTGGATTTCTAGTCCAGGGTGTTTACCAATTACACCACTTCGGTCCTATTAGATTTTTATATTTTTGTAAATATAAACCTCTGAAAGGATAGTAGATCATTGATGAACACAATGCGATTCGATGCCCTACCATAGATCAACTATTCACGCACATTCATCTAAAGTTCAGTCGTTTTTTGAAGTAAGGATTGTAATTGGTAAACACCCTGGACTAGAAATCCAGAAATGTGGGTTCGAATCCCGCCTATGGTTCAATCTTTTACGTTTATTCATCTTTATAATCCTATGTTAAATTATCTAAGTTATCTTCATAATTCAGAAAATTTAATTCTATATCTCTTAAGTTACATACACGATAGTGGCCAATTAGGCAAAGAAACTTTAAACTTATATATATATATATATATATATATATATATATATATATATTAGGCGAATGAGTCTTTTGAGACCGTATAAGTATAAATATACTTTTAGTAATAATGCTACCTATGAGACCACTCCGGGTATTTGAGTATATGATTTCCGGGTGTATGAATATTGTATCATTCAAGTCCTCAACGATACAATAGGCATTACAAATGAAGCCTCTGTGTATGTATGCACTAAATCTGCTAACCATAGAGACGAAATTTGAGAGGACGATACTGTGTATTATAATGACTTAAAAATATTTACATCACCTACGACGGGAGTAATAGGAAATATCTAAGTACATACTTGTGGTTATAGAGTTATTGATTTATTCGTTCTTTTTTTAATTTACTATTGCTCGCGCGATGCAGGCTTCATGTATGTCACATCTTGAAATTAGGAACCATAATAGCCGCGTTAAAGAGTCGGAATTATCTAGTACGAATTCACTGCATTCAATCTTTTTCAAATGGAACACCAGGCATCCTGTGAATTTAAAAATCTTCAATAGCAATAAGATTATCAATACCTTCTTTCTATTTCTTTCCAGATGTTCAATTAGGAAATTTTCTGGATAACAAAACTAGACAAATATATTTTTTGAAAACAAATTCGTTAGGTTTTCTCAAAGGCGTGCCTGAATAAATTTAGTTACTTATTGAATTTGTCTGAATAAAAGTGAATCATAGTTCAATAAAATTCGGCGATTCGCCTAGCTCATTAATAAACGCGCGCATGTTATTTGGGAGGCACCCTTTCCAAAGTGGTACCGCGGAATGCTTGCCAAACAAATCAACTGGACCTTCTAAATTTTATATCCCAAAGATTTAATAATTAAGAAAGTGAATGAATATTTATTCTTATTGGCTTTTGGCAGATAACAACGATGAGGTACTTCTAGTCTAGATCGATCAGTAACATTAGAAGCCACAGTCAACTCCAGACAAGTCCCTTTATTGACAAAATTATAAAGATAAGGAATAATATATACGTCTCTCTCTTACAAAATGTCGTCTATAATGAATCAAACCGTAGGTGGAGGCACGGATGTAAATTTAGACTACTTTAACATATTTGTGGAAAATGTCAATGTTATGTCAAAGGTGATATTCACGTTTGATGCTCATGATGAACGTCTGAAATTGAGAACGTAGGCCTATTCGAAATGGTGCCAAAAAGTATGTAGCCGAGCTGGAAGGTCTGTGCAGTTGCAGTAGAATACCCGTAGATAAAGGTAGGATGATCTTGATCATAAGGGTATTGATGAAGATACAGGATAAAGTTAATGAGCTAGATAATGAAATTTTAGAACAAATGGCGCACGACTACCCTCCAGAGGCTCAGCAAAATCAAGAATCTGAACAGATTCAGAATTTACAACTGAAAATTGATGAAATCCAAATGAAGACGGATAAAGTTTCAAATGCTATGAGGTCACAAGAAACTTCAATTCCTCCACCGGCATACAGTATAAGTGTTGGATATGATAGTGGACACGGTATGAGAGGATTTCGACTACCAAAACTGGAGATGAAGAAATCCAGTGGAGACCTCAAGGATTGGCTTGGGTATTGAGCTCAAGGAAGTTACCCATCGAGTACAGAGAATTACAATGTAGTAGTTGATAGTTGAGGCTTTGAAGAATCGTTATGGAAATGAGGACCTATTTTTCAAAGTCTACATAAGGCAGATTTTGGATTTGGTGATAGCTTACTCAACCAACAAGATTCCCTTCAACAAGGTACACCTGAAGCTGCAGTCTCATTTGAGAGCTCTAAAGGATTTGAAATTGGAGAATGCAGCGACACGGTTATATCCATTAGTTGAGTCAAGTTTTTCAAAAGAGATGCAGTTACTGTGGCAGAGGGACCCTCTGATCAAGTATGATGGTGCAAAGGATGAACCACCTAGAAATTAATTGAATTTTTTGATTTTTAGGAAAGGAAGCACCCACTCAGTAGAGGTTGGATCTGGCTGATAGTGTGTTTGATATCTGGGGGCAAAACATAACCAACGAACTCATCGGCAGTGAAACAGACTTTGACGGAATGTTCAAATCATACATACTCGAGTACCGTGAAATTGCAGACATTGCTTGTCACTGTTTGTAATGGGGATAACAGGAAAATAGTCCGAGCATTTATAGACAACGGATCACAAGGATCGTACATCCGAGAGTCAACCGCTTAAGAAATGGGTAAACAATCAACAGGTCAAGAGACTGTAACACACTCACTTTTTGGAGGAGAAAAAGTTGTCATATACCACCTGAAGTACAATACAGTCCTCCAGAGTGATGGTAGTGGTTATTCATGCTCAATTACAGTGCGAGACCAAGTGAAGATCTGCAATCCGATTCCACGAGTTTCTCAATCATCAAATCAATTGATAGCTGAAATAAATAAGAAAGGAATTCATTTTGCAAATGTGGACGTTGGGTGCCTGCCTATTGAAGTGTTAATATGAGCTAACATATATTGTGAACTACTCACAGGGGAACAGTATCACCTTCCATGTGGACTGACAGTACAAAAAAAAAGTTAGGATGAACTATATCCGGAATTAGGAAAATATACTGTATCGATGAGTGCACTATTGATGACGTTACAAGATTTCCCCATTATTCAATTATGAGACCTTGATGTGATTGCCATTCATGATGAGATGGATGTTAAGATTGCCAAGGAGCTGGAAGAGGAAGGTGAACAGAAGTTCTACCAAGGACTCAGTCGGAATGATGATGATAGGTATATAGTGTCTCTTCCACGAGAGAGAGATAGCCATCAAGAGACTACTGTCAGCTACCAGAAAGTTGGAAGAAATTCGTTCATATGAGTTTTACTCAGAACTTTTCGGTGATTAGATTGCTGAGGGATTTATCGAGGAAGAACCCCTAATGAATGAGTTAAATAAAATCCATTGTGTCCTTCATAGAGCTGTCGTTAAGCTAAGCAGTGCCACTACTCCTGTTCGACCTTTTTTTGATGAATCATACAAAATTCGGAAGAATTCTTCATAGAATGACTGTTTGAAGGAAGGAAGTTGTTATATACAGACGATTCCTGATCTATTACTTCAATTTCGAGAAGAGAGTATTGGTTTTATCTCAGATATTACAAAAGCTTTTCAGATGATTGAAGTTAGAGAAGGAGATGTATGAGATTCCTTTGGTAGATGGATATTCGAAAGAGAGAAATAATCGAGTACTAGGAATGATATGGGACAGAGTGAATGATGAATTGTATGTGGACATAGAGGGGATATTAATTAGTTTCAGCAGTCGTGACCAACAGAGTTCTTTTGTCTGCAGCTCTGGAAGGAAAACATTGAAATTAAAACTGTTCCCTTAATTTTTGGTCCGATTCTACTATAGCGTTCGCCTTGATTCAAAGGAATAAGGAAGAAGTGTTGGTGTAAATATCCACTTGTGCAGTTTTTATAGCTGTTCGGTTGGAAGTCCTAACTGCGCTGAGTACAGTTTCCTTCATTGATACTCTAAGGAACTTCATTAGGATGAATGGTCGCCCGAGAGTTATCTTCAGTGATAACGGAACTAATTTCCAAGGAGCAGACAATTTGTTCAGATCATCAAATTGGAATTCCATCCAGAGAGTGGAACAATTGGAACCTATTCAATGGAAGTTCAATGTGACAGGAGCCCCGTGGTTGGGAGGTTTCAATGAACGTCTCATTCATGTGATGAAAGAGCTCATAAAAAGGACCATAGACAGTTCAACATTGAGTCAAAGGAAATTTGATGATACCATTTTGATCATAGAGGAAGTAATGAATGGAAGACCACTTACGTATGTCTCCGTAGTTGGAGGTGAATTGGAACCACTGCCTCCTTCACTATTTATGAAAAATCCAGGAGTATTGAAAGTTCCTGAAGGATGCGATACGGATGGAGATAAAATAAGATTCCGTTGGAAAAAATGTCTCAGTACATTGAAAAAAGAACTCCATCAACGCTTCCGAACTGAATATTTGGCTCACCTAGTCAATCGAGTTCATGATAAGCCTAGTCGAATATTAAGAATAGGAGAGCTAGTTATTCTTGAATTGGGAGAGAACGATATTTGGGCCACTTAGAAGAATCATGAGGCTAATACCGAGAATGGTTGGAATAGTTCAAGTTGTGGAAGTTAAAATGGAAAGAAAAGTTGTGTAGAAGCGTGTACAACGTTTGTACCACATTAACTTGATTTGAAAAATGAACCTGCTTTGGACCAGAAGAGAAAACCGAATGGAAATGTGTTATGTCTATATTTCATTTGTGGGGTGATGTGAAAAATATCAATGTCTAAGGTTTTCTATTTGTAATTGAAATAATAAAAAAATTTAGATTTCAGTACAATTTCCCATATGCGCTTATTCAGCATTTTTTAATGCCTTTTGTATATTGACTTTGGAAAGTGTACGTGAACTGACTCAATGAATGGAAGACCACTTACGTATGTCTCCATAGTTGGAGGTGAATTGGAACCACTGCCTCTTTCACTATTTATGAAAAATCCAGGAGTATTGAACGATCCTGAAGGATGCGATACGGATGGAGATAAAATATGATTCCGTTGGAAAAAATGTCTCAGTACATTGAAAAAAGAACTCCATCAATGCTTTCGAACTGAATATTTGGCTCACCTAGTCAATCGAGTTCATGATAAGCCTAGTCGCCCATTAAGAGTAGGAGAGCTAGTTATTCTTGAATTGGGAGAGAACGATATTTGGGCCACTTAGAAGAATCATGAGGCTAATACCGAGAAAGGTTGGAATAGTTCAAGTTGTGGAAGTTAAAATGGAAAGAAAAGTTGTGTAGAAGCGTGTACAACGTTTGTACCACATTAACTTGATTTGAAAAATGAACCTGCTTTGGACCAGAAGAGAAAACCGAATGGAAATGTGTTATGTCTATATTTTATTTGTGGGGTGATGTGAAAAATATCAATGTCTAAGGTTTTCTATTTGTAATTGAAATAATAAAAAAATTTAGATTTCAGTACAATTTCCCATATGCGCTTATTCAGCATTTTCTAATGCCTTTTGTATATTGACTTTGGAAAGTGTACGTGAACTGACTTAACTCAGAACAAACAAAACAAACATTATATTATAATATCTGTTTTCTGTAAAAAAATATTGAAACGCAACAGTACTATTATTGGCGGTTTGGAATATGGGGAATTGGGAAAACTGTAATGTTTTCCTGAAAATATAGTAGTAATACTAGTAATAGTACGTATTATTGAAATTATAGTAATTGAAATTCAATACTAGAGGATTATATGGTGGTTTTTTACGTTCTAATAATGACGAATTGGTATTAACAGCGGAGGATAGAATCTAATCAAAACAATAAATCAGGAAATAAATATCACGTAAATAGATTACGTAGCTTTGAATAATGGTGAATAGATTAGGTGTCTTTGCTCATTATGACTAGGGGTATGGTTTTTGTGTTTATAATTTTCAAAGATTCTAGCAAGTTTATTTTCTAATCTTTGGAAATTTACAAATGCAAAAACAATACCGTACTTCATAATGATCAAACAGACCTAATTTATCCACTATTATTTGTAGGTATTGTATTTATTCCACGAATTATTGTTCTGATTAGCTTATATACTCCGCTGTTGATTTCAGGTCGTTTAATAGAACGTAAAAACACAACATATAATCCTATAGTAATAATCCTCTACTTCAATGAATGACTGACCACAGTAATCCTCATTGCTACCTACCGATAAGTATATATTTGTAGTTGTAGTTATTATTATATATTATATCCCAACATCCAATTACCGAATAGGATTAACCAATACTCATAATAATCCCAATATTGGTATGGTAATGAAGTAATCGGAAACTTGATAATAGGAATAATCGAAATCTGAGAATTAAGGAATATTATAAAATATGTTTCAATAAGATCTAAGAAATTCCCGATTCCTCTAAGATATACCTAATTTTTACACGTTCCAGTTCAATGAAATGTGAAATATTCGGTCTAGCAGATGTTGGAATATCTAAACTCTATATTTGTAATTTGTATTAATTGGAAAAAAAATTGAATTAAATATTCAAGTTGGTACTTAATATTATATTCTCTTGGAAATCCTAAATTCACTGTGTATAGTATAGCATACTGAAAATTCTTTAATTTTATGCACGTTATCTATAAATGCAGTATACCAATCAAATTTCACATCTGTGAATCTGTGGTTATTAAAAATTTAAGTAGATATGCAAAGACCTCTATAAATTAATATATTCTGTAAATTTCTTTATTCCAGTTGTAGTATTAACATGTTTCCTGTATTTTTTCATAGATTTATATGTATCTAATGTAAAAATAGACGAAACCATTTTACAATCTGACCATCTGTTATGAATTTGAACAATGACATTTATTGTTATTGACAGTAGGAAAGTAGTAAAGTACGAAACGAATACATCCCATCTCCGACAAGGTATATCAGGTACACGGTCGGTAGTTGAGTTTGGCAAGTATCGATTTACAAGTACTTAACTGAATTGCCGAATATATTTTTCGACGAGTATTCATTACTTCGATTCTCATAGATAGAGTAACGAGTACCCGAATAAAGAATAGTTAACTTATCTGACAAAACTTACGTCGTAAAAAGGACTTATTAAGAAAGCAAATTTCAGAAACTGGTAAGATAAAAAGGAGGTAGGCATTTAATTGAAGAAATATTGAGTATCCCAAATATGCATTGTAATCCTTGAATCTGTAATGTTGAGTGAATGATGATACAATATAAATTTCAACTTGCTTTCACAATATCCAGAATTATAATTGTTTTTGGGTATATATCTGTATTTTCGAATGATCTTGAATATCAAAACATACAGTAAGAAACATTCATTTCGCAGATAGAAGTCGAAATGCGGAGAATTAAAATGCAGTTACAGAAAATGTATATCAATCAATGCGGAAAGCAATGCAATTCATTGCAAAACTTTAAAATGAAACAAATGCGGACAAAAAGAAACCAGACATTAAAAAATAAATTTGAAAAATGGAAAAAGGAAAACATGAAACTATTATTGGAGCCGTCAAAAATTGTTGAACAATGAACAGTTTTAACAACAATAACAACATCATCTCGTGAATGGTCAAATAATACTATAATAAATCCTTGCGCTTGTGGAGGAGTTGGCTACTCAGAGTTGTAGATCCAAAAATTATCTCTGCCATCGGCAAGAGCTGTAACGGAAAATTGAAAGTATTCCATTTAAAGGACAATTATTTCAGGAAAAGATACAGCATACAGCATTTCTCTACTGTCTCTGGGAATTATCTTATTAACAGTACCTATAGAAGTAAACTCAAATTCACATCTAAATGCAGCTAGTGTTTCTTAGTTAAATGCTTATTTGTATGTATCTGTAAACTGTAACTTTTCGAAATTCCTGATGATAAATAAAATTGATTTTTATTTCTTTTTAGTCAGTTTAATTTGAAACACTTGCAGGGTAAACGAAACACAAGGAAGAGATTTATGTCACTCCATTTTTTCTTTTGTTACTTGTATCGTTTTTGCCAAACATTTCATGAACCCTATCTCGTTCGATTCTTTATCAATATATTCTCGACTTTTTGAATTTAGGAGATGAAAATGCATATGCTTGACACAGTTTAATTTGGTCATGCATACCATGATATGATAATACTTCAATGTCAAAAACATCAAACACTGTAACTCATACATAATACGTGCACCTTGACATAATGAATGCTTTGTTTGAGGTTGGCACTTCTCACTTTTCCAAATACAAAATGCTTTTTCAGGTTATATAGATTAGATATCTCAACATTTGTAAAGAACAGCATAACAGCTTTTGATTTTCAGAATATAATACCCATCACGATGAATATTTACAACATACAAAGCATAGAGTAGGATAGTAGTCAAACCCTTATCACGTACTTACGTTAACATTTTCCTAAGCAATAATTTTTCTGAAAATATAATAATATATAAGAACCAATACTCAACAAGTTTCTCAGCTGAATAGAAGATGTCCCATATCAAATGATTCATATCTGCTGAAGGAATTTCCAAATACTCAGTTTCAATTCAATTATTATTATAGCATAATTATGTAGGTACAACTTCTCTTCTATCTTTTATGCATTTTGTAGTAATGTTAATTTGAATTCAATAAACTCAATAATTTCATCCATTTAATGCAGTCTGGTATTTTAATAAGAACATTGTAAATCATGGTTTATGAATATTTCAAATAAAACTAGCTTGCATTCAATAATAAACAAAGATCAGTATACAAAACTTATTTGAATGAATAGCGAACTTCCGCGTTTCGAATCGTTCGATGATTGGCGACGCCATTTTTTGGTTCAGCGACCTGGTCTTCAAGAGTCTTTTAAGATCTGAATATCTTAATTTTCTTTGTTGCTCTGATTTTCTCTCTATTGTTTGTTGAAAACTTTTTTGAAGCAACCTTTGGCTTAAATTGAAGGGTATGCGTGAATCTAACTACCAAGAAAAGGTCCTACAAAAATCGTTAGATAGTTTAATAGAAAGGTCAGTTCATCGTCGCGAGACGAACAATATAGCGTATAATATATGGAAACGCATGCGTGGTCGGAGGGATTCATTCAAAACTCGAGAAGAAGAACCAGTGTTTTTCTTTCTTAAGCGCCATTCCTAACCTTTTTACGAGAGATTGTATGTCCACTCTGCGCTAATATACAACCCTCACTCCCAAAATTTCGTCAGATAAAAATGTTACTCGACTCAATCATGTAGTTCAATGTTCTTGAATGGAGTGTTGAAGTTGTCATCAGAACCGTAAATTTTGAAAAAATGCGATTTACTAATATTTTTCTTGAGAATCGATAAGATAGCGAAAATTCCATTTTCCCAAAATTTACGGTTCTAATGACAAAATTTAACCCTTCTTCCAAAATATTCTATTTGTTCATAAGACCTTTCCTTGGTAGTTAAATAAATATTTCAAAAAACTGAAGTACAAGTTGGTAATTAAGACTTTAATATGTTGATAACAAATCAACGGTTGAGGATGAAAGGTCGTAATTGTTCTTAAAATACGCGTTTTCTGTATACCTTCAATTTGATTTGATATTTTTTTATTTACGATACGCCGTTCCTTGATATTAGCAACAAATTTAGCAATAAATCATTGCTTAACTTAAGCAAGGGAGCTCGCGGTTCTGAAAAAATGTATTCAAAGTTTTATAATCAGCTCATGTTTTTACATTGTAATTGACCATAATCTCGTAGCGGTCCTAAAGAAACTATTTCAAAAGTTATTCCGACTGACCAATGATTAAATGTATACTAATCAATGGTATAGGTTAGTCATCTCCACATACTTATAATTTAATGTTTATTAGTATTATAATAAGGGAGTGGCTACCGCCACGTCATCACGAGTTAGTTTTGACGAGTTAATCTTTTTAATTTGATTGTAATTGACTGTTGTTCTTTGCCCTTGTACAAGTTGTTAATAAATCTTGCACATATGTGTTATCAAAGTATGTGTCGATTTCGGAGGTAGTACTAGTAATATTAATATCCCCCACGAACGTGGTGATAGTAGTAGTAATATCCACGTCGAACGTGTTGGTAGACACTTCCTTATAACAATACTTTTGGCTAGCTATTTCTTTCGAGCTATATACCAAAGGGACATGTATAATAAAAATCAGAAAGATTGAATGATTATTTTACTACTTCAGCGTTGTTGGTTGTGTTCATTAGGTATTGCGCGCAGTAGAAAATCATTTTAAATTGAGCTACTAATAATAAAACACTAGTAGGTGTAGTTCCGGTTACCAAAGTTATCTGCACCCATTTTGACAACGTTATATTTACGTCGTTCTGTTGGATTTGTTATGGGAATAAAAACGCAGAATAGCACAAAACTTATTATGACATATCTGAACCTCAGGGATTTTTTCCAGTCGAACATTAATTTGAATGTAAATTATTATAATATGAATAATACAAAAGGTCTAAGTATAGGAATAAAATAGTAGTGATTTATAACTAATATTAATATTCGATTATTTTATATCAAAAGCAGTAATATACTTGCTTTGTTTTGTACATACACATAAGTATCTATAAGCATTAGAACATTAATGATTACAATATTATGCATTTATTTGAATTTATTTTAACTCTGTTAATTATTATCTACTGTCATTGTGTATATTATTATGTAAATGAACATGATAGAATCTCAAAATTTTAGGTTTTTTAGTTTCAGAAACATAAATGTTTTCTTGCTAAGAATATCCGGACATTTTTGTCCAGAGCTAGAAAAAAAACTGCAAGGTATTTGCATACTTTTCGTGAACATTATGATTATTGTTGGTCTCATTTCGATTTTCTTTTGTGTTCTTCACATACGTCTAACGCTTTCACTAAATAATGAGTTTCAACAATTTTGGTGTTATTTACGTTTCATTTTCATAGCAAAACAACGTAAATATAACGTTTTCAAATGAGGTGACAGATGACTTTGGTAATCGAATGGCGCCTGAGTATACATATTATTTTCGTGCCTTACTAAAACTAGTTCTCGTTTCTCCTAATCGACCGGGAACCATAGATATTCTCTCGGTTACGTCTTATGTCGGAAATAATTGAAACCTTCACAATTTAAATCGGAGGATAGGTACAAATGCCTCGGAGTTCTAACGAAAAGCAGTCAATTCTCAGTGGGTAGAGGTAGAATCGATTTAAATGGAGCAAAAAGTTGTGAGAATTTTTGAAGTGAAAACTCCTTTAGGCGCGTTGGACTATTTCAGATGAGGGGTTAAACCATGAGTCTGTCACGTCCCGTCACGCTGTAGCTATATATATTAGGTATTATGTATACTGTTGCGTGCGCAACTGCGACCATGCGGGACTCGGGTCAGGTGTCAGGCAGTCTCTCTATACGCTTACACACGTGTGTATATCTCATTCGGTGTTGGTGAGCCTGCCTGTGTGAGCCAGTGCTCTCGATTATACGTATACATATACACTGCGTATACACACTAAAAACTGTATAAAGTTACAACAGCACGCATATACTCGACGTTATTCATTTACTAAATCCTCCGTCCTCGTGCACAGAAAAGTTATATTTTTATTGAATTTATTGATTGTACATTGTGTACTTAGTATCGTATCTACGTGCAAGGTTTTGAATATTGTGAATATAATTCTTGTTTATTATTAAATATAAAAATCTATTTAATTGTTGATTGGAATGGTGACAGTTGTGAAAACTGAAGAAAACCTAACTATATTGATTTTCATTTAAAAATAATAAAATTGTAATTTCGAATGCTACAATAATTCAGAGATGACATAAAATGAATTGGATACTCCATAATGACAGTTTTCACTTCTGACAGCAGTGCTCGGTGACTGCTCGTTTTTTTATTATATTTTATTTCGTCTTTTCCTTTTTAGAGCATTCCAATGAACGATTTGTTTCAAAAATTTAATATACCGGGTGGTCCAACAATGCGTTCAAGTATAATATCTCAGTAATTATACGAATTACAAGAAGATATTGAATACAACATTTGTAGGAACTGTAGAGAGCTACAAACTAAAATTACTCACGAATATAGAAAAAGTATATCTAGTAGCTTGTGATAAATTCTCATTGCTAACAAACAGCGTTTTTGTCACTTGCTACTAACAAATAAATCATGTCAATCAAATTAATATTTCGGAGAGATGACAAAACGACTTATTTATTTCACAAGGCTAATCCCAATTTTAAAATTATCTTTAGATTTTGCAAATAAGTTGATTGTATAACGACATAGAGGGTAATCTAAAATTGTAACAACAATGTACACGGTGTTTCATTGATAAAAGGTAAGTTTGGTTTGTGACGAACTAATGCGGCATCCTATATATTCATAAATAATTTTAGTTTGTAGGACTCTGCAGTCCCTACAATTTTTGTACTTTATACTTTCTTGTAACTCGTATGATAATTATACTTCTTTCAAATTCAGGACTCCAAGCTTCTATCTTTTGATTATCCCTTTGCATATATTTAAGGGTTTAAACTTGAACATAGAGATTAACTGAAATTAGGTAGGTTATGAAAATGACAGATATTCTTGACGAAAGGCTTCAATATATTCCTTGCTCAAACGATATACTTCTGAATACAATCCGGGGTTTCATTGTGCTCGTTATTAACTATGTATGAATTTCCGGGCAGGCAGGGATTCATAATGCTCTCTGCGAATGAATTTTCTGAAGGTTTCATATTGCCCAATGAACATAAGTATTCATATACTCCCTTTGGAGCCGGCTTCAAACTGACCATCAAGGCTCTGAATTGACCTTTACTATATCAAGAAAGGCTTCAAAAAATAGATCCTATTTCGGTAGTCATTTTCCTGTATTTGCTCCCTGTCGTCTTAAGACTCAAGATATCCTTCCCAGTATGAGATGTTATCAAATACAAAGTTCTAACGAGACCTGAATGTCAACTCTTAACAGCTTTATTCATATCTTTGCGTAATTTGATTGTGTTTGATATTTCTTGTTGTTCATTGTATGTTTTTGAAAATAAACTACTCGTATTGGAGTTAGTAATTATTGTAATCACATGGTTCAATAAACGTAATATACAACAAAATCATTTTTATTTGTTCACGAATGGCAAGTTGTTGACCTTATAGTACTCGAATAAAACGAAACCACGTTAGACATAGAAATGATGATGTACAACTTTTTTCAAACAACTTTATAGAAACCCAACACCGTTTTTCCCCAAAAAACGTAAATATTTCACATACAATTACAAAGGGTAGAAAATTTAATCTATTATAATCTATAAAAATATTTAAACACAATGATCCTTCGAACCATCTATTTAACGAACAACTTTACTTAGAAAATTCCACTTTGTTCACCCTATTAAATTCTACGTGATACAATCCATAGAATGTAATCACCGACAGTTTGATCTCTTACCGTTTACTCTCCCAACACAATTAACCTTAGTAGCTATGTGTACCCTCAATTCTTGGAATCGATTCACTTCATTTCAAATTTCATATAAATACTATTATGCTTCAATGTTTTCTCATTGTATATTTTGATAATGAACTGTAAAGTTCGAAATTGCAATCAATTTTCTTTTAAATAAAGTGATATTTAAGGAAGTAAAATCTTTTGTTTTTATCTGTAAAAATGGAATATCACGAAGTAACGGACAGCTCCATCAAAATTCCATTGGTAAGAATGTTTAATGAGCATTTTGAATGCCTTAAAATCTAATCATTCTCCAAATATGTGTAGTTAGGAAAAGTTCAGTGTAAAGCGCCATCTACTGTATCCCCTCATCGTGATAAATATAATATCAGAGATGAGAATGCGCCTTAGCAAGATAAGAATTTCCAAAAATTTGTAGAAGTAATAATTGACGACATTTTGGGAATAGGAAAGGACGTAAGTGATGAGGTCCAAATTATATTTTTTTAAATCACGATACCGGTGCAAATAACTTGTTGAGAAAACATTAAACATTATTTCCCAGGCTTAGGAAACATTACGTTAGGAAAAGTGTCCATTATTAAAAAAAAACGAGTCCACAACAGGAGAAATTCAAAGAGCTAAGCCTTTGCCTTATGGAACTAAAGACAAAGACAAAATCTATCTCAATAAAATGTTAAGCTTGAGTAGAATAAGAACTTGATTATTTTCAGTGGACTACTCCTATGGTATCAGTTCTAAAATATTGACGGATCTATAAGACTATACGTCGATTTTAAGATGACGTAAGTCCTGTAATTGAGTCTGATCAATTTCCCTTGCCTAGAATCGAGAATTCACTTACTAATTTACAAGAGGTTCTTTATTTTCAAAAATCGACGTTTCCCAAGCTTACGCCCAAATTGAATCAGATGACAAATACGGCACACCTTGTGTATGCGCTAAATTTCAGAAGATCATGGAATTTCTTTGACAAAATATTGAAGAAGTTGTAGTTTTTCTAGACATTTTAGTTTGCTAAGCTGATCAAAAGCAACACAATAAACGTTGAGAACAAGGTTCAATTATAAATGGTTTTGATTTTTATTAACTTCGAATTCCGAAGATAATCAGTACTTGTCTCGCTTAAGAAGGCACAAAGGGAGGAGTAGCTTTTGAAAATTATCAAATGAACTATTGTGTAAAAAACTATATTAAACATTCTTTCAATAGTATGACCACTGAATTACCTACTATTCTTCATGGTATATTTATTTTTGGGACAAATATATGTATCGAACCAAAATGAAGGAGGGTTATTACAGATTAACTAGTTAATTCCTGGATTGGTGGATTTTCTATCACTTATCTATCGATGAACGATATAAAAATACAACGATGATTTTGGATATATCTAGATACCTCACTTACTTTCATCTGTGTAGTTATCAGGTTTGCTCTTATCAAAAACAAATCCATTAATTGTTATTGAAAAGAAGTTAGGTCAATAATTACTCAGCTGTCGTACTTACTTCCAGATGATATCGAATAATATCGTTAGATCGTTACGTACGTATAGCATAAAAATTCTTCATCTGGGAGGTCATTCTCCAATGCGCATCAGACAAATATTTCCCTTTTGAGAATGTCTTTGCAGAAACAGTAACTTTGTTTGTTTGTTCAAATCTAATATACCATTCAAATCTCGATAAAGTGAATGAATTTACATGAGTGTAGTATGTATGTAAACCTCGTCGAAGATATTCACCTAAATAAGATGTCACGAATTTACTGCGTTCGTTTGGTGGGATCCATTTAGCAGTCATGTCATGCATTGCAGGCCAGCAAAATCCCTACAAAAAATTTTAATAACATTAATTCCAATATAATGATAATAATTGAATTGATAATATGAAATTCTTCTCAAAATTGTTGATGTATCATTATTTTTCATCTTATACATTATCACATATACAATCTTTAATCACAAACAGAAGAAAAAACCTTCCAGTAACACATTTTACTGATATCGAAACTTCAACCTTTTGTTCAGGTTTCATTTGTTTTGATTTCTCGAGCAAATTATCATCCAGTGAACGATGGGGATTATTTCACTTGAACTGCTATCAATAAGTTATGAATGTAAGTTCATGATGTGATTGAAGTACTCCAAAATCTTCAAATAAGAACCAAACGCATTGTACAACTAAAGTCTTGAGAAAATGTAATTTACATTTATAAAATAAGAAAAAGATTCTTTGAAGCTAACTTTTGACTCATCAACACAATGATATTACTATAAATTCGAGATATCAAAATATTCAAAGTGGAAACTATGTTTCTCTTCACCCTTCAATTGAGTTTAAGTATTTCCATGTAGTACACGCCAAAACAACCAGCTGGATTTTTGAGATCTGTTGTGGGCAGAAAATAACTCAACTCAGATAGATGATCTTAGACAGCCCAACGGAGTATTTAAATATTGATTGGCACAGTGGAGACAAGATTGCTTGAATATGGTTAATGATCATATTGCATGCATGCTTATATTTTTGGAGTGCGATACTAACGGGGTATCTGTAGGTTTGGCGTTTGACTATTGTTTCACGTGCGCCTAAAGGATTTTGAAGAAATATGCAGGTACATTGAAGAAATCTTCAAATATGAATGAATGTCTTCTACCTTCTTCTATATTCAAGTCAGTGACCTCAAATACTCCCTTTTTCTCATGATTTCCTTATTTACTTTTTTTTACACTGTGTTGAGTGCATTCGCCAACTCTCTGTATTGAAATATGGCAAGATTCGGGAACGTTAGTATGACCTAGGAATATTATTCCAAATATTCATAATAACCAGAGACCAATTACGGGTGCATTGATTTTGTAGTGGTGGAAAGCTCCTGGACTCTACGAAACAATACTTGTGTCTTTATATGAAGAAATCGTGAACCATATTGCAGTTCCCAAGCCAAATGTTGTATTAATTGTAAGTCTCATAACGAAAAATTTAGAACTGACATACCTACGGATCATACTGTGTTTGATTCAGCCTGTCGATGTTATTGCCTTGCAATTGAACGATTAAAGGAGAGAACTAATTATGGTTAATGCTGCCCAATTATTTTTATCTGTCTGCCATCTTAATGTTAGATCGCTTTTCACTGGCTTTGATAGTTTTGTCAATTTAGTTGCAGGTGGAGATTTTAGTATCATAAGCCTGTCGGAAACATGGTTGAACGAGTCTATACCGACGAATATGGTAGGTTAACCAGGTTACAGATTTTTTAGAAAAGACCGTCTGGGGCGGGGAGTGGGCTTGGGTTGTTACGTTAAGCATGGATTGAATGCGACAGTAGTTTTTAATGACTTCTTGACTACAGAGGGTGTAGAGGATTTGTGGCTCAAGGTTTCGGTTGGAAAGCTTACTGTTTTGCTAGGTGTTGTATATAAGGCTCCCAAAACTTTAACTTGTTCGTTTATTGAGCACATGGATAGTATTATGTCTTTCGTTTCACCTCAGTTTGATGATATTATTGTGACGGGTGACGTAAGCATTGATCACTTTTTGAATAACCCACTTGGTCAATGCATGGTTTCCTATGGTCTTAGTCAAATAATTTCAGAACCCACGCGCATTACGCCAACAACAGAAAAATTGATTGATGTTATGTATGTTTCAGAGAAGATCGCTATTACAGAGTCTGGTACATTAAACGCAGATCTTATATCGGATCACAGGCTGGTGTTTCTCAGAGTCAGATGTGAATTGCCTCGTATAAAGCCTAAGGTTGTCTACTATCGGGATTTTAGGCGCTTTAGCCTTGGCGACTTTCAGTCCGATTTAGGTCTTGCGGACTGGGATGCCATTTTTTATGAGACAGACATTGATCGTAAAGTGGAACGATTCAATTATAATTTACTAACGCTTTTTGATAAGCATGCTCCATTTAAATCTGCTCTTATCACAAAGCCTCATGCTCCTTGGATAACGGATACCATTAAGCAAATGATGAAGTTGAGAGATAGAGCTCAGAGCAAATATAGAGCTACTAAACAAATAAAGGACTGGATTTTCTATAAGCAGTTACGTAACTTCACATTGGGAGCAATTAGAAGAGAAAAAATTGCCTACTTGAACCACCTTGATGGGGAGAAAGATACTAAACAGCTATGGAGAGCTTTGAGTAACCTCAAGATTAAATATACTCGTACAGCAGACATACCGGCTAGCTTAAGTCATCCTGAGGAAATTAATAATTACTTTTGTTCTGTGTTTAGCCCTCCAGATAGTTGTCCCAACATGGTTAATAGCTTGAAAGGTAGAAAATATGATGCCCAATATTCTTTCAATTTTGTTCTTACGACGCCAGATGAGGTTAGATCTGTTGTTCAAGGGATGGGTTCGGAAGTCTATGGTAGCGATGGGATAAATTCCAAGATGTTGAAACTATGTTTGCCCACTATTTGCTTACATTTGACACATATAATTAATTGCTGTTTGGAGATAGGATTCTTCCCGACCTTATGGAAACTTTCCATTGTGAAGCCCTTGCCTAAAGTCACTGATCCTGAGTCATATTCCGATTTAAGACCAATAAGCATTATACCATTATGTGGTAAAGTCCTGGAAAAGACTCTATACAGACAGATTCACACATATATTACTGAAGTGGGAATTGTTTCGGATCTGCAATCTGGTTTTAGAAAGGGCCACAGTACGGTAACAGTCTTGGCTAATATTGTGGATGATATTGTGAGAAGTATAGACCAAGGACATGCATCTGCATTGGTATTATTAGATTTCTCAAAAGCCTTTGATACGCTGGACCACTCCCTTCTAGTAGCCAAGTTGAGGTTTTATGGTTTCAGCGATACAGTTTGTAATTTTTTTATGTCTTATCTCAGGTTGTTGAATGCAGGGGTGACAGGTCTTCGGTTCGTTATATTACCTCTGGGGTTCCGCAGGGTTCTGTGCTTGGTCCCTTATTGTTTCTGATTTATACGACCGATATGTTTGAGAGTATTCGCCAGTCTAAGATGCAGATGTTTGCGGATGACACTCAGATTCGGTTTGTCTTTTTACCTGGGGACGTCCTACATGCTGCTGCTGCTTTAAATCGTGACTTGGCTTCTATTTCTGTTTATGCGCGTGAAAACAATCTCAAATTGAATCAAAAAAAGTGCATGTATATGGTGTTTTGTCCCAGGAACCGCAGGACTCATATCCTGCAGAACTTTATGTTGATGATAGACGGTGAGCTTATTAAGTACGTAGAGACTGGGAGAAATTTAGGCGTTATTTTTGATACTAACTTGAGATTTAGAGAGCATGTCTCATATGTTGTGAAAAAAGCCTATCTTGCACTTAAATTGATGTACTCAAACTATCATATTATTAACTTCAAAATGCGAAAAAAACTTTGTTAGTGTTTAGTAATTCCACTACTTCATTATTGCAATGTGGTATATTTCTCCTGTTTGGATAAACTATGCAAGTATCGTTTACAGAAGATTGTTAATTCATGTGCTCGATTTGTTTTTGGTTTTGCAAAGTTTGACCACATCTCACATAAGATAAAGGAGCTCAGATGGCTTAGGGTTGACCAGTTATACAGTTACCACTTCTCAATGTTTGTTTGTAAATTGTTGTCTACCTCGTCACCACTTTACTTGAGGCAGAAGCTTACTTTTAGACAGGATGTGCATGATCTCCATTTGAGACATGTAAATACACTTTCCTTGCCTAGATTTCGTTCTTCCATGTTTCGTAGATCTTTTTCGTACAATGCGCCGGTAATATTTAATAAGTACTGTTTACAGCAGGAAAACTTGTCAGTGAAGAGCTTTCGTTTGAGGCTTAGAGACAGAATTTTTTCGGAGGGCTGAGAGTGTGTTCTCATTGCTCGTCATCATACTGGATCGTCATTTTCTTTCTTGTTTGTATTAATTTAATTTAGGCTTAGGTTTAGAATTTGTATGTATTATTTTGCTCGTCTGGGGGGTCAAGTTGAGTAGCTTATGCTAGATCTTCGCCTCCCATTAGAGTATTTCTATTCTCAATAAAGTTATATTATTGTTATTATTATTATTATATTCCATACATGCTCTGTCCATATTAGTCAGTGAACAAAATATTATCAATGTTGTTGTCCGAAGTGCCAGCTTACAAAAGCTGAAATTATCGTCACGGAAGATTTCAATATTGACAAATCTGCTTTCCTCGAGTTATCAAACAAGCTAATCAATAAACCCACATATCCCTGAGATAAACTATTTTCACGCCAATACGATCAACTAGCCTCACTGATAATCCAGATCTCTATGAAGGAGAGGAAAATTCCGTGCACTATTAGGATACTCTCACCATACATTCATCTACACAGTTTGTCCCTACATCACTCGACGAACCAATACAACACGTCAATTTAGAGTTTAGCATTACAACTCAGCCGACTGTTCTTCGCATGTTTTTACTCCGAGTTTTCTTGGACGAGAGTATGTTTTGAATCTGGAAACCCTACGCAATGTATCGAAAAGATTAGTAACTCTTATGGAAACTCATATACCCCATACCGACAAATCACCATTATCAGTTGAATTATGATTGATGTTGTAGGGCCGTTGCTGCTAACCAACCAGCATACCGTTGTTGACGCGAGATCTTATGCATGAAGATTAAAACGGAATATGTTGAAGACAGGAATATAAGCAATCACAAAACAGACGAATGAAGAGGGGCATATAACGCCTAGATAAGATCAGAGCTTGTCGAATGCCCAAAAAGTTCCTGTTTGGTTTGGAACTTTGCCAATGCAATTGCGAGACACTCCACTCGCACATTCCTCCCAGTAACCAAAGATAATGGGGAACTGGCTACAGCACAGGACAAAGCCCAATTTATGCTGAAAGTTTGGAGTAAATTCCACTTTGTATCCACACGGAATGAACCCTCCCAATATTGCTACCATTGATGAACATATGCCTGAAATTGTCTTCCATCATCTCATTTGTGCGCATTCTGCATGTTACCAAAAATACTATGGGGTAGACTAAATTCCGCCCATTGTCTTTAAGAAATGTGCCTCAGGATTAACAGCAGTTCTTTGCAGGTTGTTTTTACTTTTTGATACAAACTTAGTGTGTCTCCATCCAGCTGAAAAAGTACTAGAGTCCAACCAAGTCAAGAAAAGGGAATAAGATCATTTCTTATTATTATGGACTCATTGCCCTACTATATGTGATGTCTCAAGTAATGAAGACAGCATTAATATCGAACTCATCCAATATCAAGAGAGCTCTAAAATCGAACTATAATATGAATTTCGTCATCAGAGATTAATAGGAGTCCTGCTTGCTCACGTAAATTGTAAATTATATATGGCAGACATCCAGTGAAAAATATGGGGAATCTCTAGCTGTAGTAATGGATATCTCTAGAGCATTCAACACACGATGTTCTACTTACAATATAGCTTTCCCTCTCAAACAGTCAAAATATATTTTTTTAAACAGTTCGCATTTCGTACAAAAATATTTAATGATTCTAAAAGATACGACTCTGTGTTCATGGTCGTTAATAAGTAACAGGCACTTATTGTCTGGTGTTGGAATTTTATTATGTTAAATCATTTATACGATTCGATCCTGTGTTTCTTGGATAGATTGAGGAATAGCTGGATATCTTCTATCTTCATGAATCATTAATTCAAAGTGGACTTCTTTCTCGAATTCTCGCATATCTCAGGGAGTTCGAACAACATTTCCTGGGGGACTAATTTCGATGGTCTTTCAGACATATCATCCAATGCTTTTCTGTTCACCGTATCCGCTATGAAATCTCCTCTAAATTTAAAACAGGTATAAATGTTTATGTTCTTCACCCGGCCCCCTCAGCATATTATAACCAGAGAGATCAGTTTCGAGAGCAACTTTGCAGGATTTCATAGTGCACCTCCAATTTAACGATAATTAGTATAATCATGGACATTATCAAACGATTATATAACAATATAATAAATATCATATACACTCCTCCATCGTTTACTAATTATATACTCATATCATACAGGTATGTGAACATTAAAGGGAGAATGGGTAAGACATTTCTAATTCCAAATTTTAATATAAGCATAAGGTAGATAAAATTGCGTGATTCTCGATTTCTGCGTAGACGGTAGAAAGGGCTGAAAATTTGAGAATCGGTTCCTCGTGGGTTCTTCAATATTTGCAACGTATGTAACTTCATAGCATCCCGTAATTGTTAATTTGATTATGTTCATCAAACAAATGCAAAATTCGAAAAGTACTGACTCCAATTGTCCAAAAATTCATTCTTGAGTTTTTGACGTCCCTAATTACTAAGCCAGTATCGGAATTTTGAAATTGTCTATCCTCTCTTGTTGAATAAATAGATAAAGTGTAATAGGCAAATGAAAAATTTCGGCAATTATGATTTGAAACAGGAAGATTATGATTAGGGGTTTTCAAGGTCGCTGAAATGAATTTGGTGTCAGAGTTTCGACACCTTGATTGATAAATCAACAAAGTTGTACAAAGTCGCAATAAAGAATGATATGTTTCAGCTCGTATGAGTCGCAATTGCATCAAAATTAATGCAAGATTCTTATTAATGTTTCTGAATACGATTATTATTCTTTGTTATGCTTTCAAACAAGTTGAAAATCTTTATTGGTAGATTTGTGAGATCTATGTTAACGGTTTTTGTCATACAGAACAGTAAGATTAAAAATACTTTATTATATTATCAAAAGTGATCAATATAGTTTTTAAAATCAAGAAAAAATTCTCCACAGATCTTAGTACATACATATTCATATTGTGAAATATATGCCACCAAAAGGTTGTTCATCAAACTGGCATTCTGACATAAAATGATACAGAATGGAAATGATAAAATTCCTCGCCATGATCAAGATATTCTCAAGGAGAGTGAAGAAACTCCGCGAACGATCGATAAAATTAACTATCTATAATATAAAATACCGCACCGGTCTAATGAAATCAAAATGATCGTCTAAGACACTAGGTACCTAACAAACAACACGCTATTTCATTGTCACAGTTATCACTTCAGTAAATCTCTTGAATTTTACTTTTGTTAATAAAATAGCAGGTCCTTATAATCTGTTACTGTATTTTCGGTAAGTAAATACTTAGCACCAATAGATTCATCGACTGACTAACAATTTGTCACTGTACTCGCACTAACTGAAACATCTTGAACCATAGCCGACTACGTACCGACCTCTTAACAAGACAGGTGTAGAATGTGTATCTTATTAGCCCTTGGAGGCTTTGTTTGTCACCTTTCTCATCACAGTATTGTGAAAACTAGCCTTGTCCATGTTGATGATGGAGGGATCTTCTAAATTCACTAAAAATAGAAATTCAACCCAATTTTGGAAGTGATTTTTCACCAAGCTGATGGCATCCTTTTGTAACGGGTTGCGTTACGTGATTATATATAGAACTCTTTAAAGATCAGAGTAGAATTCTTTTCGGCGAGGAAACTTGTCATATGATATTTAAAGATATCTGCCGGTCAATAAAACATAGATTATTGATACTACCATTCCTGAAGTGAGATGTCACTATATATCGCGAAGTGGGAGGTAGTAGAACGGAAGTCGAAGAGAACTCATGGTGGTTTGTTCCTTTGTCTAGGTAAGTCGAGAATTCGTAATTCATTGTCATACAATACATTCTCTTAATTTTGCTTCCGAAATATCATCACATCAGGCTATTTAATTTGATTTAGAATTGTTATTAAACGTCTGGATGTACAAAGCCTGATTGTGATAGTATTTCGGCGGATTTTTTATCTCGATTTGCCTTGGGGGGCAAACCCAATCATTTTGCGGATAGCATATTTCAAAGAATATCATTTTCATCACAGCATTGATTGTTGTAACTCTTGTAAGAGAATAATCTATCGGAACGTAGGCAGGTTCTCATGATAATATTTTTGTAGTCCTTGTAAGTTTAATTCCGCATTGGCACATGCTATTTTTTTGTGATTCGCAAGAGTCGCCATTTTGTAATCTGATACGTAGTATTCAGAGCTGTCTTCGATTGCATCGTGCTATAAATAGTATTTGGAATTATCACAAGGTATTATTCAATTATTGCTTATTGAATTTTTAATTATCAGGACTGTTGCGTTCACGTGATTTCAGAGAAGAGTAATACATCAATTTGATGCAAATCAATTCCAGTTTCTAGATTTGTGCTAACTAGCAAATTCAACGTTTTGGTTAATTCCTTTCAATCACAATTTGATTATTTTTCTTTCTATCTCATTTAATTGTATCGTTAATTCAGTCACGTATTATTATTGTTCAATTTTAAGTAATTCTTGTAATTATATAATTCTTGCAGATTAAATTATATTTTTGTCTAAATTTATATCTCTTCAAGATATCAATTTTGTTATAGTGTATTACATATTGGGGAAGATAACATTATCGGAGGTGAAATCATTTGGTTATTCCGGCCGACGGTGTTACTTGTCCTTTGATCTCAAGTCAGGTACTGTTCGTTCTTTGACATTACAGGGTTTGAACGTCTGAGGTTCCTCACCCCTTCACTCCAAGACGGTTTAGTGACTTTCCTGACAGGACCAGCTTCCAGTTCCTACGAGTTCCAAGGAGGGTAACATTTTCTTGTTGAGTGACCACTATTTCATTTTCTGATTTTGTTTTTCACCAAAATTGTATTTCGCTAGATTTTTTTAGAGCCATTCGTGGTCTCTTCACTATTTAACTATCCATTCTTTCAATTAAGTGATTGAGTTAATTTCATAACTATTTACCCAAAATTCTTTATGTACAATTGATTTAATTTTGTAATTGTTACTTCAAAATTCCTTTTATTTATAAATTAATACATTATATAAACTGTAAATTTAGTTTGTTAATCACCAAATTCCATCTGGAATAAATCAAATTGTTAAGTTGAACTTGTATTGTTTTTCTAATTTCCATTAACTAATAAACCATCTCGTGGTGCTTGTATTCTAGGCTGTGAATTCATTTATATTTATAGTTTTTCAGTAAGCAATTGGCGCTCAAACAATTCACCAGTCTAGAATCACAAGGCACGTTTCACTACGAGCCCTGAGATAAACTAATTCAAATTGAGCTAGTTGGGTCAATATATACCGACCCAAGCGGGTCCGTTTCACTGGCGCCCAGCATAGATGGGCTGCCGTTTCACATCCGTTTCACTTTGCTCTTGAAGAAAATATAAGTTCTGCACTAGGAATGGAACCCGCTGTATAAACAACATATTTCGTGTTCCAGAAAGTTTTCTATTCGTGTGTTCAAAGAAATATGATTCTTGTTTCTGTAGATATCTAAAATAACATTTCGAATTGCACTCTGTTCAAAATCATCTACATTTAGAATTACTTCAGTCAGTTGTCTCTGGTTTCTCGGACTTGCATGTGCAACTGACTGTGAGACAATCAGTTATAAAGCTACTACAACTTTGTTCTTAATGGCAATTATAGCAAAATGTGGTCCTCCAATTTTAAGATTCTCTTCGAAGTAATTAGTGGTTATGGATACCATTTTGTTGAATACTATGTGATACTGGCCTCAATATTTTCGCAGTTTACATAGCACACGACGTGAATGTAGGGAGATTTACAGTTCTGAGAAATTTTTTTATGAATTGCTGCAGCTAAATTTTGCTAAAATTGTTCAAATGAATTGGTTCCATAAAAGTATTAACTACAACATCATTACTTTGTTTCAGCTAACAGGGCATAGTTCGATAATGCCATTTGAGGTTTCATAGGGACTAAAGTTGATACATAAATATTTTTTTCTCTCTGATGTAACCAAAATATTCATGTAGTCGGATTTTGCTCTATTGAGCTTATTTTCTATGAAGATCGCTCGCTTAGCAATACATATTTTCAAATCAGAAAGAGGAAGATTACTTACCGAAAGGACTCCTTGAATTATTCTTATGGTTAATATATAACCAAACCCTTTGTTTGCTGCATAAGGTAATAAGAATCCCAATGCTACACCTAAGAAATTAGATAATCCGAAAACCAATTTCGTCCCATATCTTGAAGCCAACATCCCACCAGGCAATTGTGTTAACCAATGCAGCCAGTAGAAAGAACCCAATAGAAAACCTTGTTGCGTTTCATCCCAATCGAATGAAGGTGACTTATGGGGTTGAGACTTCAACTCTATTAGTGTACCATTTTCTGATGGAACCTTTGGAAAGAAATATATATGACATTGGAGAATGGAAGAAAATGAGAGGTACTGAAAGTGAGTTTACAAACCCAGAATTCGCTTGAATATGTATGCAAGAGTGCAATGCAAAGAAGATGGTATACGGTGTGAGAAGAGACTTACGGCAAAGCTGATTTTAATTACCCGGATCACTGTAGCGCGCGGCTATTACTTCCTGTGCGCCAATTATTAAGGGTAGATTTGCTTTGCCTTTTCAATGCATGTATATTGGAATTCTAAGGTATTTGATTTTAAGACATTACTCTGATATTGCAGAATTTTAACCTGTTATAATTCATAAACTGCAGGTTTATTAAGCCTATTGGTTTTATCTTTAGAATTGAACAATAATATATTAGATGCTTTATTTTGAGGTTTGAAGCTATCTTCTACATTACGGCTCCCAATATCGATTTTCAATTCCCTCATTCTACTTACCAGGTATGAGGGAAGTATTTTAATTGGCCAAACATTTCCCTGAAATGCGGAAATATCCGTTTTCCTCCTTTCAGAATCGATTTAGACTATTTTTGAGATATACTGGGATATCAAAAACCATCTTGGTCAAGGGTGGTTGTGAAATCTAAAACGTGTGTCTTACTTTACGTTTGAAATAATTATGTCACTGTCACACTGACATTATCAATAACCTACAAATTTCATAACTATTCATTTCAGTTGTAAAACAATAATGAACTACAAATTATGAAATAATTATGTGAACTTTCAACCTTTTCAGAGGTCGTGATAGCCACAATCCGGGTCAAAAACTGTTCTGAAATAGTTAATTTTCCGTAAATCGAATGACGTTCACGTGAAAAGCCCGTAGCACGCGAGTTAGAAATAGCAAACTGGTTGTACCTAATACGGCTTTACAACGAATTTTCGCGTGCCGTTTTCGCTCCATGTAGTTAGATTTAGTATCAGACCGTGCCCGACGGCCCTCCTTTTCTCGATAAATGTCCATTGAATAGAAAAATTTAATTAAGACAGTTTGAGCTATTCTCAGATCTCAGCTACGCGCGTCTAACGTGCGACGTACCAGAGGGAATTTTCTCGCGACTAAAATATACACGAAGCGGGTAAAAGCTAGCGGCCCATAGCCAAAAATACTTTATCACAACTGGCGCCGGTCGCACGGGGCAAGAAACGGCCCCAAATTAACAAGACCGGGGTAAAATGTATAAACTCTAACTTACGCGCAGCGAGCTCCTCGAGGCATATGTTAAAATGATTTCGTTCGTAGCTAATCACATAGGACGTCTGGCGTTCATGCAATTATGTTTTTAGATAATTCGAACCTTCTTATTTCGATAGGTAACGTGAAAATCCCGGAGTCCAAAGCGCTAGAGTCTTCTGAGTGTTACAATATTCGTATAAAATTGCGAAATTTCGCACTTTTAGAAACTTCAAATTAATTATGACATAATTATTTCAAACGTAAAGTAAGACACACGTTTCAGATTCCACAACTACCCTTGACCAAGATAATTTTTGATATCCCGGTAGGTATATGTAAATGAAACTCTGCGGAGGCGACTGCGTTCATATTAGTCGTTTGAATATGAAAATAAGCAAATCTTTACATTAGTGAAGGTAAGAGCTTTATTTTTTTGGAATACAGGTGGTAGTTTTAACATCCATCTTCAGTTTTTCAAATGGAATAATAATAGTTCTTTGTGTAACTAGTGCGAAAAGTATATTTTTGTAGCATAATACATATTTCAATCTGCTGAGTCCAACAAATATGCTTTTTGCACATGTTGCAGACAACATTTTTTCCATGATCGAATTAAATTTGATTTTATTTGAAATTTTATTGGAGAGTATCTTACAATACAAGGAATATCAAAATTTTAAACTGACAACTTGAAATTAGTTACGGAAATGTCACTTTCAGAAGTCATCCATAGGTGAATATGCTTACATTAGTAACAAGATTGATTGAAATTACAGTAAATTTTTTCTTTTCAATATCAAACAATAATATTTTAAAGAATATTTAATGGTAGCAAAGTACCTGTAGCTACCACGTTCATTCATATACTCAAATTACAAGAAAGAAAATTAATTTTTAGAATAAACTCGTAATCAATAAGGCATTAACGTATTTTTTGCACTAATGCAAACAGTTAACTTTTGGCAAAGTAGATAGTGTCAAAAGTGATAACTTTTTGCACAATCGTAGAAAGAAGTATTCACTTCAACCATTATAACAACAGTGTTTTTCTGGTTATAAATATATTTTAGATTATATAGTTCAGGCTGTGAACCTTGATTTTGGCTATAATGAAAGAAAAAACATGTAAGTTCGAGTCAACCAATTTTCATTAGCTTCAGGGGGTTCTCAGGATCATTCATACTCCTTAAAACCTCTTGGGAACCCCACTCATTGGGGCGAAAATGGCTCGAAATCTCAAAATTTTGAATTATATTTTCTAAAAAAAAGGTATTTTGGCATTTCGAGTGCATCCAGGAGGTTTTTTGGGTCGCTCACACGAATCCGTAGCCAGATTTACTTGCAATTCATCGTAGGGGTTGTCAAATCGACAAAATTGGGTGTTTTAGGCATTTCGAATGCACCAAGGAGGTTTTTTGGGTCGCTCATCTCGAATCCGTATCCACATTTACTAGCAATCTATCGTAGGGATGGTGAAATCACCTTGGTCAAACATTGGTTTGACGAAGATAGCGCGGGACTCATGTAGGGAAATTGTTCAATACACTTGACCTCCAAAACAAGGAGAAAGTCACATTCCATGTGATTCGGAAAAACTGCCACACCGCTCTCGCCACCAGTAATAGCAGCTGAGTATAAAATATTGCAGACTTGATTTTCGAAGAAAAAAACAGCCACATGCCCACTCCTCACCCCTCTTATCAGTTAAGTACGGATCTAGATGCAATTTTGCATACTTGATCTTGGAATCAAACGGAAGTCACTTTCTACATCATATTCCAAAAATTCTCAAGCCTCATTATTCACTTCTTGAAACAGATAAGTATCGCAACGAAGCACAGGCGAATATTCATAGATTGTTGAAGCTTACGAATCGGACGATGGAGATTGAAGAATTGTGTGAAATATTTAGGGTATTTTTTTTGCTAAAGATAAGTTGGGGACCCAGAACAGAACATCTGCGACCCTTGTGAAACACATTATGTTATTAATTCGAATACGTCTTTACCTGTTTCTAATCAGTTTCAATATTATTTTGGTTCCCACGGGTGAGTGGTATAAATGATTCATGAATCACAGTTAATCTATAAACAGACATAAATATATTAATTAGGGTAGAAAGAGAGTATTTGTTTGATCAACAGTATACTTCTTTTTTGCAGGTTTAGGATAATAGATAATACTCAAATATATATTTATGCCAAAACACGAGAATTTAAAAAAATCGAATTTTAAAATTTGGGAATCAATATATAGTTAGCTGAAACTATAGCCGCCTTCACCAATTACTATGAATAGGAATATACACAGCATCGGATATATGCGTGCAAGACAAGAGAATTAAAACACTAAAACCATTTAGTGGCCCGTAATTGACCTGCTGTGACTGCATAGGAAAAAACAAACATTTACCACTAGGTGCCAGAATCCACTGAAAATATCTTCTGCAAGATTCGAAAAGTCCATTATGTCAATATTATTTTATGTTGATTACTGTGTTCCTTTGAATAAAGTGTTCAAAGTAAAATAAATATCACTGTATAATTGGATGATACTTCGCTCAAAATGGAATAAATAGTGGCACAGCTTATAGACCGAACATATGGAATCATGTGATAATAATTTCGAATAAGAAATTCATTCTTAATATTTAAATATAAATCAATACTATCGTAGATAGAACGCAGAAAATTATTTTCTGGTCTGGACTTGAAAATCTTGTGAAATTGTGATTCAGATTCTTATTATTGGTCAGACTAGTAGTTTGTATATTTGTTAGGGTAATTAGGTATTATTGTTGAACACATTTCTATATCACATCTCTTTGGTCTATACTATTCAGAAGGAGGATTATTGGAATGAATATTGGTTAAAATAGTAAATAGTAAAGTAGTAGTAAAACAATTCACTATTAATTTTGACAGTGCCTGAGAAGAGAATGGTTTCGAAGTTTTGGTACAAGTGAGGTACAGAAAATGTTCTATATAACTGTAGGGCTAATTTATTGTTCCAGAAGTGGAGTGAAAATGCCAGGAAGTGGAAGGAAAGATGCAATCTGTAAAGGTTCCCAGTATCTATATAAGGCATAAATAAGAAGTAGTATGACATTCAAGCGGCCCTGATGTCGAATTCGGTGGGTGAAGCTCGGAAAAGGAAAAGTTTTAAATTTACGTATGCCGTATTCCATGATTACTTGCTTCAAGAAAGTTTCGCGAACATAACGGCTATTGTAGCCGTCTAATGTTACTTCCTCTTGTGAGTAATGACAGTACAAGCCGTCCTGTGTATTCTCTCCCTTAAACGAACGACGGCCAGCCCTTCGTACATCGTAAAAATTCGTAAAAAGACTCAGTACTTTTTACAGAGGGAGTAATAAGCTGAAGCACTACATATCACGACAATGCTTACAGTTTTTCTCACTACCCATTCCATATGTTATGTTGATTATCAAAACCGGTATTATTTCATTCTACAATTTCTATTAATTTCACATTACAAGGCAACCGTTAGGTGATGAATATTTTGAAATGCATATGAATATAACTTCATCAGAACTACACGCAAACGATACATTATATTCTATGTTCATCAATGTATGACAGATAGAGCTAATACATATCACAAGTGCCATAATAGTAATAGTACGATATTGAGAAATATTCTTCTCAATTTTTTATGGATGTGAACGTGAGTTTTGACGTTAATTGAGAATGATCATTAATATCAAATTCAAAATTTCTACATTCAATAAGAGCAATATAGCTTAACATACAAACTTCATATGGAAACGAGTTCTTGAAAAAGTTATCCACTGATTGTTATAAATGCCTCATAATCATAAATGAATTTGTTTTATTTTTTAATATTTTCTTCTTTGGCAAACAGCGGAGTAGTGAATAAGAAGATACAGCATGCAAAAGAAATTACATTTATGAGTTGCTCAATTTGCTCGCTAGTAAGAGTGCTTGCAAGCTTTTTTGAGTGCTCACGAGCAATTTTTACGAACACTATGCACTAAGCTCTTACGTAAAGTGCTTGCAGCATTAAGTCCTTAGCACCGATACAAACAAGTATGAGCTCACGAGTACAAACGTTCTTAGGGGTCCTTAGACAAGCACTAAGCAAAGTACTTACAGCTCTGGTAACATCAAACCTAAATTATGAGAAAAGGAAATGATTTATACTCTCTCATTGAATATTTTCACAAATAAGTTGATTTCATTCGAACGAAATGAACTATCCGTTGGATCAGGCTATAATGTAGATTGATACAGTTGATGGGAATTATGAGGTTCTCAAATTGCAGAATGTGTGATTCTCATGAAATTCACAACTTTCGTGCTTATACAATAGTAACCAACGCAATACGATTATGGAGTGTGGATAACAATAAAGCATCAAATAGATACTCGTATACTCAAACCCCATTTACAAATCTAAGCACAGTAAAACTTCTCAATAATAGTCAATAAAAATATCATACAATTTTGACCGTTTAGAGAAGTGGCCGCTATAAAGGGATACAAACTATGAGGATTATGTGAAAGAAATAACAACGCCTATATATGAGGAGCAAACTTGCAGAATACATTTTGTACAGATTTGCAAATTTTCAGGAGAGTCAGAAAACTATTGCAAAATAACTATAAATGCTAAGAAAAAAAAACAAATTTCAAATAATCTTAGAAAATGCAACTTGTTAGGTTCCAAAATTCTGTGCTAGAAAAACGAAAAATATGCATAAAACAAAAAAAAATAGATTGGACATAAGGCAATTTGCATGCCCTTGATGGACAAAATGCGTTATATATATATATATATATATATATGAATGTAATAATACATTGCAGTTAATACACTATCAAAAAAACATTTTTTTGTCACATGAGTAAAAAACCTTACAAAAAAAAGAAGACAGAAACCAAGAGTTAAGAAAAAAAGTCCTACAGGAAACGTGCTTTTTGAGTGAAATTATTTTCATCTATGTTTTCACATTCGCAAACTTCACCATCTTCTTCTTCGCTATGTTCGTCGCCTTCTTCGTTAAAAATTGGAACAATCCATCTTAAGGCAGGGTCACTGTGCCATTCCTCTCCAGATAACGAAATGAGTAGTTTTTTTAAGCTATCTAACTTCTTTTTTTTAATTGTATGACCCAAGGGTAGCTCTAAAATTTCAATTTGATCGAGCCGTTTACGGGATTTTAATAGCGTTTCAAATTTTTTTGAAGTATCGTTAGATCGATACAAAAGTTCGGTTTTTACCAATACCTTATTTGGATCGCTCCCTCTTTTAATGTAAATTCTCTTGCTCAAGCTGATCCCTGTGATTTTCTGAAAAAATGTTGAAGTTTTTTTGATGTCTACTAAAAACCAGTCAACTCCTAGTTTTAGAATTTCTCCAATTTTGGAATACAATTCCCTGTATACCTCCGGAGATTTTATAGTACTATGGCGTCGTAAAATCTTTTCAACTCTACCAAAAATCCTATCCGCAGGAATATAGGAATGACCCCGTACAGGAAAATCACTTCTATTGTTGAAATACTGTCAAGGGCGAATTTGTGCAGCCATAACATGAGCATATGAATAACGTGACTATTCTTGTTTTGGCCCCCACACCCATCTGCAAATAGCCTAATACGACTGGTACTTGGGGGGAAGTTAGCATTTTTTTCAAAAATGCAGAAGGGCCGAGGAGGTATCTGTGGCCCCTCTTCCAGCCTGGTGTTCCAGCCAAGAGTAAAAGATTGGATCTTTACAGTTAGTAGCTACTATGCCAAAAAAATAAATAGACAGCTGTTGTGCATAAAATGCTTCCTGTATTGGTACTTTCGGGAGCACTTGTACCTGCTGTAGGTCGAAACAGAAGGAAACAGAATTTGGCGGTTCCTCTTTCATGAGTTTGTGGAATTGTACCGCTCGGAATTTATGTACTTTTAGCTGGGTTCTTAGTTTGTTTTTAGTATCCGGATCGTTGGTATTATTAATTTGAGTATTCGTTTTTACAAATACATCCACATACATCTGTGGCAGCGTTGCCAAAGCCTATGTTAAAATTATTGCTAAAGATTCTCCCAAAATATTTGGAATTCACCTTCAATTCGTTTGTTGCTTTTTCCTTGTACAGCTCCCACAATTTTGAAATAGAATATTCAGGAGACAGATAAATTCGTTTAGACTTATTTTGTCCGTAGTGGCTTTCTTTTCCTCTAGTTGGCTGATAAACATAATAACAGCGTTCAATTTCTCAACATATTTGATTGATCGTTTATCTTCACCCCGTTTTTCCATAATTTGAGATCCTGATTTAACTTTAAGACATATTAAATTTATTCTTGTTTGCGAAACGCTGTATATGGCTCTAAATAATTTTTGGCAAATTTGATATTTGCGATTTCTAACGAACACAAACAAAAAACAAAGACTTTTTTGAGAAAATAATATTTTCATTTTAACTTACAAAGTATTTAACAGAAAACTCATGAGATTTTCCATCAATTTTAGGGCTTCGCTGCCGATGTGGACTATCAATTTGCATTATATTGGAAAGCATGTTGTCCTGGGCAATTTTATCACTATTATCAAAAAATGTTCTGCGGATCTGCAAAATGTCAGCTTTCGATACTTTCTCACAATCCATGTTAACATCCTTATGATAGCATAGTAAATTGAAATTGTCTAAATTCACATCCAAGTCCGAATATCTTAGAATAAAAGTACATAGGTGCTTTATACATTATTCTAACCTCTTAATATACTAAACTAACCTTATTACTTTCTTTCGCTCTCGCGAAGTAAGATTTTTCTTTCGTTTCCTACTGCCGCGCTCTTCCATACCATCACCAATCACATGTTCACCTTCAAAGTTCTTCATTTTACAAAACAAATTGACCTTTGCAATACTAAACACACACGTGCAAGTCTGCAACTTCTGAAATCGTGACGAGTTTGGTACTACAAAACGCATTATGTCCGATGTTTATGGACATAACGCGTTCTGTATAACCAGTCGCAGTGGACAAAATGCCTTTCGTTTGTATAGGTGACCTTTACCATTTAGTTACACAGGGACAACAAGCGTTTTCAATGTCGAAAATATCGCGAATCTATAGTAGTTAAATGTAAGAAACTAGTGCCACCTCTTGTTCGAAAAATAAATTTTGGACAAAATGGGTTTTGCAAGTCTGCTCCTCATATGTACTATGTATGTACTTACATATCCATATTTTTGTTAACATAATGTGATGTAACTGGAATACGAAACCACTTTCAAATAATTAGATATTACACTTTGTGGAAGAACGGTTCATCATCATCATCATTAATTGAGGGGAGGGGGCTTAGCCCCAAATGAGCTTAGGCCACCTATTTGGGCCGATGCTGCACCCCGTGGTCAGAAGCCTATTCTAGTTTAGTAGGCTTGTGGCCCGCCAGAAACCCAGAATATTGCCAGTGCTGACTTCCGTAAGTTCTTCTGGGAGCAGTTTCGATTCTACGGAAGTGTTGGTGCCTGAGAGATGCTAATACTAGGCATTCCAACAGGTTGCGAGAGGCAGTTTTTTCTGCCTCCCTGCATCTCCTACATACTGGGTCATCTGTAATGCCCATAGTGTGTAGGTGTTTGTTAAGTGACCAGTTAGGATTCCAGTCATATCTCTGATGTCCCTTCTGTTCGGAGAAAGGAATGTTCAATGGAAGACTGTTCTTACAAATTAATCAATTTGGTTTTTGCTACTGAATTCTCACATTTCATTAAGATTTGGGAAATATCATTGCCAAATCGCCATTGTTTTTGTCAATGGAAAATTTTCTATTCCCTTCAGTTTCTCACAAATTTTACACAAAATCACTTCGTCTTGATAACTTTCACATTCTCCATTTGCAGTAGGGTCGGTTTTGATTTCTTCGTCAGTGAATTCCTGAACTATTTCCTGCAAATCAAAATCTGGGTTCTCTGAATATATTAAGAGATATTTCCACAGATCTAGATTTCTTTGCATTTTTCTTAAGAGATACGACAACTGACTGGGTGACATGTCATTTTCACCTTCGAAAGCCTCATCTTCTTAGATCGTTTCCATGAATCCAGCCTTTTGGAAACATTTTTATAGTCACAGATGGAACATTTTCCATGCTGCAGCTATCCATACCATAGCACTTGACAAATCTATGCTTCTTTTTGCTCTTTTAGAATTATCTCCGGTTTTCGTAAGAGCCAGAAGCCTTCCTGTCAAAATTTTTCTATATTTTATTCAAACATTTTATATCATCCCTTGTTACAGCGATTGGCAATGAGTGTTGGGACGTAGAAGAACAATTGGAACATTTCTCATTTCTATTTTTGGGTGGAAAGTAGGGTTGTCTAAGAATAGAAAAACTTTTCTACACTGGTTTACATTTTTTTGTCAAAGATTTTCAACCAAAAATTCATTATATATGTTGTCATCCAAGCTTTTACATTGAATACTCATTCGATTGACAATTTATCTACATGTTCTCCGTTGAAACATGGCGGATTTTTGCTTTTTCTAATAACTTGTAGATTCTCCTTTTCGCCACTTATGTTACAGCAGAATAGAAGTATCACTACTCGCTGTTTGGCTGATTTCTTACCAGTACATATATCACTCTTGAACGGTTCCGACAGCATCAAAAATATCTTTAGCTTCATAGTCCTTGATGATTGATGCAATTTAATTTCCCAATCTTCAACACTTACTTCGTTCACATCAGAAGACTCACTACAAATTGTTTTAAAATTGATATCATGTCTCTTGCAGAACCTAGCCATTTGAAGTCTTGAATCCGTTAGTTTTCAAATTTTCGGATACCTTTAGAGCTTTTCCCTTCATCAAGGGATATAGGAATGCTTTCATTTCTAGCTTTGCAAAATCAATCTTAAACTATTTGGTCAATGGCAATTCCTCCTGTTTTAGGAAATTTTCGTTTTTGAACTGCATTAGCGCATCCTCCTTCAAAGTGTTTTAACTCCATTTAATTCTCGAGAAAATCATTCACTTCTGTTCTTCAAACACTAAGCTTGTCCGCTAACTTTCGCGCACTGGTTCAGTATTTTTCGCTTTCCTCCATAATTTCACATTTTTCTATTAGAACCAAACGTTTACGTTCCAGGGACATGATACTGAAGTATTATAGATTCGATTATTATTCCCGGACATTTCTACCTTTGAACAGATAGCCAGGCCAGCCCCCAATTGTTTATAGCTTTCAACCGAAGGTGAAAAAGATGATTGTTGAAAGTGATCGTGACCGTTTCGGAGGGTTTCGATATTAAGAAGTTCCTGTTGATAGAAGTTGCCATGAAAATATTTTTTGAAAACTGACCGCTAAGACGGGTGTCCGCTTTTGACGTATAGCCGAAATGAGGAGTTTTACTGTACCTACATATTTTAGCAACTAGGTTGCTATATTCACTTGAACAATGCAATATTGGTGATGAAAACTCAGTTGCTGAAGAAATTATTTAGATTCGTAAATATCGATGTGTACATTATTTGATGCAAAATATATCCACTTTCCAGTCATATATTGCGATAGTCCATACTTTTTCTTACTCACCATTGTTTCTCATATGTTCAAGGCGAGTCAAGAAAAACAAGGTATACTCCGTTAAAGACGATAAGACAACTATCACGTGACTGAGAGACGCCTGAGTCAACCGCTTCAATTTTTAGCGAGGTTAGTGCCGATACTCTTTTGTATAATCTCATCAGTAACCTATTTCAACTGATTCCCTGCAACTAGTGTGATTGTAGTGAACATGTTTAGTTGAAAGGTAGTAATTTGAATGGAGCTGCCCGTTACTTTGTGATATTTCATTTTTACAGTATAAGACAAGAAATTTTACTTAGTTAAGTATCACTTTAATTAAAAGAAAGCTGATTGCAATTTTGAACTTTACAGTTCATTATCGAAACATGCAATGTTATATGTTATGTTAATGAACTGTAAAGTTTGAAATTGCAAACAGCTTTCTTTTAAATAAAGTGATATTTAACAAAGTCAAATTCCTTGTTCTATCTGAAAGGTAGTAATTTAGGTTAGGTCTTCTTGTTTTGCTATAGAATTGTTTTAGTTCTTGTTTGGGTTTATAATGAACGCATTAGGCTGGTAAAGTTTGCCAATACTGAAGTATTCTACTTTCGGTTCAGAATGAATGATATTTTGGCTGTGCCAAGCAGTGGCTCTGGTCTGAGAAGTTTTGAAGCTGCTCCGCTTCCCTGGTCAGAGAGTCTACTGCCTTACTTCCATCAGTCCCCTTATGGTCGGATAATCAGATTAGAGTCACTTTGTTCTTGTTGCCCAGCTTTTGACAGTTTCATACTGTTTTTTAAGTTTCAAAGCTAGGATCCAATCAATTAGAGAGTTTGGGCAGTCAGACAGATCTGCGACCTAATAACCTCCATTCTAGCTCTCGTTCACACAACTCGATGACCAGTATTTTGCCCATATAGCCTCTCTCCTAACGAAAGTGAAAGGTAGTAGCGACCGTCACTAGTTGGAATTGGAAGTGATTTTCCCGGGAATGGAAATAGGTACACCAATATTTGGCAATAATTTATTGCTTCTTCAGGATTTGACGATTAGCTTGAAGATTGAAGTAGCCCTTTAAATTCTTACTCTTTCTATTGTTGATATAGAACTTCTTTTTGTGAGTTTATAAATCAAATTTGTCATTTGAGACATTACCATTATGATGAGCTTGGATACATATCAAAATACAATCTTGGCCAAGTTAGATCTGACAGTTGTCAACTTCTACTAAATATAAAAATAATGAGATATAACTAAAGACTATTTAAAGCTAATAGCAGTGGACGTAAACAGTGATCTCTGCGTGGATGACACCTTTTAGAATGTTATGCGCACCACCATTGGCTTATCAGCCTCGATATCGCTATAGTATATAGTTAAGAGCTGATCCACACATCGCTTTCGAGGCGGATTTCAGTTTCTCGGATAATTTTGATCGGTAATGACCTCATGCATTGTGTTTTGTGTGAATACGTTTCCGGTATTACAAATGTCCGGTTCTTGTTATTTATTTTCGATTCCATATATCATAGGGTGTTTTGGTCTGCATACGCTTCTGATATTTTGAATTACTGTTATTGCTCCTTGGGATTTACCTTCGATACAAAAACATGTACAGTATAGATACTGCCGCAGATCACGTGACAAATATTGATTAAGATATCAAAAAAAAGAAATAGTTTTGGATATTCACGAATATGAAGCAATAGAAAATCCGACGTACCCAATAGAACAACTTGTTCAGGGAAAAAACTAGGTTGGCGCATTTCAGCATTGTTTATCGAATTATTGATGAACATGAATTGGGACATATTGTGTTATCGGATCCAAAAGAAGATAAAAATAGATGGAAAGTATCATTCAGAATCACGATCTTGATAGAAATGCAATCAGGAGGAAAGTTCATAAATTTTTTTAGAAATGAAATGTCGACAATTGACAGAATATCAAAACACATAAACGAAGAGTCAGACTTACCGTACTTTGGAAAGGCCTTGATTCCATAAATTATCGAAATCACTGAACCTATTTAACTACCTCTAAAAAATTAAATGATAGAGGGATGAAAACAAAAAAATATTTACCTTGATGAAACTTGAGTCAATGCTGAACAAACCAAGTCAAAAATTTGGGTATCTACATCGAGGCAAGTACTTTAGGATATTCTTTCAGAAGAATTATGAAATCGGTGAAATAGTAAACTTGTTACCTATTCCACTAGAAATATTCAATTTAACATTTTAACGGAAAAGGGAAGATGCTCGTAGTATGTCATGATGGAAGTGATGATGGATTTATTCCTGCTCTCAGAAAAGTTTCCATTGAAAGATGTTTTGAAAATACAAACTACTAATTTCTAATTGCTTATTTTAATCAATTTTATAATGGTTTTTCTACAAGATATGCCTCATCTATTCACTGTAATAGTAGATTGTTTTATATATCATTTCGACTTTCGATTAAATGAAATCATCACTTCAACGATCAATTATTGTGAATGATGCAGAGGGCTCGTAATGGTCTTTTATTCTGAATTTCATTTCGTTTCAGTACCTTAATTTATTAATCACATGAAAATTTTACTTACCTTGTGTCGGTTTTCAATGATGACCTTTTGAATTGAATTTTGAATTATTTATCTTTACGAAAATCAAAAATTCAAAAAAGTAGACTGATGATATATTGTGCAATAATAAATGAAATACTGTGTAATGATAATAGTATCAAATTGCACCATACGTGAAGATTCTACCAGAATTGTTGGTTGATGAGGTAAGACTGACGGTTTTCGGGGTAAAGTGGAAGATATTCATGAACATTTCGAATGTTCACTCGGTTGCAATAATCGAATAATCGATTATTCAGCCATAATCAGAATATATCGCTTATATAATTCATAAACGCCCAACATTAACTAAAAGTTAAGATTTTTATCAAATATCAAATATCTTTTTAATATAGTAGAAATATTGTGCCGTTCGGAGTATAGATACATAGTGTAGGTGGCAAAATTATGCTTTGCAAATCAATTGATTTCGTTACTGATTCTTATATAGTTGTTCCATATTCTATAAGATACTCTTCGCGTTTGTGTAAAAAAATTAAGTACATTCCTATATGCATTATCTTTACATAATTAAATAATATTGAAATTAATGTTCTTAAGGAAATGTAAAAAAAATCCGTTTCTGGGAAACGAACTCGAGTGGGAGCCAATTTTCCTAGCCTAAGATCACATCGCCGTTTGTTACATTCTGTTAGAGGATGATGTGAATTCGTTGTGAAACGATTTTGTTGACATTATCTGATAGAAATGTCGACAATTGACAGAACATCAAAACACGTAAACGAAAATTCAGCCTTAACGTACTTTACAGAAATCACCGAACCCATTTAAGTACCAAAAAAATCAAATGATAAAGGGATGAAAGCAAAAAAATATTTAACCTTGATGAAAGTTGAGTCAATGCTGAACATACCAAGTCCAAAATTTGGGTATCGACATCGAGGCAAGTACTTCAAGATATTCTATCAAAAGAATTATAAAATCGGTGCAATAGTAATTTGGTTTTCTGTTCTACTAAAAATATTAAATTTAACATTCCAACGGAAAAGGGGAGATGCTCGTAGCTTGTCATAATGGAAGTGATGATGGATTTATTTATGGTCTCAGAAAAATGGAGATTATCACGAAGAAATGAACGGAGTTTCCATTGAAAGATGTTTTGAGAATACAAACTACAAATTTCTAATTGTCTATTCAATCACATGTTGTGGTTTTTACGTGTGGTAAAAGAACGATATGAGTTATTATATCGGTAGGAATGATAAATGAGATACTGTGAATTAATAATTGTATAAAATCCTACCATACGTGAATATTCCATCAGAATTGTTAGATGATGAGGTAAATAATGACGGTTTTCGTGGTAAAGAGAAACATTAGACATAATCGTTTGGAATGATTCCTCGATTGCAATAATCGAATAATCGATTATTCAGCCATAATCGAAATATTCCGTTTATATCATTCATAAGCGCCCAACACTAACTAAAAGTTAAAATCCTTACCAAATATTAAATATATTTTCAATATACTAGAAATGTGTGACCGCTTGGAGAATATATACATAGTGTGGGTGGCAAAATTACCTCTCGCAAATCATTTGAATTGGTTACTAATTTTTATATAATTGTTCCACATTCTATAAGATTCTATTCGCATTTGCTTAAACAAAATATTTCTTGCATTATCTTCACATAATTGAATAATTTTCAAAATATTCGAAAAAAAATCGTTTCTGGGAATCGAACTCGAGTCTACTCAGTGGGAGCCAACTGTCCTAGCTCAAGACCATATTGCCGTTTGTTACAGTCTGTTAAAGGACGGTGTAAATTTAGGTTCACTCCAATAATAGTTGTTGTTGTTGTGAAACGATTTTGTTGACATTCGGGTGTAAGCAGTTTTAAATCAACTCAAATTTGCTGTGAAAGTTTTGAATCGATTCAATTTATACTTCGTATGTTTTGATTTTTTTTAATTTCCAACCCTTCAAAAAAAGGTGTGTTTATCACACGATTTCTCTGAAGAAGAATAGGGTTCGTCACCGAACAGCAAACGGTTTTTTGTCAAAACTTGAATATTACAAGGCCTTTCAATTTTAAGTTTTCATGTAGACGAGCAATTCGTGACGGACATCTAGACAGACAGACAGACAGACAGACAGACAGACGGATTTGTTGCTTAAAATTCGATGAAAAATACTATGGTGGAAGAATTTTTGCTGTAGATCTTTTTTGTTAGGATTTTAGAAATAACTTGAGTAAATGCAATATATTCTTCGAACTTCGTCTGCGAAGAGTAAAATAACCACCTGCCTTACTGCAACCTTGACGAATTTTACAGAGCACGTATCCGATTTTACATTTAATATTATTTGGTTTTGAACGAACTATATTTATTATCGAGAATCCCTCAAAGTATGTGAAAAGTTAACAGAAACATAATACAAATGATCACAAGACCGATTCCAAGAAGTAACAAATTATACATACCGTGGTATTGCCATACTTCCCCAATCGTATAACTTCTGGTATACATTCGCTTGTTAATGATTCGTTACTACTAGGCCTAATATTAACCATTGACACAACTGCCAAGTTGAAATTTATCCTGAACATATAATTTGTAGCGAAACCCAGGAATACTATGTACCATAAAACACTTCGGGCTGGACAGCATTCATGCTCCTCTGTAACAAAATACATGTGTTTTGAAACAGTTGATTTTCACTGATTCAATACATCCAATGAGACGGTACAGTTTTGTTAACGTAGTACTAACTAACAACAAAACAGCTATTATGATATAATATTAATGATAATTTTAGAATATTTTTAGTCGGATTTCATCTAATCCTGGTTCTCATCAAGAGATTGAACGATAAACTGCTAGGAAACCGAAAATCTGATTATACGAATCTAACAAGGGAAAACTATAAAGCACTTATTGATCATTCAACACGATTTCGGAGTTCTTATTAATTTCTAGATATGTGAATTTCAGTTTCCAAATTGAATTGAATTGAAAAAAATTGTAAAAAAAAATTGCAAGTGTATTGGATATTTCTTGTCTAAGGCTATGATTTTTATCTAGGAGAAAGGTTCAGAGAGTATCTATTTGGAAACAGGCGTTGTATGTCGGATGAAAAGTAATTTAGCATTATCTGGACTTAGAATATTTTGGATTTCATCGATTAAATAGTAGGAGTCGGAGGAAATTAAGTAGTTGTTACACTGGTTTTAATGAGATTCTTTATCTGATGAATTTGTTAGGAATGATACTACTGGTCTGAAGTGATTATTTTTGTTATGCATTTTAATAAGAGATAATAGTTTAGTGGTTTTTATTAAACTATATTAACTCTTCTGACTAAAAAGACTATTACTATGTTCCAGGGACTCTTCAATTCTTTTCTGTTACTCATCTGTATGTCCGATTTTAACTTCTCATAGTTACTGGTATTTGGAAAAATAGCGTTTTATTAATGTAAAATAACTGCAGTCAATATGACCAACTATGCCTTTTTATTTTTAATCAATGACGGGTTTGTCATTATTGGTGGAAACGATATTGGTATTGCAGCAAATGCATCTATTGGAATATGTAAGTTGAAAATAAAATGAATGCGTTGAAACTGACAAGAATTGAATGAAAAAAAAACGTATGACCGTATTGCTAATATATGTTTGTCAAGATGTCCATACATGATATTGTCATTATTTATCACAATGTAGTGCGGTACATATGAATAGATCAAAATTGAGGAACACTTTTCAAATTGAAAATGTTATTCATAATCTGAATTCAAGAACACCTTTTCATCTTTTTTTGTCAGCCCAATACACTCTCTGTGGAATTGGTTTTTACGTATCAACCAATACGAATGATGATTTTGAATAATATTTCTCATTTACTGTGAATCAGATTGATACAGCCTTGTTATAAGAATAATTGAAAATTAAATGGGAGTTGGTGATGGATATGAAAAAAAATAGGACATCTATTGAATGTAATCATTCAGATTGAAGAAAATATATTTTGTTGACCTCAATCAACCTGAAACATTGAAAAAAAACAAATCTTTATCTACATAGTAAACAGATTCAAACCAAGTCGAACAAAAGTTTTGAATATTGTTTTTTCAGTTCCTGGAAATTGATGAGTCAGTTCAATCTAGTCTGGCTTAGATATAGTACAATACAGTTTCTGCATGAGATATTTTCTCAAACTCAACAAAGATTTAAAGCAATAGTGAGCTTTCAGGGGTGTGCGGATGTTTTAATATACAGGCATGCTAAACGTTGATTTACGACTATATCAATCTTTCCACGTCGCGCATAGTTGCTGCAAGTCAGCGGGAGTAACATGGCTAAGGAAAAGAAATTGAACGTATAAGTGAGGGTCTTGAGAGCCTATGTTAAGTCTTGCAATTCCAACAAACCGTTTTCAAAAAATGATTTATTAACACATTAGATGCCACACGGTTCGCCAACAGCCCATGAAAACAAGTCATTGCTGCGCCGTGCATCCTTTATCAGGTTCATTCTCATCAGGCCATTAGGAGGAAACGCTTCAAGGGTTACCGACGGTGCGCGTGGCTTGGAGTGTATAACAACATTTCCCAAACGTGAATTTGCTACATTAAACGATGGATAATATATCTATATGTATATCTATATCTAATAAAAGGAAATATATTTCGATGACGGAATTAGGAAAGTTGGCATTGAAATTTGATTATACCGATTCAGATGGTTATTCTCTTGAAAGTGAACAAGATGATGATGATGGATATGTAGGGTTAGGAAGCAATAGTTCAGATAGTATCGACAACGAAATAACCAATCAGGAAATAAGTAGGCAGCCTTCAAACCAAATTCACATTTCTTGGAAAAATCCAGATGGAGTTGCACAAATAGAATTCTTATTTTCCGAGAACCCAGGTATATCCACCAACATACCAGCCGAAGAATTCACACCAGAGAAGTGTTTTTCACTTATTGTAGACGATCAAAAAGTTGATATGATGGTATTGGAGACTAATAATAATGCAGCGCAAGTATTAGCTGAAAAAGGGTTGAGCAGACACAGTCGTTTGTTGAAATGGAGTAGCTCAAATTCATTAGAAATGAAGAAGTTCTTGAGAATGCTAATACGGATGGGCGTGAAGTAGCTTCCTGGAATCTCTGATTACTGGGGCAATAAATAGATAGATAAGAACTCCATTGCTAGATTCGTAATGAGCAGAAATAAATTTGAACTAGTTATTCGATTTTGGCATTTTTCGGATAACCAAGAAAATATTACTGGCGACAGATTATTCAAAACACTATCTTTGCTGTATAAACTCAACATCAATTTCAAAAAATATAAAGTTCCCGACAAGTATATAGTCGTTGACGAAACAATGATTCCATTTAGAGGCCGATTGAAGTTTAGGCAGTATATTCCGGGCAAGAGGCAAATATAGGGTGAAGTTATTCAAATTATACGATTCAGATACTTATACGTATGGAGTCAAAGTATATAAAGGTAAGGAATGTCCAGATGTTGCCAATATTACAAAATCAACAGTGTTGCACTGCCATGACTATCCGAATGAGGGACAAATAGTTATCACCGATAATTTTTACACTGGTTTAGATTGGACAACAGAACTGATTCGACGTAAGACACATCTAGTCGGAACTATAAGAAAAAATAGGAAGAATCTACCATAAGAAGTGATAACTAAACAGTTGAGGAAAGGCAAGATAACAAGGAAGATAGAAGATAATGGTATATCCATAATGAAATGGAAAGATCAGCGTGATTTGTATGGTTAAAGTACTTGTCACAAATTGGAAATGATCAATGCCGGAACGAAAAATGGGAAAAATAAAGATGTTATAAAACCAAAATTTATATTAGACTAGCTGACCCGACAGACGATGTCCTGTCGAACATTTATGTGTGCTTTAAATGTTTAGGAGAGTAACAGAGAAAACGGAACAACCCAACGATTATCAACTTCAATTTCCAGCTGATTCACTTTGACTATTGTTGACCTTCCGTTGTCATCAGTGGATAGCCGGTGATAAAATGGATAACCATCATTTCCAAAAAAAGTTTCTACTACTAATACAACCATCTACGAACAATTTGGATTTAATATTCCACAGGGACCATGAATCATATTTTTTGTAACAATGGATCTTCATCATTATCGGGAATTTCCGCAGATATCACATCGTCGATTTCATTCGGTCTTATCCTCTCTTACCAACCAAATGAGAATGTGTGCATGTGGCAATCCGCGTTTTTGCCACTCGACTGAATACATCCAACAGCGCGTCTCGCCGAATACGCGATGCTTAACAATGAAGTCCATGAGTGATTATAACTTTCTTTTGAACACCCTTGAGGTAATGTCGTGGCGATCAATGGGTGTTTGGCCAAGAAATAATTCTTGGCGAATTTCTGTCCACTGTGGATTGCATGTGAACGTTATAAACAAATCTGGTGTGCCATAATGAAGTACATACGACATACCATCCTGAGCGTATTCATGCATATTTCGCGGACTCCCGACGTATGTTGCTGGGAGAATAATAGTTCTACCTACATTCTGTGCATTTTCATCAGCATTGATGGCATCCCGTAGATGAATGTATTCTTCAGAACGCAGTTTTGTCTCGTTCAACCGATAAATGTCAATCGCTCAGTTTCAACTTTCACGTACATATCTACAGCATATTGGTGGAAGAGACACCGATATTTTAAGATATGATTGTCCTCATTTTCCCGAAACATCAGTCTGTATGAATAACAATTCATAGAACTAACTTTTTTGTCAGTTTCAGAACCTGTAACTGGATTTATCATCTTCATTGAAAAATGATATCCATCTTCACCTTGCCAATATAAAATAGGATATTGTAACGCATCATATGATCGATGTGTTTCGGACACAAGCTGCAGTTGATTGCTACGCCGATGTAAAACACCCACGACGACAATAGCGACTTCGTCAATAATTGTTGGCCACAATTGGTCTTTTCACCGAATTGTTGTTTGTACAACGCTGATCGACTTGTCTTGCTGAATCGCCCATAAAATACATTTGCAAAAATTTGTAGTCACTATTCGGCGTTGGCAATAAGGAACCTGTTAGATGATATATTCGACCCTGAATCTTGAAAGTTGGTATAATATTTTCTTGAATAATTTTTGTTGCACCATATGACATCATTTGAAAACAATTATGGTATCGCTGGATATGAATCAAAAAATGTTTAGAATCAGGCCCATTTCCAGAAACCAATGAATGTAGTGGCTCTGGTGGAGGTACCAATGGCGTCAATTTGACTTGACCGCTCGCGCAACACAATCCAGGAGCTTCATTTTTAAACTTAAGTGCCTTGCAATATTGGCACACAACGTTCATTGATCCAATAGCAACGATTTGCTGTGAAATGTAATCGATTTCCACGTTATAATTGAATGCAGCTCGATAGGGGTTAAACGCAACATTTCTATGTTGTTGATTTCGATTTCATCGATTCCGTTCAACTTCATTCCGCGCTTCGCGTTGCTCGTCAGTTTGACTTGCTCTTGTATATCTTTGACTCGCAGCATTGCGAGTTCTGAGACTTAAGTTCGTACGTCTAATTGCTGGCATTTTCAAAAACGAAAATTCAACTGTAAATTAAAGAAAACTATTGTATTCTTCTTTGTAACCAAGTATATCACTTGTTATGTTAGTCTATCCAAACTTACCAAAACTCCATATTAAATTGAACTTTTAATATCAGGCGTGATGGCTCTGAACTAACCGTGATGTGCACTAAGAAATTCAGTTTTCTTACAACCTTTTTGTAAGAAATAATAAATTAATTATTTTACATGTATTTTATCAATAAAATAACTACGACCGAAGCATCTGTTTCAAACGATATTCAGTTTTTTTACATCCTCTTTGACGATATTTGCAGCACGCATTCTATCAATTCTATGTCAAACGTCATAAGGTTACATTAAAAAAGTTTATATTGTCCAAAGCGCTAAAGTTAGATTAGAAATAATTTTATATGGTGGTTAAGTATTTTTAGATTTTCTAATTTTCCGCCCAATTTTCTCAATTTTCTCTTTCATAAGAACCTTCTCCTGGCAATAACAAACACAACAAAAAAATAATTAGTGAAGTCGGTCCAGCCGTTCACGCGTGATGGCGTGACCAAGGGAAATAAGGATTTATTCTTATAATTTTATAATTTTTCGCGCAATTTTTTCGATTTTTTCTTTCATAAGAACCTTCTTCTGACAATAACAAACACAACAAAAAAATAATTAGTAAAATCGGTGCAGCCGTTCACGCGTGATGGCGTGACCAAAAGAAATAGAGAAAATCCTTAAGATGGTACCATAAAGTAGCTTGTGAACTTTTATTAGGTACGTCACTAGTGAATTGTTAGATAATATATAAATCTGCTCCCAGAAGACTGAGTGTTGTAGAATTTCGCGAAAGATCATGCGAGGATTCCATGAACATTCAGATTATGAATGAAATTTCTGATAATAAAAATACGAAGCACATATTGGAGCAGACCACTCAACTTGATGAACGCAATAGAATGATAAGACGACGATGCATCCATTGCTACGAAACGAACAGAAAAGTAGGAAGTCAAGGCCGCAAGTGTCAACACTAAAAAAGTCGCTATAGTGTGTGTAACTTGTACCAAAGTTCCTAGTATTTGATTGAGTTGTTTAAGCGAAATCCATGAAAATATAAAGGATAATGAATAATCTTTCTGACATAATTTCTCTTTTCTAATATTCTACAGCATATCATTATTATGTTTCGATTACACAGTATTATTATTTAGGTTATTCTATATTTCTGTTATAATATATCTGTCGTTTATATTTCTTGTGAAACAGAAAAAAATTATTCATTTTCATGTTGTTTCCCTAATCAAAATATATTGCTTGTTATTCTTTGATTATTTTGATTGTAAACAGAAATATTTGTAGTTTTCTTAATTTTTATAGCATCAAACTAATTTTTTTTTGTTCGAAATCTGACAATCTCAGCAAGCCAATAATGTGAACCATGATCGATTATGCTGGGGCCATTAAAATGTACAGGGTGTCCCATTTTGGGTACTTTTGCGGGGTATCTCCTTTATTTTTAAAGATACGAGAGTTGCGGTTTTCGCGACACTGTGCTACTTTTTCGTGAAACTCAAGATGCCGTCAACAGAATTTTCATAGCCCTTTTAGTTTTTAAGATATAGGGCATTTCTGAAAATGTTGCATTTTGTGACCCCCCTCGTATCTCCGTTATCCTTCAACTTATCGAAAAGGTAAAATAACATGCTAATAGATTTTTTTCCGTAGAATGCAGTGGTGTAGATAACTTTTGTTACATATTTACTGTTTTTTAGTTATAAAGTAAACTTATGTTTTTTTAAATGGAACACCCTGTATATTTATAGACTATAAAATTTGTCTTTTTTTTACATTTTCAAAAATATAAGATAGTATAAACTTTTTTTCAGAAACACGCAAATAATTGACAATTTTCAGAAATTAAATACATATTTTAATAGTAGGCTATGGATAACAATAATAAACAAGTGCAAGTTACATATTACTAACAAATAATTGGATACCTTGTATATAGGTATCTATTAAAAAAAATTCCCATAGATCTTTTTTCTAACAGTAAGTTTGTAACAACAGTTTTGTGGCGTAAAGTGACAATATAACAAAAACACAAAAAAATAACATTATTAAAAAAAATTAAATGTGATGTTCAAATTGACTACCATTTTCTCTAATGCAAAATTGGCACATCTTTGAGATTCTTTGAATAGCGTTCAAAAGAACCATTGTTCTCATTCGCAGATTTCGAAAAGCTAAATGAATTGCCTCTCGAAGTTTTGCAATGCCGTCATATCGAGTTTTATATACTTAATTTTTTATATAGCCCCATAAAAAAAATCTAAAATTGAGAAATCTGGTGATCGTGGAGGCCATCTAACAGGTCCGTTGGTACCTATCCATCTTTGAGAAAAGTTATTATTAAGAAAGGCCCTTAAGAGCTTAGAGTTATGACTTGGGGCACCATCTTGCTGTAGGTAAACAGCATTATACTGGGCTAATGGAATGTTTTCGAGCAGTTCTGGAATAACTTCCTCAAAAATTTCTAGGTATCTACGTGCTGTAAGACCTCCTTCAAAAATCCTATAAACTATATGTCTACCCAAAATAAAACATGAAACCCCAACTCCAAAGCGTCCTTGTTGTGCCCTTTCAAACATTAAATCCTGATTTTCACTATGCCAGTTCCTGGTATTGTGACGATTGAAAATGCCAGCACTTGAAATAAACATTCGTCTGACCAGATAACAAGTCTGCCAAATAAATCGTTAGCATCGATTTGTTGCAAATACCACTGGCAAAACAGTGCCCGGCGCTCAGCATCGCCAGGATGCAAATGTTGTAGTATATTAAATTTGTATGGATGATGCTTATATTTCTTCAAGATCCTCTGAGCGTTAGTTTTTGGCACACCAATTTCCTTCTCAATTTTTCTACATGAGGACGAAGGTGTTGCTTCTATATATCCTAAAGTATCTATCTCTTTTCTTTCCCTGTTCTCTTTGTTGTATGTTTTAGGGCGCGGGTGAACAAATGATCCGTGCTCAACTAAATTTGCTTTTGAACGGGTAAATATCCCAAAAAACGGTTGCCTTCTTTCTGGATATCTAACAAGCAAAAATTAAAATGATAATAGAGATTTTCATAGCCATAATAGCTGACTCACCTTTGGAAATATAATTCCGAAGCTTCTTCAGAATTTTCATTACTCTGTATAAAACATACCATCATATCATATTTCTCATAATTTTCGTAAACTGCCATTATTCAAAAAAAATTTATAAATATCTATTGAATAATGGTACCAAAAGAACGGAAATAAACAGCTTAAATGCGATAGAGATTTGACGTTTATTTCTGTTTCTTGTCATAAACAATATCAATGGCCTATTATTAAAATATGTATTTAATTTCTGAAAATTGTCAATTATTTGCGTGTTTCTGAAAAAAAGTTTATACTATCATATATTTTTGAAAAGGTAAAAAAAGACAAATTTTATAGTCTATAAATATACAGGGTGTTCCATTTAAAAAAACATAAGTTTGCTTTATAACTCAAAAACACTAAATATGTAACAAAAGTTATCTACACCACTGCATTCTACGGAAAAAAACTATTAGAATGTTATTTTACCTTTTCGATAAGTTGGAGGATAACGGAGATACGAGGGGGGTCACAAAATGCAACATTTTCAGAAATGCCCTGTATCTTAAAAACTAAAAGAGCTATGAAAATTCTGTTGACGGCATCTTGAGTTTCACGAAAAAGTAGCACAGTGTCGCGAAAACTGCAACTCTCTATCTCTAAAAATAAAGGAGATAACCCGCAAAAGTACCTAAAATGGGACACCCTGTACAGCCATTTGAAATTGCATGGAAACATGGGCTATCGGCGGATCGCGCGGCCTGGTAGTAATACAGTGTCATAGGCTGCCGGCCGCCCCTGTGGATTGATAGAGATTCGCCATTAAATATACGCGTGGCAGTTAACGTGTTAATTATTACAAATTTAACTTGTTGAAGCTATGTGCGTCTACACAAGGCAAAGTACTGCAATATAATGAATGGACTCAACATTCTATCATTTACAATTATATTGTGTAAGCTTAATGATTTATAGCTTAATGTGCTTGATAATTAAACAATGAAAGTATACATCACTGGGAGATATAGCACCTCACATCCGTATTGCTGTATTTCAATATTATTATGACAATGGTTATTGGGACGATGTACAGGATGATCGTCCAAACGCTGGTCTATGCATCGAATTGTTGTATTTCGATTTCTTTTATTTTCAGTTTCGTGTTTTCTAGTTGACTTACAAATGGGTGGATTTCATCTGAATTTATTGATTGCAGTGGAACAAGTTGTAACTTTTGCTGTTTTCGTTCTTTTAATTCAGGAATTTAGATATTCGGGATTTGTATTTGTTGAGGATTCTTCCTTTGATATCGACTTGACTTGATTCAGGTATGTTCAATATATAACTCCATTGTAGATTTAGTTTGCCATGATTCTTGGAACATCCACTTGTAATAGTTGTTTCCATTGGATATATTATTATCCATTGCTTGGCTTAATTTTTTTGAATTTTTTCTGAATTTAACTTAATTTCATATTGTGTACAATTCAGTATTTTGTAAATTGTAACACATTTACTTGAGATGGACTGTTTTCATTCACTGATTCCAATGAATTTCTTGTCATTCTCTCATTGAGGGATAGGTCTCTTTTATGTGGGATTATAACATAATATTTTGATGAGGAAGTTTTCATTGGAACAGAATGTTGAATGTAACAGTGGCAATGAATTGTATCACACAATAATTGTATCGTATTGGGATTTATTTCATAAGAAAATCTTGGTGTGTGTTCTAATTAGCTTAATTGAACAAGTTCTCTTGACAAATTTTCAGTTTCCAGGATAGATGGGTGAAATCCATTCAATTTAGGAAACGTAATTACGTTTATTAGAGTTTCTAAAGTACTCTTAATTGTTTTGATAGTAATTATCATTAGAATATAGAATTTCTGAAATATTATTGGCCCCTCCAAGTTATTTAATATCAACTCCATACGTTCTGAATCTGTTCTTCTAGCTTATTTTGATTAATTGTAATTTTTCTATGATATCTACAAATTTTTGAATAGTATTTTGGGTTATAATTATTTGTTCTTCAACTATTGTTTTCATTTCCATTTGATTATTTCAATTTTAATATTGCGTCATCGTAACGTTTAGTATCCTTTTGATCAAGACTGCCAGTGATTGATTTAAATATTGTGTCTAAACCGTTTATGAGTTCTCGTTTAGTTTTTGAGTTCTCAACAGGAATTAATCTTTTCAAAATGTTACTAGTTTCAACTTCATTGATATGCAATGAATGCTAGGTGCTGAAGTATTGAAATATTGTTCTACTCTAATTTTTACATCGTCCATGTAATAATAAATACTTTCTAAAGATTATAAATTAAAAATTCTTATTAGACTTCAATAGTCAATAGTTTTTCATATTGCCCCATTTGATTGGCAATAAACCAGAGTTCTCAGTTATTTAGTCGAACTCGACTTCTTGTCCATTAATCTTTTTTGGTGGCTGATGTAGAACCATCGGTAACAATAACAGGCCTTTTTAGGTTACGTAATTGTATCTTTTTTCCAAGCATTTAGCAACGTTTTTGACATCTACATTTACTAAAGGTCTTTCGAATCTTAGAGTTGTTTCACCACGTCTATCTAATTCAGCATATACTTGTATAACATTACCAAATTCATTTTCAAAATTCAATGATGGAAGCCATTCGTATTTACATTCCTTTTGTTCTGTACACTAATTACATTGTTTTTCGATTTCGACTTTTATTTTATCATATGTTAATTCAACTTTATCTTTGAGTGATTCTTGTTTAAATTTCTTTTGATCATCGATATCAGATATATCTTTATTTTATGCGTGTCCCAGTGCTAATTCGATAGGGGTAAAGTTGGTTGCCGAATGAATTGTATTGTTATATGCAATTGCAAAATTCATAAGTCGTTTGATGGGTTCTCTATTTCTATCTTACTTTATTAATCTGATTTGTTCTGGAAGTGTAGAATGAAAGCGTTCTATGATACCATTTGAAGAAAGATTTCTCACTGTTATGGAACGTATGTTTATTTTTGTAGTTATGCTACTTCCGTATAGTTATCTTCTACGATGGTCTCTGGTACACTTTAGTATTTGAAATAAATTGTGATGCATCTTATGTTTCAAGGGCATTCTTTGATATTACAGGAATAGCTTTTCCGAGTTTAGAGGATGCGTCAACTGAAGTGATATAATTTTCTCCTATAAATGAATCGTCATGAATTATTTGGAATAGTATACAGTATTTCTGTTAGTATGATGGAATTTTAGGTGGATTACGATCATATTTTGCTTTCTTGCATTTTTCGCATTTGTTTATGAACATTGAGACTTGTTATTCCATATCCATATTTGTAAAATAGTAACTCGCAACTATTTGTTTAATAGTTTCGTTTCTTCCTCGGTGATTCGTTTTTCCTTTGTGATAATTTCTAATAATATTTTCTATATCTTCAACTTCAGAAAGGTGGATTTCGTTACTTGTACAATTTATAATTTTTGGTGCTTTGTCATTGAATATTTTTCTATATACTGCGCTACTGACTATCAAAATTAGAATAATACGTTTCATCTACTGCTGTATGATTTCTTGTATGTTATTCTGTTTCGAAACTTGTACAAACTATTATGATTTTCTGCTTTAAGGTGTTTTACTTCTTGTGGGTGCATTGCAACAGTTGTTTAAAGTATTTATTTGGTTTCATTTCGATTGCATCTTCAGATATTGGAATTTTCTGCCTTGGTTCTACATTTATATTTGAATGTGAACTGTTTGATGAGGTGTCTATAACATAGGTGAATTTATGAATTGTAAATTATCTATCAAAGCATCTGAGTAGTTTGGATTTATTTTGGTGGAATCAGGTGATTCTAATATCCTTTTTATAGTGTTGGTGATGGCGTTCTTAACACATCTTGCCTTTAATTTAATTCTAGGTCTGCTGATAAATTTTCAGTTACATCAAAGATTAGTTATATCGAACTATCGGCATGTCCAGAAGCAGAGGCGGATCCAGACTGGATTTTCAGTAAGGGCAATCAGTGTTGTAACTAAGATAAACATAGGTGTAGTAAGATGCCCATTGCGAGCGTACCGAGCCCAAAGTAGCGCGCCGAATGCGAAATTTTTTCAAAATTTCAAGGTCACGTGTAAAACAAGTACCTCAAAATAAACTTATTATACTAACCTCTGAAACTGTTCTTCACTGTTCATAAAAATATAAACTTGTAATAATACTAGAATGAGTGTGTCAAAGATAACGTACGTTATAAGACTGTTCAACTTTTCGCACAATTTGATTATTTGATAGTACAAATGAAGGACAAACTGCAAAGATGCTTGCGCGGCTTATTTAGGGTTTAGTGTACGAGAAAAATATAATATTTTCACTCTCTTACTTATGGCGCTCCCGCTCAGTCGGCTCAGTGTTCACTGTTCAGTGTGTTTCCTACTCGCTCTCCACTCCGTAGTCTATGCAGCGCTCAGCGGTCGAATCCAAATCGGAATTTGCGTGGGGGTGAGGCGTGAGCGTACTGAATAATATATTGCTAGCCTTTTAAAACTTTTTTAGAGCATAGAGGTAGCACAAAGCAAATACATGATGACCATCATGTACTATTTATGTTATATTGTATAAATGCATATATTCAAATTAATTATTTTGTAAATAATTAAAAAAATTTAAAAATTCTCAGTCCTGGCAATTGCCCTCATTGCCCCTCGCTGGATCCGCCACTGTCCAGAAGTTTGTTGTTACTTTACTGATGCGTTTATTTGGATACAAGATAATGCGTCTGCGTTAGTGTTGTACTTGCCTTTTTTATAAATGATTTCATAGTCAAATTCTTCTAGTTCCGATCTCCATCCAACGAGCTTAGTGTTAGATTATTTTCATTGCACTTAAGGTCGGTAGTCAGTTCAAATGAAGAATTTACGACCAAATAGATATGGTTTAAAATATTCACTAGTTCAAACCATGTCTAGTAATTCTTTTTCTATTGTAGAATAGTGATTTTCTGTTTCATTTAGTGTTTGTGAAACATAACTAACTGCTTCTCATTAACCTTGTGAAAACATGGCTCCAATTTCGACATTTGATGCGTCTGTGATCAAAACAAAGGGTTTATCAATGTAAGGATATTGTAAAATAGTAATTTGTTAAAATATTTTTACCCTTATCAAATGATTCAATCAATTCTAGAGTACGTTTGGCTTCAATCTCTTTTTTCAACTATTTCGTCATTGGTTTTGTTTAATTTTGCAAAGTCTTTCATAAATCTTCGGTAAAAACCTACCAATCCGAGGAAACCTTTCATTTCCTTCCTTGTTTTTGGGAGAGCTTATCCTACTACGGTATTAGTTTTTCTGGGTTTGGTCTAACTGCTTCTGAGGTTATGGCATGACCTAAATAAGTTACTTCTTCTCTCAGAAATTAAATTTTATCAAGCTGTATTTTAAAATTTGCTTTTCTTAGTCTTTCAAATACTCCTTTCAGTCATTCTACGTGTTCTTGTAAGGAAGTTGAGGAAATTCTCAATAAACAAAACATTTCTAATTCTGAATACCGATGAGAATATTATCCATTATACGTTGAAACGTAGCTGGTACATTTTTGAATCCGAATAGTATTCGTTTAAATTTGTGATGTCCATTATTTGTATTAAAGGCTGTTTCTTCAATATCATCTTTTCCCATTCCAACTTGATCATAGCTTGAGGTTAAATCAATTGTTGTAAACTGTTTTATTTTGCTTAATCCGTCTAATATTTCCATAATGTTCGGTAATGGCTGTTTATCTTCAATTATGTTATCATTAAGTTTCCGATAATCAATGGCCATTGCCACTTCTGTTTTCTGTTAGCATCTACTTTTTTTGATACTATTAATACAGGGCAACTCCAAAGAGAGACTGATGGTTGGATTATATGTTGCTCAAGTAATATTTTAACTTGCTCACTTACTTCTCGTTGATGAACTTGTGGTAGTCTATACGATTTTACAAGTACAGGGTTTTCGTCCGTGAGTCTAAGTTTATGTTTTACATATGTAAAAGTCACAGGGGAAGTTTCTCTACATATTGATTGTATTGCTTGACGTTCCTCAGTATTCATGTGCTCAAGGCGTAAATAATTTGAATTATTATCTTGAAGGGAATCAATTTCTGTTAATTCATATATATCCATGGGTTCAGGAATATAGATGTTTCCTATATAATAACAAGATATTTCGTCGAAAGTTTCTGTATCCAAAGGTCCATTTGACGTGATTTTGACTAGATTGGAATTTCAACTTATAATCGAAGTGGTTGCAATTTTATTATTTATTCTATTTTGTTCAAGTTTTTACTAATTATGTATTTCTATACTGGGAGGTAATATTGTTTTATCTAATATGCCAAAATTAGTATTTAATTTTAGAGTTCTGTTAGCTATTTTTTCTGTTTTTGGTTCAACAATTATCTTGAAATGGAATTTCATTGATAATTTATTCATCTTTATTTTCTTCTCGGTACATATATATAGGTATTTTCTCTTTTTCTGTTATGAATTCGTTATTGTCAAAGTCAATAGTAGCTTCTGATTTCTTCAACTAATCTAGACTTATTAGTCTATGATATTGAGGATTTACGTCAGACACATAAAATTTTTGTTTCTATTTGCCAATATTAAAGATTTTTTGCAATGGAGTGGTAACTATTTTGTTATGACAACTGGTCTTATGTACTGATTGAATTTTTAAAAGTCTTGTTCTGTTAATTTTTGATAATATTTGTTTACTTCATCATTATTTATTAATGATTTCATGGATCCGGTATCAATGATGAACTTACGTTTTACATTAGGAATTGTTATATATGGTAATTCAGAATTATTGTCATTATTCAACTGTAGGTATCAAGTTTGATTGGTCAAGTTCAGGTCTGAGTGAATATTTCATTCTTCATAAAAATAATTTTATTCTTCATTATAAAAATGCTTATTCTTGAGATTCGATTTCAGGGTTAATTTTAAAATTTCGTTCATCATAAAATTGTGAATCTACTGAATGAGAAACATAATGGTTCGTCTTCGAATTCATGGTGGTACAGTTCTTTTGATACCCAATTCTTATTATTCAATTGATTTTGTACATTTGATGTGGGCATGCAGCATTTGTTACTTGTGTCATTCAGTAGATGTTTGCATGGGAGTTTGTCGATATATAGGCATATATTCTTAGGATTGAATACATTTCCAACATTTCTGTTTGAGTTATTGTTTTGACTAGGATGGTAGTTACTAGTTCCTGCTTGATTTATAGGTAATATATACATATTTGGCTGACAGTTTGGCAGTCTATTATCACATTGACAAGAATTTTGATTTGGTGTATATATGCTATTATTTCTGTTTGTATTCATATTTGTTCTTTATGCGTTATCAGTTTGAATTTTGGAATGTTTATCCGTATAAGAGAAATTTTCGTCCTTTACAAACTATACACATTGCTTCTCCGAGATGTTCGGACTTTTGTAAGCGTACTGTCAAGCCTAATTGCCCCAACAATCCGTTTAAAAAAGTTTGTAGTGCTAAATTGTAATGAATTCCATTTTTAATGTTCCGTACATTATCATCAAGAATTGTTGAACGTAATTTTGTTCATAAGAGACTCCTAACGTCTTGTATTCTAGTACAAAATCGATGTGGTGTTTCGCTTTGTTCTGATTTTAGACCCATGAGATCGCGAACTGTATAATTTTCATTTCGTTGATCAGAAAAATCTTGTAACAATACCTCTATCACCAATTAAAGTTCTAGCTCTACTAATTTACTTATTAAGGGCTTCAATAAAAATAAATTTTTTGCATCTTGAGGATTAGTTCTGTCTATGAAATTATTAAATAAATGGATTCCATTCTTACAGATAAAACCAAGAAATGTTACTTTAGTAAATATCACTTTATTTAAAAGAAAGTTGATTGGAATTTCGAACCTTACAGTTTATTATTAAATTATTTGTATGTTTTGATGAATTAGGAACTAGCTGATAACCTGGCGCTGCTTGCTTCGATATTGAAGATATAGCGAAGAATGTTTTACTTTTCATCTCTTCACATCTGACCCCTAGCACTGCTAGGGTTGAATCAAACGGTATCAGGAGTGCAACTAATCATCTCAGCGGCACATAAACCAAAGAAAAATTTTGGTTATTTTCAATTCAATAGATATAGACCATGAACGTGAACCTACAACATCTCAGGGGAAACCGAATGTTAACCACTGATTCAATTCATAGACGTATGTAAAATTTTAATTTTTGCACATAAGGTTACCTCTGTGGAACGGCCTGTTCAGCATATCCCGAAGTTAGAAATGCTCAACTATATTATCACGACGGAATTGTGGTAATTAATGATCATTATTAAGAAAAAAATTACACCATCTGTCATCGATGTATGAATACAAGAGAGAAATATAGTCTACATTATGTAAAATCAATGTTCGATTGGAATAAAGTATCGTGCGACATGGAACCTAATGCATTGGAAGATTTTGAAAATTTTGTTATATTCTCACCTGTGGGAACAATTTTGTTATTTTTCATTTTTCGGATTCCTCTAACCAGCCTTTTATAAGTTGAATTTTCAAAATTATTCCATTATAAATTTAGGATGAAACACTTAACGTTTCTCACTGTCTAATATACATGAGAATGATAATTATTATCGTTGTAATCACGAGTTAATGAAATAAACTTATCTTATTATTGAGATTGAATAACCTTTCCTTATTTACTCAACGCTTGGTTCCTACTGAGCTAGACAAATAAGGAAAGATATATTTGGAATTGTATTGGAATATAAATTTCAAAATTGTTGGTTGTAGCTTAGGGAGTAGTTTTTAATTGATTGTACCAGCGAGGTCATGAAGAAATGGTAGTAATTTATTGGAATGTTTCAATAGGTAATAATAAGGTGGCATTATTTCTATTCTTAGATAGAGATAAATGAATGAACGTATTGTATATTACATATTCATGATACAAATAAGATTGGTGGAAAAAGTTTCCAACAATAAATGTTGCATGTTTAAGTGTATTATAAAAGAAAGGGATGACGTCCATTTCTTATATAATATACTTGAACATGCAACATTTATTGTTGGTAATTTAAGGATATATCAGTGCTCCCTCATTATACATTTGTTTCAAATATGATCTATTGTATTATTTTGTATATATGTAAGGAATCTCTGCACATTGCGACAATCAGATATATGAAACCTACTGTCTTTGAACTACAACTGTTTTCTCAGTAGATATTAGGGATATCTTCTCAATGATCGTATTTGCGGCTGACCTGTTCAACGTGCCTCAATGACTGGACCAGTTTTTCCAGTATATATATATATAAAGATAATAAATAGTTATCGAAACGTCAAGGAGAATTTTTATTTTATTCTCAGTATATCTAAGAACCAAAATACCAAAATAGCGGAAGTACTGGAAATAATCCATCAGGGCTCGGTGACTTGAACGCCACAAAGGAGTTGATAGCTCACTTTTTTAACGCTTTCCATTCTTGCTGCCCGAGACCATTTTTTTCCCTAGGCCTCACGGTAGAGTGGGTGTCGCTTCCACTGTCCCGAAGGCTGATATCCGGGAATCTGGCCTTCATCAACAGCTCAAGTGTCTCTTCTGGGGTTTAAGTATAGCCCCCATTTTCTTTCTTCAAGAACCGTAAAATACTGGTTGCCTGCCAGTATCTTGGCTAGTTTTGCCGTGAAGAGATTCTCTCAAGAAGTTCTTTGAGACTTTCTCAAAATATATTGCCTCTAACTGATTTTGTGCCGATCCCAGGCTTCCCTGATCCGGACTGTCCTAGCTCCATTGCAGAGTTTCCTTTCCCTCTTACACTTTTTAAGGTCCGTGCCGTGTTCCAGAAGAACTTCCTGGCAGAGCACTCAGATGCAGCTTCACAATGTTCATCCAACTTCCAAGAACGGTAAAATTTTTTCAATAGGAATAACCAAATTTTCATTCATTTGTGATCTTTTTTCCAAAATAACTGTTTTCAATTTCAAATTAAATTCCTTAACTCGAACATTTGATTCAGAATTTATTTTTCTTTCGTCAAAAGTGAACCTGTAATTTCAATTTAATTCAATCAAATTATTAGAACTCTAATTTGTTTTTCATTTAATTTCCTTGTCAATATATTCTGTATTCACCAATATATAGGTGATTGATTAGAATCTACTTTAATTTACAATTTCTAAATAGTTAGATAGAATCTTCATTGTTAATTCATTGAACTACGTTTCTCAGTAATTCACGAATGATTGTTCTGATTAATAATTCTTCTTGTCAAGTTTGAACTTGTCTGTATTTTCTCTAATATAATCATCAACATGCATCCAGCTTGTAATGCTGAAAATTCTTGATTGAGGATTCTTTCGTATCTTTTCGTAAAGCAGTTGGCAGTTAATAATTACCCTGAGCTAGTTGGGGTCATTAGAGACACAAAAGGTATCTTCAAAACTTTATAAGAGGTAGAGGACATATTATCCAGACGGTACTCAAAAGAAAATGTAAGGTTTATTGAGGTTTATTAGCCTGAAAAATAAGGAATCTTGCGAAAACTTTTTCTAAATTTCTCCTGTTCCAACATTTCCATGCATGTATATTTTCAAATGTGTGTTGAATGTTAAGTCACATATCAGAATTGAATCAAAACCATGATTATCTAACAACAATAGGAACTACCTTACTATTGTTTTCCAAAAATCTGCTCAATATGAAAAGAATTCCATATATGATGTAGTCAAAATGTAGAATAAACTTTCATCACAAAAGTCTAGTACTTAATAAATGTTATTATACAGTTGAGGAATTCATGGACCAGGTAGAGTGATCTAGTTATAATTATACCTTAATCGTTTGCCTTCTGAAGTGTTCCCAGTTCTTCGTTAATGAGTGAAAGTACAAAGTGATCCGGCTATAGGAAGGTTACGAAGTTAAAAGGAAACCATTTAATATTCGCGTGGTCTACGTTGAACATTTATTTTTGATTAATAAAAAGTGCCAAGTAATAAATACCAGATAGGGTAACCATTATCACAATGAGCTAGTAATTCGGGGGCTTTGTTCAACTTGGCGGGGAGATAAATTACCTCCTCTAAGAACTTTCCGATTGTTTGATACAGGAACGACGTAACCAATTTTTCTCTTTTATCTATAAAGTAATTAATATCGCTCTAGTTAAGATTTATATATGCTTCGTGAAAAGCGATCTTACTTCTTATCACCTTATAAATACTTGCTTGTTGCTTAGTCGAGGAAATAAAGCATTGAACCTGGAAAAGTGGACGCAGTTGGATGGATTGAGATGCGGTTTTCTGCATTCGATTCAGAAAGTGATTTAGAAACTTTGTCCGGTATTTTTGTTTTGCGGAAAAAATTTGTTGCATTTCTACAGCAAAAAAAAATGCATTTTTCTAAGTGCACTTTTTGAGGTGGATGACAAAACGGAGTCAAGTTGGTTTCTCGGGGGTTTTTGGGGTCGCTGAACACGAATATGATATTTAAAAAATTCCCTGAGGTCCCCTTGGACCTTCCCGGGGGTATACTAGCGTCCTGACGTCCTGGATATAGACGAAATTAATGAAAAAGTTATTTTTAATGTTTGTCAACTGTTCGAAAGGTGATATGAAGGTTGCTAGTGATGATAACGACATGAAAAAACTCTTCTGCAATACATGGTGTACCCTGCGTCCGGGTAACGACGTCATTTTCTAGGAATTTGCTAATTTTTCTTCATAAAAGGTAACAAATTCTAGCTCTCGGGGGTTTTCAAAGTTGCCGATCACGACTATGCATGAAAACTGTGAGGGTCACAGTCGTGATCGGCAACTTTGAAAACCCCCGAGAGCTAGAATTTATTACATTCAATTAAAAAAAAAAAAAAATTCCTAGAAGATGACGTGGATACACAAGGCTCGAGTGTCCCGGAAATACCCCCAGGTAATTTGCAGAACATTGTGAGTGTCACAGTCGTGATCGGCGACTTTAAAACCCCCCGAGAGCTAGAATTTGTTACCTTTTATGAAGAAAAATTAGGAAATTCCCAGAAGATGACGTCGTTACCCGGACGTAGGGTACGCCAGGTATTGCAGAAGAGTTTTTCCATTATCATCACTAGCAACCTTCATATCACCTTTCGAACAGTTGACAAACATTAAAAATAATTTTTTCATTAATTTCGTCGATATCCAGGACGTCATGACGCTAGTATACCCCCGGGGAGGTCCAAGGCGACCTCAGGGAATTTTTTAAATATCATATTCGTGTTCAGCGACCCCAAAAACCCCGAGAAACCAATTCGACTCCGTTTTTTTAATCACCTCAAAAAGTGCACTTAGAAAAATGCATTTTTTGGCTGTAGAAATGCAACACATTTTTTCCGCAAAACGAAAATACCAGACAAAGTTTCTAAATCACTTACTGAATCGAATGCAGAAAACCGCATCTCAATCCATCCGACTGCGCCAACTTTCCCAGATTTGGCCTATTTTAGAGCTTTATTTCCTCGACTAGCTGGTTTGCTTAGAACAAAGACCACAATTATCATGCATATTAAGGAATGCTCAGATAAGAAACTAGTGTTGCCGCTTGGAGAATAGATGAAAGTTACTCTTCGCAAATCATTTGATTTGGTTACTGATGTTTGGATTATTGTTTCCCATTCTGTAAAATAATATTCGCATTTATGTGAAGATAATGAAAGAAATTATTTATTTCATTATCTTTACACAACTAGATGATATTCAAATCAATAATGTTTTTAAGAAGATGTTACTACAAAAACCATTTTTTGTTTCTGGGAATCTAACCCGTACTGACTGGGAGCCGAGGATCAAAAAAAAATTAATTCAAATTTACTGTAAAAGTTTTGAATTGGTTCATTGTGTTCTCTGGGAGTTAGGATTATTCAAATTTTCTACCCTCCATAAGGTGGTGTGCTTATTACACGATTTCCCTGAAACACAAAAAGGTTTGTCACCGAACAGCCAACTATTTTTCGTCAAAATTTGAATATCATAGGGCTATCGTGTAGACAAGCATTTTGTGATTGACCTCCGGATATATGGACAGACGAACAGATAGAAGCGATAATCAGAAACTACTACAAAAGTTTAGATATAGCGAACGACGAGGTTGATAAGATGAAAACAAAACGGGCAGTCACCGAGCACTACTGACAGAAGTAAAAACTGACATTATTGTAGCATCCGAAATTACAATTTTATTATTTTTAAATGAAAATTAATTCTTTAGTTTTCACAACTGTCAGCATTCCAATCAACAATTATGTAAATTTCTATATTTAATAATGAAAAACGTATAATGGGCGGTACAATCCCTGTAAAGAGTACGAATGTAACCCGATAGCCATTATAATAAAGACACATTATTTTATTTTCAAAACATATTATTTATTGATATTTACATCGATGTAAAGGAAAGTAATGTTAAACAGCATTTTCCCCATTTGCGTCGTCATTATCGGTAACTTCAACGATACTTAAATTATTAGACTAGATCAAAGCATGAAATATACTGTGGAATCAGGTGTGCTCATATATAAAAACAGGTTACTATTACCGATCACACATAATTTAATTATTACTTTTTACACTGTAATAAATAAAGTATGAGTTGTATTGCAAAAAAGGTCCATTTTTTCAGTTAGCATGAAAATATAACTTTCGTCTGCACGAGGACGGAGGATTGAGTAAATGAATAACGTCGAGTATATGACTGTTGTAGCTGTATAGTGTGTATACGCAGTGTATACGTATACCTGTCCTGTATACCGTAATCGAGAGCACTAGCTCATACAGGCAGGCTCACTAACGTGACTCAGATATGCACGCGTGTGTAAGCGTATAGAGAGACTGCCTGACGCCTGACCCGAGTCCTGCACTGCCGCAGTTGCGCACGTAGCAGTATACATAATACCTAATATATATAGCTACAGCGTGACGGGACGTGACGGACTCATGGTTTTACCTCTCATCTGAAAAAGCCCAACGCGCCTAAAGAAGTTTTCACTTCAAAAATTAGTAAAGGAGCGATACTATAACTACCGCGTATGAATTAACAGCGGACAATTCACGTCACAGAACAACTTCAAAGATAAGCGCAAGTGCACATAAATACGCTGAGGGCTCCCCTGATTGTGGGCTAGTAAAATTACCTCAGTAATTTGATTTGGCGCATCTTTTGAATTGTTAGAAACCACGCAATTTGCAATGTTCGTTAACTATCGCTGAATTAATTTGATAGACGTTGATTGCAATGTTCAAAACATACATATGGTTCGGAAATGAACTAATTAGGTTCAAAATTGTTATCAACGTTCATTGAATAAATTCAGTGACAGTAAATGATAGATAGGAAAATGGTATAGCTACGCGAAAGGATGTGAAACGAAATTAAGTCGCAAAAGTGAATGAGTTGAAAACACCATCCCTAGACTAAGTAGAAAGACCATTAAATGGTGCACTGATGGCTCCAAAGCAACAGAAGGAACTGGAATAGGAGTATTGGACCTGGAACCAAATATTCCGAAAGCTTAGACAAATCCCGAGCATTTTCAAAGCAACGATTCACGCTATAGGAAAATGTAAACAGTTCAATATAGGAAGAGACCTCCGCACACAGGGAATAGTCACAATGTCGGATAGTCGAATAGCCATGAATGCGCTGAGTTCCCACGTAATCAACTCCAAGATGGTCTGGGAATGCTTAGAAAAACTAAACTATGGGTTCCGCGACACAGCGGGGTGGAGGGTAACGAAAAATCAGACGATCTAGGAGAGAAGAAGGCCGTAGCACAATTTGTGGGACCTGAACCCTTCTACGAGATGAGCGCCAACACAATAATGGGAGAACTTAGAAAAGAAGTAGACAACAAAAGATCACACCCCTGGATAGGTCTGTAAAGATACTTCTGGGAAGCTACAACCAAAAACGATCTAATGAATGCATCAACCTAAGTAAAAATAAACTCAGAATACTAGTGGGAATGCTGACAGGGCACTGTCGGTTGGAAGGACACCTTAAGATGCTTAGATTAGTTGGAGAAGAACAGTGCAGGTTCTGCGAGGAGAAGGATGAAACTTCCATCGACATCCTAGCAGAATACGCTACCTTTCAAAACTCATGATCATGATACTTTGGGGTAAATCAAATGAAAGAGGGAGACTTACCTAACGGGAAACCATCCTACATACTGAACTTCCTTAAAGCCACAGGGTTGGAGGAACTGCTATAGCCGCTCAGACAAAGATACTACTGGGACACTATAACCTGAAAAAATCTAATGACTCCATCAACCTAATAACCTAAAGCATAATAAACTCAGAATACTAACGGGAATCCTAACAACACTGCCGGCTGAAAGGACATCTCAAGTAGTTCGGATTAGTAAAAGGAGAAGAGTGCAGGCTCTGCGAAGAGTATGAAGAAGCCTCTATCCACATCCTCGCAGAATGCACTACCTTGCAAAACCTAAGGGCACGACATCTAGGGTACCAAATAGAAGAGGTAGATTCACTTAACGGGAAACCATCCGACATCCTCAACTTCCTTGGAACTACAGGCTTAGAGGGACTGCTATAGCCGCTAAGAAATCTTCAAGGGCGCAGCAGCAGAAAGGATACAATAAATCTTCAAGGTTGCAGTGTGCAAACATCCCCTACACAATACAATACAATGCAGTGAATGAAGAAAAATTTGATTTTATAGTCATCATAATGAATGGTTGCCCTTATGGCACAGGCTTATGACAGGTGAATAAAATACAACGTAAAAGTTGTATGCAGAATAATACGTTGATTAACATTTTAACAGTTATTGGATTGGAAATCTAAATAGAATTATTAAATAGCGTAATACAGGAGTACAGAACATCAACAAAATAACTTATTTAAATAGTCCACATAACAGTTAAGTCAAATTCAACAAACATTTTTATAAACAAACCGTGAAAAAATATTCCAGTGGTAATTTCATGAGACATATAGACCAATATTACTTATTAGCTCTCCTGCTTATCTACAGAAAAATATCGTTCCCATGATTCCTGATTACAGGAACAGTCTGTCGGATAGCAAAGGATGAGCGAAGGATGTCATAGCTCATGTATTACAGTTTAGATTTTTATTCAACAGAAAAAGTTTCGATATAAACGGTGTGCTGAATTGAAAACACAAGAAGCAAGAGACCTCATGCGACGGAAATTGCATTAGCGTATGCATATTAAATAGTTACCTAAATACTAATAATAGAAATTATCATTTTATGCAGTCAAACTGATATTGTTTCCAAATAGTTTGTATTTAACACCGTTGCCGTGCATCCGGAAATTGAATTTCAAATTTTAGTAGGTAAGGTTTCTGTATCACAATGTGCCATCTATTGGATAATAGCTGAACTAGATTGATTTCAAAATTCGTACGGTAATTTTCATAGACTCATCTTGTGTGTAGGAATCTGGATATGGTATCTGCCATAGTTAAATATATTTTCAACAGAAGACGCAGCTTATATCATTTATTAATAAAAATAAAATTTAGAATAGAGGTAGAATCTGGAAATTTAAATTATTTAGAACTAACATAGTGAAACACACTTGTGCAGGAAAATTAGAATCCCTATTACAATATTCTCTATCTCTTGGGAATGATACCTTAATAAACTGTCCAAAAGTTTCAAATCTGAGAAATAAATACCTTTATGATTATCAAGTGCCGCCTGTCGGTTAATTCAAATAATAAAATAAGGTTGCTTAAGTAGCTCCTATTCCGGTAACTTTTTACCACGGAATAACTTTCACCTTGGAAAATCAAAACTTTTGTGAAATAATAAACAAATGCATAAATTACTTCTTGGATATTATCCACAAAGATTATCAGGTTTCTCTAAATCATCCACAGCAGCTAATAGTAGTGGTGGCTTGCCAGGGCGTGAAAATCAACCTCACGAATACAACAGTAAGTATTATAATCCAATTATACCTAATGCAGAAAGATACGAATATTGTAGAACATTGTACAATGAGTTCAGGTTTCAATATCTGGGTAGGTAAAGTATTCACTTCACACCCACAGAATCTGCAAGCAACTACTCAAAGTCATGAAGTCCAGCTCAATAGTTCAATGTAGGCAAATCGAGAATAGTCATATTCGGTCAAACGAATCCTTATTCAAGAACATCGTTGTTGACATTACGATGAACTGATCAGAGAGGGATGTCCCCCTTGAGGCACTGTCCACGACTGTGTGAGTTCAGAAATAATTGCAGATGGGTTGTTCACGGAAACGGCGGAATTACGGAGAGCAGTCAAAAGTCGGGATACGACTGTACTCTGTTCTAACTTCTGTCTCGGGTTGGATCGGTATATTACCGGTTTTTCGTGTTCATAATACTATTATTATTATTATTACTTTTATTGCTGCGGTGTTGGGGAAATGTCACAGAAATAAAAATTAGACATAATTAGATCAACGTGAGGCGACGGTGTGAAGATGTAATCGGCGTCAACAAGCCATAAAGGATCTGGGTAATGTAAGACATTGTATGAACGTTGTTTGTTAACTTTCTATTAACTGCATGTCTATCCAGTAGTCTTTGTTACGAAGGTAAGTTTTATCTGAAGCTTTGATTATATTGACCCCAAATCAGCATTCAATGATTCGTGTTATGAAAAATATAATTCGCTCACGGGAATAAGTAAATTATTGAAAAATAATACTTTGTTATTCTTCTGTTCACTTTGCGGAATGTGATGAAACAACATGGTGGAAAAGGAATATTCATATAAGAAAAATTTCTGTTGTTCTCTAGAGTATCATTACAAGAGCAAGGACCATATCACTTCAAATAGTAAGTTTGTTATGTTAGGTAAACAAAACATTCCCACAGCAATAGATAGCTCACGACAAATCGAAATTGATAATTTCAGTAGTAGAATTCAGGAAAGTCTGGAAATTTGTGCAAATTTGATCGATTTATTTTTGTGTACACAAGAGCTGCCATTTCTGGGACATCATGAGAGTAATAATTCTTTGAATCTAGGTTATCTTGAAGAACTCGCCTGTTGAATCACTGAATGCGATATTCATGATTGTTTAGAGCTTAGAGAAATATTATTGATACTCAGTCTGATTTCGCCGATACATTAAAAGATGTGCAGAATGATTAGATTGAGGGGTCATTCACAAATTACGTAACGCAGTTTTGGGGTGGAGGGGGTCATGGATTCGTTACAATTTGTGACGAAGGGGAGCTTGGGGTTTATACGGTCGCTTTACGTAACAAAATGTGAATACAAATAAATTTTTTGTTTGAATATTGCATTCAAAATAAACGGGCGTACTTGAAGTATTTCAAATTTAAGCAGCCGATAAAGTAGAATTCTTGGCGGTTCAAATCATCTGTTTTTATTTACCGTTTGAGTATCCATATAAATAAACACACATCTCTCGACACAAGTGTGATGATTTGATTTTATACTTTTACAACTAAGAAACAATGTCTGGTAAGAACAAAAATTCGTATAGCAAATTGTTTGAGGCTGTGAAATATGCGTATTCGTCTTCAAAAAGTAACGCACAGATACAAACAGAAACGAATGATATATGGAATGAATTGAAATCTGAACACAAATGCCCAGGCTCAACGAGATGAAGCTAGTGATATTGTGATTAAAAATTTGATTGAATCGGTGAACAGAAAAAAAGCTGAAAGGAAACATTTTTTTGCCGAAGTAAGTATCAATTTTTCATTTATAAAGCAGCTTTGAGGATGCTGATAGTAATGATGATAAGGATGGTTTTCCCATTATCAATAAAATTGATGAATGGATAGTCAGTCCTTGGGAAAAATCAAGCGTGAAATAGATCAAACTGTGGACTAGTCAATTCATTATTCCGTGCAATGACTTTGAATTTTAATAAAAATGTTAAGATTTAAAATAATGTATAAATATATATAATATAGTTAAATATCAATAAACAAACTTTTTATATAGAAATTTTTTTTGCCAGTACCATTTTTTGATACAACAAAATGAGAATTTGAGGGGGATACATTTATGACACGTTACGTAATATCACGGGGGGGGGGGGGACTCAATGGTTTGTTACGGTTCGTGAAGAAGGGGGAGGGGGAATGGAAAAATATTGGAAAGCAGCGTTACATAATTTGTAAATGACCCCTGATTTCATTTGTTTTGTTTTTGTATTAGAAAATTGACTAAGAAATTTGAATCTTCCCTTCCTTCAAGAAGACGAAACCACGGAGATTAGTTGAACATGGTAGTTTTGTTGTTGTTAGGAGGTGGTTGAAACCCCTTTATGGGCACCTTATGGTCCTGTAACATCCCATAAGATAGTGTGGGAGTCCCTGAGATATACCCATTGAACACTAACCTCGTGTGGTAAGCTCGATTCTGCAACCAGGGCAGTCTCAATGATACTTAGGCCTAACGGCCCATTGTACTTTGCCTCACCACTTTCTCGGGGCATCGGACTCGAACCTGCGAACGTAAGCCACAGTGATTCACAAGATCGATGCTCCTACCACTGAGCTACCTGGCCACTCAACATGATAGTTGCTCAGCATTATGATATTCGAGGAAACATCATACGAGATAAAAAATATTGTTTAATAAAGCGGAGCTTTCAAAATCTGAAAAAAAATAACGCTGAGACCACTTTGGTTTAGCTATTAATAATGCAGGTTTGAAATATTGCTCCACGATATTCAAGAGTCACCAGCCGCGGGCTCGCTTATTGATTATTGAATAAGTTGGTGCCGACATCTTGGCACTAGGCTACTAATATTCCCCGTGACTTCAGTAGAAAACGAGATATTAATTCAGTCAATGTGTTATATTACGTTAAGTTATCTGATTGGAATATACCCTTGACTAGTTGGCGTTAGTTGCTCAGGTCTCTCTAGCATGTTTGTCAATTATTGAGCATTTATACTTTGACAAATTTATCGACCAAAACTCCGAAACAGCTGTCTGCAACTAATAGTAACAGCTGCTGTATTACTAGTTGATCTAGAGAAGTCTGATTACATTCCTTAAATAATTCTGAATGTTTATTTTGCAAAATGTAAGTTGGAGAATACGTTTCTTTTATTTTGAGATTCATGTATGTTGTTGCCGGTAAAACCCGAATTCTGTGTGAAACCGTTTTAACTCGTCAGAATAGAAATAACAAGTATTTATTTATACCAGTTTTGACTAAACAAAACACGACGCCTTTGCAAAAGCCCGAATGAATAAATAATAATATGTTGGGCTTCGGATTTTAACAATATAATGATAATTAGTTTAATTAAAGTAATTTTGACAAAGATTTTCAGTCAAAACTGGTTTGATTGAGTCGTATGTTGGGAGCATGAGAGAAGATGGGCATTAGACTTTTTATTGGAAGTTTGGAGATCATAAGCATCAAGAAAAACCTGAATAGGCGAAGAGTTCCTCAACTTTGCCGTTCGATAGAAAAATCTGGTAGAAAGAATTTTTGCAGATCTTGAGCTTGTCATTGAAGGAGTGACCAGCTCGAGTTGTTAATGCCTCAAGTTTGCATTGAACACGCCACCTGTAATGGTTGACGAAACGTCGGATTCGAGTCGTATTACTATGACGTGGAATCCATCCGGAAGCCAAGTATTTTTAAGATTAGCTGTTCGCGGAAGTCTAGTATCCATGAAAAACCTGACATTTGTGCCTACTTATTTTCTCACCAGTGTTTCACTAAAACCAAAGTTTTCCATCCTTGCTAAGATGCTGCTGCAAGAATCAATCCAGGAGATCTGAAGAATATAAAATAAGCTAATTTTTTCTTGTTCCTATATTTTTTTAATGGAAGCTTACATAGTTATTTTCGTAGTAAACATTTTCATGGTACTTTTTTGTATTCTTCCAAATTTTGAGTTGACCACACCCTTATTTAGTTTTTCTATTCCCCTCATAGATAGTATACTAGCAGATTATGTGCTAAAACAATCACTGTTTTCATTCAGCCCGCATGGAGGGTGAATAGGAAATCAAGACATTCCAATTTAGAAAGACCGTGACTTTTTGGCGAAATTTTGTTGTTCTTTCATAAGACGTAACACAAATTTTCAATGTTTACATAGATTTCAATTTTTTTGTTGCAATATATGAGAAATAGCCCCTGCAAGTTGGCGATATTTCCTAAGCCTGTCTTCTAATGAATCTCTCTGAAATTATCAATATTTAGTTTTAAATTAGGCTCATTCAAACAATAAGGAATCATTTCTGAAAGTCGATGAACAGTGTCGGTGTTGTACATTTATTTGAAGTCAAACTGGACTTCCACGTATCCGACCCGTTTAATAAATTTTTTATAAACTTGATTTTCAAATCATCCTCTAGGTCAACTTTGACGATAGATTTCTGGAAAATTTCCCTCAATAGTTGCCCTTTGAGGGGAGTTTTTACATCCAGCATTTTCCACATAGTTATGATATTTATAAACTGGGCTGTGGATTTGGAATGCTCCACATTTGAAGTAGATCCTGTATAACATATCAATTGAATACCTCAAGGGCTTATTTAACATTTTGACCTTCCTAATTTGAAGGACACAGTGCTTTCAAATTCAAAGAATATCCTAATTTTATTTTATCATGTTATTTTTTTAAGCGTAAAATGGCGCAATGTTCTCGTCTCTCGAGTCAAAGTCGGGATACTGCATGAAGTGATTGTGTTTTAAATTAAGTCAATTATTCCTTATGCAATTGAAAATTTGTACAGAATCGAATGGATAAAATAATGGTCTTGAATTATCAACCGGATGAGTATACACGATACTTGACTTGTTCATAAAAATTGTTCATGTCTTTGCTGTTGAGTGCATTATTGTCACTCATAATACAGAATATTTTGTATCCAATTTGTTTTATTTCAAATCAATTGACTTTATAAACGTAAACAATAATTCGTGATTTATTTTTGAAACGGGACAAATATGGAAAACCTCATTGAATTTTGAATTAACACTAAAAATCAAAATCACAAATGTTATTGTTGCATGTGACTGACGTGTTAGTGTAAGCGGTACCAAGTATATTTCCAGCTTTATATTCAAAAAAGGCCTAATATGGATCTCATCAAATAAATTATCATGATATTGTTTTTAATTTGAATTGATTTTGGGCGTATATAAGGCACATTTGCCTTTCTTCAACTACCAGATCTCATAAGTATAATTTACAAATTGTCTTCAGAGTTACCAGGCCTACACACTTTCTGAAAAATCATTCATCTGATTATAGGCGGAATTGGCGGAATTTTCCTAGCCTTCTTCGTAATTCGAGTCTGTATCAGAGGAGATCAATACCAATAATGCAGCCACTTTGTGTTTATTGAACTTTTTTATGTCGGCGAAACTCTCAACATCTCTTTTAAAAAAAATAATCGAATCAAAATTGTTTTTTGGATCTTCGCGAATACATCCGTTTTGGGCAATTCTGAATCGATCTAGACTATTTTTGACATGTGTGCCTTATCCATTGTGGGGAGGATTGCACCGTTCCTGTAGGTCGTATTTATTTAAATTCTGCAAACCGCTTTGAAGTGATGAAGGTATGAGCTGTATCGTTTTTGAGCGCTGTAGCCCTGTGCCGAGTGGTATTTTTGACATCCATCTTCAGTTTTTTGAATGGAACTATAGTATTCTATTCAGCCATTATGTCACCCGTATTATTTTGTGGTTATAAATATGTATCACAAGTACATATTCAACCTGCAAAAGCGAAATTCTCATTTCAAGATTCACGTGAGGTCATCGATGTGAAGTCACAGTCTATTTTATATCTGTACTATGTGGCAAATTTTGAAAGTCAATGTAACAGCAAGTGTCAGTATGTAATACAATTGACGGGGCTTAAGGCAAAAGGGACAGGTGACATTTAAAAAAAAAATCGAGTTAAGTGCAGAATTGACAATATGAAATGTGTATTTGGTTGGCGGTAAAGAGAGCCAAGTGATTTTTTGATGATCTAGCGCCATCTATCAACGGGGGAAAAACCTTGTTACATAATAGCGAAGGTTCTTTGGAAGCAAAAGGATTCAAGTGCACCTGATTCCTTTTGCCGCGAAGTAAACGAATAGTTTTAGTTGACCATTCGTCGGTTGTTTACTATCATGTTTTCCTAGTTTTCCACTTCACGGTTAGTTTTACTGTTATTTTGAAATTAGAAGTAGTATTTAAAATGAACTTCGATGGTCTACCCCAAACGGTTGAGCAGCTAATACTCTATAGTGACTCCTGCGGTGGCCAGAACAAGAAAAAAAATATAGCGAAGCTATTAATGTTTTTAGTACAATGCTCAAGCGTGAAAACCATAGATCACACATTTTTTGAATCTGGACATTCCTACATGGAATGTGATCGCTCATTCGGTCTCATTGAATGACAAAAAAAAATTTGATGTTTATATTCCTGATCATTGGTCAGATGTTATTCGAAGGTCATCCAAAAACTTTTAGGTGGTTAATATGATAGCAACTGATTTTTTGAGCCTTCAATTTTTACATTCTATTATAAAAAACCCTAAAAAAGACATCGACAAAAAACCCTTGAAATGGCGTGATGTCTCTTGCTTTCGATATGAAGAAGATATTTTTGTGTCATTTCTATTTAAACCAAGCATGAACATTACTTTCCCTTTTCTTCGAGGTCGAATATAAAACTTCCTCATTTAAGTCAAGTGCTTTAGGAAAATAAGTCTTTAAAGATTCCCAAAGAAAAATATGACGACTTAATCCAACTTTTAATTTACATTCTACCAATCCATCACGACTACTATAAATCTTTGAAGCATGAAACAAAAAATTAAAAGAAGCAGCAACAAAAAAGAAAAATATTGAAGACACAGTAGAAAACCTCGGAGACATTGATGAAGAAATGGTGTCAGATTATGATGAATAAGAATAGTTCTTTTTCCAGTATTTCCCTAATATTATTTATACTAAGAGTTGTACTCTATTTTGGTTTAATAAGATATTATCATTGAAAAATGTTAAGATAGAATTGATTTTTTGACTATTTTATCTGGAAGCAATAGGAGTTAAGTGCCTTTTCCAAAAAAATCGTTAATGTTTTGATTATATGTACTTTAATATTTTAAAATACTTCCTTAAACCCGACCGAACTATAAAAAAAAGGATGTCATGTTTTGACCTAGATTTTATAATAAACTTCAGACTTTGAACCCAATTTTCTCCATTTTCAAAATTTATCACTTACACCCTTTTGCTTCTAACTCTTTCAATTGTGATAGGAAGTTATTTTACTAACAAGTCACGTCATTAATTGAGCAGAGATGGCTAGAGCGCGTTCCAGTATGAAAATTATTTCAGTGGTTCAAACACACAACTAAAATGTTTAGGATTCACTTGACAGAACAGGTTACAACAAAACTTATTATATCTATACGGATTGGGATGAGCATTTCACAACGTGATCACATTTTTTAACTTTCCAAATTATAGGTATCGAAGTATTTGAAGTAAATTTAGAGATTCGAGAATGTGGATTCAGTTATGTTAAGTAAACCGAAAGTTCGTATTATTTGAAATGAGACAAATCTAACTTGAAACTTGGCAACAACTTCGGATTACCGACTTAGGGCACTTTCTTACGTAATCAATACCGAAATTTACATATTTCCAGCTTCAGTGGTCGCATTCAGATTTAAAATCGTGTAGTCTTTTATTTAGAATGCAAGTTGAATTTGTTATTTATATAAAGAAAGGATTGATTCTATCTTATTACACTGAGTAACTAGGAAGCCCATGCATCATTGGTTTATCTGGATTACATTTATTGAAGCTTTGTTAAGTTAAAATTGAATAAATCAATTCATAAAGCAGTATTAAGTGCTACGGATTAATTGAAAGGGAACCTTCAAAAACATCCAACTGACGAGGGTTCACTAGTAGTAACTAAATAAATTTCAACATAAAAAAATCTCAATCATATTAAAGTAGAATATAAGATCGAGAAATATGGAAGAATAGCGAAAATTACTATAAAATCAACACACCTGTTGGAAACTCCTGAAATTGTTGGAAATCAAAGCAAATGAGTCTCCACAGATATTGATGGAATTCAAATTCATAGATTCAATTATATTAAAGATCCACTCACTCAGCCTATCAATAATTTTGTACAATCGGGATATTTGTCATATTCAATCCTCTGGTGTGAAATTATGAAAACGGAAACAGCAGAAGCAAAATCAAAACTGCAACCTTTTACAATCTTGTTCAGGACTTTTAGATTTATTAGCCCATTGCTATTATTTTGTTTTTGTTACATCAATCGGAAATTATAAAATCAAAGGGCTTCAAAGAATCCACGATCCAGTGGCGGCTCGTGAACTTTTTAAGAGAGGAGGCTGGACATAAAACGTCTTTGTAAAAATATACTCTATTCAGCCAATTAATTTAACCTTTGCACAGCGACCGTACCAGCTACTTCAGTGACAAAATTAAATGTTGCCAAGCAAGAACCAACGTGGACGTGTAGAGTTTCTCTTGAGGAAAAATTTTTTGTTCGTTTTTTTCTTCGGATTTTTGAAATTTTTCATATTTTGTTTTTTTTTTATTATTTTTATTAACTTTTTTTATATATTAACGGAATTCTACGGTCTTCAGTTTGCGAAAAATGATCAATAATATTATCATAAAATGTATAATTTTGTTTTAAGTGTTTCACTAACTCTTTTTCAATAGATATCAAACTAACATTGTATAAACGATTTTGGCCCATTGTATTTCGCATGTAAGTTTTAATTCGTTTGAGAGTAGAAAATGATCTCTCCACCGATGCCGACGTGACAGGAATGGTGTCTGTCAAACAAAGTAGTTTATAAAACTGAGGTAAGACTTGTTGCAAATCATTGTCTATCATATATTTTATCATATCTTTATCCGATTATACATCGCATAATTCATTGTGCAGTGCTATTTTATCAAAAAATTTATATTTTAGAACTAAGTTATCTAAAAGTGTATTGGGAAACTCTTTTGAAAAAGATTCGAAAAATCTTCTATTCGTCAAGTCGAAAAACTTTAATTCATGTAAATCGGAAAATCTAATCTCAATTTGACCTTTAATAGTATCTAATATTTCGTAAAAAAAGTTGTTTATAGTGTAGTTTCTTGTCTACCAAATTATACGTTTTCCTCCTTTAACAATATTCTGTTTACCGGTTAATTTAAACTTAATACTCGATGTAATATGTTCCTGCGGTTTTTCATGTCTATACCACGAGCTAAATTTTTCAAATCATCATAACCCGAGTGCCCCCAATATGAAGTTAGTTGTATCAGATGTAAATAGCAAGCAATACCAGCAATATAATTTATTGTGTACCTCAGATCCCGTTAACCATGAATATTTTTTATGATTATCAGTATCAAATGATCGATTTTGAAACATACCTGTCATCACTAATCCTACAAAATCCGGCAAAGGCCGTTTCTTTCTAAAAACACTTTTCTGTCATATGCTAATCCACTAAATGGATTTTCTAAGATCTCAGCAACTGAATCACTAATGATTTTAACGTTTAATAACCAAAGAACTCTTTGTTAATAACTCACCGAATAGATAAATTATAACTCAACCTCACATCGCGTGGCGAAACAGAAACAATAACTGACGGAGCACGTGTCGCTGTCGCAGCAAGTATCGTATTTCATACGACCGACCGAGTGCGTACGAGAAGCTAGCCTACATAGAGTGTTGCTATATTCGCTGTTTTACCCTATTTAGCAATTGAACTGGTTGGGAAAACGGCTACTGTGTTGACCACACGTATTTAGCGTTTGAGATATATAGAGAATCTAGCCTCTGGCCACTGTTGCCAGATTAAAAATAACTACTGAGAACGGGGAATTAATTTTGAAATTTAAAGAATAATCAGAGAAACTGGAAATAAAATGGAGAATGATCATTAATATAAATTGGTGAGGAGGCTGAGCCTCCTTAGCCTCCTTCGAGGAGAGGCCACTGCCACGATTTAGAGTCTGCCTAGTGTACTTTTAGAAATGAGGTTTTTCAATGACCATTGTTGTGATGCGATAGAGGAGAAAAATATTTGTCAACACGGTGATTGCAACTATAACGTGGCTGATCTCACTTATACCGGGGCGGGGTTTCACCAGACCAAAAATTAAATAGGTATTCTTCAGGTGCATCTAAACGGGCAATATTTTTACTGTAATATGTGGCTGCAACAGAGTGGCCGGTAATATTGTCAGCAAAAGCTGTCAGATACGCAATATATGGTATCGCCGCAAGCATATATATATATGTGTTGCAGGCAAGTTTCCGGAAGATTACTTGCGAACCAAAAACTCTCTGCAATATTACTTTGTTTTAGTGTTTGTTTGTTGTTGTTCTGAAAATTCAGGAGGTTAAATGAAAGGGACAATACTTGATAATAATGATATTGACTTTATTAATGAAGTACATTTACATCTTCAGTTGTGGAATATATAAAGATAGAAATCCTGAAACAGATGGATGGACAGTCATCGCGGAAAATTTAGTACCTTTATCAAGTGATGAGCCTTCCAAGAAATTTAGAAGCTTGAAAACTTGCGCAAAGAATGACGAGTAAAAGGAGATTCAAAGCGGTGGTGCCAGCGGTAAACCAGTGAAATGGTTAGCTTTCGATGCGATATCGTTTATTCTGAGTCAAGATACCCCGAATACAGGATTGGGCAGTGGACATGTAACAGATAAGCTAAGTATCTTCATTATTGTATCATACAGATTGATAATGTAGGTACCCACTGAGCAGAAAAATATCTCAATTGTTTTTATGTTTGATATCCTGTAGTTACATACACGTTTGGGGGATCCTATCTTCAAATCTATAGTATAGGATTTACAGAAATTATCGTTCAAAGGAAATGCATCATCTGCCAGGAAAACGAATGGTGTTAACATTTCTTGACCAGGGAGGGATTAAGAACGCGATATGTTAATATTTCAGCTCAGGGGTGCTTTCTCAAAAGCTGTTTGTTCAAAAACTCCCCCATCGAATATTCTCGCTTGGACTCCAGCATGTACATACACGAAATTGTAACGTGCGTCTGTTCCAGCAAATAGCACTATGCTTAAAATATTGACTACCACTGTTCGGGGGACAAGTAATTTCAGTGTGTTTACCATCCTTTCCACCCAAACAATGAGGAAAATTCCAGCGATCTTCGAAATTTTACGCGACTCCTTTACACTATGTCACCCCTGATGACATCTGAAAAAAGTTTCAAATAACTCAGTGCCAAATCGGGAATCTAATTTCTTGAGTCAAAATTAACCTGCTGTAACATTTTTATCATTATTATTTTCTTGACTAAATTTTTAGCAGTGAATAAATAGATCGTTTCATTTCAATTCTGTACCCAATAAAGAAATTTAATCAGGTAATTGACCTCTTGCATTTCCAGGTGACTGGAATCCTAGGTACTGAGCAAGAAGACGTGGATTTCGAAACAACTGACTCTTCGCCATCCTTACATCCCGTTTCAAATCACTCTGAGAGGTCCAAGACTGCAGGTCCAATTTTAGAAACGGCTCAGAACATTATACGTGAGGCTGGTGAAAAAAGGAGAAATGAATATGCTGATTTTTTGAGCAACTTACACCTGTGCTCAGGCAGAATTGAGAATAATTCAAATTATGTTTGATTGTGACATGTGAGATGCACAAAATCAGGTTCATCTACGTGTACATTCTAATAATGATATCAGAGCGGAGCTATAGCACTTCTCTAAAGCAATATTCAGACATATCTTATTTAAATTCAGTACTGCAGAATAATTCGCAGAACATTTATGTTCCTCGATTTCAAGACTGCCACTGTAAATCAAACCCAAACGCAAAATACTTTGCAGCACAATAATGACCTTCAGTATCAACACTATGCCTCTCCAGATCAAACTGAGTTTATCACAAATGCTGTTAATGAGGAACTTGTGTTGGTTGCTTCCTACCAATTTGATGGATAATTCTTCATGGAACACAAATTCTTTGATCACCACTTACTATGTTATTACTATTATTATTACTGCTACTTTACTATTATCGTTAATATTACTTATTATCTACTACTAACTATTAACATTACTCAATAGATCAATGTTGATTCACCTTCATGTATTCTTTGAATCCTTCTAATAAGACTACACACAATTCCGGAACAATCACAGAAATCGAAGTATTTGACACTGAACAGATACATCAAACTTGTGTATGAATTTTCAGTCCCTAAAAATTGTAGAATTTTCGCCAATCTTGTAGCAGGTATTGCTTTTCTTATGTTTGTAAGCATTCCTTTTTATTTTTGGTCTAAATGTGTTGAAAAGTTTTTAAATAACTGATTGTCAAGACTTATTTCTAGACTTACGTTATCTGAAGTTCCACCCCTATTGAAGAAAGGTCGAATCCACAATCTTCTCTTTTTTCTTTAACTCTTCTTTTGAAACAATAGGTATAGCGGCTGCGACGCTAATGATTCCGGCAGTCATTGTTGTCCGATTGTGTGCCCGTTTACAAAATAAATTATTGTTAATTAGTGGGCCATACTGTGGCAGACAATATTTCTGAAACATATATTACCTAGTCATATACTGCTGAAAAATGTAGCCATGATGACTAGGCTACAGTGGTTAATACTGTGGCCACAGTAAAAATATTGCCCATTTAGAAGCCGTTACAGATATCACCAACTTATGGCAGCAATGTTTGTAAAGGCTTGCAGAAGACTATTCTTAGTAAAAAGTCAAACTTTGAAATTCTATTACAAAATCATGTCAGTTGATGAGAAGAAATTAAATGCGTTTAAACTTTTTCTTATTGATGTACAGTACAATGCAAGATATGATTGAAATGCTATTACGTGGGGTATATCTCATTTCCCATGCGCAATAAATAATATCAAGGGTATTTATATATCTATTTAGAATGCGATAATTATCAACTAAACCATCCCCTCTAGTAATGCCTTACTCTGGAATCGATTTTATCCATTACAAATTATATAACTTACTGACCAAGTTATTATGAATCATTCATAATGGCATTATCCGATGATCTTATTGCATAAACTATAATTGTCCGATAATCAAGATTGTTTCCACTTACTACATTGTTGGTGGTATTGATGTTATAAGAAGTGTCACCACCTCCTTCTATTGTTCGCTTTTTGCATTTGCGAACTTTCAGGAAGAGGTTGATAATTTTTTACATATTATGTTATGAATGACATATTCTTGATGTTCAAAAAACTATGGAAAAAGCTATAATTCTAATACACTAAGTTTCGGAATCTACTAATATAGTGATGATATGAATTTGAACTAGTGAATTGACAGCACAATTCAATTCTTTGATCATTGAGTTTTCTCCTGAATCGACTATAATTATCTTGAATACTAGACGTAATTTGAGATGGAAAATGGAATGAAAACATTGAGCAGAAATGCTTGGAAATATTTACAATTTTTTTTGTTTACTTTTTAATTATAATTAATTTTTATATTTTTATTATTAAATATTAATTAACTAGTTTATTGATTTAATTGATAAATTTTTTTTCATCTAATTAAAGTCTTGTTAAAGTAAGAATTTTTTTTTGTATTTTTAGATGAAATTTGGAAAATTGGATTTTTCTTTCTATCATCCCCATCATGCTGTGGTTGAAGAGTCTAGCACTACACCAAGTTACGTATTGTGTTCGATGGTTCTGCTAAGATAGCGGGTTGTCATTAAATACTTGCCAAATTTTGTAGAAGCAACATTTCAAACAGGAGTCAAAACAAGTGCGAGTAAAAAGTGAAATTTCATCACTTGATCGTTTTCAGACAATCTGAACCTTTATCCATGTAACCGATTGAATTAGAAACTCAGATTTTTCATTTGATAAAAAACAGTCAATCATTCTGCTTGCAAAAGATACGTTAACAAATATTATTTTAAGGAATGAGCACGAAAGGTTATTACATTGTGGCCCAAATACTATTTTAGCATTAATCTGTGAGCAATTTCAGCCAATTTCAAGAAAAACAGCATCCAAGAAAATTGTACATGATTATGTGAAATGTTTTAAAGTACATCCAAGCGATGATGATTATTTAATGGGATCTTTACCAGAATCTAGGCTAGTACAAGGCTTGCCATTCTTTGATGCTGGAGTAGATTATGCTGGTCCCATTTCAATAAGAGACAGAAAAACACGTAATTCCAAGTTAATAAAATTTTACATATGCCTATTCGTTTGATTTTCAGCTGAAGCAATTCATTCAGAATTAGTAACTGACCCCACTACTGAAGAATTTTAATCGTCAATTCGTAGTTTTGTGTCCAGAAGAGGCAAAGATGCAAAGTATGTATTCCAATGAAGGTACTAACTTTGTAGGTGCTAATTCAGAGCTGATAGAATTATCAAACTATAATTAATTATATGCAAGCGTTGTCTGTTATGCTAGAATCCCTTGTATCCTTAAAATTGTTACATCATCAATCATCAATAGATTTCCGAGAAATAATTAATTGTTCCTCAAAAATAATGAAAAATACAGCTGTTACGAATTCTATTGATATTAAGCCGCAAAATGATATAAAAGTTTACATTTCATAACATTTTGATGATATTTGCATCAGATTAAATCGATCTTGGTTTATTTTGAATACTAGTTATTCATTTCGAGAAAATATATTAAACTCAATCGAATTGGACGAGCTGCATTGTTTGTATAGCTCATCAGGAATTATCTGAACATTCTTCTCAGCTCACACTGATCGTGTTTAGATTCAACCAAATCGATAAACTCTGTTTTTCGCTCCTCACGTTCAACTGATACTTACGCGCTTACAATTATTCATTAGCAATGAAAAGTTGCAAGGAAAATCGTTGACAATGGATTGTTAGAAATTGAGTACCATTTACTTCATTTCCCAAAAACCATCTTTGTAAACTCCTAGGCATCATTACTTTTCAACTTTCAATCTAAATTCTGAGAATCCAATCCAGTACACCCGATAAACTGGGAGAAGGATTATATCGTATATCTATGGTTTCGGCGTTTACGTAGTGTGAATTCATAATACTTCGGAAGTTGGAGAATAAAACTCAAATTTTACATAAAACTTTTAACATTTAATTTAAGAATGCTGACAAATTGTTTCATCACACTGAGGCATTTTCAAAGCAAGAAGTTATCAACTGAAGCTAAATCTAAAAGTATGTCCTTAAATATTAGGGATCAGAGTGTGGTACAACTTGAGGGATGGGGGTGGATAATGGTGGGAGTGAATTTACAAAATTGTTAACAAGTGGTGAATTATATGTATCGATTTGATCATTTGATATTACATTATTATTGTTTTTTGAGTGTTTCAATATTTCAATGGATTCTATTATATTAAGTTTATGTCTCTTTCCTGAATATGTAGAATATCGGGATTAAGGGTGAAATTGTGGTTATGTTCTAACAGGTGATTCGCGTAATTGGAGTCCTCTCTTCTGGGCCTGTAACTTCTGAAATGTTCGTTGAACCTGGAAAACAAGTCCTTAAACTTCTCAGATCTGACCATTTCACATACAAATAATCACTTTTCTTTCGCTATTTATCACAAACCCACCCACACAGATACCACAATATACAACATTTTTTTACATCCACAATCACACAAGCTAGCAGCATATAATTGTATGATACATATATTAATTAATGTCCCATTAAGTAAAGATAATTTTCATTTGGAATTAAACAGAATCATATATATTGCCAAAAATAACGGTTATATTGTCAAGATAATTAATAAAATACTCCAAAATAGACTCAATACAGAAGCCTTGAACGTAATTCATCCGCAGATTAATAATAATACAAAATCAAATTCCACATGTCTGATATATTTAGGTGAACATTCAGTAAAAATATCTCAATTCCTTAGAAACAGAATAAAAACGTCGCCTTCAAAACAAGAAATACCCTATGCTCGTATATTAATAACTCGAGATCTAAAAACGATAAATTAAAGAAATATGGAGTTTACAGACTGAGATGTGATGACTGTAGTGCTTTGTACATAGAACAAACTGGACGCAGTTTCAGCGTAAGGTTCAACGAACATTTGAGAAGTTACAAATTAAAAAAAGAGGACTCTAATTACGCGAATCATCTGTCAGAACATAACTACAATTTTACCCTTAATCTTGATATTCTACATATTCAGGAAAAAGGACATAAACTTAATATACTAGAATCCATTGAAATATTGAAACACTCAAAAAACAATAATAATGTAATAATAAATGATCAAATCGATACATATAATTCACAACTTGTTAACAATTTGGTAAATTCACTCCCACCATTATCCACCCCCAGCCCTCAATTTGTACCACACTCTGATCCCTAATATTTAAGGACATACTTTTGGATTTAGCTTTAGTTGATAACTTCTTGCTTCAAAATGCCACAGTGTGGTGAAACAATTTGTCAGCATTTCAATTAAATGTTAAAAGTTTTGTGTAAAATTTGAGTTTTATTCTCCAACTTCCGAAGTATTATGAATTCACACAAGACCTTTGGCATTCATTATCCTATGATATTAGCATGCTACCTTAACTTAAAATGACTTCATATTAACTATCAAATTCTTACTAATATCGATATATCTTCTCGTTATTGCTCTGTCTATCACCGATATTTACAACATCGTTTCACCACTAAGTCCAGAACAACGTTATGAACACTTTTATTCCACTTAACTTGTAGTTTTTTACACTTGGATGCTGGCCCTTTTCACAACCACAGTTCAGCTACTAGTCCCCTGTACTAGTCGCTACAGGTTCTTTATCGGTTGGCTGTTGTATGCTTCGAAGGATAGACTAAAATATTGCTTGTCTCTTACTTTCGGATGCCTCGCTTCCTGCGAACCTACGGTTCCAGGTTTTTGAAGGCTCTAGGACAGTGATACGTTGAGCCGGTTCTAAAAAAAAATCGTATCCGGATCAAGAAAAGAGAACCGTTCATGACCCTCGGTTTCATATCCAGACCCATATCGCAGATTTGATCCCGTTCTGAGCCGCGGTTTCGATGCAGTTCTAAGATAATACTTGAAATATTTTCAATTTAGCTGGCTAGTCTTCAAGTTTCGCAGAAAAAGTTTTCTTTCAGTTTCAGAATTATATGATGTAGAGCTGGTTATGATCACTAATTCTTTTGAATGTAGGGGAGGACAGGAATATTTCTCAAATCATAGTTTTACAAATTGAATTTTTGATATAATTTGTAGGAAGGAAATTTCGGCTTAGATGCAAATCGATTTAAAATAAATAACGTCACAAATCTGATGATGCTACTTTCTGCAACTTTCAAGTATCATTATCATATTTTTAACCGTACAACATCATAGAAACATAGAAACAATCAGCTTCTGAAGAACAGAAGATAATAATTCTCCCATCCTCTTGCTCGCTCTACTCACGCACGTGCGCAGCAAGCTACCCCTCTCACGGCCCCTATTCATGAGTGATAGAGAGGACGAGAGGATTATTATTTTCTGTCCTTCAGACAACTGATTCAAATCTGCTCATGAGACGTTTACTCCATTTATATATCTATTTGAGTAAAACACATCTCCTACCAGAAGATCTAAATGGAACTATTATGGTCTTCGTGAGTTAATTAGCGATTTGGAAATGTATTCAGTTCTTGTAAAAAACTGTATCTTACAGTCGAAAGTATCAAAATCATATATGAAGTGGTTTTGGATTCTTCCAGAAATTTCCAAGCATTTCAATTTTTGTTTTTTATTTAATACCCGCTGTTAACAGCTGGTTCCGCTCATTTTATTGTCCTAGACTTCCAAACTTATCATTAATAAACTTGGTAATATTAATAGCAGAGTACACTGAATATTACATATGGCAACAGTAGAAAAGGCGTATGTGGGTGTATGCACGCGTGTCCATATAAATATATAAATAGAAATGCATAAGCCAGTAGATGAGTAGCATTGTGAGTGTGGGAATAACGTGTTCGTTTAAGATGAGGATGGGCCTGTAAAAGCGATCGCCTCTACTCAGTACTGAGAATAGTGCGATACACATTAACATTCTTTGAATCGGTAATTCTTAACGAACGTTTGGATGTACATCATATTCCTTATAATAAGAATTGAATCAGTGGAATCATATATGCTATTAGTATGCTATTATTTTATTGCTTTTTTATTTTGCGAGCTAGAAAAAACACAAATTTTCCTGCTTATTACAATTACGAGGAATATTGTATCTCTATTACATTCAAATTCCTAAAGCAGCACATGATATCCTGATAAAGTAATGCGTTTAAGAATCAAGAAACCATTATTCCTCAAGGTATGGTTAACAATTTGAGAAAGTGCCGATGAAATGACGTATGTTTATTTTGATGTAATCATGGTAACATTGTTTCAAAAGTCAACAGAAATTGAATGTGGCGTGCTGATTCTTTGATTGAAGATAGGTTATGTATTCGGCAAGATTCAAGAATGTTCAATCGCAGTCCTTCAGATATTCAACGTTTGGGGGAGCGTTATAGGGATGCTGGTCAGTACAGAAGACATAGCGAGCAAGGTCCTAAGACGACCACGCAAAATGAAGATCAAGTTTTAGTTTTTTCTAAATTGCGTAACCGTTTCCTAATAGGAAATGATTTTCAAACTGCTCTCAGGTCGAATCATGAGTGACTGTTAGAAATCGATTGAAAGAAGCTAACTTGAGACCCAGAAGACCCGAGCGAAAACCCATTTTCACACGGAATAAAAAATATACCGTTTGAATTTTGCTCGTGAGTATATTAATTGGCAACTCCGACATTGAACAATTGAACATATGTACCACCGACCAGTCAAGATTTCGTCTTCCACGTTGTGATGGTCCAGCACGTGTTTATATACGTTCAGAAGAATTTTATTCTGTTGTTGCAGTGAAAGATTTGGTGGCGGGTTGATAATGGTTTGAGGTGATATAAGTGATGAAGGAAGAATCGACTTTGTCGGAGGTCGTAGAAGTCTAAACGCTACATCGATATTGTGCTAAACGAACATGTAGGTTCAAATTTCATACAAATGCGAGATAATGCGAACGCACTACCATAAGCCTCCAGCATGAACGAGGTATTCGAATCACGGATTGGCATGCAATTATTTCCGATTAGTTTGGAATTTATTCGACAGGCTTATTCGGAAGCGTCCAAATGCACCACAAATTTATCATTGCAGTTAGAAGACATATTAATCGAAGAATGGTAAAGTTTACTCCGAAAAAATCTGCTAAGATTCATAGGGACTTTGCCAAGGATGTGTCATGAAGTTATTCGTGCTGGTGGAGGACACCAGCTATTTTGATCCTCACGAAAACTCAATTTCAAAATGTTTTATGAATGCATCTATCGCCACTTAGTGATTCTTAGTATTTTTAAATTGTTAATCATATCTTCAGAATAAATGGATTATTATTGATTCTTAAATTTATTAATTCATTAGGACATGTGTGGCTTTTAGGAATCTGAATGCCTCATATGTATATTATTTCGACAATATATGCTATAGAGACACAACGAAGTTTTCCTCTAATTCTTTGAGCAGTGTATTACGTATACTTTTCAATGATATAATATTAAACCAAACTGACATAACTTCAAACCTAGAAATAGGACTATAAAAAACTGAACGATCGAATGAAATCAAATGCACAAAATGATTTCCTCCGTTGGCAAGACAAAACACCAACTAATCCTAAAAATCCCCACGAAGAAACTCTCCAAGCACCCAAAGATCATTCAATATTTATAATTTATACACAAGTCCGGAATGTTATTGGCCCTGGATTTTTGAAATCTGCACATTTCTGATTTCAAAAATCTCCAAACGAAAAAACAAAGGATGTCATATCAGGGGATCTTGTGATAAATTCCTCACCTGCAGTAGGTACATGTGCAGAGCAACCATCCTGTTGAAACCAACCAGCCGGATTCAAATCAGTACTTGGTATGACTTCTAATACTGAAGTTATACGTGTTTGCCGCAACTCGGATACGTCTGGCCGTTTGAGGTTGCGCCAATGAAATACAGGCTAATAAATTACTTCATCCTTTTCAAACCCTGACAAATACTTAATTTTAATGAATACTGGGATTGTGCCTTATATGAGTATTTTCTCGAATTCAACAACACATATAAGATAAATTGAGGCGACCATGTAACGGAGATGATGATAAATAAAATGTATCAACAAATTAAATATTGACAATTTCAATACATTATCTCAGTCGATTTATTCTGCCTACTATTCCAATTCTGGGGGAATTTTTAGTTTGGTTATTAAAAATTAAAATTATTAGATTCCTTACCAAAGTTCAGACAATACATGTACTACAAGTGTGAGCCTATGTTGCAGATAATAGTATGGTTATTAATAATACCCAATGTCTATCATTGTAGGCGTCTACCGTATTTTCTCTTCATTGTTCTTGTTGAAATAGGTATCACATGCGGCTATATTCTAATACTAGCATAATAGTCCAGGCAATAAGCCCGGAAAAAGACCATAATAAAAAAAAATATAGTAATCTAGAATTTCAAATTTTTTTTTGCATTTTGTTCCTAATACCCCATAGATCATTCATGACTATCAAGACTGCGGGGGTCGACCTTTCTACCCCCTCAAAACGGGGTTTCAACCCCTCAGAGGGGCATTCTTATAAAAACAGTCCAAAATTAATGAATTAAGAGCCGAAAATGACACCCAGTATGTTTTTTGGGTCGCTGATCACGATTCCGCAGTTAGTTTTCTCGGAAAACTCCCTCCAGATGGGAAATTTGGAAAATTTGAGATTTTCCTGAAACGTTTGTGAATAATAAGGTATAATTTTATTGCAAAAATTACCTCTAGTAGATTTTTTGGGTCGCTGATCATGATTCCGCTGTTATTTTTCCAAGAAAAGTCTCTCCAGATGGGAGACATGGTTATGAATAATAAAGTGTGATTTTGTTTGCAAACATGACCTCTAGTCATGACCTCCAGTCAATTTTGCAACGAACCTGTACTTTATTATTCATAACCATCTCAGAAAAATCTCTTTCTCGAATTTTCCATCTGGAGAGTTTTTTTGGAAAAATAACAGCGGAATCGTAATCAGCAACCCAAAAACCTAGTAGAGGTCATTTTTGCAACAAAATTATACTTTATTATTCACAAACGTCTCAGGAAAATCTCAAATTTCACGAGTTTTCCATCTGGAGAGTTTTTTGGGAAAAATAACAGCTGAATCGTGATCAGTAACCCAAAAAGCTATTAGAGGTCATTTTTGCAACAAAATTATACTTTATTATCCACAAAAGTCTCAGGAAAATCTCAAATTTCCCAAATTTTCCATGTGGAGAGAGTTTTTTGGGAAAAATAACAGCGGAATTGTGATCAGCGACCCAAAAAACCTACTAGACGTCATTTTTGCAACAAAATTATAAATTATATATTATATATAAATTTTCCAAATTTCCCATCTGGAGGGAGTTTTCCGAGAAAAATAACTGCGGAATCGTGATCAGCGACCCAAAAAACCTACTAGACGTCATTTTTGCAACAAAATTATAAATTATATATCATATATAAATTTTCCAAATTTCCCATCTGGAGGGAGTTTTCCGAGGAAACTAACAGCGGAATCGTGATCAGCGACCCAAAAAACCTATTAGACGTCACTTTTGCAACAAAATTATAAATTATATGTTATACATAAATTTTCCAAATTTCCCATCTGGAGGGAGTTTTCCGAGAAAACTAACTGCGGAATCGTGATCAGCGACCCAAAAAACATACTGGGTGTCATTTTCGGCTCTTAATTCATTAATTTTGGACTGTTTTTATAAGAATGCCCCTCTGAGGGGTTGAAACCCCGTTTTGAGGGGGTAGAAAGGTTGACCCCCGCGGTCTTGATAGTCATGAATGATCTATGGGGTATTAGAAACAGAATGCAAAAAAAAATTAGAAATTCTAGCTTACTATATTTTTTTTTCTGGTTCGTTGCCTGGACTATAAGCTTCTATATACTGCTCTATAAATTAAAATCTTAGAATTTGTTATGTAGGTGTATATTCACAATACAAACAATGAAAATAAGCGCTCAAACTAAATCATTTCCAGATTCTCAGCCGCAAGATGAACTCCTTCACATATTTTCCATTCCAACGCTATTATCATTTATTTATATGTCTTTGAAAGAAACAACTAACATAGTATATAGGAATGTTTTCTTATAAATTCTAGTGATATATCTTTTCCTGTATGCAGATTATGATTCGCAGAAGATGTCATTTGATTGAACTCCAAATAGAAAATAGTTACCCTTTTGATATTCAAAATTTTGAGTATACTTGTAACTTTCTTATTAACATTTTATTTAGGATTCAATCCTTCCACTTTTAAAAATTGCTGTACTTTATTTGAGTTATGTGCTGGAACATGATGATTGTGAACCAACACGTCAGAAGTGTTGAACATGTCAGCAGGTTACACAAGGGTGGAACTTAGAAAAACGCAGTAATAATTTGAGAAGTTGTTCGCAGCCACTACCTTCCGGAATAAAACAATCAGTATAATTCTAACGCAATGATAGGTAAAAAACTTGTCGCGACTTTTATACTAAGCGTTTTTATTATTGTACATTTCATGAGACCATTAATAATTAGCAATTGCATTCACTGGCTATCGTGAACATATTGCAAGATGTTTGGTGCAACAGTGTGAATTGATGGGACAAGGACATATGATTCAATTATTTATTAGTATTAGAAACATCGAACCATCCTACTTCTGAGTAGAATGCATTATCAGAAAGCGTCATCTGGTTGTGATGGTTTAATAACAACACCATATTTATTACAAGTGTATACCCATTTTTTTGATAATTTTGCAACTGAAACACAGATATAAACAACAGCACAAACTTTAGTTTTAACTTCACCATCGTTTCAACTATTTAGGAACATATATTGACTGGCCTACTAGAAAACATTAGCAAAGAAACTGTTTCTCACGAACGTAAACTTGAAAGAGAATGATATCGATTGCAGAATTCGGTTTTAGGATGAGAACAACTACGTGAATGAGAGATTTCAAAGAATCATAGACATTTGTTCTATTATGGAGTTGTTTGAAACTGATTATTTATTTATAGGAGTTTACGTTCGATTTCGAAAAAGACATTGCAGCATTTATTGCTTGGTATACAAAAGTTTCAATGCACTTACAGAACTCTGAAAATCTCTAGAGACAACGTAGGAAAATAAAATATACAATGTTGAGAAGAGGAACAATTTTTAAGTTTTAATCATGATCTAGCATTTCTTGTAAAACTCATACAAATATCTTATAAAGTTTGGAAACATCTTCCTGCATACGCACGTCCCAGCTGAAATAACATAAAATTCTTACAATAACGTAATTTCCTATTAATAATATTTGTTGCGATTATCGAAGATGAATTACTTATACTTATGTATATCATCCAGAAATGCTTACTTTTATCATTTTGCAGACTAGTATCATGACGAGAAAATACGTTTCATATCGATGGACGTCGGATTTATATGTAGGATGAAAATAGAGTGAGAAGAATATTCAGTTCACTTTGTTCATCCTTCCTGACATCTGACGACAACATCCACTAATTATCATATACAGGACGAGCTGGGCAGTATATCAATTACATTCATTTGAAGTAAATTTGTATTTTATATTTCAAATGAAAATTTTCATTTATTTTGTAAGTTGAATTACAAATGCATATTTGCAATGTGAGTAAAAATATCTTGTATTTCAAATACATCGACAGTTATTAATTTTTGAAATTATTAAAAATTCAAATTGGAATTCCTATGATAGATCTTTTCTATACCAGGTATATGTGCAGCTATTTAAAAATACATCAAACTTAATGCAATGAGTGATAATTATTTGATCTGTTTACGTGCTTCATTATGGTTATTCGTTCCACACAAAATTAATTGATAATATTTTAAAACTAAAAAGAAGCTATATTTGTCAATAACATGTTTTTGAGGCTAATTGTTTGTAATATCCTTCACATTGCTTGAAATTCGAAATGCTGAGAATGAAATAGACCCCATAATAAATATCACATTTTTGGGTTGACAAATACTGTACAAGGTTCTTGTACATCATGTTTTAAAAATTACATCAGATCAAGACGATAAATCCGCTTAAATTTTATTCCAAACAAGTTTGGAGTATAATAATTTGAAGCAAGAGCAATTAATTTCTAACGTAACTGATAATTTGGAAATTCTAACGTGGAAATGATTGATGTTGGTGATAACCCTGTTTGGATTATGATTATACCATTATCTGTAATTACTGTAATTGTAGATATACCACGTATATAGTAAAACTAAGATGGAAAACTAGAAAATATTGATTATATGCTTCCCACTTCTATATGTATCAAATTGAAGAGGATCACCTATACCATGTTAGGTACTCAATAAAATTTGAATATTCATGATAATTTGAAAATTCTTAATTTAGTAACATTATAGCACACTGAGAAAGAGAGAGTCAGAACTCCAAATGATTGATTCGTGGGAGTACGAGTATGAAAATTTGAAATACTTCAAATTGCAAGAAAGCAGTAATTTATATATTGAATTCTTTCGTTTGTTTCTAGAGTGCGTTTATTAACTATCGTTCAAAAAATCTTCAAAATTGTTGACCGTTTTGTAAATTGGATATATTTGAAACAATGTTCGTAAAACAGTATCAAATTGTGACGATGCAACTCTATTCTTTTTTTGAATTGTTACCGTTTCAAACACCAATTCATCAAATAATTTTCTCCAATATTAATTCTCAAAATTCAATACCAGTAATTGAAATTGTATATATAAAAAAATATTGATGTAATAAGAAAACGATTTAAGTAACAAAAAGAAACTGAAGACTAGTTGTTAGAAGTCTGAGCCAATTTGTATAACTTGGTAGAACATATTAAAAATATTGAATACTGATTATAACTTGTAAGTATAATCTATGATTCCGAAGCTGGGAGTTATCAAATGAGGCTAAATCCAAAATTATTAAATTATTATATTATTAATTAGGAATTAATCTAAATTTGGTACAAATTGAGGAATGAGGGTGTACAGTGATTTGGTTGGAAGTTTATTTACAAAAATGATGAATTATAAGTATAGATTTGGTCATTTAATATTATGTTACTATTGTATTTTGAATGTTTAACATATGTCTATATAGATTCTTGAATATTGAGTTTATATCTGTTTTCTCGAATATGTGAAATATCGGGATGAATCACAATTTCAGCCTCAATCCCGATACATAAAAGCCCATAAATTCAATATTCTAGAATTCACATTCAGATCAATTTTGTACCACATTAGATCAGTTCCTAATATTTAAGGGGGAAATTTTAGATTTAGCTATAGTTGATGATGCTAGCTTCGAGAATGCCTCTGTCTGGTGTAACAATTTGCTAGCATTATTTTCTGAATCAAATGTTATAAGTTTGCTGTAATTCCGGGCTCAATTCTCCAACTTACGGCAACTAATTGATTGTTTTTTAAGTCATAACTTCATCTTTCATTAGAATCTTATCATAAAAGTTGAAATGGTTAATGGATATTTGGATAATAACAACTATGGATCGTTCAAGAGGAAGATTATTGAAACTAAAACTGTGGTGGACAACGAAGAAAATGAAAATGTAATGTTTGGGTAGGTAAAGTTGGATATCAATCTTCTAATGATGTCTGGAGATGCTGTTGGCTCTACTGGTTACTTTGTAGCAACATTTTTATCACATTCTTGAGAAAACCTTCATTACATTCTCTACCAATCACTACTCAATAAAATAACAATTGAAATTTCTTAGTATTCTGGTTCTTTAATATGACTAAAAATTTGAAATTTTACGCCTTCTGGCTTACGTGATCTATGATGATCAACATCATACATGCAACTTCAAGTTCGCCAATTGTCAGCTACATTTGAAAGTCAAGTGGTCTTGAACTATTGATTTCTCAAGAATTATTCTACCATATCTAGAATTATTCATATTTGCTCTTCTATTTACTAAAATAGCTATCCATCAAACCACAACATGGTGAGTTTATGTATTTATTTTTATTTTTTGTTTCATTTATGTATTACGACACCTAACATACTGCGAGGGTTCAAATTTTGGTCATAATTCAGACTACAAGAACATAAAAAATAAGATAAAAAGATACAACGATAACATTACATCAGGCGCAATCTGACGAACAGCGGTACAAATATGAAGTTAAGATTCATTTCCATCCACAAAGAGAAAGTATTGAGATAATAAATGAGCTTATTTTTACTAATCTTCGTTTCAATATTTTAGGGAAATAAGTTTTGGTATGAGAATTGCAGTTGTTAGATAACCTCCGGCAATTTCAATAACTTCAAGTAAGTTCACATTGATAGTCCTCCCAAGAAATATTGCTTTATCCTTCTTGATAAAACAGCGAGTATAGATGGAAGATATAAATGGCTCATGAAATAAAAATAAATTATTGGCGTATTCTTTTTGGTCGTAAAATAGGTTCAATGATGAGACAAGGCTCTGATGCTAACTGTAAAAGCGGAATAATAATTTATTATCAATAAAATGACTTGGAACATTTTTCGTTCCAAGATAAGCATAGTTCGAGTGTGTTTACTTTTGGAGCACGTATAATTATTAGGTTATCTTTTCCCTCACAATATTACACGCGGAGAGATAACTTTTTATTTGGTGCAACGAAAATGGGATGGAGCTCAATGTTGATAAATGCTTTGTAATGACGTTTTATTGAACCAATAATTTTGTGGATTTTGATTATCATATGGATAACAATATCTTAGCTAGTAAAACAGAAATAAGGGATCTCGGTGTTATTATGGACAAAAAGCTTACTTTCAATGCAAATTATGATTATATAGTTATTAAAGCACTCAAGTCCATAGGTTTTATAAAAAGTTTTTTTGCAGTTCAAGTTTCAGTTCAAGCCTCAAGCCTGCCATGGAGATGCCACCTGTAATGGTTGGCGAAACGTCGCCATCAAGTCGAGCTATTGTGACGCGGAATCCATCCGGAAGACAAGATTTTTCAAGATTAGCTGTCCGCGGAAGTCTACTATCCAAAATAATCTTGGAATAATTTGAATATGAAATGGAGAAAGTGCAACCGACAACTTCATATATTCAATGCTGAAGAGAATTATACATGTCAACCACAGATATTTTGATATTGAAAGGATATTCTGAATAATTTTATTTCTACTTTTTGAGTACGTTCTCCTCGTCTCTATAAATCTCTGTCTCTTGTTGATTGGTCCTATATAATTTAAATGAATGACGTCAACACTGCATGCTTAACATTCTATTATAAGTTATCAGGTGTATTCGATTAGTTTGTGTCCAAAATGCAAGATCCATACAAAAGAATATGCCATTGGTTCTCAACTGACATTCAGAAGAATATTAAACTTAAAGAACGTTATTGGAGGATTTACAACAAACTTTGTGAGATGAATGCTTCTGAATCATTCAAAGCATTGAAATACCAAACTTATCTGGACATTGACAATTTATTCAAAATTGTTATGAAAAATATTAAAACCAATTTGATTTTTGATCCGCATAAATTTTGGTCTCATATCAACCTCAAAAACGGTGTAGTCAATATTTCTGAAGATATGTAGTATAATGGCAGTCTTCTCAGAGTTCCTAATGAGTCAATGCATTTGCTGTTTTTTTTTTTGTAAAATAGTGCACACCAACTTTTGAAAAAATCATTGATACACAGTCCAGTATGCACAATACTTCACTGATTAAGTCATTTAATGAAGAGGAGGTATTGAAAGTTCTTAAGTCACTCAAACTGAAATTTACGTTGGGTCCAGCTGGTATTCCAGCTTTTCTCATCAAGGACTATGGTCAAATTTTTGCTTATCCTTTATCAATATTATTTAATTCATTTTTAAGGGGGAGCTGTTTTCGTGATATCTGGAAACCTTCAAAGGTCTGTCCTGTCTTCAAGAAAGGTTCTAAAACTGATATCTCCTACTTTCGATCTATAACAATTTAGAGCAATTTTGGGAAACTATTGGAAACTCTCTGATTCAACGGTATTTATAATACACGTCGAAAACCTATAAGTCAGCATGGATCCATGAAGGACAGATTAACCTCCACAAACATGTTTTACATTACTCAGTACATATTTGGGTCGATATATATGAATCAACAAGCTTACACAAATTTCACGAAAGCGTTTGACAGCCTTAATCATAACATATTGGTTTCAGGTCGATTGAATATTTTGCTATTTCAGATGTCCCTAAAGGATCAATATTAGGACCTTCATTTTTAATCTTCATTTGAATGATATTGTGGATGTGATTGATGTTTAAAGTATGCAGATGATCCAAAAATATTGTGTCACATAATGGACTTTAGCAATTGTTGGGAATTGCAAGGTAATTTTTACTGAATCAAATTGTTGTGCGAGGTGATATTCTTTCAAATGTTGGAAAATGCCAAGTAAAGACTTACTCCATAAAATACAGTGGAATTATTTTTTAGTATAACGTAGGTGGGTGGCTGCTAACTGTTGAATAAACCGAACACATTCGAAGATCTTGGTGTAGTTTTTGATAAGAAGCTTTCTTTTACTAGTCAAATTTTCAGCATATATTTGGAGTCATATTGGATCTTAGGGTTTATCTCACGTGATTTCACTGATATTTCTACTTCAAAGGTACTATATTTTTCTTTCGTCATATCCATACTTTGAGTATGCATTTAGATTTGGAATCCCAATCACCATGTGGTTCACATTAACAAACTTGAAAATGTGCAAACAAGATTTTTGAAGTGTATGTCTTTCATGTTAGATGGAGTGTAACCTCGGGTAGACGTTCCTTAAACTGAATTGCTCTCAAAATTCAATATGCTCAGTCTTGATACCAGGGCGTCAAAAAAGGCTTCATAGTTTATTAACAGCATGCTAGATTGTAACACGATTCTAGAGATGTGAAATTTCCTTAATCACAGAGGCAATTCACGTCATGATAACGCTTAACTCTTTCTATCTGGATAAACCGCACACTAATGTTTTGAAATTCTTTCTGCTGCACAATATGTGTAATGATCACAATAAGTCGGCGAAAGGAGTTAATATATTCATAAGTCAGTTTAATTGAACACTTCTATCAATTTAAGTAATTTTTCAGAGGAAGATTGTAGAAGAAATTTCGGAATATTCTTTCATTCCATGGCAAGCTGATGAAACCAAGGACAATAGTTATAAATTCCAGTTGCCCAGCTTGATGTTATTTGGAACATCCGATTAAGAAATATCATTTTAGGAAAAAATAGTGACAATTGCTTCTTAGGTGTCAAAATCTGTAGAAAATAGACTCAAGCCACATAATTTGCTATTTAATACGATTTAAGAATGTAGCCTGAAACATTTTAGAGTCACCAGCCGCCACTGGTTGATTCTGTATCAAATCACTTTGACAGTTCACCTGAGTAAAATATGAGTGATATAAATATAAAATTTATTATTGACGATAATAATTGATTTTGATAAGGTAGCAATTAAGAACATTGTTCCATAGATAAACACATAATACTTCAAACTTTCAAAAAGGATATCGGGAATCATAAGAGAAGCAAGACATGAATGATATCTCTTAAAATGATGAGTCCATCATGTCAGGGAAGCAAAACTTACCCACAGCAATAGACAGCGCTTGACAAATTGGAATTGAAAATTTTGATTGCATAGTTCGGAAAAATCGAAAAATTTTATCGAGTGAGATCGCGATGTTTCAATCCAAGATCTTATGTTTCGGGGATCCGGTGAGAGGAATAATTCTTCGAATCAAAATCATTTCACAGAACTCGTCAGTTTAATTGAACACTTCTATTAATTTACGTAATTTTTCAGAGAAAGATGTTGATACTAAGTCTGTTCTCGCTGGCACATCATGAACCATACAGATCTACTTGATTGATTTCATCAGTTTGGTTTTGAAGGAGAATATTATAGAAAAAATTTTGAAATATTCTTTCATTCCATGGCAAGTTGACGAAACCACGGACATTAGTCATAAATTCCAGTTGCCCGGCTTAATGTTATTTGGAACAGCCGAGGAAATATTATTTGAGGGAAAAGTAGTGCCAATTGCATCTCAGCTATGAAAATCTGTGAAAAATAGATGTAAGCTCACAGACTTTGTTATTTAATGCTGATTAAGAATGAGGCTGAAATATTTCAGAGTCACTGGTTGATTCTATATCAAGTCATTTTGACAGTTCACCTGAGCAAACTATAAATGTATAAACTATATTATTCATAATGATAATTGATTTTGATAAAGTAGCAATGAAGAAAGTTGCTTGGTAAGTGTTTGATAGATCAACACATAATGCTTCAGACTTTGCAAGAAGAATATTGTCAACCTTATTCATAAAAGCTGGATTGAGCCGTTACAGAAATTGTTGTATAATTTGGTTTCCAGGGCAAAAAAGCGATATTATCGAATAAAATATATCTACAAAGAATTTCGGTTCTTGAGGGAATAAAAACAAGAATGGTTGAAATAGCATAACCTCAAATTTGAACAAGTAACATCCTTCTGCCGGTGCTATTTATCTATAACTGTATGTTTTCGAGGAATAACATACAGATTTGAGATTCGCTCTCCAAATCACTGTGTCTTTAATGCAATAGGAATGGGGTTGGGCATTTCGAAGTAATATTATAATTAGTACATCGCAAGAGATGGTGGATGGTGTTAAATCGAATAAACTTTTAATCTAATGACAAATATATTTTCAGTTCATACGTGTGAGGGAAGTTAGTGATCTATAGATCTTTTGGTGTTTCCAGATTTTTCGTTTTCATGTATCAATAGATTCCATATTCCATCCATACTCAATTTGTCATCATCGACATATTTTATTATACTTTCTCGAATATAAAGCCATCAAAACGCCTCTTGACGAGTTCAATGTTGAATGCTGCATTCATAAATCGCTATCAGTGCAAGTGAGAGCGTTATTACGTTATACTATTCCACAAGAAATAATATGAACTAATGTTAGATAATTGCAGAAGTGGCTTCGTAAGTAGATGAAATAAATCCACTCTATCGTTTACAGTGTGCCGCGCTCTCGACTTTTAATAATTTCCGTGGCTGCATATTACTCAAATACTTTAAAAGTGGTAAAATAGATTCCGACGTTAAATTGTTCCCTCCTTGAAAGTTCAGCATTGCAATTACGTTCGAAATAATTGTTCCATGATAGAATTTTACGGCTTGCTAAAATATAATGAATCTACTACAGGAGCGGACTTTGTGGAAATTACATCGAGACGATAAATTCATAATTTTGTCATGTAGAACATCAAATTAGTTTCGAATTCTTATTATGCGCAGCCGAGAGTATTCTAATAGAAAATAGTAAACTTGTTATCGGGATCTGATCATCATGGACTAAAACCTGAAATTCATATTTGAGAATTCATTTTGAAAATTTTCGATTATCAAGTGTGTGAGAGATTCCAAATATGGGTATGTCGGTGCATACTATTTTTGTTTGAAGCATAAAATACCACTTATCTAATTTTCAACAATAATAAAAACTCGAACAGGTTCGTCTGATGATGCAATAACGTGATGAATACAGAATCGTAATGGCGTATTTTGGTAAGTTATTATTGCTATATTCTTCAATTTTACTTACATACTGTAATAAATGTCCAAAAAGTGATTGACTTTTCAAATGAGAATAGCAACTACTACTTCCCCACACTCGTGGTGCTATCATAGCCGTCCAGGTACACCGACGAGCAGTGTCAATAGTCAACTCAACATTGTAGTCAGAGCATTTGTTTTCGATTTAATCTGCTCAGTTACTCCACGAATTTATCATGAATAGGCAGCTATTTATCTCAAAACGGTTCACTGTTATGATTATGGATGTATTGATGAAGGAACATATTCATTTCCTGAGGATGAAACAGTGAAAAATCAATATGAATCGAGGAGGTTTCAAAAGCATCAAACATTTCCGACTGTGTGCAGCACCTTTTGAGCCAGAAGATTATATTTCAATTCCAATTTCCTAAATAATACTTGTTTTGTCAATTTCTTAAATCAATGTTACCTTTTACCTTCCGCTGTTGGAAGGGAAGGACATAGCTTTTATTATGGGGTAGCAAAAACATAAAGAGGAAACCTTCACCCCATTAGAAAATGTCTTGAGAATGTTCCTGATACAGAAGATAGACAACAATTCTTCATCAGAAGCTGTATTTCTTTGTGCTTTTCGATAATATCTTTCAAAAGAAAGCTGGAGGTTGCCGAAGATCACAATTGAATTGGTGAGACATAGCACCCACCGATGTATTTGATGAATCTAGGGAAAGATTCATCGGTGCGTTTGACATAGACTGAACCGACAAGGTGACTTGCTAATAAATCATAATTTCAAAATTTTCATCACATAAACTAGTCCATTCAAAAATGATAGAATTTCTAGGTAAGTTTTGGTATAAAACCATTAAATCGTTGATTTCAGCTGAGTTTATAAAAAAAACATCCTATAGGGTACAATGTCGACCACCCCAACGGCTGCGATGGGAAAGTCGTTGTTGTTGGAGCCATAAGAGGAACGTATCGCTTTGATCTTATTGAACAAGGAAAGGTCGAACAAAAAGGCTAAAGCATTATTGGATTGCTTGGATCACCTGTGCCATTGAGGATGATATCCGACAGTATCAAGGTTCACAACACTTCTGTACTGTTCACAATCCAAACCTTGAATGAACGGAGAGAACATTGAGGGCAATCCTCATATAATACCGAAGATTTCCCTATGGCTTACCTAAAGCACAAGACCAATAAAAGTCCAGGTGCTGGAATAGTCGAGACAAAGGACCAATGAGAAATAATTTTTTTTGAACCCAGGGACACTCGCGACAGATTTCCAAGCAAAAATACTAGCAATTACAACATGTGCTTATGAGGAAGATAGCCTACGAGAATAAAGAAATCACAGTCATAGAGAGCAACCTAGCAATGCTTAAGGGACTGGAGTCATACACAATGACCTCACAATGTATACTCGATTGTGTCAAGGAGCTAACAGTACTTGTAAAGAATCTCAATAGAGAGGATAAAATTGACAGTAATCCAAATGATTGTAGAGCTCTATAGGGAGTAGTGAATGAAGCACTAGGAAAAAAATATCACGGCACTGAGAAGATTGTCGTATCTCAAAATAAGGAACTAACAGACCCAAAATCAATTGCAAATAGTTTCAACAATTTCTTTACAGGAATTGGAACTACACTAGCTTCAAAAATAAAAAAACCAAACATAAAATTCTTAAAATTAAAATCTCACAGAAACTCATTATTTTTAGAACCTGTATCAGAAAGAGAGATATTCTACACAATCCAAGCCCTAAAATCCAAAAAGTCATATGGATTCGATAACTTTACTACTTCAGTTCTCAAAAGCATAAATCGACACATATGTAAACCGTTAACAGCAATAATTAACAAAATAATTGGAACAGGTGAGTGTCCACAACATTTTAAAATTGCTAAAATTATACCAGTATTCAAAAGTGGTGATAAATATAACATCAGTAACTATAGACCAATCTCCATGATTTCAAATTTGGCAAGAGTGTTTGAGTTAACAATTAAAAATAGATTAGTTTCCTATCTCAAAAAGTATAACTTATTGTCTTACAAACAATTCGGCTTTACTAAAGGCAAAAACACACAGGATGCCCTAAATTTATTAATTAACAATATATATGAAAGCTTAGACAAAAATAAAAAAGCACTATGCGTATTTGTCGATCTGAAAAAAGCATTCGACACAGTTGATCACGAAATCTTATTCCAAAAACTGGAAGCTGTCGGCATAAGAGGCGTGCCTTTGAAGCTCTTTAAATCATACCTGGAATGTCGACAGCAGTCAGTTGTTATAAATGGAGTGAAAAGTGGGTTCAACCTCCTAAAGTGCGGGGTCCCCCAAGGGACACTATTAGGACCCATTTTATTTAATATATATATATTAATGATTTATTTAATATAAAATCTAAAGGAAACTTGATCGCTTTTGCGGATGATACGGTCATATTCTATGAAGCAGATTCATGGGATAAACTAAAGGATATTGCTGAAAATGACCTAGTAAATATATGTAATTGGCTCTCATTAAACTCACTCTCTATAAACTTGGAGAAAACGAGCTTCATGGCATTTAAGTGCAACGAAAATTCTATCCCAAACCTAGAAACACTGGACATAAAATCAAGTCAAGATGTAAATTTTGTAATATCAATTACTAATATTGTCACTTACCTAGGTATTGTATTAGATTCACATCTTAGATGGAATCAACACATTTCAGTGTTAGTAAAACGCCTTCGTTATAAATTATACCAACTTAGAAACTTAAGAGACTACCTTAAAATGAAAGATTTGAAAACCATATACTATGCCCTACTGGAAAGTCATATTAGATATGGAATAACGGCTTGGGGATCTGTAAGGAATAATTTTTTTAAATCACTAGATTCATTACACAAGTACATCTTAAAAACATTGAATAATAAACCACGTTCCTATTCTTCAGATGAACTATATAAGGAAGCACGGGTAATGGACATTAGACATCTCTACTTCTACAATATGGGAATAAGACTTTTCAGTGAGATGAAAAATTTGAACAAATTTACCCACAACTATTTTACTAGAAATAAAGAACAATCTAAATTACCCAAAATGGAGAAAGCAAAAGGTCAACGATCATATACCTACCTTCAACACAAAATTGCCAATATAATACCAACAAATATAAAGTCATTAACAAACATTAATTTATATAAAAAACGCTTAAAACATTTTGTTGTTTCCGAGAAACGAAGCCTATTTCATAAATTGATTGATGGATCCTAGCTATTGAAATCTGTAAACCAGTGCCAATATACAATACCAAACATTTGTCTAAATTTATTATTTTATTATATTTTTTCTTTCTTTGTTGTTCAGGAATAAAAACATCGCTCACCCAAATAGATATTGTAAGTTTATTCAACATATTTTGTTCAGATGCTTCGTTTTTTATATATGTGTATGGTGTATATGTGTGTATATATGTATGTGTATGTGTATATGTGTATATATGTGTTGATCTATGCATATATATGAATATTTTTTCTTTTCTTTTTTATATCTAAGTATTGTTGATATTATTAGCTTATAAATAAGTAGTTAATGAACAGTACAAGATTATATAACTCAATATGTTAAATTTATCTTATGTAAGAAATTGATATTTATAATTATTCTATTTATATTTATTTTCACTCACACACAAGTATTTGCATACTTACGTGAGTTATTGATTATTTACTCTTATTTGTGTGGTAAATAAACTTATTATTATTATTATTATTATTATTATTATTAGTTACACTAGCGAAGAAACTGAAAGGACCGCCGCACTTGCCAAAGCAGGGGCGGAATAACCCTTGATTGGACGAGAGCCAACTTGTGGCATTTCTCATGTCACAACGAAACTATAATCCAAAAATGACTTGAGCCAGAACACCGTGGGGAACTGTATGTTGCACTCCAAGCAACTAATGCGAGATCTACAGCAGCAACGAGTGCAAAATCTACTGACGCTCAGTATACAAGAGATCTTGTTGCAATTCTGACCGGAAACCTCTCATGCAACAAACATCTCTGCACGATGGGTCTGGTAGATCAGCTCACATGCAGGGCTATCGGCGCTGGAGGAGAGTCATCCATGCATGTGCTGTGTCAGTGCACGACATACGCGGCTGGTCGTCGGACCTTCATTTTCCGAGGGAATCAAAAGTATCCCCTACATTAATACTTTTGAAAGTCTGACCTGCATTTCTCGAACCAAAAATCATTTTATTGAAACCAGAAGAATTTGTAATGGCTGTTTTATAAATATCTCCAGATCTACCGGAATTTAATGGTGAGCACGCAACTATATTTCCTTCAGAAAAACTGTTCAACCATTTAGTACATATCAAAATCATGAATATGAGCCAATGGATACCTATCTGGTATAAAACTTCATTCTGCCAACAGTTCAATTCGCTGCTGCTTGAATGCCAAACCTACGTATAATTCGGCAAATGATCATTATGTTTTAATATTTGGGTTCGAAACTCTAATAGGTAACGTTATAGCAGATTAGCTTGTTGAATTTTTCGCGGGTTAGTTTGCTGAATTCTTATATATTTTGTAGAATACTTGGTCAGAATATTGAGAATCGAAATTTGAGCAGCTGCAGCTCATGAGAATTGCTCAGTTCGAGAAATGTGTGAATCAGCTTAAACAGCTTTCGAAATAGGACATATTTTCGGAAACCGATTATTTGGCTATGATCATATCGCAAACTGAATATTTGATTCGGCGAATGGAAGAATTCGAAAAACGAGTCTCACAATGAATAAATGTCTTTCCAAGTTTTATATTCATTTCAGGTTATTTTGATGAAGGGTTCCAACGGAGCATGCAGACGACAGAAATTATATAGTTAGTATCATTCTGTTATGGTTCTGTACCTAAAACAAAGAATAATACCTATAAGATGAAGAATGAATCATATGTACTTACTGATAAATATTACAAGAGTTGCAGAATCATGAATCATGTACTGAACATTGCTTTCGACGATCTAGTGCAACACATGTAGTCATGGTGGTGACTTGTTCACCGTTAAACGCCATGGAGGCTGGGAATAGTTCCAATTATTCAACAGTTGCTGAGGGTTACATTGAAGTCTCTCTTGAAAAAAGAATCGAAATAGAACGAATACTCCAACAAAGTAATGAAAGATCCTCAGTTTGATTACTGATGGCCTCCAGCAGTAACTTTCTTGAGAATCGAAATGCGACCGTCAATGCAAACAATACCATTCAATAGAATATCACGTTAACGAAAAATCTACCTGGCGTCAATATAAAGTCTCAAGATAAATAATGTCACAATCAATGTTTACAATAACTTCATATTTCAAGGATCCTCAAATTAAAGTTTCATCGTTTTTAGTTGTTTGAACTTTGTTTAATTACATTTCGGTAATATGGGTCGTGTGCGTAAGGTTATGATGCTATAGTCTAGTCGGTGTGACTGAAAGTTAACCTGATCGAAGTATATGGTTTATTGTTAGAGAACTGTTCAATATTCAATTCATCTCACAGACCGAATCTTCGCTTTCATGTAGTTCTCGAGATACAGCCTATGCAAATTTTTGATTTTTGGACTGCGAGTTAACCCTTTTGAAGTTGTGGTTACTTGAAAAGCATGTCAATCTTATACACTTCCAACATGTGCCATCATTTTTCATCGTGTCCGTTTATCGTGCTGACAGTTAGAATGGGACCAAAAATGCACTGCGAGTTAACCCTTCCAAACCTGGTGGAAAATTTTTATTGGTGTTGTCAATTGTTGAGACCATTATTTGGTCAGCAAATGGACATGTATGCCATTTGTGGCTAAAACTTACGAATTTCAAGTAAACACGATGGCACCATGTCAAATACGTTTATTTGAAGTCAAGTAATGATACAATATGCGTACCATCAAGTTTGACCATTTCTACATCCACAACCACAAAAATGCCCCCCAAAAAATCAGTAATTTCGATAATTAACCGCTGTAGAAGTCTCAATAAATGAGTAATTTATCATGATATTTCCACTCCCTACCTCGATTTACCATACCTACCCCTCGAGGAATTAACACCAAAAATGCTGGTCGTCTTCAATAAATTTCAATATAGTTTTGTACCAAAAATATACTTATACCATTCCGATCCATTAATGCAAGGCCTATTCGGAACAATACCAGATGTATGATACGATTGAGGTACTCAATTTTCAATATTTTTTCCTATAAATCGAGAACGGATGAAAATATCGCGATGCGGTTTTCACTAAAATTTGGCTTAGTTCATGATGGCTAAGGGTCTGTCAAGGAACTATTATTGTTCAATTTAACTTTTTCCAAAAATCACAAAAATGTATAATCGCTGCAGATAACGCAGTTCAAATTTATTTGTTTTCAACTAAACGGTTTAATAAAAGATTTCGTTCAAAAGACAAGAAAATGCTCTCTCTAACCAGATGAAAAATATCCAAACTTCAACATTTCTCTTGCTCACTTTATCTATGAAATTTTTTTCTCCAAATCTCTAAGCCTCACCATTGTGGAGATACAGCTACTCCGTACCCTTATCCGAACACCTTGTATATGTTACTGTGAATGTCCGATATTAGTGAATGTTAAGATGCACCAGTGTATCTCGACAATCACCAATATTAATGGTGTAAGTCCGAAATTATTTCAATATTTTGTTTTGGATATACACCGGTGAATGTTAACATACTCCAAGGCGATTTTGTGTGTCTTAGATACTGCAATTTACTAATTACGTGAATGTTAACACACGCCAGTGTTTGTTCGAAATTAAGTGAAAAAGTTAGAGTGCTATTGTTCTCTCTTTTTTCCACGCCGACCACCCGTCGCCGCACCGGTAATAGGGCAAAATATCAGAATCCGAAATATGTTTACTGTGCAACAGAAAAGAGGCACCTAAAAGAAATATAGAATTAGCGAAACTTGGATTCCAAGATCAAGGAAAAGAATGCTTGAAGTATCGCAGCCAAATTTTCCTCCTGCAAAATGTGGAGATACTGTAAGGTTGCGTGTTCCTGATGTCGACAGAGGTCGTACAGATTTCAGAAATATCCTCACATGTGTTACAAATGTGGATGGTGACTATTATCAATTGGCTACAAAACATGGGAAGTTATCGCAGATGTATACTAGATATCAGTTTTTCATCTGTAAGGGAAATTTTATCAATATATCTGAAACTTCTTCTGCAAAAATATCAATGGGTGAAATTGTTGCTTTGGAATCAAGATTTGGAAAACAATTATAGAAGCGTTGCAATTGTGCACAAAAATGCAACACCAAGAAATGTAAAGCTCGTGGAGTTATTTGTAATTCTAAGTGTCATAACAGTTTGCCATGTACTAATAAATAAGTTTTTTTCAATTCTTATAGCGAAAAATTCTGTAATACCCAATTAGCTATGAGTAGGTACGTTGTAACGAATGATTATTTTTTAAATTCTATAGCCAATAGGGCAATAGCATTAATAATAAGTGTACGTTATTGTTTACCTTACTTGGCAGGTAATGCTATTTGTATTACTGATTTAAGATTTTGATTAATAAACAAGTTCTATTTGTTTTATTTATTATAGTTCTATGATTTTATTGATTGTAACAATTTGTGAGTTCATTTTAAATCAGACACGTACTTCTGTTTTGTAGATCTCTTTGCTGAATCATCATAATTTAACTCATCATGAAGAGAATGAAGATTAACCAAGTCGTCGTGGTGTATGATAACATTCACTGGTGAATGACCGAAAACATGAAGAACAGAATAAATAACAAACAATCACCAGCTAGCTTGGTGGTTGTTAACATACACCAGTGTATCTTAAGATACACTCCGCTTCGGACATTCACAGTAACATATATACTATATACCGGGTGTCCCAGTATACATGTTCCAATGGATTATCTCAGTCATTTCAGAAGATAGAAATTTGAAAATTCTATGATCCCCAATTCGTCCAAGGAACGTTTAACTGAGAGGAACAAAAATCGAAAGTCACTTCCGGTTTGACCGGAAGTGATTCTAACTTTTTCTTTTTAAGCAGCCTCCTTTATATTTTTGCAATTTTTGATTCCTACTCAAAATTATCTTTCCAACGATGTATCACACTTTGTATTATACATTTGATTTGATGGAGAAAACGTCAATTGAAATTTCAAATTGAAAGAATTGCAGTAGGCTACGATATTTTGTGTAATCTTGATTTTGACTTCAATAATAATTGATAATTTATGAACAATTATACCTGTTTTTTATAAAGATCATGATAATCACATCAACAGTACTATTGAGCATTTTATGAAATGTTGATTCAGCTAAAGATGTTCTGTCGTGGAACATAATAGTTATTTATGCAAGTGCAAAAAGTAGGTGTTTATTGCACTCGACGTGACATTGTCGACGTGGACAACACGTCGAGTGCAATAAACTCTTTTTGAACGAGTTGCATACAAAATTTTTTCTACGTTCATGCAAAAACCAAAAAAATTTTCATTCAAGTTTCACTTAACTGTAAGGAAGACATTGTTTGTTAAAATCTATCTGCTGAAAGTAATACAAAAACGTTTTATGTAAATCAGTTGATATTCGAAGTAACTAATTTTATTTTTAACAAATTGCATTTTCCAGTAATTTCATAGTCCATTATGATATGAATATGACAATTATATGAAACATGCAACTATTTAAAACGTAATACAATCGCACTGAAAATGGGCTAAATTTGGCGTCGATTTGAAAGTTTATGTCTGTCATGATGACAGAACGGTAGAGTAGAATGACAGATGAGTTCAATAAAGTCTTCATTGCACTCCCGTAATATGTGGGTAGTAATCCTTGATGCAGATGAATTTTAAATGGTTTGAGTTTGGCAATTTTGAGAATGTGCTGAATTGATGAACGAGAAATACCGCTCTCCTGTTCTATATTTCTAATAGAGATATGGGGATTAACAACCACTCTTCCTAAAACTGCAACAGTATGCTCTTCGTCCGTAGTATTTTTTCTTTTAAAGACAGTACGCTTTCTATGAAATGATCCACTTGTTGCCAAATTCGAAGCCAAGCGTGTGAAATACATAGTGCTTGGCATTCGTCTATCAGGGTATTTCTCTTTGTATGCACATAGAGCATCCCGACGATTATTTTCGCATTTTCCATAAATCAGTATCATATCCAATTTCTCTTGATTAGTGAGGTTATCATCATTTTCACGGTTATTCATTCTTGAATGTTAGTTTCCCTGACACGCACACAACTATTGAGAATTATTAACTGTCAGAGTTACAAACAAATGTATTCAAATATCTCCATGACACACTAAGGTTTTCATTTGAGAATTATTATTCTTCCAGTTCTACTACAATTCTAATAATTTGAAATTTGACGTTCTCTTCATCATCTCGAATGCAAAATAGTTCATGAATTATCAATTATTATTGAAGTCAAAATCAAGATTACACAAAATATCGTAGCCTACTTCAATCCTTTCAATTTGAAATTTCGATTGTCGTTTTCTCCATCATATCAAATGTAAAATACAACGTGTGATACATCGTTGGAAAGATAATTTTGAGTAGAAATCAAAAATTGCAAAAAAATGCTTTTGAAATTTTTTTCCGGTCAAACCGGAAGTGACTTTCAATGTTTGTTTCTCTCAGTTGAAGGTTCCTTTAACGAATTGGAGATCATGGAATTTTCAATTTTTTATCTTTCGAAATGGCTGAGATAATCCATTGGAACAGGTATACTGGAACACCCTGTATGATATATACAATATATACTGTTATAATGAAAAAAGGTTCCAGAATATTATTTTTCTAGTTTTGTTTCGAATAGGGGTTGGTTAGAGGATGATGATGTGCTGAAGGGGGTGCATTAATGAATCGGAATGGTATAAGTATATTTTTGGTACAAAACTATATCGAAAAATATTGAACACGACTGTTTGGCTTCAATGCTTCGAGGGTTAGGTACGGTAAATAGCAGTAGGGGATGGAAACAAAGCATAAATACGAGAAAAGTGGATGATTGGACCAATATTATGATAAATTACTCAATTATTGAGACTCTGACAGAGGTTAAATATAGTAATTACTGCTTTCATTTGTAAGGGGTTTTAGGATTATGGGTCGAAATGGGCAAAAACTGATGGCACCCATTATTTGACCTCAAATAAACGTATTTGTCACGGTGCCATCATGTTAACTTGTAATCTGTAAGTTTTAGCTACAAAATGTGCATTTTCTGGCCAAATAAAGGTCAATTACTCTGAATTGGACCGGCAACTTTTGATGGTATATGGTATTTCAACAATTGGCAACAGCAATAAACATTTTCCACCAGGGTTGAGGAGGGTTAACTTGTACACCATTTTCGGTTCCATTTGAACAGGCCAGTCCAATAAACAGACACGATAAAAAATGATGGCACATGGTGTAAGTGTGTAATCGCATCCTGAAAAGGGTTAACTTGCAGTCAAAAAATCAAATATTTGCGAAGGCTGTATCTCGAGAACTACATTAGAGCGAATATTTGGTATGTGAGATGAATTAAACATTGAACCGTTCTCTAACAATAAACCGTAGTACCATCGGGTTAACTTTCAGTCACACCGTATCGCTCTAGCTCCTATACTATTACTATGGTACTATAACTAATGACCACAGAACAACTATATACTATAAGCTTTCCAATTTAGCTGTTCATATTATAGTAATATTCTGATGATGTAATTTAGGGATTGTAACAACTATTTCGTGGAAATAAAGATATATTATTATATTATTATTAATGAATATTTATCAATACCAACTTCTAAGAGTAAAATGCATTAGAAATCTCGTTGAGTGACAGCGAGCAATGTATATAGAAAATCTTATTTTATTGCAATGTGCTGATGATAGAAACCTCTCTTATCTATCGTAGAATGTTTCCAAAAACTGGACGTCTAATATTTATTTTGTTATTCTAGATTGATGGAATGATACCGGAAATATGAAATTCTCTGTCGAGAACACACATCTCATACGTTTGTACTTATTAAATGTTGGACTGCTTTCTTGATTCCTTAACGTTTGATAGTTTCGGAAATTCGGAATACAATATTCACTTTCAATTTTCTTTTCCGGAAATGTATCAGGAGAGAAACAGATAGAACATATGTTGTTGGCTTGAAAGTCGGTATTTTAATTTATTCTTACTTCGAGGTTTCGTATTTGTGCTACCTCAGTGCACTCTAATTTGTTCCTTTGTGGAAGCAGCGTTCTTCCAAGAATATAGATAATAAGCCTTGTAGGAGAGATTGCATCTCCTTCTCACAAACTTGAACTGAGAAATAGTTTTTGATGATTTCACATACTTATGAACATTTTTCGTTTATTCGTTATCGACAAATAAAGGTTGAAATGACTTTGCATTTCTCGCTTGTGTACAAGGCAAAAATTATATCAGAAAATACCTCCTGACATGAAGAAGTTCAATGAATCTTCGTTGAAAAATACGATATCCAGTATGGTATTTCCTTCCATTAGAATTGATTCTTTACCTAAGATTCTTTGGCCTATTATTTTATAGGGAAAATCACAGAATTAATCATATTTCGAGAACCACATGATCATGCTCAGGCTCGTGAAAAGGTTCGATAATGCTATTAAACTTCCTTATTTGCGTAGAAGTGAAAAACTAGAAAAAATTCCATATCAATGCATTTTTTTATACAAAGAACATAGTCCAGTTACAATTTTCTAAAATTTTCCAGATAACGTGTACTTAGACGAGAAAATATTCTCTTGAAAAAATTTGTTTCCCTCAAATAATTTGCAAAAATAAAAAAATTACTGTATGTCATGTCCGCTGTGTGGAAAAAATTACGTCATAGCTGAAGGTTATACACTGTTGACAGGCTAATCTTGAATACCAATAACCATTTGATCCAATAAACTGTGTAAGAACTTCTTTACTCACTATATCAAATAATACAAATTATTTGTGATCTGAAACTTTTCACAAACTGTGAAATCTTTACAAAATGTTAGACGAAAAAAGTACAAGCTACATGTATCATCTAAAATAGGAAAATAGGACCACTTTTCTTTTGCACAAATAGCACTTAATTGTATATTATTGTAGATTCGAAAACACAGAGATACTACAAATTAAGGATGATTTCAATAATATTTCAACAAATATAGTAAAGTCGAATCCGAATTAAATATATTTTGGGATTGAAGCCATTTATTAAATAATGGAAAGTTATTGAATGATGGCAAATATTTTTCAGAACCCTTATTCCTGTTACAATATCCTAAAATTTTTGAAAGTCCTCCTGATCGATTATCAAAATAAAACTGTTTCTACATCTGATAGTTTCAGATGGGAATTTACTTCCAACTTTAGGTCTTTAATATTGTTTATACAAATCTACTTCCACTTATCTCAGTAACACTATCATATGGGGTGTGGCAAAATATATCCAGCCATGGAATATATTATTAATTATGTTATTTCTTTGACAACTGTTACAAGTAAAGTTTTATATCAAAGTAGAAAGATACAGAATTTTGTTATGGAAAGTTATTCGCCTCAAGAACGCGCAGAAATTGTAAAATTGTATTTCCAAAACTTTCATTCGATAATTTCAACTCAACGCTCTTTTCGGAGAGCGTATCCCGGTCGAAGAGCTCCACACGGATGAACAGTTCGTCTTTCAACGGATGCATTTTTACAGAATGACACAGTTAGTGATGTAAAGCTTACTGGAAGACCTCGTTCTGGTCGTTCAAACGACAATAATGAGATTGTTTGGGCTGACGTGCAGGCAGAACCAACAACTTCCACAAGAAGACATGAGTGCAATTAGGGTCGTGTGAGCGGACTTTAAGAAAAATTTTGTACTCAGACTTGCGTATGTATCAATATATAATTCAAACTGAGTTCAAACTACGGTCAATTGATATTCAAAGACGTTTGCAACACGTACAAATCATTACGAAGTTAGTGGAAGCAAAAGTTAATTCAGGCAGAATTTCAATGAGCCATCAAGGAAATTTTTGTGTTTCTGGTAGTGTTAACAAGAAAAGTTATCTTTTTGGGTAACAGAAAACCCTCGTTTCATTCAAGAGAAGGTGCAGGTTCATCAAAAAGTCGAATCTTCGGACCCTTTTTTTTTGAAGATGCTAGGAACAATGCAGAACAGTATCGAACAGCAATACATAAATTTCTGCAACTATTGTTGGAAGAACTTGTCATGGAAAACTTCTTTGTACAGCAGGATGGCGCTACATACCACTTAGCGCGTGAAACGGTCGCTCTTCTTAGAGATATTTTTCTTGCAGGTTGCTCCCAAAAAATGGGGATGTTGAGTGGCCACCTCATTCTCCTGATTTGACGGCATCAGATTATTTCTTGTGAGGATACTTGGGGAATAAAGTCTACAATAATCGCCCACAAACGTTAGAACATTTAGAAGAAAATATTCATGAAGAAACTACGTAAATTCCAGCTGAAATATTGCTTGCTACACGCTCAACATAGAAATAGTAATGAAATTTGATACGTTGTTTGTAACTTACATGGACTACCTTCACACTAAATTTAGTTCAATTTGAATGAGATTTGTTCAAAATAGCCCAATTTAGTTTTTTTTCTCATTAAAACATATATGTATATATATATATATATATATATATATATATATATATATATATATATATACAGGGTGTCCCAATATTGCTGGGACACAGAGCTACCACGTATTCTAGAGGTCAAAATAAGTCGATTGAGCCCAATTTACCTGTATACCAAAATGTACCGTTTGTCCGTGAGAAGAGTTCAAAGTTTACTAAAAAAAATACATTTTTGTATGTTGTTCCGAAGTGCTTTATACAAATTTAATGAAATTTGGTAAATGTGTATTCTAGATGATTAGCTTATTTTTAGTAATCAAAAAAACCCAAAGAAAATTGTAGAGGGGTTGGAACCACCCTCACTTCTTGGCATTTTTTCCCCCATTTTTGTAGGGGTGGGAATACGGTTTTAAGACTTTTTTATCTGGAAGGCCTACTCATTATCTTCATTTTCTTACTCTTGTAAAAACTCCGTATTTTGCGTAGTTTTCAAGAAAAAAAATGTTTTCGCAAACACTGATAACCGATTTTCGGGTATAGGTTTAATAAAATTATTAGACACAAATTACACAATACATTTACACAAGACAAACAATAATTTTTATAACAAGTGTTCAATGTGACCTCCACCTTCATTAATACAGAGGTCAATTCGACGTAAAAAATTTAAATGCACTCTTCTTAAAACATCGTCATTTTCTCGTAGCGCATTTACAGCATTTTGAATTCTATTCCACAGTTGTTCGATGTTATTTATTTGAACCTCGTACACTTGTCTTTTTAATTCTCCCCAGATGAAGAAGTCACAAGGGTTTAAATCTGGAGACCGCGGAGGCCATTGAATGGGTGCTTCTTGTCCCCTACCTATCCACCTGCCACCAAATTGTTCACCAAGATATTCTCTTACTGCACGTGCAAAATGAGGTGGTGCACCATCATGCATGAAGAACGTATTTCTACGCAAGTTAAGAGGCAAGTCTTCTAATAATTCTGGCAAATTTTGTTGAAGGAAACGGAGGTAACTATCGCCATTCAGACGATCAGGTAATCGTAACGGTCCGACTATAAATTCGCCAATAATTCCGACCCAGACATTAATTTTAAATTCACGTTGATAATGTCTACTTTTAATGGCATGTGGATCTTCATCTGCATAAACATGATCGTTGTGTAGGTTTGTCATACCGCGACGTGTAAAACAAGACTCATCAGTAAACAAGATCTTAGTATGGAATCCGTTGTCGACTACTCTGCGCTCCCGAATAGTTTGTAAAAAACTTAAACGTAATTCGTAGTCAGGTGGCAACAATTCTTGCACTGGCTGGATGTGAAATGGCCGAATTAATTGATCTCTAATGATTCGACTTACAGTGCTTTTTGGAATTCCAGCTTCTCGTTGCAATCTTCTAGTACTGGTATTAGGATTGTTATCAATCATTTGAAGAACAGCTTCTTCCGCAATAGGTGTTCGAGCTTGTCGAGGTCTTCCAGCGTTAACTCTTACTGGGGTCAACCTCCCCGTTTCTCGAAGACGTCTTTCGATTCGGGCAAAAGTTTTATGGTTTGGAATTCTCCGGTTTGGATACCTCTCTTGATACACGCGAACACTTTCGCGGCAGTTACCTTGACAATATCCAAGAACTAATAACATGTCGGTCTGTTCATTAAAAGGAAAATTCATAATTGTGGGACGTCAAAGGAACAGCAACAACAGCAATAACAATTAAACAAAAACAGTGATGACAATAAGAAATAATAAAAAAACAAGCAAAAGAGAACAAATAACTGACACATTTACTGTTAACAATAAACTATGTTTCCTGTCAAAATCATAACATTTGGTTTTGTCTTTGTGTCCGCGGCCAACTAAATTTTGTATTACAATTTTATTAAACCTATACCCGAAAATCGGTTATCAGTGTTTGCGAAAACATTTTTTTTCTTGAAAACTACGCAAAATACGGAGTTTTTACAAGAGTAAGAAAATGAAGATAATGAGTAGGCCTTCCAGATAAAAAAGTCTTAAAACCGTATTCCCACCCCTACAAAAATGGGGGAAAAAATGCCAAGGGGTGAGGGTGGTTCCAACCCCTCTACAATTTTCTTTGGGTTTTTTTGATTACTAAAAGTAAGCTAATCATCTAGAATACACATTTACCAAATTTCATTAAATTTGTATAAAGCACTTCGGAACAACATACAAAAATGTATTTTTTTTAGTAAACTTTGAACTCTTCTCACGGACAAACGGTACATTTTGGTATACAGGTAAATTGGGCTCAATCGACTTATTTTGACCTCTAGAATACGTGGTAGCTCTGTGTCCCAGCAATATTGGGACACCCTGTATATGGTCCCTAAGTCTTTAAATTCAGTTGTAGAATTTATAAAGTTAAAGCAAGAGTTATGTTTATACGCATGAATTATAAGTGAAACAATTTCGTACTAATTTTATTTCCCTTGCTATACGTAATATGTAGTATAAAGGAAGTAATATAAGAGGCCAAAAAAACTAGTTTGCTAACTAAAGTAAGGGAAGCCACGTGATCAATTGATCATCATAGATTTTTGTACGTAGGTATGTGGATTTGATGAAAATTCTTATTTTCTGGGTGGATTGGAAGATTGTATATATATATATATATATATATATATATATATTACAGGAGAGGGGATCAACCGATCATCACGAAATTTGAACTAGAGGTTTCATGAACATCGAAAATAAAAGGGTATCAATTTTGTACCTTAGCTAGTTTCGGAAGTACTCCAAAAAAAATGGAACTGAGAAAATAATCCTTGAAAGCTAAAGTTCCTTAAAATATTGCACATTAACAATAACACAAAATTGTATGCCAAATAGTCGTGGTTTCCCCAGACCCTCTATCCACATAGTCACTAATTTTTCGCCAAACTACAATTTGTACCAGCGTGGTTCCTGTAGTAGCTTTTAATGACACCCCAGATATATTCAATGGGGTCCACCTTGCATTAGTGAGGGGGTAGGCGAGGTACCCAATGCCAATATCTTTAAGCTAAAATATCAGCTAGATGAATGAGTTGTGGCTTATTCATTTGTCCCCAGCCCAATAAGGCCTTCTTCTTTCTTGAGGATTGTTTGTTGTTACTTTATTCATTACAATACTGCGATAAGTACCATTATCCACATCGACGATGGAGAGTTCTTTCAAATGTACGGTAAACTGGAATTCAAACCAATTTAAGAAATAGTTTTGATTCATTCACGATGAACTATTGGAAATCCTCGTTTTCGGAGATAATCAGCATCAGGAATAAAAAATGGTTTACACTCAGCATAAAGTACGATATAACTTGCGCCATTAACTTCCATTATTTTCACGGTCTTTGTGCTTGAATGTTGCCAGGAATGACCATGTACCAACTTTGGGAACGTAGATCATCGTTGCTGAATTTGAAACCCATGTTTTTCAAAACCATCCAAAGTGATGTTTTGCCAATTTTAAATATTTTTAGATCCCGAAATTTGAAATGTTCTGTACATATCATAAAAACCATTCCAATTTGAGCTGTGTACAAATTGATCAAAATTAACTACTTTAGTCCAAGGCCGTTTTCTTCTTGCACTTGAAAGTATTCCACATCCTGTTCAAAGTAATTTGCTGTTGATTACAGCTTCGAGTTGTTGAAGATTAGATGATATTGACTTCGACATTTTCGCAGTTCACACAGAACACGATTCAAAAGTAGGTAGAATTACAGTCCTGATATGAGAGGTGTCGGTATTTCTGAAATTTCATTCTATTAAAATTTAGATTCACTGCGAATATATAAATTCTCTATTCAAACCGATTCAATCGGCTGAATTGTATCGGCATTTGATTTGATCAAAAAAATTCAATTTTTGTAACCATTAAAGTTAAGAATGTACTGTTATTTTATTTTTAACAAAAAGGAAAACAATCATTTATAACCATATAAGCAGAAAGGCAGATAAGAATATACAAAATGAAATATAATCAAAAAACAAAAGCAAAACCGCCTGCATGTCGATAGTGTATACTTTGTAATCGTCATCTGAATTTTTGTCTTTGTCCTTCTCAGTTCTTGCTTCTTGTTCATTTATTCGATGGAGATTGTATGTCTCATCTTCGATTTCTTTCGTTCAATGGGATAGTCATAGATTGCATTCTTCATTTTGAGAGCAAACAAAATTAAATTGAGATCGAAAAATATAATATAATATACAATTCACTTCTGGATTTACATGTATGTTCCAAATACCAGTTATTACTTGAACTTCTACAGTAGTAACTTCCCTTTTTTGGTAGTTAGTCAAAGAAATTATTTAAATGTCTTTTCCTCATTGGAATTTCTTCAATCTTAGTGGGAGCTAGTGAGAATTGTCTTCAGCTAGGTTTTCTGCTTTCAAATTGAGCCAGTGAGTGATTGTCCATGGTTTAATTGTCGGCTAATTTGCGAACATAGTTTTGCAAGCCTCATTCTTGAACCATCTACTCTACGGAAATAAAAAAGTAGCTATATGATCTTCTGCTTCGACCTTTCACCTTCCTATTCCCGCTACTTATCGTCGGGTTTCATTTCTATAAGAGCTGTTATGAATACATGTTTCTCATGCCAAAACATCTTTCAGAATTGTTTGAAAATCAAATTTGTGTCTATATCACTTAATGAAGAACACTTCAGTTTTGTGATTTTTCATTATCCTTTTCATTATTTTCCTCATCTATATTGCTCTTCTCATTGTTTTCCTCTTCCTGTTCTCCTATTCATATTCTTCGGCTCCCGGCTTTAATTTCTTCCCCTATTATTCTGGTGATCCTTACTCTTACTTCTGTCCCGATACTTTTCCTCTTCTGGGCTATTTTTTCTATTCTTATCTTTGTCCTGTTCCAGAAAGTAGTCTTTTTCATTTATGTTCTATTATTTTCGCATTTGTCACTATTAGTTTCCACAACCTGGCAGTCGTCCGCATTTTTGCCTCCAATATTTTCCTGACCTAGTTTTTTTTGCGTAGAGGAGGGCAAATCTTGCTTCGGGGGCCCGTGCCCTCGGGTGTGCCGGATTCTTACCAACTGAAACCGCTCCCCCGTGAGGTTGGTTCAACTTCCCAGGGGGAGCCCCACTGCTCTGCTGTCATCAGATTACTTCCTATTATGCGCTCCATATCCTGACCTAGTTGATATAACTGCTAATTTTATTTTCCTAAATCGTGAAGGCAATTTTGTCTGATGTCGATGTGGCATGTTGACAGCCTACATATCCGAGAATTACATTGTTTGCCAGTCCGGACAGCACAATATAGCTTATAATAACTTCAGAACTTTGGGAGTCCTGTGGAATACTGTCATTATTTTCTAATAGCTGACACTCATCAGTGTTCGGATCGATGTAATCAGCATTACTATCGTTACAAATTTCTAATCCAAGTCTTAGAAGCTTAGCAATTTTCGTCGTCATAGTAAAATTATAGAAATAAAACACATATTCAGTCCAGAATTGAAGACGGTTCGTTTTCAGACATTCACATAACTCAGACCAGAATACAAATTAACAATATAATTCATAAAATCACATCCTAACACTTTTATTTCCTTTTAACTGGTAATTTCTAGCCACCCTGCACCAAACTAATGCAACAATATTCATAATCAGACTTACCTAAAACAGTTCAAAACTATATATTTAATAAACTCAAACAATTTTCTTCAACGTACTGAGTACGATGCTCCATAGCTTGTTCAGGACTTCAGGACTTGTATGATTAATGATTATTCGTTAGATGTAAAGGTTTATGGACTTATGTGGGAGAATCAACTGCAACTTTATCAACAACGATAGTTCAGTATTTGTGGGAATTTCTAGAAATCTAAGTTATACCATGGGCCAAAATATGATTTTGTTTGAAAATTACTAATGAAGCATACGTAATATAGATACATTACCAGGTACCAGTTAGGAAGAATATTCAATATCTATGATGGTGTCATCCCATTCTTAAGGTGCTATAACACAAAAGTGAATCATATACTGAGACTCTAGTGAATTTTGCGAAATGATAACATGCCGAATATATACTAATACGTCAGTTAATCCACTACGTTTCTACAAACTTTTCCTTACAGAACTTGTGGAAAGTTTTCAAAGAACTACTTCACTGACTTGACCTGTCGAATATTGAATTATGAAGAATATAATTCATGGGTAGAAAATATTATCGCAAATATGTATCACGTGCAACTCAAATCACGGAAGGATGCGACCAAAGCGGCTAAGAGATGACAGCTTTTTCCATAAGTCAAATCTCTCTCTAGGCGAACCTTCGTTCCTCAAAAGTCGGATTATTGGGAAAATGGCTAGAGTTAGGTATAGGAAAAGTTTTCATAATACTGTCATAACTATACATCATAAATAATTTTTACGCAATACCGAATGCGGAAGTAAATATAATTGGTGAATAAAACAAGAATATCCTGCTAAGAATCGAAATAGTCGTAAAAATTTTCCGATCAGTGACAAAGCAATTCAATAGTTCAGGACAGCTGTTTTATTTTTTTAGGCTCATCAGCTGAATGAGAAGGTTGAGATATCACCGGTAATTGTTCTGTTCGTTTGTCAGAGAAATGTAAATGTTTCGAATGAAGCGAGTAAGTGAGTAAGTTTATTCTACATGCTTTACAAAAGTTTCCATTTGTCATCAGTAAATTTAAACTATCAGATTGGAACATTTAGGTCTTAACGATATACAATCAAAAGTGTTGAAGATTATACAATTTAGAAGTATTAAATAGATCTGGGGCTGAAAAATTAGGAATTTGTCAAAATTATAAAATGGATTAATGGTGAAAAATAGCTTCAAAGTCTTTTCAATTTTATTCAATGGTAGAATTTAATTTTCTCTGGCAGTTTGTTCAAAAGAGGTGAGTATAATATTTCGAATAAGAAAGAAATTTCCCGGAATCCTTCTAGCAGTGCTATCGATGTATCCCTCCCAACTTAGCCAAGGACACAAGGTAACCCCAAGTTCCAACAATAAGTCCTCTCTCCATTTTGTTTGAATTTAGTTCCATGAGGTTATCATGGTCCCACTGGTTGATTTGTTTATCGAAAACAATACTGGTTTCCATGAAAAATTCCAATAGTAAGTAACTTCCGGGTCTTTTAAGCAACATTCAAATATGTTAGAGGAAATAGGGACAATTCCTATTAGCCTAAAATTGCTTATGTTATTTTCAGGACCTTCATTGTGAACTGGTGTGAATATCTCTATCGATAAGTGAACCTTAGAATGGATAATGAGAGGAAGGAACTATTAGCATAATCTTGGTGAAGCGAGACGGGGGCTCCATAATATGGCGGATCCTTATTTCCGTTGTCCAGTGACTTACCCCGCATCACGTGATGACTGATTCTATTCAGTATTTTATTTATCTCATCTGATTCAATTGAAATGTGAAAGTACGCCTACAGGTGAAGTTTCAACGATATTTCATTGACCAAATAATTATTGAAATAACGCAACATAATACTTACTGAAATAATGTAGTGCCAACAGATTTGTTTTGAATATGTCAGAACATCCACATGCTGCACATCTGACCTTATTCCAAATTCTGAGGATCTCTCTCTCTCTCTCTCTCTCACACACACACACACACACACACACACACACACACACACACACACACACACACACACACACACACACACACACACACACACACACACACAATTACAAAAATAGCTACTGTATCTGTGAAGATCTTTGTTGTAATGTGTCATAGTTGAGTTATAAAACGCTCACAATGAAATGTATTGAATTGTACCAACATTTTGGAGTTGTATTTCTGAACAATGAAGCAACATTGCAATTTACTCTGATGACAAGGAATAACTCCAGATTTTATGTCCGGAACTATTCACGTTTGTAGGCTCCCGAGCGGTTCAAACTTGAAATTAAGAAAACGTATATTGTTATTTCCCGGATTGCTTTTGTTACTTCGGTCATAAAACAGGAAAAATGAATAAAACGGAATAAACTGCATGGTTTTTATCGTTACCTTCTTCCCTGGAAAATTATACGATATATTATGCAGGCTAAATTTGCGTTTTCTTCTTTCATAATCAAGTAAATTGCTCTGAACGACTCCAGAAATGAACGCGAAAAGGTTTTTATATCAAAGAATCATAATTTTCGACCGTTACCTATATGCCTTCTATATAAATCACTTCAACTTCGAATTTGTAAATTTTTTGATTTATATGCGTCCGTGGAATGAACTAATCCATTTTTTATGCATTTAATAGGTTACCATTCACCAGAATTGGTGAAGTTCTCTCATGAGAATCAAATTCAATGTATTACCATATCATGTATATACGGAAGTTATTCCACTCAGATTCTATAGTAACCTGGAAGCCATCCTTCACAATCAAACGTATCGCTATACTAATTGAGTTTAAATTATTAGGGGTGCATAGTGATTTGATAATTGCAAACGAGATTCTGCAAAAATGGGGGTAAATGAGCGTTCTATTCATCATATGACTAGCTAGACCAGGGGTTGCAAGCTACGGCCCGCGGGCCAAATCCGGCCGGCCATTATCATCAATCCGGCCCGCGACAGCTAATGGCTTATTGTTGTTATTGATGTTGTGATAAGTTGAAAAGACATAACAGTCTTATATTGATATACAGATCTCTAATCAGATCGAAGTTGGATTACGGCTCTATAGTGTACTCGTCCACAAAAAAATCACATCTGAGGAGCCTCGATATAATTCACAACACAGCACTAAGGATCGCAACAGGAGCTTTTCGTACAACCCGACTGCTAGTATATACTGTGAAACAGGAGAACCGTCCTTAAATGAGAGAAGGAAATATCTCAGCCTATCCTATGCAACAGCAGCATCGTCTAATCCTCTCAACCCCACTGGACACAACATATTTTCCGATCGTTTCCAAACGATATATACTTCAAAACCAAGAACAGACCCTCCCTCCTATGAAAGAATCAACCAGTACTTCTCTGAATACCAACTAACTATTCCCAAAACATTTCCAATCAACATCCTCTCTCCTCCTCCTTGGACTGTCAAACTTCCTGATATCGACCATACCCTAACTCAATACATCAAGAACGAAACCAACTCCCTTATAATTATTCAAAAATTCCACGAAATGATTGAAAAATATGAAGACTATTATCAGATATACACAGACGCGTCCAAAACTGAAGACGGCACAGCATCAGCCTTCGTAACCCCAGATGATGAAATGACTTCCAAGCTCAATAATACCAGCAGTACATACAACGGCGAACTTCTTGCTATTCTCAAGGCATTAGAGTACTCAAAGAACACCGACCAACGAAAAATCATCATTATATCGGACTCCCTTAGTGCAATTGATAGTACCTCCCAGCTATTTCCGAAAAACCCAATTTTAATCTTGATTAAGAACGAATTACATGGTTTACAATGAAGGTAATGAAGCTGTAGATAAATTAGCTAAGAGTGCAATCCGCGACGAATCGCTTCCTATGATTGAGCAAATTGTACATACGGACTTCAAACGGACTATCAAGAAATCCATACTAAATGAATGGCATTCCCAGTGGAATAACACCAACTCCAAACTTCTCAGAGTAAAGAAGCACGTCACCCCTTGGCAATCATATCCCAATAAGAGAAAGGATCAGCTCATCCTCACCAGATTGAGAATTGGTCTTACCCAAATCACCGATGGATATCTCATAGCCAATAGCGATCCACCAATATGCGAAGTATGCCATGCCCAATTATCCGTCATACATATCTTACAAGAATGTCCAAAATATAACACCGAGCGACGCAAACATCAGATCCCACAATCAATCAAAACAATGCTGAACGCAGAATGTGACTTGGGAAAACTTACAGCATTCCTCACAGACATCAAAATCATCAATGACATTTAGTTTCTATTTATTTGTGAACTCTGTTGATTTACTTCATTGTTATTTTATCTTTCTTTCCGTCTTTTATAACCTTTAAGGTTGATAAGACTAATAAACAAATAAAAAAAATATATATATATATAAACATTATAAGACATGAAATACTAATGAGATTTATGTAATTGTGATTTTCCACTGGCAATAGTTAATTAGATCTGAACGTATTTTACTTATACCAATTATCAAAAGAGATTTAAGAGGCTCATCGGTTAACTTAGATCCGTAAACATTGTCTGTGTATTTCACTCTGGGGAATATTAGCTCTCACAAGTAAGTAGTACCAAAAACAGGAAACCCCACGAGCAAACTTATGCAAATTGTGAAATTGTACCAGTGGAAGTCTCATAAAATTCCAATAAAGATGAATTTTGATATTTTCCTCAATTATATCACTGCACTGTGAATCAATAATTTCCCTTTGAAGTTCCGAGGCTATGCTTTCAATGTCAGTATCAAAGTTCATTCGCAATGACATCAAAGTCAAAAATTCATCTCCAAAACACTCTTCGCTTTGATTGCAAAATCAACCGAAAACTCCACATGTTTTGAAATATGTGAAACATTTCTTACGTAATTGTGATTGAAACAGTATTATTTTCTGCAGGAACGATTTGATATTAGTGTATAATTAGTGCAATTTCAAATTAAATTCGTTCATATGTTTTGTCAAATCGACATAGAACTCCCACAGCCATTCTGTGTTTCGTAATTCGGTAAGAGGGCTATGTTTTTCATGCAAAATAATTTCGATCACTGCTCAAAGTTCAAAAAAGCGCCAAAGGACTTTCCCGCAACTAGAGACATATCCAAACATTTTCCGCACAAGAACTATTGATGAATGATACAATGTAAGACTAATGGTTTTGAACTACTTCTACAGCCTTCGACACAAGAGCTGCCACTCCTTTATTTTTACCATACGTGTTTTTGCATTAGTAGTAATAGATTTCAAGTTTTTCCGTCGGAGGTTCTTCTTAATGATGGCATTTTCAACTCCCTTTAGATTCATTGAATCATCCAAGGTCAGAGAAAACCACTCAAGGTGACCATTTTTGTCAGACAGTTGAGATGATATGTCTTACGCGATGTCTTGTACCCTCCGAGCCACGGTGTTTGCTGACAAATTGACAGTTTTGAATAAATTTACCTTTTCGGGGCACATTTCGTTGGCTACTACAATTAAGCATTCTTTGATAATTTCTCCATCGGTGAATGATTTTACGTTTGGAAATTTCAAAAGTCAAACGAAAGCCGTCTCATGTTGTAGTCTTTTGTTCGGTATTGAGTTTCGTAAACAAAGATTGCTGCGAATTCAATCCGCGCTTCATTGTTTCCAATTTTTCTGTCCGCAAACTTATTGTATATTTTGTGTAGTTTCGGAAATGTTCCGTTTCATAATGACGTTCAATGTTATATTCTTTGAGAACGGTTATGGTTTCATTGCAAATCAAACACAGTGCCGCCTTCTTACTGGACTCAATTACGAAATATTGAAATTTCCATTGATTTATGAATGTTCTGCATCCACTGTCTAATTTTCCCTTCTTCCATTCTAGTGAATCACACACAAACACTTTTAAGAAGTTACGCACTACTTCATGTCACAACAGACAGATTCGCTTTCTTCGTCTTCCCTAGGCGGTCTGACTTGCGGTCGAGCCGCTGGCCTTTTCATACTCAGATTACTGACACCTAGAATTAAGTGGAATACACTAGAGCTTTCTCGAAACAACGAGATTATTCGCGTATGTTTTATTGTTACTGCGCTTTCGAAAGTACTACTAGCGCTATCTGTTGGTGATAAAGGGTACTTCACTACCTATTTCCACCAGGTGTCATCAAGTGTCGTGTAGTACACAATAGTAACCGAAGTAGCGAATCCGGCAAGCGTAAGCTCGTCCAGGGCGCGTACTCCACGACTGGTCTAGAGAATCATAGATAATGGAAGGAAAATTGGAACGGTTTTGGCTCTTTGTACATACTGGAGTTAACAGTATGGCCCTAAGAGTGGAAAGTTCGGAGACCTCTGAGATAAACAATTACGCATGTTACATACGAATAATTTTGTTGTATGGTAATCATAAAATAATTATCAAGAGATGGTGCTAGAACTAGAATTGAATTTGAGAGGATACTATATAATTATTCTATCAAGACGGAGAAAGACCCAAAGACTGTCTTCAGCTATTCATTTAGGAAACATACTTCCGTCTTTCAAGCAGAAGTCCTTCAATTCACGAAGGAAAACAATGGTAAAGCCAAAGAAGACGAGCAGATCCATATGTTGACAGGCAGTTAGGGTGCACTTGAGGCAATGAAAAGTCAGGAAGTGACATCCCGACTGGTATGGAGATGCAAAGAGGAACTGGACACACTAGCAGACCGGAACCGCGTTAAACTGACCTGGAAGCTTGGACATCGGGAACTGCGAGCATTGAGAAAGCTGACAAGCTTCCAAGAAAAACTTTTCGGAAAATGATCCAGATCCGGAATAGACTACAGGAGTACCAAAACGCACAGCACTTAAATGTGTAGAAGACGGAATTCCGGAAAACCACAAAGAATACTGTGAAAAAGTCCCAGTAAGCAAACAGTGAAAAATGCATCTAAGGACCGTGTTACAAAAGAACGACAGACCTGTTAGCAGGAAAAACTAAAAGTCGTAACAGGGTTTCTAACCTCAACAAAATGGGACTGTAGAATGTCGACCTGACCTGCAGATTTTGCGATTAGGACCCAGAAACAGTGTAAATGCAAGACACTGGCCTGAAAATACATCCAATTCATTTGGAGCCTGCTGGCGAACCAGAATTATACAGTTCCCACACAGTAAAGGACTTGTACAAGTTACAAAAGTACTGAAGTGAGTACTGTGATCAAACAATACAGAGGTGAGATACAATGGGCCAGCAGACCTACGTGTAATCAAAGGCAACAGCCAGACGAGCCTAGACAGGGAGTGAAGATTTTAGTGAGTATGTCCGGAAATATGAGTCTCACAGGAGATCATGAGATACGAGACTCATAACCTCCCCATAGAGGGCTTTCTTCCCCTCTGCAATGAAAAACATGGCAGGTATTGGATTATTAGGACTATTTTCAGCAATGAACTTTTTTGCATTCCTTCGTGAGATCTGTTACCTCTAAGTATTGTTCTAGGACGTAGTATTATTAACTGCCTGAGTAAATTCACTTATATATCATGCAAAATGGCTTATTTTCCCTAAATGTTGCTTTCCAGTTCTGTAGAAAAACTTTTCTGGTGAGAAAACATTTGCAAAATTGAAAAACTACAATCTCAAAAATAACTCATTATTCTTTATACTCTGTTGGGAAGATTGCGGAAAAGCATACGCCGGCCGATCTGCCCAACACATATACCGATAGCAGATAAAAGGACACTAATATGCAGAGAATATATTCAATGCACTTAATAGACACATAAGAGACACACACCATCCTTTTTAGTATGACAATAAAAACATTCTGAATATTTTTAAGAATGATAATGAACGATTGGTATTGGAAAGTATCCTGATTGAGAAAAATATTGCGCTGATGTAAAAATTGAATCTAATCTTCTAAACTTTATAATAATCTGCAAAAATAAAGAATCAAATATAGCTAAAATCAGATATTTCATAATATAAGTTTCTGTTGTTTGTTTTTAATATCGAAGAAAAAATAAATATTGTCTAACAGATCTTTCAAATTCAATCCATAGATCTCAGCTATCTGAAAGTACAGATAATATTATTGGTTAGGTGTTTAATTCATAGAAAACTATTTGAAAATTGAAACACGGATAAGCCTGCTTAGGTATTTGATTAGCATAGAGAAGCAAATTTCAATCTACTTCGTAATTCTGAACATTGATCTAATAACTGACCATACATACTCCATGTAACATCAACATGTTCTCCTAACACATATACACACGCTACCAATCCAATATTTTTAGCAATTTCAATTGGATTGTCAAACATAAGTCAGCTGAAGAGGCATTTCATAGAACACAGTTATATCTCCTTTTCTAAATTGCATGGAAATACTGATAAATAGAAATATTTTTGAGAAAGATAGAGTAACAGAATGAGATAAGAAATGTTTAGGACACATGGTAGTAAAATACTAATAATACTTGTTCAGAAATTCCAGACTCGGCTCTTTCCTCACCTCGTCTGAAACATCTGAACTTTTACATCTCGCATGGGCATGCATAGTGAATGATTTTCTATTTGAAGGAAATTTTTATTTCCAATGTATCAATTCACTAATTATACATTAATTGCTTTTTCATTATAATTTGATTTTAGTTTGACAAATATGAATACATAGTACTTTCGGTTAATTATAGCATCTGATCTGCTGAAAATGTGCCTTAACTTTTTTACAGATTGTACAATTAGAAGATTTCCATATTTGATGGAGAAGGAACGGTGTTACGATCTTTTCATTCAGTATTTGTTTCTAAAATAAACAATCAAACAGAAACTCATGAATATAAATCGTAGGCATACATACACTGCAGAAAATGAGTAACTGAAAACATATTTCTTCTTTCAAGTTGTAATGAATCAAAGTACGAGTATAATACTGAGTTTGGTAAACAATAGCGTTCAATGTAAATAGCTACATGAATGAAGAAAGCACTGAAATATTGAAAGTATAATTAATACCGAAGAGATCAAGATGCCATTATCTCAATTTTGTATTCATATCGAAACCTGTTGCCTCTTCGGTTGAGTATCGTTTCAATTTTTCAGTTCGTCAATTATTTGATTAGTTATTTATAAGCATAGAATACGTTGGAATGTGTCGTATTATCGTGTAGCAATTTTTTACATGACCGAATATTTCCATATATATTGAGTACAAGAAAGGATAACCTACAATATAGAGATGTATTGTAATCTCTCCCAAACTTTGGGGATTAAAGGTATCAGAGAAGACATTACTAGGCAAATAACTATTTCGTTGTTCTTAATAATTGCAAATTACGCGATATTGAATAATTGCATAACTGTATAACGTTGATATTATATGTTGATAAAGTTTGATTACGCATCTAAAATAGGGTCTGAGATATTCAAATTGAATTGAATTAAAATTGTGTGCTTTGTTATATAATGTTAGAGGAGGAGAATGCCCTATTTTCTGGTCTATTAACTTTAATTTCGTCGAATAACTCTGAAGTTTATTTATTTTCTGATTCTCTTGAATACTATGTTTAATTAATTAATTAAAAATTAAATTCTTTCAAATGAACAATTATTGAATATTTGGTTTGGTTTTCAATTTGTAAACGAGTGAGAATCATGGAGAACATTCTGAGGTTGTATGATGGTATCATGGAATATTTTAGATAGTATGATCTTCTATTATTATACAGATGTCCACTTTGTAAGCTCCAGGTCCTCAAATTGTTGTTGGTACCTCAGTTGCTGAGTTGTACACTGCGCTAACTTTTCAATCCAAGTTATCTTCGTGGATAATCGGAATGCATTCCAATTATTATTGTAGCTAATATAAAACGGGAACAACTCAAAAACATCAAATGGTCCATGTATGCATTTTGAATAAAGGATCAAATTCAATGTGATTTAACGATTTTGTTAAATTATTGTATTAAAATTTGTAACATAGAATTAGATCAACCTTCAAGCAGTTCATTATTAGAATAACAAATTTTGAATTTCAATTAACACATCAAACGTACTCCTGAAAGAGCCATATCTTCAATCAACGTAGGTATGTCCAATTTACAAATGAAATACCACTTTCAAATTCTTTATCTTAATAGACAGTTTCCCATCAATCCTATAACATAATAAAACACAAGAAAATATATGTTATATCCAACCGGTAATCCTAAGTTAATAGTTATTTGTCAGTTCAGTTTTGTATGCAGTAACATTAACTGAACATATTAGAGAACATATTAGTGTGGAAATTCTAGGATATCAGGTTATTCGTGAGTTTAGTTTTAGGTGCAATAACATAAACTGAAACTATAGGATAGCATAAAATATTGTGATGAGGGATTAGCACAGGTTATTCCCAATATTAAAGAACGACATTCTTAGAAAATTAAAATATCATGTACAATTAATATTTCAAAGCAAAGTAACAAGAACATATAGGGGTTGTTACTTTTTCTGTATAGTATCAATAACAAATGTTAGCGTGAGAATTAGTAAATGAATTTCTGAAATAAACGAATTAGCTTACACTCGCTTCAAGGTGGGTGTTATGATACCATAGCTGACATGGTCAAGAGGGTTGCAATAGGTTCACAAAAGTTTATAGTTCTAAAGGAAATCATAAGCCTGTTAAGATGAATAACCAATATACGACGGCAAAAGCTACATGATAAACATTAATGCTAACCATCTGGAGATGTTTAGGTAGGGGTGTTCCAGACCCATTGTTGATGTCAACATAAAAGCTTTACTTTCATAAGTTACATAATTAATCAAAATGTATCACACGTAAATCGGAACGTAACTTAGTACCCAATCATCAAAATTGTAATTAAATATAGTCTTGATTATAGTTGAAACAATATGTACATTCAAATCAGTTAGTAATATTTGGAAAAGGACAGATAGATTTAGAAATTCCCACTGAAAACATTCTGAACTAGAGACCTCAAGAAAGGAATCTTACTTCTTATTGGTTAAACAATTCAGGGCTCCTTTTCAGAATTGTAGATTGGTTCTTGAGAGAATGGAAGCATTATAAATACCAAGGGCGATGCCTGAAACATTCAGTTATATTTTCTAGATTGAACTGTTCTCTTGAAAAAGCACGTGACACTTAGTCAATTTCAATTAATTTAACTCGATAGTTTCCTCGAAATGTCTTTGCTAAGAAGGGTGTATTCAGCTAAATCAGAGTTGTTTCAGATTTTCAATTGATCCAAGTTTATTGTTCTCAGTTTTATTCGAGTTTGAGTTCAATAATACTTCCAAATCAGTTCGTTTAATTTCGATCCCCCAAGTTCATCTCGGTTGGGTATCAATTTAATAATCTTAGTTTTATTTCTCTTTTAGTTAATTCAGATTATTTAAGGTTGTTTATTTGAGTTTAGATTCTGATCTTAGTTTGTATTCTTATTAGTGATAAAGTTAATTATAATATTCATCTTATTATCTTTAATTATTTTAGACATTCTTTCATTATTAACATTATCATTTAATTGTTATTTTTATTATTACTTTTTGTTGCTGTTGTTGAGTACGTTTGTTCTGGCTAATCAATGATTGGGATCATGGTTCTCTAAATTAAAAGGCCACACAGTTAATAAATAAATAGATTGAAGATTAGGAATAATATAAATTCCTTAAATAAAGTTTTATAGAGTTTCATCAATAGTGTATCATGCTACAATATTATCAATAGCAATATTGGGTTAGTACGTTATTTGTAAGTTTATTTTATGGATATAATCGCAAAGGACGCTTGAGAAAGGCTGTAGCACAAATTTTCCAATACCACGGGAATAATTTAGGATCAAAATTAGAGATATTAATGAATTTGGAATTGATTTCGTAAGACCGGTATCAAATTTTTTCCCCAATATCATGTTTGCAATATTGCAAAATTATAAAATTATAAAATATCTTTGTAATCTGAGGTTTTAGAAGAATAAAAGTGTTTGAAACGAATTAGTTGGTGTTTTGTGTCCAAGTAATTCTACAAATTGGGGGCTCGTCCGGGATTTTCACAAATTGCAAAGCCGTTGAGTGATTTATTGCAAAAAGACAAGAAATTCCAGTTTTATGAAGAGGAAAGAACAGCTTTCAGACAACTCAAGGTGGCCTTGACGCAGGAACCAGTTCTCCATATTTACCATCAAGGACGTGAGACAGAGTTGCACACTGATGCTTGTAAAGACGGTTATGGAGCTACGTTGAAGCAAAAATCACTTGAAGATGAGCAGTTTCATCCTGTACATTTCATGAGCAAGAAGACGACAAATGCAGAACAGAATTACTCTAGCTATGAGCTTTAAGTTTTGGCATATATATATATTTTCTGAAGAAGTTTCGAGTGTATCTTTTGGGAATACATTTTAAGATTCTAACCGATTGTTCTGCTTTTGAACAAACAATGAAGAAAAGAGATCTTCCAACTAGGATTGCAAGATGGGCTTTACTCTTGGAAGATTATAACTATACAATTGAATACAGAGCTGGTGTTAAGATGAAACATGTTGACGCTTTGAGTAGGTATCCAATTATGATGACTGTGACACAAGATGTAGCACCTCAGATACGACGTACTCAAGAAGAAGACGGTGAAATTAAGGCGATTAAAGACATTTTGAGGGATCTCGTTGATGAAGAATTACAAAAAGAGTTTCTTGAAACAAGCGATGAAGTCAGACCGGGTCGAAAAATTAGAGCCAAGTATCTGGGTCCGTATCGTATGGAAAGAGTTAAATCGAATGACACTTATGATGTAACATGTGTAGGTGTAAGTGATGGACCATCAAGTACGAGTACATATTACTGTTCCCTGTGGAAATAAACGTATTATTTTCAATAGGCTTCAGTTTCATTGAGCAATTTTCATGAAACAATCTTACTAACATCTTCAAAACAGTAATTGAATCATAAACTCATGAAAGTATTTGGCTTTGATTAATCACAGGTCTTGGCATAATATGATTTTAGGGTTCCTTTAAGAAATGCAACACTTGGAAAAATAGTTGAGAATTGTGGGAACTTCAAACTTTATTCCAACTACTGCTGACCGTTTTTGTGATTCTCACTTTACACAGGATGATTATTTATATCATGGTTTGGGAACATAAATATGAAATACAGTGAAACCTGGTTGATTAGGATCTCAAGGGACTAAGACATATGTACCAATTATTGAGGGTTTCCAATAATCCAGTTTTCCAATTAAGCAGTTTTAAAATTATAGTTGTCTCATTTACAGAGGCCCCCGCTTACAGAGGTCGAAATGTGCCGTTATTCCATTTTTAGAGGTGGGAATGTTAATAAAAATGGATAATCTGATAGAAGTTTTAATTTTTCAGATACTGATAACGTTTTATATTTACGTTTGGACATTTTATACACTTTAATTCCCTTGTTTTCAGGTCAAAACCTGAGATAGTACTGACAAACAAAGCATGCGCGAAAGACGACGCGAAATGTATGTAAACAAACATGTCAAAGCGTGATTAATTTGTCTCACTTATACAGTTAATTGGGCTACAGAGTTTCAATTATAGAGGTAAACATCGAAAAAGTCTTAGAATTCAAATCTCATTTAACCAGGTTCAAAAAGTCCCATTAACAGAGGTAATTTAATGAAAAAGAACCGGGACCTCATTGCAACTCTCAATAATAGAGGTTTCTTACTTATCCAGGTTCCACTTAACCAGGTTTCACTGTATCTATAATTTGATGATGTGCTTCCAGGTGGTGATCTGAAGCTCAATTCTGCAAAGAAAGTGGCTGTATCATGAATTCCACATTCATCTAATGATTAATTGATTATATCTCAGCTTCGAAAGATCACTATCATCCCTATTCTTCATGTATGAAACTCAATATTGCTTCATAATTTTATGGAAATAATTTTATTCAAAATCACAATGAAAATCAGGGGCTATACTTTTTTTATCAAATTAGAAGTATGAATGAATCTCTCATTTGTTACAATATGAATGACTTACATAACACTGTCCTAACTACGAAGAGGATCTCTCAAGGAATTACATAACGATGCTTCAATCTTTTTTTCTATACTTTCACTAAGCGAGAGAGAAACAAACCTATAATGTTCGAAGGAAATCATTTGAGCCAGCGATGGAATGTTGATATAGGAGATAGGCATTTTTATTTTTCTTAAAGGTTTGGAGGTTATAGACATATGGGAAAATCTTACTAGGCAATAATTTCCACAACTTGACCTTAAGAAAAATGTAGTCTGTTATCTGAAATCTCGTGGTGAAACAACAGATGAGATTTCTGATGAACAGCGACGATGGAAACTATAGAAAAGGGAGAGATCGCCAACCTCTCCATGCTGTTTTAGAGAGGTCAATGAAGTTGTAAGGGTGACAGCATCGATCAGACGAATAAGTCTCCTCTCGATTGAATTCAAGAGCTTCAGCGTATATTTGGGAGTGAAACTTTAAACATGTGCACAGCACTCCAGGACAGGTCGAATCTGTGCTTTGTGTATTATGAGGACCTGCTGAGATATGAAGCGGCTCTTGGCACGGAATAGAGACCAAATTTTTGTGTAGCGGTCTCCTTCATGAATCTCACATGATAATCCCATGAGAGGGTGCTGATGGTAGTGATCCCGATCATGAATATGGAAGTCTTCATGGCAATAGTTGTACCCGACATCATCATATTAAAGATTGAGGGATCCATTCTGGAGAAGACGTAAGCTTGAGTTTTAATTGCATTGAACTCTACTAGATCATCTGTTTCCGATTCCAAAATCATCGCTAGATCTTCATCAATTGCATCAATCTGTCTCTGTCTCGCTCTTTTGGCTTTATTGGATGATATAGGGGCTCTAGATGAGACGACGATATGAAGTTTACCATCATCTGCAAAGCTGTGGACGGGATCATTACCAGCAGATCGTTGATATGGAGCAGGAACGAAGTTGGTACCAGGAGAGATTTCTGTGAAACACCAGCGTTGATACCCATTGCCAACCACCACATTGAGTGATCTATCTGAGAGGAAACTCGATAGTAAGCGACAAAGTTGAGGCGGCAAACCATATGGCGGAAGTTTCCCAAGAAGGCTTTAGGGCCAGATTCGGTCGAATGCTTTGTAATTATCCAATGCTACAGCTAGAGATTCCGCATGTTTTCATTATATTTCTGCTTCTGGTGTCGAAAGTCATATTGCGGGTGATTGCGAGCTCTAGGTATTGTATGAGTTCTATGTTGATTACTTTCCTCATCATTTAAGAGATCAGGAATGATAGTGCATTGGATCTATAATTATTAGAGAGCGTCTTCTTCATTATTTTTTTTGATACGGTTTGACTAATTGTCTTCCAGCTGTAAGGAAACGCACCAAGCTAAGAAGGGTAAGGAACTTGCAGAAAATTGGTGGTAATTTAGGTGGACATTCTTTGAGAATGGATTTCCGTCTGGTCACTTATGTATTTTGGTATTGAGATCAAGGAGAATGCGCCTGATTATGCGCTGGCAAAAGACAATTTTAGGCATATGGCTATAAATGGCAGCAATATTACGTCTTTGCCTTGTGGATTCGAAGTGAACCTTGTTGCAAACATTCCAGATTTAATGTTGGCTATTTCTTGTGGTGTAGTAGCCATCATCTCTGGTTAGGAAAGTTTGAGTGAAAATTCTACCAATTGCTTTGGAGAAAGTCCGAACCGAACGTGAGTCATTCATTGCATTCTACAACAGCGTATGATATCGTGTTGATTGAATAAAATCAGCAGCAACAGTCAGCATGTTTCCAGTAGCATGATATTTAAGACTTGAAAGCAGTGAAGTGAAGGTGGAACGCAGCCTCCTTTGAAATCAATCGAATATTATTTAATAGATCTCATATGGATAAGTAATACCATATCATACTTACATGTTCTCAATTTGATAACAAGCTATATCAAAAATGCTACGACATATATTTTCATATTTATTTCCCTCACTGAATGTAGTCTAATATCTAGGCTGTGAACCAGAAAAAAAAACATGTACGTTCGAATGAATTTTTTTTTGCATTGGCTTCAGGATCATTCATACACCTTAAAACCTCTTGAGAGCCCCAACCACACCCACTGGGGGGCGATAGTGGCCCGAAATCTCCAAGTCCTGGAATGTATTTTTTACAAAAAAAGGTATTTTGGCATTCCGAGTGCACCTAGGGGGTTTTTTGTGTTGCTGAACACGAATTTGTAGGCAGATTCACTTGCAATTCATCGTAGGGGTGATAAAATCGACGGAATTAGCCAATTTTGCTCCCCTATATGTTATTTTGCAATTTACGTGTTTTTGGAATTTTGAATGCACCAAGGAGGGTCGCTGAATACGATTCCGAAGCCAGATTCACTCCGAAGTAATTCTAAAATGCAAAAATAATAAAAATTTAGAAGCGTGTCAAATTAGCCATTTTTGTAAATTTCCCACTCCTACGATGATATTCGATTAGATCTGGCTGCGGAATCGTATTCAAATGCCTAAAACACGTAAATTGCGAAATAACATATAGGGGTGCAAAATTGGCCAATTTTGTCGATTTTACCACCCCTACGATGGATTGTAAGTAAATCGAATTCGTGTTGAACGACCCAAAAAACCTCCTAGATGCACTAGAAATGCCAAAATATCTTTTCTGTGGAAAATACAATTCAAGACTTGGAGATTTCGGGCCATTTCCGCCCCCAACGGGTGAGGTTGGGGTTCCCAAGAGGTTTTAAGGTGTAAGGATGATCCTGAGAACCTCCTGAAGATAATACAAAAAATTTGTCTTGATTCGAACTTACATGTTTTTTTTTATCATAGCTAAAATCCCGTTTCAGAGCCTGGACTATATAGTGTGAGAGAGTTATTGCAGTTGGTTCAAAAAAAAAACTGTGAAGTGACAATTGTCAGTATAAAACAGGTTGTATTACAGTACTGATAATTTCGGAAGTCAAACTGATGGCAGAGAGTTGTGAAATACATTATGTAGATCATTTGGAAAAAATTACAATGTAAGATAGAATATGATTATAACGTATTTCATTAGCGGTTTGTAAGTGATTTTCAATAATTTTTTTGTTCCTACAATCATTTACATTGCACCCCAGGAGTGTCCGAAATCTATTTTGTTAACAAAACTGAGGGGAGTCACATGATCAACTGATCACAGCTCTTTCAAATTCATATATTTGTCTAAAATGTTAAGGATGACCTAACACCTCCACGCATAATGTGAATTTCAAACGTGGTTCGAGAATAAATTGTTATATCGCTTCTTGTCATCTCATCCATATATCATGACAGCCACAGAAGTATTCCTCAGCAAATTCTATTCCAAGAAAAACTTGTCACGAAGGGAATATTGTTATGTAGATAAATGTATTTCAGTTGAGTTGTAAGAAGTATATTCAGCAGTGTGTAAGTTATTACAGTGTTTCTCCTATTTGAAATTATAACGCTGATGGTTTATTTACTTATTCACTGATATAAGAGAGAAAACAGAAAATAATTCAGGATGGAACTGAAGTTGGCAAATTGTTCGTTAATTTATTCAAATTATAGTGCGATCCAAAGAAGGCCATATGTAAAATGTTTGGCGTCAAAAATATTCGTTCCATTCAACTTGCACGTTATGGAAACATGTTTAACTCATAAAAACCATACTGTTAGATTAGAGTTAATATTTTGAAATCAGTTTTTGTAAATATTTCAATTATTTTTAATGAATAGTTTGATAACAATAGTAATGTATAATTTACATTGAATCAAATCAAATTAATATAACATTATATAATAGCTAGAATTATTCATTTTGAAACTATTTTATCTTACAAAACAAATAGATAATGTGTAAGAGGATAAGAAACAAATGAATATATGAATACACTCATATTATCTCATATTGACTTTTGCAAAGTAACTGAAGGATATCTGCTGAAGGTAGTCATAAGTAGCACTTGAGTGTGCGGGAAACTAAAATTATTAGGTCCAAGATAATTTTAATTAAGGCTTTCTAAAAATTGAATAGACGGTCGTATTGGAAAATTTCCATTTGCCTAATGTTCGATGGTCCATGAAGGTCATTCGTGACTACTGACCAACACTTCAATCTCCCCCATTCACCCTTATACGCTAAATTACCTTTATTCTGAACCTCGTTTTTAAGATAAATTTTTGTTTATCAAAAAATGAAGATTGAGTTCCCAAACTGGCTTCTATGAAATTTTTTGGGTCGCTGAACACGAATCCGATGTCATTTGTCGAAAAGTTCATTCAATGAACCAACATCTGGGAAATTTAGTAATTTTCAGGCAAATTTTCTCATTTTTCATGTGATTATCGTTTTATACATAATAGACAGTCGCGTATTCCGATCTAAAGTGGAAAAAAACCAGGAAAATTTGCGGAAAACTGTGGAAAACCTGAAAAGAAAATTCGAACACGTCATTGGAATTATCTTGTGATAGGACCCTGGAGGGTTTTTTTTGTTGCTTATCACGAATTAGGTAATTAAAAAGTTCAAAAACATAATTTTCGGTAAAAAGGGAAAAATTTTATTATTATTATGAATTCTCCTTTTTTTTAATGGAATTTTTTGTGTCATGTTGATTTACGTTTATGTTTCCGATGGAGGAGGCTACAAGAGAACAGGAGCTTGTTGAACAAGCCTTGATAATTGCAGAAGTCTGGTGTAGAGAGAACAAACTCTCCATTCAGCCGGAGAAAACTACCAAACAAAATCGAGCCTCTAAAGAAGATGGTAATCGGGGTCAAGTCAGTTGATTTTTTCTAGACGGGGAAGTATCTGGGAGAAAAAACTACTCTGGCAAGAGCAACTGGAGACTAAGTGCCAAAATGCTACTCAGCTATTATTATCCCAAGACGCAGTCATGTAGGTCTCATATGGTGGAGAAGAACCGGAAAAAATTTTTTTTTTGCAAATTTTTAAATGCATTACCCGTCAAAAGTTGCCAAATAGTAGAAGTAATTTTTCTGTAAGATCTTACTTAATTTCAAAAAACTCTTCTGCCTCCAACTCAGTCTCAAAGATGTGAATCCTTCTTAGAAACGGCAAAAATGTCACATCACACTGAATATTTATTTAATTGAACACTAGTGAAGGTTTTAAATACATATTGTATTTTTTTAAACACAATAAACCAAAAACATCAATAACAATACTTCAAAACGACTGCTGGCACAACCATAAGCTACTTGAAAGTTTGATTTTGTCCCAAAAGTTGGAAGATCCTGTCAAGACTTGATTTTAGCTCGGATGAAGCCATCACTTGACGCAGATCCAACAACAGACATGCTAGCCTCTGTTACTAATTCTACTCAACGTTCCACTGATTGTGTGTGGCAAAGATATCTTGTAAAATTTAGTACTGAAATTTCAAAGTGCCTAATAAGTAACTGCAACTCTTCATCAGATGTGTCACTCAATATATGAGTAGCCTTGAAATTTAACAGGGGAATGTTGAATTGTCTTGTAACATTTGTCAAAATTTCCTTTTGTTCGGCTCTGGATTTAAGGATACGTCGCAGCCCTAGCTCTCGTATGTGTCGCCTCTCATCAGTTATCATACTCAACAAAATATTTTTTGAATGAGCAAAATAAGCGTTCCTTTGAATGACGGGCTCTACTACTTTCTTCAAATCGTCGCTCAAGTATCTGGTTAAACTAATACTCTTCCAGGTGTGACAAGCTCCATAGTTACAGGATGGTTGAGTCTTCATTTGAAACCATAGAGGAGCATAAACTTTCAATATAAATTCAACTACAGTTTTTTAGTTATCCGACGGTCCTTCTGTTCCAACATACACTCTGAGAATACGGTTGCCAGTCGATAGCCATCTTGCATGAGACAAATTGCCTGGTTCGCTGTTACACAAGCTGGGAGAACAATACCTCTTTGAAATAGCTTGGCACATGTTCCAGAGATACTTCTGATCTGTGCTAATTTCTGTATTCTCCCTATCATTGACCGGTAATTTGCATTTAATGTTTTCAAATTCAACTAAAGGCAACTGCACACATTTTTGCAGCGACTTGCCGATGTATCCAGAAAATGTTAGTGGTCCTATCGTGCTTCCATCAAGGTACTGAAAAAGATGACGCAAGCAAAGTTCATTCCCATGTAGTTGGCAAATGAACCACTGAAGAGGATGTATCAGTTCTAATTCTAAGAGCCTTCTAACATCTCCTTTGTATCCGATATTGACATTGGTACCGTCGCAACCAATACATGTCAGATACTTGAGACTGATATCATTGGTTCTGAAAAAGTTCAGGATCGCTTCTTTAATATTTTCTGCAGAACCCGAAGACGGAGTAGCGTGCCCTAAATATTGTGAACCTGGCTCTTCTATCAACGACAGATAATCTTCTACGACAACACGACGATGGGTCTTCCCATCATGTACTTCCATTCCAAGAGTCTTATCTTTCCTCTGGAAAAAATGTAGTTCATCACTTTCCACAAAGAAAAATTTTGAGATGTAATGCTATTTGCATTTTCGAAAAAAATCGATAGTTCAACAGAATGCTTAAACACGTAATATTGGAACGTAAGGTATAATTCAATGTCACGTTGGAGGTAGAAGACAATATTTAAAAAATCTGAAAAAAAATGCAGGTAAACACCACCCCCAAAGACAAGTTTTGAAAGGTTATGCTATTTGAATTTTCGAAAAAAAGCGATAGTTAAAGAGAATGCTCAAATATGTAATTTTGAAACATCAGGTATAATTCAAGGTCACGTTGGAGACGTAAGATTATATTTAAAAAATCTGAAAAAAATTGTAGGTCACCACCACCCCGAAAGACAAGTTTCGGAAAATAATGCTATTTGAATTTTTGAATTAAATTTTTTCGCCCACCCTACTGGTTATATCCCAGAATCTTCTAAACAGAATACAGAGACTTTTCCTCAGAGACATTACATCCATGAGAGAGAGAGAGTACACCAACAGCAGCATTGCTAAGCGTGCCACCCCTAGGAATGACGATGGGGAAATGATATTTTTTGAACTTCTCAATTATCAAATTCGCAATCAGCTACCAAAAAAAACATCAAAGTGACTTATCACACAGTAATTTCAATGACGTTAGTGAATAAACACGACACTCAAAAAATTTCAATAAAAAAAAGGAGAATTAATAATAAAATTTGCGCGTTCTTCCGGAAAATGATATTTTTAAATTTTTAATTCTCAAATTCGTCACGATAATTTCAAAGACGTGGAAAGATTTTCTTTTAATTTTTTCCACAGTTCTTTGCAAATTTTCGTGGTTTTTCTACTTCGAATCAAAATACGCGACTGTCAACCTCTATCACGCATAAAGCGATAATCACGTGAAAAATGAGCAAATTTCCGTGAAAATGATCAAATGTCTAAAATTTTCCGTCTATTAAATACGCGACTGTCAACCTCTATTATATATAAAGCGATAATCACGTGAAAAATGAGCAAATTTTCGTGAAAATGATCAATATTTCCCGATTTTCCGTCTATTGAATAAATTTTCCGGGAGAATGACCTCGTATTCGTGTTCAATTCAATTCAGAAACCTTCTTAGAACCAATTTAGGATGCTTAATTTTAACTTTGTGATAAATTGAAAATTATCTTAAAAAAGGGGTTGAGAATAGAGTTAACTTAGCATGTAGGGGTGAATGGGGGAGATTGAAGTGTCGGTCAGTAGTCACGGATGATCTTCATGGTAGATAGAATAAAACGCACATAACTGTACCTTATGGTTCTTCAAAATCACCAGTTCTACTAGTAGTAATATTTATTTGCTCCACTTGTTCATTTTTCATTATTTGAATATAATTTTATCGCACGTAAACCAACTGCACGGAACTCGTAGTGGCTCAGTTTTTCAATCAGTTTATTGTGATTGAGCTTGAGTAGAACGAAATGAACGTATTGATAACAGTTACTTGACAAAATCAAAAACCGCCTAAGCTCATTCATGCGGAACAAGTTTTGTAACATAATTGCATACAATTTATGTTTCGCATCATCGATTTACAAAGGCACTTAACCATGGTGCTCATATATGGCTTTGGAGGAAAATATCCATATAACCGAATTTTTTTTCCTGTTCTACGCGGAAACATCCGTTGTGTGCATTTCTGATCCTTGCTTCATCTACATTCTCAGGAGGTTGTCGAGACCATCGACATATACATATGGACTGCGCGTGGCAATGATAAGCGCGGGTAGTGCCGGCGTGAGAGAGGGGAAAACGAAGAGGACTAATACTGTCTTTATCTACTTTATCTATCGCGTTTCTATTGGCCGCTGCGTTGCCATGGAAATGCAACATGACTGTAGCTAGTATGTTTACGTCCCGAGCCGATAGATAAAGACAGTATTAGTCCTCTTCGTTTTCCCCTCTCTCACGCCGGCACTACCCGCGCTTATCATTGCCACGCGCAGTCCATATGTATATTTCGATGGTCGAGACTCATGTGATATAATCAGGAACATCTCAATGCTACTGTCTCTCTTTATATCCTGTGCTAGTTTTATTCTTTGTTCTGCAGTTATGTAGTTGATTTTCAACGGCAATCATTCTCTGTTTATGGACTGCTCTCTAATCAATTCTGCAAAAGGGCGCAGTCCTTCATCTTTCGATGGTTAGTATATGATTGTATTGACATAAGTTAGAGCTGTGATAACTTGTGAGAATCCCATTTGAAGGGACTCACTGTGCGAATTTGGTGTTTTTTAATCCAGCTTATAACATTCGGAGTACATAAAATTTTTAGGAGGAACCTTCGGAATAATCTTGATTCCGGAAAATTTGTATTAAACAGGAAGTTGGGATCAATAAAAATTCAATGCAATTCAATTGATCTGTAAGATGAATCGTTTCAGAAATATTTTCATAGTCATATGAGGTTAATCTGGGTCAGAATTATAAATTATATTTCTAGGAAATATTCCTTTTGAAGCGATTAGTGAACAATTTCTCTATGACTGACCCTAAGAACATGCTTGATATCATGAGAAAAAAATGAGAATTTTTTTTTCATGATCCTATTCATGTGAATAATACACTACTTCATCACATCTTACTACTGACTTGTAACAATATTTTTAATGACAAACATTTCATAATTTACATTTCCAAAATATTGTAGATTATTATAAGATACTGGTCGCTCTGTATTTCAATAGCTCCGTGAGTTCCCTGATCAAATTTTCGGTAAACTCTGTAAGAGAAAATTGTTGTGCATTACTATATCATAACAATATAGATCTGATTGGCATTATTGGCATATCATATTATATTTTATGAGATAGTATCAACGAAAGTGTTTATGCATGATGAATAAAATGATAATAATAATAATATTAATATATTCTTCTCTTCATTCTTTCGAAAGCACTTATTTGTTTTACTTCTTTCAGATTACAGTAACTGCACAATCAAGTCCAAAGTGGTTTACTCGCGAACGTACGCCAGATATCATCTCCAAAATGGTCCAGATCAGCTCACAAAGGATTAAAGCGGATACTTCATTAGGTATAATCACAATATACTTCCCTTGGACTAGATACGTATAGTGATAGGAGTTAAGAAACAAAAAATAATCTGCATGAATAAGAAGAAACGGCGGAGTATAGCTGAGCTCCTATACAGCAAGCTTGCTGAAAATAATTCAGATACAAAACCAAAATAAAATGTTTATTCTTATTGAATGTTTTAATTTTCACATAATGCTTTTGGTATTCATAGAAAACATTGTTATCTTTGAAGTTTCTAACTGTTTCTAATATGATATGCAAATAAATGTTTGAATGAAGTCATATGAATAGGATGGTGTTTTCAAAGTTACTTTTTTATGATAATTAAGTTAATGAGAAAAGCTTAAATCTATTAGACAGTATGTAGTTTTCATCCCTAAGTAGGGAGAAAGCACGCTAAATCAATGCCAAGGACTAGGAAGACTATTCGATCTGTTCATCAAGGACGCAATACTGTTGAAGTATGAAGTCCAAACTCAAAAAGTGTTGTTCATAATTTAGTTCAAGATGTATCGCGTCATCTGTGATGGGAACGGAAACTCAATCGATTAATGTTTCTATATCATCCTCAATCCTGTTACAATTTGCCTGACTACTGAGTCACACGACACCAGTTTTTGATACATCAAGATTCAAGAAATGTTATTAACAAATTTGATACATTGATTTTGAGTAACTTTTTATGATCAATATACGGGTACAATCATCAGGCTAGATGGTACCTGAATGAAGAAGCTGTTTGGAAGTATTCTACATGTCTATGATGAAACAAGGTAGAATTTCAATGAACTTGAACATTTTGTCATGAATAAATACAAATTATATAGAATAATAATTTGAATATAGAGTTCATTTCAATTTCTTGGAGACAAACTGCAATTTTTGAAGTTTTCAAACATCATATCAAACATGTTTCCATTTCACAACAACACATGCTCTATATTCTTTAATGGCTGAATCGAGAGAAAAAATCAACGATTAATAAGTTTTTGAATATTCATAATGGATGTTTGTTCTGCTATGAATAAAACAGACGAAACTTCAGTGACAACTTCAGAAAATATAAGTCCCTGCAACAGGAAACAGTTTTTAGGACCTACTAAGTTCATATCCAGTCCATATATTGTAAATATTCATGGAATAAGTTATTACTTGAAGAACAGGTGAGTTGATTATATTCATATATGGATGAATTGAGAGGATGTTTTTTTTGCTATGAAGAAAATAGACTCAACCTCAGAAGTCCCTGCAACAGGAAACAGTTCTTAGGACATAGTAACTTCATCTCCGGACCAGATATTGTACATATTCATGGAATAGCTCATGATCTGAAGAACAGCTGAATTGATTATGTTCCTTCATGAATGATTCGGGAGAAAGAAAGAACGATTAATAAGTTGATGAAGATTCATAATGGATGTTTTTTCCAGGCACAAAATATTATTTATTAGTTATTGAGACATAATCCTATGTTCATCTCCGGTCCTGATATTGTGAATACTCATGAAATAGATTACGAGCTGAAGAACAGGTGAGTAGTAGAAACATTTTAGAGATAAAAGCGATCTATGGGACAATAAAATTAGTATTCTCTCCATCTCCACCCCAAATCATCTCTCTGCTTATTTTTATCATATTCCAAGATTCAATTTCATCTGTGTGTTGGTTTAAACTTGATCAGGAAATACTGATTGGGTGGAAATGTCCTCATTGAATGTTATCTTTGTGCTTTCTTGTTTTACTTATTTTCAGTTAATTTGAAATTTTAAACTTTCGGACACTCCATGTTATTTAAAACAGAATAATACCTTTATCTCCAGAAGTAATTTCATCTAATCTTGACGATTACTTCAATTTCGAGTACAAATATAACAAAATATGCTTGATTTCTTGTTTTCGGGACTCGGTTTGTTCACCGACATCATTATACCCTACATCTTTGTCTTCATCATATCTGGTCGATGCTGCGTCTACCATTCTCACTCTATCTGGATGATGAGCAGACAGACTCTTCCGAACTGGATACCTCAGTTGTTTGAATAGGTAGAAGAGCAACAGATCAATGTTCATAAAACCTTCATAGTGAAGAAGCTGCTTAGAACTTTTTATTTGTGATCTTGTATGACTGGATTGAGAAATCAGGGGCATCTTATCGTTCAAATAATAAAATTCGAAAGGTTTCTTCCAGTTGGAAAAACATCTTCGAGGTTGATAAGTAAGGCTCGATTCATCGTATTTTCGAAATGTGTTGATCGGATGTGACTCTAAAACAAGATTTTTGGATATTATTCTAATAGATTAATAGTCTCTGCTGATTAGCAGGTTCAGTCGTAGATAACAATAGTGTCTTCGATGTTAGGACTTAATTCAGAAATAGTGCTCAACCCTAGTTATGGAAAGGTACCAGAGATATTTTTTCCCTTTAGATAGCACTCATCTCGATGGTATCATCAAGACAAAGTGAGCGTGATGTAAATTGTAGTATCGGGAGAATGAAGAACTTACTGATATAATCTTTGAATCATTTATTGAATATATAATAATTCTGTCGAACGACATTCAACTAAAGTCAAAATACTTATTCACAGATCACTCATTAAAAACGAAGTGAAACATAAGAACTAATACGCGGAATGTTGAATCTGCGGCAAGCGCTTTCCAACACACCTTCTCGCTGTCGCAGGTTCTAATCATTGTAGTCCCAGTAGGATCAACATCCTTCGGAATGGTTCTCTGGCTAGCGGCTTCGTGAATAGATCGGCTAACATGACGCTAGATGGACAGTACAGCACATCGAAAATCTCCTTCTCACGTAGATCTCGAATTTGATGATAACATACATCGATATGCTTGGTTCGAGCTCCTGATATACTCGATTCAATCAATCGAATACACCCTTGATTGTCTTCGTACACAGTTGTTGGACCATCAACTGAAATATACATGTCCACGAGCAGCTGTCTGATTCACAACAACTCCCTACTAGCAAACGACGCAGCAACGTACTCCGCCTCGGTGAAAGACATGGCAACTGACGCTCGTTTTCGACTTGACCAGGCTACTTACTGCTCCTTCTCCAAGCAAGAAAACATAACCACTTGTAGACTTCCGATCAGTCCTGTCCCCAGCCCAATCTGCATCTGCGAAACCTTTCAATTGTGAACTTCCATTCGAGGACAAACGAAGTTTCTTATCAACTGTGGATGCGAGATACCGCATCACTCGCTTTACAGCGTTCCAGTCTTGTTGGGTAGGTTTCTCTACATGACGACTGAGTAGACTGACTGCAATCGCAATGTCTGGTCTAGACACTGTAGCAATATACAACAATGATCCCATTGCTTTTCTATACGACGTGTTGTTTCGTAACTCTGTACTGGTGCTGGTTCCTGCAGACATAAAATCAGTTTCCATCGGAGTTGCTGCAGGTCTGGGTTCCGTTAAACCGTAGTTCTCCAACATTTTTGTAATTTTTGCTCTTTGATTGAGCAGAAATGAACCATCTGCTTGACGTTCGACTTGAATTCCCAAATAATGTCTAACACAACCTAAGTCCTTAATGTCGAAATAATCCTGCAATTTTCTGCTAATTTTCTCGGTTGATTCTTCAGATTTACCAGCCACCAGAACATCATCTACATACAAGAGAACGTGAGTAATGCTTCCATCGTTTTCCTTCCTCGAATAGAGACATTGGTCTGAATTCCCCTGTTGAAATCCAAGCTCTAAGAAAACTTCTCTTGCTCTCTTATTCCAAACGCGAGCAGATAGATTGCTTCAAACCATACAAGCTTTTTCGCAATTTCAGCACTATATTTTCCTGACCAGGTTCCTCGAAACCCTGTGGTTGCTCCATATATATATATATATATATATATATCTTCAATCAGCTCACCGTTGAGATATGCACTTTTGACATCCAGTTGACGAACATAAAGACTTCTCTGTGCAGCTATGACGAACAATACTCGAATAGTCTGATGTTTAACAACTGGGGCAAACGAAACGTCTTAACTTTCTCCGAAAATCTGCGAAAAACCTCTGGCTACCAAGCGAGCCTTATAAGTGTGAATATGACCATTGCCGTCCAACTTCGCTTTGAACACCCACTTACAAGAAATGGATTTCTTTCCTGGTGGCAGTTCCGCCAATTCCCATACTCGATACTGATTGAGAGATAATATTTCCTGTTCTGCTGCAGCAAACCATAAACTTTGCTCACGATGTGTCATCTGCAACATTTCGTTCCACGACTTCGGGTCCCTGACATGGTCCGCATGCACCTTGTATGTAAGTCTCACTGGAGGTACATTCTTTTTACTCCGTTTCGAAACTCGTATCTGTACTTCTGAACTCTCTGGTGCATCGTCATACTTATCAGAACTGTGCCCTGTTACTTCTTCAGAATTCTGTGTATCTTTGTCGACTTCACTCATATTGACTTGAACACCTTCCATTGTAGCTGCAGAATGTGGAATGATGTCAATTACCCCTTCGGTATGTGTACTGCCTACCGAAACTGGATGTTCGGTACCTTTTTCAATTATGCGCACCGATCTGCTGATCCAAACTTTGCTTGTTTTCGGGTCTAAAATCCTGTATCCTTTGGTATTACCATCGTACCCTAGCAGGACGCCTTCTCTTGCCTTGGCATTCCACTTCCTTCGTTCTTGTTTGGGAACTAGTGAGAAAACTTTCGATCCAAAAACTCGAACATGGCTCAAATCTGGTTTCATACCTGTAAATAGCTCAACCGGAGTTTTGTCTATGCTTCTATCTGTCAAGCGGTTCTGCAAATATGTTGCCATAAGAACTGCTTCTCCCCAGAAACGATTGTGAAGTCCTGCGTCCAGCAGCATGCATTTAGCAGATTCTGTCAATTATCTGTTTTTCCTCTCTGCAACTCCATTCTGTTGCGGAGTATAAGGAACGGTGACCTGATGCTGTATACCCTCTTTCTTCAGAAAATCCCTCAGCTCCTGAGAAACATACTCTTTACCATTATCTGTCCGAATGGCAATGGGTTTCCTTTCAAATCTCGTTGACATCTGCGCAATATATTCTCGAACAACCCCTGCCACCTCATCCTTGGACTTGATCAGTCTCAGTACAGTGAAACGTGAATGATCGTCGATGAGTGTCAAGAAGTATCTGTTTCCACTTGGCGTTGAAGTCTGCATCGGTCCGCACAAATCATAGTGAATTAGTCTCAATGGTGCCTCTTCTCTTCGATTGCTATCAGGAAACTTAGTCTGAGTTAATTTCCCTCCCAAGCAATTTTCGCAAACTAACCTCTTGCGAACATGCAGATACTTGGATTCCTGTGGCTAAGTTTTCATTGATCAATCTATTTATCGCAACTGGATCTCTGTGGCCCAATCGACGGTGCCACTGATGCAAACAAACCGCTTCTTTCGCTAAGTTAACTGTCGTCGGTATTACGGTTTCGAGTCTGAATGAAATTCCGTTGCTCCTTGCTTCTGCGATAATCTCCTGATCCGTGTATATGCTACACTTGTCCCTCTCAAAGATTACTCGGTAACCCTGTTCTGTTATGCGCTTAACTGAAAGTAGGCCATCATCCAACTGTGGAATATACAGCACATTTTTCAGTTGTACTTGTTTGCCTCCCTTTGGCAAATTGCAGTGAAGTAGGCCTTCTCCAACTCCAGCTGCTGACACCGATGAACCATCAGCGAGAAAAACTTTAGCACTGGTTTTACGAATCGATGAGAAAAAATTTCGGTCATTTGTCATATGACTCGTCGCTCCGGAATCTATGCACCTTCTGTACCAACTGACTTTTGCTGATCTTGAACTCTTTTGAATCGATAACAATCTGCTTTTGAATGACCTGGTTTTTGGCAATAATAACATACCCGAGTCTCTTTGTGATTTTTATTTACTTTGTCACTTCTTTCTGTTTTATTTTTAAAACTACGACTAACCTTGTTTGATCCTGTTGCCGTTGACCGTAGCGCCACTTGTGTATCCCCTTTTCCCGATTCACTAGCTTCAGCGCGTCTTTCATATTCGTCAAGTATTTTGCCAGTCAAATATTCCACCGTCAAATCTGCTTCGTCACGTCCCTCGAGCGCTGTGACAAGCCCTGAAAAAAATTCAGGAAGACTTACCAGCAAAACTGCTACGACCTCTTCATCCTCGAGAGCTTTGCCTGATCCACTCAGCAAACTGACCACTTCCATTATTGCATCTATATGAGTATTCATTGGTCCTTCACGATATTGTATTCCATACAATTTTCGTCTCAAACATAACCTACTGCCGAACGTTGACCTCTCGTACTTCTTGGATAATGCTTGCCAAGCATCGTACGCATCGTCCAAATGAGCAAAATGTATGAGTTGACCGTCCTCAACACTCCGGGTGATACACGCTATAGCTTTATTATTTTTCTTCTTCCATTCGTCGTTGACAATTTCCGGCTTTGGCTCACTGACGATTTCCCACAAATCATCACGCACAAACACGGCTTTCAATTTCGCCTTCCAGAAAATGTAGTTACCTCCATTCAACAATGTAATGTTCAGTCTTGAGCTATCTTGCGTCATGTTGTATACCACAACTAGCAGTAGTCGATCAAGCCAAGAATACAAAATTCACTCGCGCAATCTGAATGAGCCTGGGCCCATAAACTGATGAAAATTGTAGTTTCGGGAGAATGAAGAACTTACTGATATAATCTTTAAATCATTTATTGAATATATAATAATTCTGTCAAGCGACATTCAACTAAAGTCAAAATACTTATTCATAGATCACTCATTGAAAACGAAGTGAAACAATAGAACTAATACGCGGAATGTTGAATCTGCGGCAAGCGCTTTCCAACAGAGCGGAATGAAATATGTTGGCGATAGTACATATTCATATATTTTAGACACTACAATTTCAATTATTCGCGTTTTGTTAATTTTACGATGTAGGCATTTATAATTCAAATTAATGTGATTAAGACCCTTAGGTAGTGCTTAGGGCAATCGGTCGAAATTTAGTTGAAAGTGAATTAGTTTGCAGATGATGGTCGTGAATCCGAAACGTACATAAATATGATAATATAATAATAATCCGTGCTATTGTGATTCATTTCTCAGAAATATACATTTTGAACTTACGTAAAACTACACTCCGTTTTTTGTGGAAATCTACAAAGAAGATTATGACGCTCGAATTTCAAGAACAAATGTTGATATTTTTTTAGGACTTCATTGAAGCTTCAAAGTGTGTTCCTATATTTGTTGAAATCTATGGTACAGGTATGTGTTCTTCTGATTTTTCACTGATTACGCAATAATCCGAAATATGTCAGTGGTGTTGTAATGTAATATGCGAGTAACATCCATTTGAATTTTGTCGTCCATTAGCCTCAACTCCTTATTGCTCACGCTCAGGACTGTCTTAGTATAATGATTAACGATGAGGGTAGGCGAGAACGATGGTTGACCAAAAGGTAACAAGTGATTGAAATATGTATTGTTGGAGTATAGAATCCATGATTAATATTGCAGGAACGTCATCAGAAGCAGTCAATGTATATGGCTATGTGTTAGAAAAGATTGTCAGTATGCTTTATTATATTTATAGCGCTAAACCTATAATGTTCGTAGGACATCGTGTGAGCCAGCGGTGTAGTCTTGTGAGAGGAAGTAAGCATTGGAATATTTTCTAACGCTTTGAAGGTTATGGGCAGCAAAGAAGACATCACCAGGCAAAGAGCTCTACAACTTCGGAGTTTGATAGGAAGAAAATCTGGCAGGAAGAAGTTCCGCAGGTCTCGTGTCGGGCTTGATGACGAACGGTGACCAATCTGAGCTCGTGTATTCTGCCCACCTAGAGTCGCTTGTGATGAAATAACAGACGAGATTTCTTCGATGTACATGGACCATGAAAATATCTATAGAAAAAAGAGAGATTGCCCACTTATCTACAATTTTCTAGGAGGTCAACGAATTTGTACGAGTGACATCACCAACTTGAGAAATAGCCCTTCTTGAAGAATCTGACAAATTTAATATATGTTAAGAATCTGAACTCCCAACGAGTGAATAATACTCAAGGACATGTAGAATTATGTGCAGATCGTGAAGACCTGCTGGAGTGGAGTAGCTCTTGGCACGGAATAGAAAACCGGTTATTTGTGAAGCTCACATGATCGTCACATGAGAAGATGGTGATACCAAGCATGGATATTGAGGACTTCATAAAAATAGTCTCACATGACCTCATCAATTAGAGATTGTGAAATCCTGGAGAAAATACGAGCTTGACTTTTGATTGCATTAAACCTACTGTATAATCAGATAGTTCCACATTTCAAAATGTTTACCAGATCTTCATTTGTTGTATCAACTTTTGTCTGACTTCATTGGATGATATAGAGGCTTTGGAGGAGGAATCGGTATGAAGATTATCATCATCCATAAAGCTGTGAAAGAGACAGGAGCTCACTCCCAACAAATCGTTGATATGGAGCAGAAACAGAGTAGTGCCAAAACATATCCATGTGGAACCTAGTGTTGATAGCCATTGTATCGGAAGAAAATCCGTCAATTACCAGTTGGAGTGATCTATCTGAGAGAACATGGTATTGATCCTGGAGCACATGTATTGAGTACAGTAAATGGAGTTTCGTCTAGCCTCATTGCCTTGTTGATACTGAGATCAAGCAGAATGCGCCTAATTATTCACTAACATAAGATGATGTCAGGAACGTTGTTATCGATGGTAGCAATATCAGGGGAACCCTCCTTTTGTGAACTCAAAGTGGAATTTGCTCAGAAAATGTTCTTCTTGTTGTGTTGTAGCCAGTATAACATTGTCTATGATTAGGGAAGAGAATTAGCTCAAAGTGGAATGAGTTTGATTTGATGACGGATACAGAATATACATTATTCAACCAAGGTTCACTGGATGGTGGTGATTTCTTAGTATCGGTTATCTGTGTTCTGACTCCCAGCATGATGATCTCCGAAACCTTTTCGGTACATTGTGTAGGGTCTTCAGACTCAAAACATACTCTTATTCATGAAAACTGGGACCAAATCTTGCTGAGACCATTCAAGTCGGCTGAGATCTGATGCTGAGAAGTTCATGGTTTAGTTCGTAGAGTGATATGGGAACAGGTGCTGGTGATGGGTGTTCCCGAAGGTGAACTAGCTGTTTCTCCTAATGGAGAGGGGTTGTTAGTGAGGAATAAGTCGAGCGTATTGGCACAATGATAGTGGATCTAAGGGATCTTTGTGGGTTCATTACTTAGCTGCTCAAGAACATAGGCAATTGCGGAGGTCTGTCGTTCTGCGTCATTCGTCATCATTAAGAGCGTGAGCCATGCGGAGTTGTGAACATTGAAATCACAATGATGCTAATTTCCGCTGCTGGATAGTTCTACTGAACAAGTTTCACAGAAAGAAATTCAAAGAGTTTATACCTTGAGCTATGTCGTTCGGTGATAAATGAAGACAACAGAGAATTACAGTCTGTTTGTGATCATCAAGCTAGAATCAGATTACAATAAATCCTTTTGGTTTCATCCAGATCTTATCGGTGGCATGAGAGGTCATTTCTGGAATAGAGATAGATAGATACCTCTTTTGAATCGAAATGTGTTCAGTTCGTAGTGAGGACAGAACATATTATGTCATGTTGGTGGATGAATTGACCTGTGATTTGTGGACAATAGGAAGTGAAAGTCTGTCGCAACATACTCGTCATTCCTAAGGATCAAATAAATACAATCCAGCCGATGATTCGAATTTCATAGTCGATGATGAAAAGAGTTATGAACGAAAATGTAGGGGCCACGCTAATCTCATATCATGAGGAGAAATGAAAACGTGAACTTGTGACTTAATGGTAAACTCTATACTGTATAGGGCCTTATTGTCCTTCACGTTCGATGGGGATCGCTGGGTTAGAATTTATAGAATGTTTCCAACAACTCCTCTATTGAGCACAACGTTACACAATAGTTAACACTTAAAAACTTATTAATCTACTCAATTCGGTGTCACATTTGGAATTAGCCAAAGTTAATTTTTGTCCTCGTTTTGTTTATCTGTTCCCATCTCTTAATCAGCTATTCTTATGAACATTTGTTGTTGAATGTTATCTTCTATGATTGGGCAAAAACGCAAAAAGTATATTTCTGCAATCTGCAACATCAGCTATCTTGAAATAACTTACCTAATTTATCTAGTTCAATATGTGACATCAATTGTATGTTGTATGTCATTGAATTCCATAAAAGTCATCGATTATTTATGATTCAAGAAATTAAGTATAATTAGGATGTACGATGTTATCCGTACATCACACCTCCCCTGGTGAATTAAAAAATGTTTAGCTGTAGATTGGAAATGACATATCTTTAATCTATCCTTATGAATTTCTATCAGCTTATTGTCTACTCTTACAGCTACATTCTGTGAACCTTCCATGATTATTGGATAGCATCCTTTATATGATATTACTGACTTATTCCTAGGATAATTCTTAACTAGCACTTTATCACCTATCTCAAAATTAACATTGCGTCTATTTTGTGTTAGCGTATTCTGTTCGCAAAATTTTTGACTACAATAGATTGTCTCGAACTTCCCGTACATCTCCTCAAAATTCCATCTATGATATGAGTTACATCATTACTTTGGAAAGATTTTTCAGAAATTGGAAAAGATTATACTTACTGAGCTTTTATATGTTCAGCTAACATGTTTCGTAGAACATCAACATAGCCAGAAGTATTTCTAACACAGTGTTGCGTTGATCCGTTTAGCCAAAATTGCATTTTGCAACTAAATTTTCACAAGTTTACAAGGCTCCCGTTTTTTTGAATCCATAACATATTCTAGGTACTCCAACGTGATATAGCTCAAAAATATTTATTGTGTATAGTCTCATCTATTTTAGGATATAAATGCCCTATGGACATTCTAGGCGCGCGCGACTCCTTTTCAAACGCGCTATAACTGCAAGCGTTCAATTTTTTCAGACGAAACTTGTAGAGTTTATTGTAATTATAGACACGGTGTGAAAGTAATTCGAGCTTCCCCCTACTGGAATCTTATCGGAATTTGGCAAACAGTAACTGAGATATATGCTATCGTATTTTTGGGTTTTTTTCTTGTACATGTTATGTTTAAAAGGAATAAAAATTGGTGAAAATATTCCTGAATCAGGATAATATAGAGAATCTGAATTAATGGAAGGTTCGATAGATTGCGTTTCCCAGAAAAATAAAAATCGTTGCTATTCCTCGAAAACTTTAAATTTTTTCAGTTATTTGTTTGAAAAACAAGGTTCCGATGATCAAAATTTCTTCAAAACTGGCATTTATATTAGTTCCGATATTAGAAACATATTCCATATTCTCTAGAAGCAGTATACCTTTTTTCATAACGTTTCGGCAGAATAACTCCACTAAATGCTTAAATTCAGAGTTGTACTCGCAAGTTTGGGAATTCGTATGAGGCATTTTTATAAGCAAAATTAATTAATTTTCTCCAGTTGGGGGTTAGTAGAATGCAACTATATTAGTGAATTATTCATCAACTTACCAGCATAATAAATTTTGTTGCCTACATTAGTACACGTATGCATTTTGCGCCTCTTACTCTTGCATTTAGTCACGAATGGTGGACAACAGGGAGGTGGGGGTCTGTCGCAACTTACTCGACATTGCTTAGGATCGTATAAACACAATCCTGCCTTCTTAGCAGCTTCTTCGGCATTCCGTCTGAGCTTTTCCTTCTTCCAATCTCCAGGTGCTGGACAATTGGGTCTTGCTTTAAAGTAATTGAGGAATCTCTGCCATAAGCTGAGTTTTTTATGGGGACCGCACACGGGCTTCGGAATTTTTTTGCAAGGATCACTTGCTTTTATCACACCCTTACTACTTGTAGATTTCATAAAAGACTCCTTTTCTTTCTCCTCACAAGGATCAGGGCAAGGTGGTGGGGGAGAAGGTGGTGGAAATGGTGGTGGACAGCAAGGTGGTGGGCAGCAAGGTGGTGGTGGACAGGGACAAGTATTCACTACTTCACTACATGGCTCGCTAGATGACGGCTTACTGGTTCCGCTAGCAGCTACACAAGGGTTAGATTCATCCTTATGAACCCTGTAATATTTCCGTTTTGCATTCGGGTTACAACAATCTATCGTAAAGCCCTTATTCTCGATATTGAATTTTTTTCTTATACATCGATCTTCCAATTCTGGATCGATGACAGCGTGCTTCGGCGGTACAGGTTCAATCCGAGGGAATGGCGGCAACAACGGATGTTTAGGCTGTAAGTACCTAGGTCTCGTGCCGTATTCGTCAGATCCTTTTCTACCTCCCGTAGTCATTTCTGAAAATGATGGATGAGGAGTTGAAACTGCGGAATTACCTTAACAGGTCAAATAAGTTTCCTTACCTTTTTTGCGTCTACTCCTCAACAAAATGGTTGCGGTAGATATGGATCGTTGTATTCCAATCTTTCCAGGTCTGTTATTATTGAATTTCACTGGAGGTGATTGTTCAAAATGTGATGGAGATTTGCTGAAAATACTGCTCGAATGTAAGCATCGTTTAGGTGGTAGCAAACACGTTGGTGTACTCTCCAAACTGCATACCCCAGGGCTCCAATCCTCCTCATCTAAAGTGTATGCCCAATCATCTATATCAGATCGCAATGTTACGCATTTCTCTTCTACAGGCGGTATTATTCTGTGTTCTGGTATTGTAAAAGGTTTCAAACGTTTCAATTCACATGCGTCTCTTAATTGTATTCTATTCACTGGCGTGCAAGCTGCATTTCTCAGAATGGGTAATTTTTTTTTTTCAATCTGTAAGTCATCGTCTGCCCTCTTCATTATACAAGGCTTTTCTATTTCGCATTTTTTTTCAGATTCCGGTATCTTCACTTTTGGCAATCTGGGCAAAGGAACAACTAGTAATTCTTTCTCCTTTATACAGGGGCAATCATTGAGCGGTAACGGAGGCAATTTTTTTGGTTGTACTTCGATAGCACCATCAGCTCTAGCTGTAGCGCACTCTACAACTTCCAATTCATATTTGATTGGTTCCGGAATGAAAACTCTTTCCAGTCTTCTGAGCGGTGAACATTCCTTCATTCGAATTTCTACACCACAATACTGAGAAGATGAAATCTCATGGAAAGGTTTTGATATCAGGTGCCAATTATCATCTGCTCTACAACACGTCGCCGGTGTTTCCGGACACGATCGACTGGGATCTTTTGGTCTATATCTTTTAATTGGAACTGTTAATGGTTTGCATTCTTTCATTTGTTGGATAGAAGCACAATATCCTTCACTTGGTATCAGTTTTGGAAGGGACTTTTTCTTAGATGATTCTTTCATTATGGACTTTTCCTTCTTGCTCCTTTTCTTGATTGTCTCATTTTTTTCATTGATAATTGGCTTATTTGAACAATTTTCAGTAACTTTTTCCTCTACATTCTCTTCAATATATGACCAATCATCTGAATCGGATCTTGGAATGGTATCGCAAATGTTTACTTCTGTACAATCCTCAATCTGCTGCTCAATGATAACTTGGTTCAATCTTCGCAATTTTGGAATTGCTTTCATTTTCAGAGGAGCAGCAGGTGGACAGTTGGATTCCGACAAAATTGGCAATTCCTTTTTCTCAACAATCAGATTGTCATCAGCTCTTTTGATTATATCTGGTTTGGGTGTTTCGCATTTTTTTTTCGGTTCCATCACCTTCACAGCTGGGAGCCTTGCCAACGGAATATATGGTAATTCCTCAGGCTGGATTTTTTCACAGTCACTGGGTTCCAAAATTGGTAAGGTTTTTTTTTCAATTTTCAGACTCGAATCTGATCGTGGAGGACACCAAACTTCAAGAGGAGGTGGAGGACATTTTCTATATTCTGGAAAGCATTTTTTTTCCAATCTCTTCAAAGGAATGCAATTTTTCAGCTCTAGTGGGACACATTGAGGTGGATACTCTTCACGTATCTTGTGGAGTGGTTTTGCAATTATCTTCCAATTATCGTCAGCCCTTGATATTTTCTCAGAGAATTTCTTGGATCTTTTGGGATCTTTTGGCTTATATCTTCTCAAAGGACCAACTAATGGATCTTTTTCGGGAGGAGGCTGTATAACTGGAGGGCAGCAATCACCTTCAGGTAGCTGCGGTAGTTTCTTCTTTGTTTTTGTTATCACTCGAATTGAAACGTGTTCCGCACATTTTTTCCTTTCTTTTTTCCTTCGCTCACATCTATTGGAATGCTGGACATCATGTGATCCATATAAACGTTTTGATACGTATATGCTGTTAGGTGACGACTGACTGCAATGAACTGCATCACGTTGCACTTTTTCGATAGCAATCTTCCCAATTTTGCCTACAAGAGGTTCTAAATCTTCTTCATTTGTTTTGGATGGAGACGTGACGAGACCTGCAATGATGAGAAATCTTACTGTTTGCTATATCATATTTGTGTTTTCAATAGAAATACCCCGTGATTGAATTACAAAGGTACCCAGCCTAGAAGATTCTTTTGGCACCTTACTATCCCCAAAGCTGATCTTCTGATGCGCAACACTCTTAACCGCTTCAGAATATGATGGCCATGGTACTGTAGGACGACCATTACTATCCAGGATTTGTACCACACTCTGTTCTTCGGGTGAAGCATTCGATTGGAGAACACTCAAATTCGCTTTCCTGTTATTGATAAGTTCACCAAATTTATCAATGTGACTCTTCGGTTTGCTGGTGTCCGAATGTATTTTCGTCGATGAATTTTTGGTGGGAAGCTTTCGTACAAAGTTATGGCTTGTCTTGTGGGAACCATCAGATATGCTGCTATCGTTTTCGACACATAAATTTATGTTACATTTGGATAAATCTTCCGAACGTTCTCTTCTTCCATCTTTATTGCAGTTTACATTTAGAGTAGCATCTCCGTTCACAACAGATTGAGAAGAATACTGGCGCCTCTGTGTATTAGCAAAATTTTGTACTCGATCGCTATGAACATGTGCTATACCAATATGATTCATTAGTTGAGATTTCTGGTTAGGAAGTTCACGAAATTTCGAAGCATCATGGTTCTCACTGGATCTGATATTATCTGCTTGCGTTTTGAAAGACATCGTCTTTCGGTTTGTTTCTAATATTTCGAAATTATCTGGTCCGTGAATTTGTTCCATCACTCTGGATTCTTTCCTTTTTCCCGACCTAACAATATCTATTTGATAGTGAAGCTCGCAACATTTCCCGATTGCCTCTACTGCGATAATGTTTCTCGGACTAGTGACATACTTTCGGCTGTTCTTAATTTCCCCTGAAAATGATCCTAGATATTGTTCACGGGCATGTTCTTCTTGCGTGATATCCTCCCCTACAAGATGAAATAGTTGAAATAAGAAAATGTAGATGAATTATCTACTTTATGAAAAATCATCTCCTCAATATTTGGTGTCTATCCATATAATATCTTGGAGCTTTCGATCAAGGACTAATTCAAAATAATTACATTTCGCAACTTCAACATTTACCTTCATTATTTGTAGAGTTGTAGAAATTAATCATTCTGCAGTTCTCTGCTGATGTTGCAGGACTCGTTGTCGGTCGAACTTCCGAACTGTGAATGTTTTCATGTTGACCACTTATGAGTTTTTGATATGAAGCTCTTATCGGAGATGATATCGATTGAATATTGTCTGCTGTTAGTTGTGGAACCTGTAAGAACAGATCTATTATTTTCATCTATTTGATTAATTCCAGAGTTAATTTTTCTCAAAAAATGATATAATGCTTGTCAGGTTCCTTTATTATATATTTTAAAGTAATTCAATAGACAATGAAAAACTCTGAAACCAGTTAATATACGAGAAAATAATTAAGTTTCTTGTATCGAGCAGTAACATTGCAGCTGATAGTTCCGAACAGCTTTCTAGCTCTCTCGAGCTGATCAGCGGAATGAGATCAATGCTGTGCTACCGGTCGATATCTCCGTATAGATACAAATATCCATTGACAACTAACGCTATCTCCCTGATATAAGCTGTCCTACCGAGGTAACCCAATGTAGTGTAAAACCATTGACTGAACGTATAGGTATCTCGTACTTCACTGGAGCACAATATGAGAAAAAGACAGTAAGGACACTTCCGTATGTGACGAAAAGCTTGAAAAATTCGGGTTAACTCGTATATCTGTTCGGAGTACAGAGCAGGCGTTAAGAAATTGGTATTCTATATTATAACAGAACACTCCCTAACTCTGACTTTAGAGTCACGTGATTTTTCGCCTCACTCTTATTTCTCATAACATCGGAATATTGAATCTGTTTCGAAACCGAACTTCCGGCCTACATTGAACTAAACGAGTTTTCAGCTTCATCTCGAAGGTATTTCCCGAATATTTTGGTTTTATGTTTCCAGTTGGAGTAAGTATTTTAAATTCAATATCAGTTTGTATGTTTGTAATAGTATATCGGATTAATTATAGATCTAGCGTTATCTATATTCAAGAAGATTGTTTTATTAAGTAAGTAAGTAAGGTTCATTTTTCGTGAACTGTGATTACGATCTTCGAGTTATTTTCATCCAGCTCCTTCGGTGGTGACTGCAAAATCAGTAAGTTCGAATTAAAAAAAAAATTCAGGAACATAGGTACTCACATTCCAAATTGGATTGCAGTATGGGCAAAAATAAAATTCTGAATACGTAGGCACATGACATAATAAACTATTTTCATTTATAACAAAGCTGCAATCTCGGAGGAGATTATTTAATTTACAAACACATGTCTTGAACTAATTATGTTTGTATTCATCAGTCTTACTGATAGTAACGTTTATGTCATATCTTTCATCATTTGTATGCATAACTAATAGCATATACTCAGAATATTACTCATGATTTGAGACGATCATTTCCATTAATATGCTGATTAATATTGGAGAGATAATACAGTTACTAACATCAAACATATGAGTTTATATTCATTTGAGATATTAATTATGTCTGAGAAGATCTCTACAAATCTCAGGGCAAGCAGTTGAGCTAAATTATGTAGGAGAGGGGACTTATTTCAGGTAAAACCATACATTTCAATAGTGTATGTGGAGATCATTCTGAAGGAAACAGTTTTATGAAGGCTCGCATCCGAAACAAACTTGCGCATTTTGCAAATCTCAGAGATTTCACTTTTTTCAATTTCAAGCACATCATCATACAATATTCGAGGTTCTGGCGCAAGAATGGTCATTACTCCAGCTCGTACCTCCACAGAAGATACTCAAGAAGATATTATATTGAGTAGTACTTGTGGAAGGTAGTTTTTTTTTGTTCTTGTTTGAATGAATTAAATGAACAATATTTTCAGCAGATAAGTATGGGACACCACACTTTTGAATACAAATTCCTCTATGTGAAATATGACAGATTATTTTTCCGTCCCAAATATCGACCAATAGAATTGCACCATTCGACGTCACGTGGTACAACCTACATGGAATTATACTGAATATTTTTTGAATATTTTCTCTGGTAGTTGATATATATAAAAAACAAAACATGATCCAGTCAAATTAACCACACTTCAAACTGACAGGTTGAATTCTGTCCACCATCGATAAAAAAGTCAAAGGAAATGTTCATTTGGGACGGCCAGTCAAATTAACCACACTGACAGGTTGAATTCTGTCCACCATCGATAAAAAAGTCAAAGGAAATGTTCATTTGGGACGGAAAAATAATCCTCCGAATACCACACGAGCTTCAAAATTATCTGGCATTTCCCTCAAGGTTCCCTGCAAACAAATAAAGTCGTCAAGTTTTTCAGGAAAAATCACTCGCGCTTCGCGCTCGTGATTTTTTAACCTGAAAAACTTGACTCCTTCATTTATTTGCAACGAACCTATCGGGAAATACCCGATAATTTTGAAGCTCTTGTGGTATTATATATGATTATTTTTCCGTCCCAAATATCGACCAATAGAATTGCACCATTCGACGTCACGTGGTACAACCTACATGGAATTATACTGAATATTTTTTGAATATTTTCTCTGGTAGTTGCTATATATAAAACTTCAAACTGACAGGTTGAATTCTGTCCACCATCGATAAAAAAGTCAAAGGAAATGTTCATTTGGGACGGAAAAATAATCCTCCGAATACCACACGAGCTTCAAAATTATCTGGCATTTCCCTCAAGGTTCCCTGCAAACAAATAAAGTCGTCAAGTTTTTCAGGAAAAATCACTCGCGCTTTGCGCTCGTGATTTTGTAACCTGAAAAACTTGACTCCTTCATTTGTTTGCAACGAACCTATCGGGAAATATCCGATAATTTTGAAGCTCTTGTGGTATTATATATGATTATTTTTCCGACCCAAATATCGACCAATAGAATTGCACCATTCGACGTCACGTGGTACAACCTACATGGAATTATACTGATAATTTTTTGAAAATTTTCTCTGGTAGTTGATATATATAAAAAACAAAACATGATCCAGTCAAATTAACCACACTTCAAACTGACAGGTTGAATTCTGTCCACCATCGATAAAAAAGTCAAAGGAAATGTTCATTTGGGACGGCCAGTCAAATTAACCACACTTCAAACTGACAGGTTGAATTCTGTCCACCATCGATAAAAAAGTCAAAGGAAATGTTCATTTGGGACGGAAAAATAATCCCCCGAATACCACACGAGCTTCAAAATTATCTGGCATTTCCCTCAAGGTTCCCTGCAAACAAATAAAGTCGTCAAGTTTTTCAGGAAAAATCACTCGCGCTTCGCGCTCGTGATTTTTTAACCTGAAAAACTTGACTCCTTAATTTATTTGCAACGAACCTATCGGGAAATACCCGATAATTTTGAAGCTCTTGTGGTATTATATATGAATATTCATCAATATAATTTTTCTGAGATCTTATGGGAGAAAATTAATAAAAAATTTAAAACATGGTTTCTTCGTGAGCTCAAAGGCATATCAGTTTTTATGAAAAACATTCAATCTTCTCACAGCCTCTAACAACATTTTTTCAAAAAGCTTCCTTCTTCGAACATTTCCACCTCAACTCAACACAAAACAGCTTGTTGGTTCAGCAGAATTTTTATATTCAAAAAAACTATCAATTTGTAGCCAGCCGGTCGATGTAGAGTCACAAATAAAATACAATCAGTTGGTTTGTAATAATCTCCATAAAAAATACAGAATGTCTGGTTCTAGTTTTTGTCACTAGATGTAGTTAGGTTCCAGAAGTAAGTTCTCTAATGTGTGAAATATAGTCCAGTCAAAAGTGTGAAAAAATAGATTCATCACTAAAATTTTATAGACTGCACGAAAATGCAAAATCCTTTTTGCATCGTGATTATTACTTTTAATAAACAATGAAGAATAAACCATTTGAAATTAACAAACGGAATGTCTTTTATAACAAGTGGAATTATCTCGTGCTCTTTCAATTCCAATTTCCTGAAATTTGGTATCAAAGGGCTTTTTGGTCTAAATTTGGAGTCGGAAAATGAGAAATCTGGCCCGTTTGCTAGAAAACCTGGAAAATTGTACCAATGTTTTATCGGACTGTGGTATTGAAATAATAAGATGCTGCTATATGTCTCGGTGCAATGTTCACTAAAAAAAGAAAATTCTGGCGAATTGGTGAAAAAATTGCGTCGTTTTTCCTTCATATTGTTATCTCGGTCCTGGTTATAAAATCAAAACCGACGAGTTCTCCGACAAACTCTGGAAAATGAAAACTTACCATTTCTATACGACAAACTTCAATTATTTTGTTTTTCTTAAAATTTCAGTCAGTGCTGTTGGAATGATAAGGTACCGTGATGATTCTCAATATAAATTTCCATATAAGAAGGAAAATTCTGGAGAATTGGTGGCAAATTGCGTCGTTCACATACCTGTCTCGGTCCTCCTCCAACGTGTCAATATATGTATATGTGTTTGTGGCCACACTTATTTTATGGTCATACGGTTTTCCGGAAAATTCCGGAAAATGAAAGTTTCATGTTTTTTTTTCAGAAAATTGTAATAAATCTGTATCATAAATATAATCTGTATAATAATGATGATATTACTCGGTTATATATAAGATAGTCCCTTCTTTTATAATATCGAAATCAACTTTTATTGAGAAAAAAATCTTGAATCTTGAATTTGCCACAAGCGAGCTGTTCGTTTTGTTGTGAATTAGGTTACATAGCTGACAATTTTTTTTTCGAATGCACGTATACGTTAATCTAATTTACATAATTGTATTTTCGGTTACTAAGCCTTGATACGAATCGATATTTAATAGAGTCTACGTGTTTTATAGATTAAAATAAAAAAGGACGCATCTCGGATATCATTGCCAGTATGCCAGTTCCTTTCCCCCCACACTCAAAGACAGCTGCTATTTTGTCCGTGCACGTTAACGTGTCCACTTCATAGAAATATCATGTATAGGATCTCTATGCGTACTTGTAGTAAGCCGCATCCTCATTGATGCTTCAGAAACATCCACTATTTGTTTACCTGCTTTGAAGAAGGTACTGGACATATCAAAATAAAAGATACTTGAAAGTATTCGTCATAATACCGGGATATCAAAAATTATCTTGGTCAAGGGTGGTTGTGGAATCAAAAACGTGTTTCTTACTTTACGTTTGAAATAATTATGTCATAATTAATTTGAAGTTCCTAAAAGTGCGAAATTTCGCAATTTTATACGAATATTGTAACACTCAGAAGCCTTTAGCGCTTTGGACTTTTCACGTGGCGTATCGAAATTAGAAGGTTCGAATTATCTAAAAAACATAATTGCATGAACGTCAGACGTCCTATGTAATTAGCTACGAACGAAATCATTTTGACATATGCCTCGAGGAGCTTGCTGCGCGTAAGTTAGAGTTTATACATTTTACCTCGATCTTGTTAATTTGAGGCCGTTTCTTGCCCCGTGTTTTTGGCTATGGGCCGCTAGCTTTTACCCGCTTCATGTATATTTTAGTCGCGAGAAAATTCCTTTTGGTACGTCGCACGTTAGACGCGCGTAGCTGAGATCTGAGAATAGCTCAAACTGTTTTAATTAAATTTTCCCATTTAATGGACATTTATCGAAGAAAGAAGGGCCGTCGGGCACGGTCCGATACTAAATCTAACTACATGGAGCGAAAACGGCACGCGAAAAGTCGTCGTAAAGCCGTATTAGGTACAACCAGTTTGCACTTTTCTAACTCGCGTGCTACGGACTTCTCACGTGAACGACATCCGATTTACGGAAAATTAACTATTTCAAAAAGTTTTTGACCCGGATTGTGGCTATCACGACCTCTGAAAAGGTTCAAAGTTCACATAATTATTTCATAATTTGTAGTTCATTATTGTTTTGCAACTGAAATCTGAAATAAATAGGTATGAAATTTGTAGGTTATTGATGCTGTCAGTATGACAGTGACATCATTATTTCAAACGTAAAGTAAGACACGTCTTAGATTCCACAACCACCATTGTCCAAGATAATTTTTGATATCCCGGTATTTGTCTGAAATTTTTTGAATAACAAAATAACAATTGAAGGTTTTCGTGTAAATATGGCAAATCTTAATTTTTCGGAGTTTTTAGAAAACTATAGTTGCTTTTGATCTTATATCTATGAAATAATACTCAACGACCACAAAAACATATAAGTTGGCCGTTGGACGAGGACAGACACAAAAATATTAAGGAAAATGACGCAAATTCCCATCAAATTTCCAGACTTCTCCTCCTTTTGATGAAATTTGTACCGAGAACCATCACGGTACTTTATTATTCCAATAACACTGGCTAACATATTTGAAGAATTAAATGAATGAAATTTGTCTTTTAGAAATGATAAATTTCCATTTTCCTGAGTTTCCTGGAAAACTATCGTCGGTTTCGATTTTATCATCGTGAAATAAACTCAGAACCGAAATAGGATATGAAGGATAAATGTCGCAATTTTTCCACTATTTTCCGGAATTTTCCTTCTTTTAGTGAAAACTGTATCGAGACATATAGCGGCATATTATTATTTCAATACCACAGTCCAAAATAAAACATTTTTCGTTGCTAAGATTTGGTAAAATTTCCAGCAAAAGGACCGGATATTCCATCATCAGATTCGTGTTAAGTGGACCAAAAAAACCCCTGATACCAAATTTTAGAAACTTTGGATCAAAAGAGCACGAAACATTCCATTCGTTATAAAAGACATTCCATTTGATAATTGAAAATGGTTGTTCGTTGTTTATTGATATTTTTTCTGGCTAACGATGTGTGTAAGCCATCCCGAACGAGATGCAAGAAGAATTTTTTGTGTGGTTTATGAAATTTTAGATGTTTTTCACACTTTAGACTGGGCTAATATGGTATTATCATGTAACTTGATGAACAATTCATATGTTTACATTTTGATTAGCATAATAATGTTAAGATGCCAATTGGCAACGGGGTAACTTGAGAACTAGTTGAGTGTCCATTAGGCATAATTACACATAAGTTAATATTATGCTCCTAGAGGCGAACCAATCAACTGTTGATACATCGAATACAATGTTCAACCTGCATCGGTCGTTGTGGTCGAAGCGTGTGAGACCCCGCTAACGTAGATATTCTGCTTCCCGATAGCGGCATAGGTTCGAAACTCCAAGGTCCAAGGTGAAGTTAATTTTAAACTTTTGACAAGCTAGTTTTCGAAATATTTTTGGTGATACTAGGTTAGTAGATTATTTGAAACTTTGTTGTAATTGATTGATGTTTTCCCTTTATATATTAATGAAGTGGTGGAGGTATCACCCTTACCTAATAGCGTTTCATCAAGAATAGTCAGATCATTCGCATAATGTTGTGATACAAGGAATCAGTGGAGTTGAATACCGTTTCATTTGACGTAGAGATGTATGAATAGATGTAAATGTATAAAAATTAGGAGGCAAGTTGAAACACTAACACATGAGCTGACTTTTCATTTTGATATTGAAACTTTTTCAAAACAGTTTTTAACAAATAAAATTATACATAGATACAGGTAACATAGATGGAAAACAAATTGAAACCGTTCAGAACGAATGATATTATTCAATGAGGAGGATTTTGTAATTTTGTATTATAAGAGTTGTAGTTCTAACAGGATGGGCTATATATATATAGTTCACACAGCCAGAAGCTAAGTACATGTTTTGGGAGAAATGTTCGCCGGACAACATGTCCAAAATTCTTCTCTATCGGAGGAGCTGGCTATGTCAAAGAAATTGAATTTCACCCTTCTCCCAGCAATTCTATCAGCTGATGATGTTACTACTACCGCCTAATACTTTCCATCCTCGTCCTAGAGAAAATGCCAATCTATTTCGGAATAATAATCATAATAATCATCCTACGGTAATTTATCAATATGATCAAATGAAAGAACAATTACTTTGAGGAATCTTGGCTTCCGGATGGATTCCTCGTCACAATAGCACGACTTGATGTCGACGCTTAGCTGTCCGCGGAAGTGTACTATTCAGGATGACAATTACTTTGTTTTTATAACACTTTTAATAATAACGTGTATTACCAAACATACAAAATTATATTTCAGATTGAATCTTTTTACATTAATTACAGCAATAAATTTTCGTGGATATACTCACATCACATGATAAATTAACTGGTTCTGCCTTCTCATAATAATCATACAAAGTTGTAGTCAAAATTGAAAAGATTCCTGACACTTCTGGCCTTATGCGCTACTCTTTGAATCAAATAGGATTCTTTAGTTTCAACTAAAATATGATTATTATGCCAAAATAGCAAATTTTTCTTGAAGAAAAGTGTAATCAATCCAGGTGAAGTATCATTGTCGAAGGTATTACTAGGTGTTAAGTGAAACTCATGCTCCCTATTTGAAATTTTGAGAGATATTCTCTCTTAAGTTGAAAACAGAATTGAGAAGAGAATCATTTTCTGTGGACACCTGTATAATAATTTTACAAGTTAGAGTTGTCATTGTCGGTGATGATACTATTCAGTAATGGAATAGATTTTATTGAATAGATAGAACAATGTTAAAGTTAGGCTCATTTTATCGAATTATTCTAGGGAAGTCTCACGATGTAACTGCAGTAAGAATATCATCACATAAATATGTGGCAGCTGATTGATACGATTATATCATGATTGTTAATTGAATGAGAATGTTTTGCTTATCCGCAGTCTTAGACGTAGATGGCAGAATGAGAAAATAAAACAGGGAGGATTATTAAACTGGCCACTCACCGAATATTTAGTTATAAGATTACACTTCCATGCTATGCGACTTGCCATTACCGGAATTTTGGGAATCCAAAGATTTAAATTGATGTTTCAAACTAAAATTTATAAGAGCGATATAAATTGTGACAATCCTGCAGATTCATTTTTGACACAAAAGTGACAGCAAATTAGATCAGTGACTGCTATTGTAATTACCTCATGTTTCGTCTATACGAAATGTATTGTTTTAAGCCAATAGGACATTCAGAATCTCAATTAATATTACAAAGGGAAAATTCGGGTTAACAATTCAGTCTTGCAGCATTCTTAATGAAATTTTGTTTGGAAACATAAGTGTATGATCATAGCGTTGATAATATTGAACGTAATGAAGTAAGTGTACAACATTCAGACAGTGAACATAATTTGTATTTTTCAATCCATTTTTGAAAAAAATAAGAAAACAGACACATCTTTCAAAGTTTGGTATGTCAACTAATTCCAATATATAGGAAATAATGGCTGTTCTGGTGAGACAAAAATCATCATAACTGATGTAACACATAAAAAGGCAATTAATATAAAAATCCAACATCTTAAAAGTGTTGAAAACTAGGAAGTGATACAATGGAGCACAAAGTTAGGAGGTATGTAATATTTGAATATAATGACGATTACTATCCTGGAGGAATAACAAAAGCTGTGATCAATTGATCACGTGACTTCCTTCACTTTTGTTACTAAATGTTACAAAACTCTATGTTCTATACTCACACCTGCTGTCAGGTTTACTTTCAAAATTATTCACACTGTGATATAACCTTGTTTTATACTGACACTTGCTAACATGATCTATACAAATTAGCCAGAGAATAGACTGTGACTTCACATTGATGACTTCATTTGTATCTTAAAATAACTAGATAAACACGGTTGTCATTATGATCGGATGAAATACCTTAATTCCATTTGAAAAACTGAAGATGGATACCAAAAATACTACTCCAGACGGGGCTACTACGCTTAAAAACAATACCGTTCCAATTTTCATCGCTTTCAAGCCGTTGGTGGAATTTCAAATCCATACGAACAGTGCAATCATCTCCACAGTTGCTGCTGCGCACGCGTACGCATACATATTCATACACAACTTCACTCAGATGATCTCCAGAGGCGATTCCAATTTTGCCATTGGCTAAAAAGAGACCCGATTTTCCAGCGTTCCCGGAAAATGTAATTTGAACAGACGATAGCACTTTTACGAATTGGTGAATATTCGATCGAAACAATGAACACAATTGGAGCATAAATAATCGTAGGAAGTTTCGAGAAATTCGACCGTGAGAGCGATTCAGCCTTAACATGCGGGCAGGTATTTATAAAAACAAAATTTTGGTCCTCATTTATTTAATGACACTCTGAACGGGGTACCATATTATCAGTTTTTGACTTGAACTCATGAAAACTACTGGGAATTGGGAGTGAAGGTACGAATGAGATGACTATTCAAATCTCCAGATCTCAGTGTCCTCGACACATTTGTATGGGGTACGCTGAAAAATAGAATTTATCGGCGAGGCTGATGTCAAAATATCGAGGATCTTCTACATAACATCATTAGAGAATGTGGGAAAATATGGAGGAGGGAGAAGAGTAGATTTTTTTTAGAGAATCACGAACAAAATTTTGAGAGCCTGTTGTGATTTTCTGTTCTAATTTAGTCATTATTATTGTTAGATTTTTGAAACCATTCTTGAGCGTTCTCAACAGTTTTGCATACATAATTTTGGCTTAGTTTTTTTAACGAACCAAACTCAGCGAGATTTCTATCCAATAATATGCACAGCTCGATGAGGTTGTTGTCCTTTGGGAAACATGTTCATATACATCTCCGCCGGCTTGACATCCATTCTATCGTTTTTGCAATAAACTTTTATTATATTTCGTTTGTTTCTATTCATTGGTAAACTCCGCTTCTAACGATATAGTGCTCAACAAGGTATCAAAATAAAATATACATGTGATAGATTGAAAAAATCATAGCCTACTATGGTATAAACACTTTTTCTTCAATATTGCTCATTTTAGGACTACAAGGGTAGCTGGAGATACATCATTGAAAAGGTAATGAAAGGGCTATTCAAAACTGCAAAAATCCAAAATGGCGTCTATAAAGAAAAGTTGATGATTTGAGAAAAAGGAGACGTCTTGCAGGATTTTCAACTTCTTCAATAGATGAAGCTCAAATAGTTCCAACGACAATGTATTCTTCAAAGATTTTTTCTAACATTCCAAATATTCGTAAAAAACTAAAAACGGAAACAGTAAATTTCAGTTCTTCCGCCATATTTCCGGAAGTACCAAAGATTACTTCGATGATTAAACGTAATATTATCGGGCTCACCGATACGCAAAATTGTCCCAATTTAACTATTTCCGCAACAATTATAGTTTCCGAGATCCCAACGATATGAGTCGAATCCGAAACACCCGGTCTAGATTAGCAGTTGTCTTTTGAGATGCGGTCTTGTCCGCTTATTCGCATCTGCTACAATCTCGGTCATCAATAATGTCCATTAGGTGTAGATGGCTGTACAGAATACAGTGGCCTGTGAGAGGTCCTGTCACCAGTGCCATGACTCTTTTTCTCAGGGAGAGAAGGGTTTTCGAGCGTTTGTGCAAGAAATCAGCAATATGCTCCACCTGCTTCATACCAGGAATACTGAGCGTCCGGTAGAGCTTATATTGGTGGTCTATGGCGGCCATTTTCTCTTTCATGTCAGAGTGGACAGATACCCACACTAGCTGGAATTTGTTCACTCCGATTGATTAAGCCAGTACCTCATTGTTCTCCAAAACAAGCCTATAAGTCATCCTATGGTCTCGAAGCGCACCTAGAACCACGTATATGAATCTGCCTATCGCGATAAGTTTAATCTAAGATTCTTCAGGGCATAGGTCCCGACAGCATAGACCTCGACCTGGAAAACATAGACGTGATCACTCAGGGGAACTGAGGGTTAAGCCCTAGGTCTGCACGAGTGAACTCCGACCCCACCTGACTCGCCAACCTTGGACCGGTCGGTGAACTTCATGAGTACCCCATTGATTGTGTTCCGGAGTCCTTACATCTCAGTCAATCCTCTGAGTTAGGAGGAGGTATGCGGTTTGGGAACTAATGGCAAGCGCTGCTCAAATGCGGATCCTGCCAATTTCGTGAGGCACAGACACACTGACCTAATGGCACAGGCCAACAAGCCTACAAACAATATTCGCAGCCACTGTTTTGATGTGGAGTGGTAATCGAACAAGCCCACCAGAACCTCCAGAGTTCTAGTGGAGGGGTCCCCATATCTCCGCTATCCCCACGCAGTCAATTCACTGGGCACAACACAACTGTTGCGTAGATTAAGATTGGGAGATCAAGACCGTATAGAATAGATCCAGTACTGGACCCTCAACCATAGACCACATGTTGTGTTTGCTATGCTGTCATGGTCATGCATGCTTTATATGGGAAGAACATTATTTCTTTTTTTGTAATGGAGGACACTAATAACAATGTTTTCAAGGCCGAACATACTTGAACCCTCTATTCTAGCACTATTCAGATAGGCAGACCATTGTTAAGTCTGTCTACAACAAAATTTTATGGCGGTGAACTGTTGATTCAGTTTTCCAAGAGGAAGTTCCTTCCAGTATGGGCTATCGGTTGTAAAAAGTGTTCAGAAACAGCTTTTACTGTATACTCAACATAAACGTAAACTTTCATGGTCAATGCATAAAGCATCCTTGCATCAACCAGAGCAAACATTTTGATACCACACCTCTCGGTTCACTGAGTTTCTTATTTCATAGGTAAATATCAGATGAACCGTAGCTCCGACCAACGATCGGAAGTGATTTTTGAAGTCGACTGACGATCCGATCAACATTGCATCCCTCACGAATATCCGAATAGTCATGACAGTGTAACATCAATCTAGATTCCGTGAAAATTGAATCTAAGTAGCCGTGATACATATTACGAATCCGCGTAACTTTATATTTACCTCTAATTTGTAACGAAAGTGAGTTATCGACTGATTGAATTCGAATGAGTATTTCTGTGTGTACAAGAACAATAAAAGATTACATATAAGACGTCATTCATCTTGAACACATTTACGGAACGATATGCTTTACGGTTGGCTTTATAATCCGAAATTCTCCAGAGATTACTCCCGACTATAACTACCTTGCTGTAGTACATCATCATGATTGGCCGTCATTCCTCAGGGACTTGTCAATCTGTATTTGCTGCATCTAGAAAAATGTTCAGTCAGACTTACATTTTACTAGTAAATATCGAACACATGGCTTTCTCGAATAGCGATGATTTATATTTTGAAGCGTTGTAATTCATTTCGCGAAAGACATTAATCGCTGGATTTTGATAAACATATTCAGACTTCAATTAATGTCAAATCAACGAGATAATGAAGTTCATTATTGTTGATTCATACTTCGTGATATGGCACCTTAAAATGTACTGAATATTAGTTATTTCACGAAAAATTCAAATCGGAGGATGTTGAAAACAAACGTGAAATAATGACAACTTCTGTTTGTTGGATATGTTGTCCCATAAAGGAAGGTTTTCGCAAGTAATCATTGAACTGTTTCCACCTGATCCCAAACGATATTTATGCTGCTATTCTGTATAGGTTGTAAGCACACTGTAAGCAGCATGTAATGTAACTTTGAAGCGATGTAATTGATTTGGTATTCTGTAGCTGCAAACTAAGCTTACTGCTATTGTGAATTCAAGTCGCGGAAAACGGAGGTATTAGAGTGCTATATTTTGAAATTTATGGTTGACATATTCATAAGAAAGCAAAACTGATAACTGAATTGAAAAAAAAATCATTTGGGATTATTTGGAAACCCATTACTGCATTTCATATTTAATTCCTTCCAGCAGGACTATTATAGACGGGGAAAATCTCATGAAATTTTTCCCTAATAAAACAATTGAATATACATCGAATTCTTATTGACAAACTGCTTCTTGAGAGGCGAAAGAGATCATAGCAACCCTTTTACGTTGCCAGATTATCAATTCATAAAGATGTCCAGATTATAAAAATATCAAACAAAAAATATAATTAGTAGTATTTCTATGCTCTTCAATGAAGACATTCAGTTATACCTTTACACCTGCTTCTACTAGCCACAATGCATTCCTTGGGCCTTGGCTCATTCTAAAAAGTATTCGTTTTGTCTGGGTGGACTAGCATGGTTTAAAGATTAATTATTATTAATGAAATCACTACTGATCATTCAACTTTCCTACTACTTCCGAAAAGAAAGTGTTATTAAGGTAAGATTTCATTAAAATTGGGAAAGGAATACTAGGCCCAATTGATGGAACTCAAGTAGGAATAATATCTCCTCCAAGGACTGACATCGATCACCTGCAATTCATTTATATCAATGTAATGCTTATTTACGATCCGAAGACACAAACTGTAGAATATGTAGAGGCTAAATATTCTGGTTCGCTTTATGATGCTGCCTCCGTTCGGAATCACTTAAAAATAAATATAATAAAGGTTGCATATGATCCTACCACAGCCTAATACTTCCAAGGAAAGGTACAACATGCTATTAAAATGTGCTCGTAGTCCAGGCATTTAAGGAGGAAAATCGACGATTTGAGTCCGAATTTCGGCAAGTTCTAATTTTGATCTACTCTTATGTATTTTGATGCGATGGTGTAGTTGAAATTTGTATTAAATCTTTGCTCTAATAATTATTTTTTTGACAAAAAATATGTCAATTTTTCGATTTCTTAGTTTTGAGAGAAAACTATGGTATGTATGGAAAATGTTTCGAACAAAAGTTGTTGGAAAAACTAATACGCAATTTTTGACTGTGCGAAGGCGATTTGAGATTGGACGCCCAAGAAAGGGCCTATTTAGTGTGTTTTCCAGCACATTGTTAACTTGAGTATATATCAGAGAGTTTTTGTTTTTTTTCATATCCTGTTTCGATGAGAAGATAGTATTTTTATTTTTCTTTCCTCCTGTTCTCGGTATTTTGATTTACCTCATTTTTTGGCGGGAAAATCGACCATTTTGAAAAATATGTATTTCACGGATTTCAGATGGAACACTTATGTTACTGATCTAAAACTGAAATCATTTCGAAGACTTCATTATGTTGCACTCAATATCCAAAATTCAACAAAAGCTTCTCTAGTTAACAATATCTTGCAAGAAAGTCAATTATGAGTTCGATTATCTACGTAACTGTTGAAGTTATTGAAAAATGAATACATCCGTTCATTGTTGGAAAATTCATGCCTTTCAATAACTAAATAACTATGTTTCTTCAAAATCTGCTAGATTGCGAGCTCCTCCACCTCCGCCGGGGACTCTTAGTTTATTTAATATTAGCCGCTCATGTACATATATACCAACATTTAAATCTGCATGTTTCAATATTTTTTCAAACAATCCGTTGCTTGGAGGTTTTGGTTACTTATTTCGCTAGAGTATTATGGCCAAACCGCACAGTGAGTATAATTTGTCAAAAAAACAGATTCAGAATTAAACCGTTTTCTAGGATGCAGTTTCATGAATGATAAAATTATGAATGTGGAAAGCTTTATTGCATAGGTACCTATAGAAACGTTTCCACCGTGAACGCAGAATATTACCAAGTTGTAAGCTGCAGTTGTGAATGTATTTCATGTCATTTGTATCTGTTCTGTATATGATTGCAGGTTGTTGCAGTTGACAATGCGGTCATATAGATCACCATTAGACTCAACAGGAAATTACTAGAAATAGGATACAATGGCTTTACATAAATATAATAGTCTACTAATGACCGAACTTGATTCACCCAACTTTATTGAAACAATTCGCTATTCCTCCTACTAGTATTTCATCATAATGTCCGCTACAAACTGCCAATACATCCAAGGATCATTTCATTATAATTATGTAGACCATACACTGCTTAAATAAATTTCGTCTTATTAAGGTAATAAAATTACCTGGACCTACAATATTTTGGATGATTGTCAATTAAGCTATCTTCTCTACTTTCGTTATACGTACCTACTATATGAAGTTGAAAAACAAATATACTTCTGTTGGTAATTGATACCAATGTCCGTATCTTTTCTTTCAACTCTTTTTAAATACGATAGTAGCTGACTACATCTCTGAAATTTGAGATTGCAACCTCTTGTTAAATTTTTTCCTTAAATTGTGATGATATGTATACTATCTCTACCACATTCATTTTTGGGTCAAGATATTTTGCTTCGTTGAAAACTGTTGATGCATAATTTCTTATTGTAAATAGGAAGAAACTCAACCAGAACACAAGGGAAGTCAAGGGAAAACAAGAACACCCAAAAACACTCCTAGAACATTCCAGAGCATGAATTGACTATCACATAATACTCTTACACTATCTATATCTAATCCTAATTACCTATTTACCTATTTATTATAGAAGACTTATTCCATAGGTAAACATATTTAAGCATTCCTTAATCTCAACTGCAACAAATACCCAGCCTACTCAACTCATGGATAGTTAATATGAAAAAAATCCAAATGAAAAATATCAAAAATAGCAATAAATATAATACACTTTACAAAAACTATCCAATTGAAAAATAAATTGATTTGCCATAGTGGGCAAGCCCCTTATATCTATGGGCTTCCAAAACTACATGAAAGTGATATATATTTAAGAACCATTATAAATAATATAGGAGCGCCTACCTACAATTTATCAAAATCTATCAACAATATAATTGGAAAAAATTAATTTCATGTGCATTTTCATGAATTTATAAAAAATCAATTCGTACAAGTAGATCATCACTAAACTATGAAACATTCATATAGAGACAGTCAGTTGTAAAGTACAACAGCCGAACAGGATGAAATAGTATGTACGAGTATAATAAATAGAAACTATAATTTAACAAGAAGGCAAACTAGTCTATATACAACATAGAAAATTTTGTGCTAACAATAAGAACTACAGAAACATCACGTCCACAAAAGGTTTGAGAGTTTTAATAATAATAATTATCAACGATAATGAAGAAGTGTCAGCGTGATTGACTCACCAATGATATAATTGAACCTTCATATGAAAATATAGATAACGAGTTTGATCACGATTATGAGTTGAACATCAGCATCATATCCTAGATTCAACAAAAAAAAAATTATAATTTTGAATGTTCCAGCTTAATGACGAAACAAAAGAATATGCTAATTATTGATATTGGATAACTAATCGGAAGGTACGTTATCTTGGATCGATATCTATGAATTTGGCATATCCTAATATCCAACAGTTCCTTGTAACATTGGATAAATGCATAACTATACCTATTGCTAATTATGGAACGGACAACAAATATTCAATGCTGCTTCGGCAAGAGCTATATTAAAGTTTACAGGTGTGCATACGATACAATTAATATTTCAAATTTTCTAGTGACTAGTCACTATTCTGCCCTCATAAGGATGAACGCGGTATGTTCCAAATTTTTCAACTTTGAGTTAAGGGCATGATATCACACATATGTTTAATCGTGTAATAACTAAAATTGCCGTATCTTTGATATTTCCTTGTAAAAGCGATATTCTTTTTTGCCGTATGTACCGAACCACCCATGCTTGCTAAGGATAAACGCAGTATATTTTCAATGCTAAGAATGAACGCGGTATAAAGACAATTCGCGCCTTAAGATACCGCGGTCTTTTTTAGTATGCAATAGATACCGCGCTCTTCCTTAGTAGCACCTAGAGTTTCGATGGCAACACATGCATGAGTTTGTTATTGTTTTAAATAATAACGAAACGAAAGAGCTGTACTAGTGCAATTGTTTTATTTTTGCGGTTGTGTTATTATTTTGAATGGTAAGTTGTAATGTAATTCTGTATTTTACTCTTGTCATGTATTTTCACCCGTCTTCAAGGTTATGTTAGTTATAACATCAGTACCAGTGTAAAACGTTTGAGTGAAATAATGTTTTCCTACGAATCTATGACACACGCATTTTGAAAAGTACTTTTCAAAATAACTGCTTGCGCCTAGATGGATTTTACACTTTTCAATCCTAGTGCTATTACGTACTTTTCAATTCTAGTGTTGTTATATTCTTTTCAAGTCTCCAATGTTAGTATGTGTTTAGGTACTAATTTTGAAAGACAATACCTGCTTTTTTACTGATCGTGAGAAAAATATTGTACACAACTCGTGTTGAAAGTGACTTTTCATACTCTCGTGACTTTTCATATACTCGTGCATGTGAAAAGTGCCACTTGCAACTCTTGTTGTGTAAGATACCATAACAGCTTACAATATCAGGTTTTTCTTTCAGAAATATGAGTCCTAGTAGAAGCCGTCTTATGTTGGATTTAGCTTCAATAAAGCAGACTGTCGAGATATCATCATCATATTGCAAGTCGACTAGCAACAGAATTATACGCTCTTTCTTCACTCCATTACCAGAAAATTCATTTGACGAGTCAACTTCTTCAACTAACCTGTTACCTGTCGTAGAACCAGAACTTCCTTCAGAAGAATGTTAAGAGATGGCTTCGCTTACTACGCTGATGCCTGTTACAGAACAACTACCTGAATTATTGGCAGAAAATATACTTGAGAGACCGGCTTCGCTGACTACCTTGTTACCAGTTGTAGAATCAGCACCCGACTTTGGTGGATTCAAGCAAATAGAAGCATCTTGTACTATTTCAAATAATACTATCGTAGTAGTTAGTCAAATCAATACTGACGAAATAGAAATTGAAAAAGGTGACCAAAACGATACTGACAAAATAGAAATTGAAGTAGGTGGCCAAAACGTTACGGAAGAAATGGAAATTGAAATAGGCGGTCACAACGGTACTGAAGAAATGGAAATTGGAAAAATGGAAACTGGAAAAGGTGGTCATGACGTTACTGAAAAACTGAAGCACAAGGAAGATGTAAATAACTGTTCCGGTGTAGGGTCTGCTGATGAAGGACACGAGAGAAAGAAAAATGAAAAAATATGTGCTTAAAGCAGTTGAGAATCGGAAAAATGATGAAGTCGTAAAAAGTAGTGACTCTGAAGACAACCTACCACTTGCTGAGATAGTTGGAGACCCAAGAAAAAGAAGAAAGAAGAGAACATCAGTAGATTAAGTGGGCTACTTCTCCACCAGGAAATGACTCATCGACCGGATGTTGCGCGCGCAACTTCGGATGTAACGTTACTAACCCGCGAAATTCAAACGTGTCCATAGAGCTTACGATGATCACCGAACTTCCAACCATAGAGGTCTAGGTCATAGAATGTGAGGTTGGTTGTATGTAACGTTACTAACCCGCGAAATTCAAACGTGTCCATAGAGCTTACGATGATCACCGAACTTCCAACCATAGAGGTCTAGGTCATAGAATGTGAGGTTGGTTGTATGTAACGTTACTAACCCGCGAAATTCAATCGTGTCCATAGAGCTTACGATGATCACCGAACTTCCAACCATAGAGGTCTAGGTCATAGAATGTGAGGTTGGTTGTATGTAACGTTACTAACCCGCGAAATTCAAACGTGTCCATAGAGCTTACGATGATCACAGAACTTCCGACCATAGAGGTCTGGATGTGAGGTTAGTTGGATGTAACGTTACTAACCCGCGTAATTCAAACGTGTTCATAGAGCTTACGATGATTATAGAACTTTCTACCATAGAGGTCTGGATGTGAGGTTAGTTGGATGTGACGTCATCGACCCGCCAAATTCAAACGTGGAGGTGTTTTGGTGATGTTTATCATGGCCGACGTTGGAAGCGAATGTCAGAAGAATAAACGTCAATATGACTGATGTTGTAGCTACATCGCAGCCATCTTCTGATGAACTATCATACTTAAATGTCAATAACAGACCAGTTAACTTCAAACGACTACATCTATGAATGAACCGATCAACCGTCATGCATACCTGTCAACGTCAGAAATGTTAACGTCAAGGGACGACATCTATGAGGTCACACTTCAAAATATGACTGATGTTATAGCTACATCACCGCCATCTCTTAATGAACCGATGAACTACCATACTCCAATGTCAATGTCAGAACAGTTAACTTCAAATGACTACATCTATGAATGAACCGTCATGCGTACCTGTCAACGTCAAAGGACGACATCTATGAGGTTAATGTTTTTGCGCGGGAAATTTATGAACCGATGAACTATCATAGCTGGATGTCAATGTCAGAACAGTTAACGTCAAAGGACGACATCTATGAGACTCCAATTCAAAATGTTACCGATGTTGTAGCCTATATCGCCATCTATCACTAAACCGATGAACTATCATAGCTGAATGTCAATGTCAGAACAGTTAACGTCAAAGGACGACATCTATGAGGTATTTTGTTAATGTTTTCGAGCGGGAAGTTCCATCTCTATTAAAAAAAAAACGATATATTAATGAACTATCATATATCTTGTTAATGTTTTTGCGCGGGAAATTTATGAACCGATGAACTATCATGACTGGATGTCAATGTCATAACAGTTAACGTCAAAGGACGACATCTATGAGACTCCAATTCAAAATGTTACCGATGTTGTAGCCTATATCGCCATCTATCACTAAACCGATGAACTATCATAGCTGAATGTCAATGTCAGAACAGTTAACGTCAAAGGACGACATCTATGAGGTATTTTGTTAATTTTATTGCGCGGGAAGTTCCATCTTAATTCAAAAACGATTTACGTAAGCAGCTGTGAATACAATGGAGTCATTCATTAGGTCAACAAATAACAATAAGTGATATACAAGTCTAGACTTGTTAGTAAGCGAATTAGAATTGAGAGTTATGTTGACTACGAATTTAATTCTCGTTTGTTCAGTCATCTGTTACAGCTCAAACGAAACACATCGTTTTCTTATATCCTTTGTCTGCGGTCTTCTATTGAACGGAAAATGTAAGTTTAATTCAATTATTTAATTCACTGCCATAAAAACATACTTGTTTTGTCTCTTATTCAGAATAAACAGTTAAAAAATTATTCAATTCACATTCATAAAATAACAAGTATAAAATTAATTAATTAACTTTTATAAAATAACTGTTGTATCAATTTTGTGTGTGTATTACGAATTTAAAGATCTTCAATTTTATTCATATTGTTTCAGATTCATGATGGATCTAACAAAACTTAATCATTGTGCTCTTTTGGAGAGAAAACCATTAAGGAGAGTTCCAGAACTCGAAATCAATAAGCATTATACAATACTTCAAGCGAGAGTAGTAAGAACCAAATTTGGTGAATCCGTATTGCTCGAGTTCAATGAATTCTCTATCTTCCTACCCAATCGACTGACCAATCAGATTATCCTAATTTTGGAACAAATCAACATGAAACCTTGTTTGATTTTGATATACAGGGGAAAAGAGGATGTTAATAAAAGCAACCCGGCTTTTAAACTTGAATTTTTGGAGCTCAAGTAATAAGAAATCTAAGGTATGGTGTTTATACTAGCGTGTGTATATAGTCGATGAAATCATCAGTATTAATATGTCTCTTGAAGAATACACACGTAAATTGGAAGAATTCGGTGCGAAAGTAAAAGCTTTGAGTAGAGATTTAAAATTTTACGAAGATAAAAATATCGCTATAAGACAATTGAATAGTTTAAGTATTGGCGGAGAGGATGGTTATGTTAGAACCCAATTTTATAATCCTAACCTCAATTTTGAATGGAATCCTGTATACAAACGTTCCGAATCGAGTGGAACGTATTTATATATGTCCCAGGAAAGATCTGAGAAATGAATGTAATCGAACAGAATGGCAGCCAATGAATTATCAAATGATTAACGAAAATCAACTAGAGATATTCACATACATAATCGAAACGATGCGGACCACCACCAATCACACATTCAATTATAAGCTCAAGCTATTATTTCCAAATGGTACAGAGGGGGATGTTATGAAGTGGCAAACATTCACCCCATCACCTACATCGATGTCTTCTCAACCACCACCACCACCAAACACACCATCACCGACACAGATAGTAAACGAGATTTATGCGATGCAATGTTTCAATCTTAGTGTCTTATTAGTTTTACTACTTAAAATCATCATAAAAATTGTTAAGAAACATACAAATAAATACATATAATAATAATAAAGAGTTGTTTTATTGAATAATAGTAATAACATGTATTTAATGAATATATGTACAGATATATTTAATTTGGTAGAATAATGTTCAGGAACCATTGCTGTAGATTATCCACGTGTTGAATTGTACACATATATTTTTTTCCATCATTACGGTGATTCATGCAGCTCATCCTGTTTGAAGGTTCGAATTTTCCTGTTTCACATAGAGTATTATCAAAGTTACACACATCTACAATGTGTGGGAAAATATTCAGTTCTTGACACTTTCTCGTTAAAAAATCAGCTTTTTGATGACCTCGAACATAAATATAGTCTGCCTTACATAGAAGATTAGATTTTAGAATATTATCTATTTCGGTGTATTCTACATCTCCAGAAGAATATTTTATTCCATGTACGAGTCTCTCCACATAACATATAGATTTTCGATCTTGAGCATTCAACGATGCAAAGGGTATGCATGGTTTAAACAATGAATAATGTCGTTTAAATCCAATCTGAATAGACATTTCTTTCGGATGGAACACATCGTCGACGACGAAACCTTGAATGTCAACCAAAGCGATTCTCATGGTGTCACGTAATAAACTGATCGAATTTATGTCTAAATGAGACTCTTGATGATTTCGGTGAGGGGTGAGTATTCCATTAAACAATCGTGAATTATGATGCAATAAGCTTTCGTATTAGCGGGAAATCCTTTATCTGCTTCGATTTCCAGTCGCACGTCGACAGTAGCTGATTTCACGGCTTCTTCTTGCTTAGAACAATCGATTACGTACAAAGCGCGTGTTTTGAAACTGCTATAACCCAATATTGAATGTTTCACAGCAGAATTCGTGTAGCTGGGGTAGAATTCAGTGTAGTTGTGGTGGGCGAGAACGTAATCATTTTTGGCAAAGTCCAAGTTCATTCGTTCACTAGGGAAATATTCTCCGTTTAGAGATAAGCGAATACTAGAAATGTGTACGTGATCGAATATCGTGAGATTAGCTTTCACATTGTTTCGCTTGTCTGTTTGGAAAAATACTATAACATAACGCGGTTTTTCAACTGCTGCACTAGTCTTGACAGCCCAAATTTCCCTTTTCGCGTCAGTCGTTATAGCAGGCAGTTCATGTGATTCCCATTTTCTGAATGGAATTAGGATGGGCATATCACTTTTGATGGCTCGCAATAGCTTTTCTCTAATTATGTCGTTGGGAAAGATATATTTGACTTTCAACTCCATACTGTCAATCGAAAATTTAACTGTGGTAGCATCGTTTGCAATTATAACACAATCGTTATCGTTTCGAGCTCGCACCAATCGAATTGTTTGTCGCCCAAATGTAATCATAGAATAATCATTGAAAATGTTGAATATATGCTTTAGTGGAATCAGTAAGCTGAAAGTCTTACTTTGATCTAAAACTACACTTTCTTCGGGGTAAGTCCAACCGGCAATAGACATATGCGTAGAATCAGTAGGAGTGTAGCAAGTGAATGCCCTTACAGCACTAACTATTCCAGGATCTCGAACAGTTTCGATGTCTCGCCCACTTTCGCTGTAAGAGCATGAGTCGAAAAGAAAGGCTCCATAATTAGGTACTATTGAGACATTCCCAGCTCCAGTTATTTCTATTTTTCCTTTGATAGCCAATAGGGTATCCTTCATGGAAAAAAATGCATCCACTTGATTTATTCCAAACTCCACAATATCGCTGTTATTGAACGCCTTAACGAAAGGTGTGATCGATCTATATTCAGCTTTTCGTATCGACTCATCGAATTTCGGTTCTTGATAGATATCAAAAATTGATGAGACAACACTGTTGTTCAAATCCACATCGTTGATAGCATTGTTACCTACATACTTCCGCTTAGGCATTTTTTTCAAATTTAAGTCGAAACCCAAGAGATTGTAGAACTGATTGATTAGCTTTGGTGAGTACGTCACGCGGTTTTGGTGATTTGTTGAAGACTGATGAAGATGGGATGTGTGAAGTTCTTTTATTGTCTCCAACAACCAAACCCATTCCAGACTTCTTGTAAATGTAGATGTAGAATACTTTCTTCCCCGCGAAAATTAACCGGATTAGAGTGTTGATCCAAAGCGAGTATGGTGATGTTGGTAATCTCACCGATATTGGACACTGGTAAATATAGAGGATTTTTTGGTCGTTCCACAATTCTATAACCAGGATCGTCGGTTATTGGGAAGTCGTAAATCGTATGCGCCGGTCTGTCTCGATAGAACGCTCCTACGGTAATGTTTGATTCGAAACGGATATTTGTAACTTTTATAATGTTCACAGGTAGATCGGAAACGTGCAATACACCTTTCCTTAATACTTTACGTGAAAACCCTAATATTTTAGCTAAACTATCATCCTTTTCGAACGATATATCGAGATGTGTACTGAATATTTCACACTTTAGGGTATTGTTATTGGGTTTCAGTGAGAATATATCTTCTTTTTGCTTCAGATTCCTTTTAATCAATTCTTCGATATCGGTTATTTCATAGTTACCTGCAGGTATTGCGATTTCTTTCAAAGTTTTATTCTCGTAATAGTAGAATTTTTCGTTGTCGATATTCGGTATGGAATTGTAGGAAGTGAATCCCAACAATGCTAAGTAATATTTTTTGTCTGGCCTCAACACAATCGAAATCTGCGGTGTAAACGAGAATATATGGTTGGTGCTTGTTAACGTGAACAACTGAGACATGATACTAATAAAAATTTATTGAAACATCTCTATTTATATTTTAACATTAATAGATGGAATAAGTATGATTTCATAAAGTATGGGTCGTCTTTGCAAACTTCTTCTATCAACACTTGCTTCTCATGATGAGTCATTTCCTCGTTCTCCATGATGTGAGAAATCTGCTCAGATAAACATTGAGAACATAGTTTGCGTGGGGGTTGTGGACCATCGCAATCTTCATCGACATGTTCCTTACACTGCATATGACGGTAAAGGTATTCAAACATATGTTCCGGAACCTCTTTCTGATTGAGAAACACTACATCCAAATGTTTTAGGATGTATTCCATCGGTAGAAACATTGAATTCTTACGTGTAAGTTCGCTCGTAGGTTTATTGATAGCCTCGATCAAATTATCGTAAATAAAATGAATTATTGTTCTCAAACTACTTCCTCCTTCAGTTTCGCATATGTATTGTATTAATGCCGAAGCGAAATCCATGATGGTTGTTACTCGCTAAATGTTTAGGTAAGACTGAGAAATTTCAAACACAAATGTCCACATATTACTTGATTGTATTTCTGAAAAGGATCGTTGTTATAGGAAATCCGAACGTTCCCACCCAGATATCGAACGAGTTCCTTCGGTGGTTTTAAATTTCCAAACGAATCAAAATACTCTACATCGTTACCGTTTTTCTTGAATGCTACCCAATGAGTTCCGCTGTTTTTCACTGAATCTGAATTTAAAATGATGCGTTCTTGACACCACGGTTTTCTAGGTAGATTGTCTCGCATAAAGACACCTCGAAAATGTGGTATTTTCATTTTATTTGCGAAACGCACCAAATCCCGATCGTTCAGCGGTCTATCATAGGGTAGCTTTATTGGAAGTTTTTTTGTTGCTTCTTCAAAAACAATCCCAGGCCTCCTTTAGCATTTCGTCTCAAATATAAACCTTTACCCAACGATTCCATAGCTTTGTTGTGACGTTGATCTTCTTCAAGCTTCTTTTTCGCATTCTTAGCATTTATTACTGCATTCGCTATGGTACTCGCACCTCCTGCAACCGATCCTAAGGCTCCTAGAGCTCCTAAGATGGGTAGTAATAGTGGGAGGAATCCTCCAGATTTTGGTAGTGGTATTACTCTTGGTACTCTGATACGCTTTTTACCTCCAGCTCGTTTAATCGCAATCCGTGCTGCTTTCAACGCGTTCATAGCGGACTTTCTCAAAGAAGAAGATGGCTCCATTGACTTTGCGATGCTTCCAACGATATCTTTCCGGAAACAACATCCTCGTTGTCGCCTCCGTTTCTTGATACCCATACCTAGTTTTCGTTTAACCTTCATCCCACCGGTAACCAATAAACTAGAGAGTCTTTCACCTGCGCTAGCGTCTCTTGATTTAACTCGTTTCCAAGCAGCGTCCTCCAATATTTTATCGGCCTTATGACGTTCCTCCAGAGATTTGTTTTGTGAATAAGCTATATCGTGTTCGCGACAAGCGGAATCTAAAGGATTGATACCTTTATCACCGCGTGCAAGACGCTTTTCCAATTTAGTTCCAGGACCACAGAATTGATATGAAGGAATGTGTAATTCAAACGGGAGCTTGTTTATGAGTGTATTCAATAAACCTTCACCTTGATGAATCAACATTGTTAATGAGCATACGCTCTGGTGATTTTTCCTTTTATACGTTATCATTAAGTAGAAATGGTTCACACGATGAAGACCGTTCAACAAGAACAGACACTTCCAATCGAGAATTTAGATTTAAAAGTTAGAACTAATCGCGTTGGTAAACATGGTAAACTGTTACCAAACTCTTTTCGTGCTTTAATTTGTGGTCCGAGTGGATGCGGAAAAACAAACGTTATGTTATCGTTGTTATTCAATCCAAATGGTGTCAAGTTTGAAAACGTTTACGTATACTCGAAGTCATTATATCAAGATAAGTACATACTGTTGCAGGAGATTTTGGAACGAGTAAAAGGAGTTGGTTATTTCCCATATAAAGACAATGAAGAAATTATAAGTCCGAACGATGCAAAACCAAATTCTATCTTCATTTTTGATGACATATCCTGCGAGACACAACAGAAAATTCGAGAATATTATTCGATGTTTAGACATAGAAACATTGACGCATCATATCTATGTCAGACATACTCTAAAATTCCTAAACAACTGATTCGCGATAATTCTAACCTGATCGTGTTATTTAAACAGGATGAAATAAATCTAAAACACGTGTTTGATGAGCACGTATCCCCAGACGTTACTTTCGATCGATTCAAAAAGATGTGTTCTATGTGTTGGATGGAGAAATTTGGAACATTGATAATTGTTAAAGATTTCGATTTGAACAATGGAAGATACCGCAAAGGTTTCGATGTATATATTAAAGTGTGAACGTGAAATCAATAGCAAATACACAATGGACGCTGAACGGTTAGCACGTAAGCGAAAAATCGCTCAATTGGCACGATCTATACGCAAGAAATATCTCACATTGAAACTGGGTAAAACGGAAGAGGACGAGTCGATCAATAAATTATTTAAACCCATATCGGAACCACTTCGGGAAATATTCAAATCCAATAATACACCATTGATTAAACGTGAAATTAAGCAAGAAAAGGATGATGCGGATGAAGAGGAGGAGGAGGAGGAGGAGGAGGAGGAGGAGGAGGAAGATGAAAGAGGAACGGTATTGGATGTGAGCGATGCAAGTATGAAAACTGTTATTGAAGAGTCTGACAACGATGATGAGTATGACGTATTAGAATCTTACCCAGAGTTACTTCAAAAATATATCGGTGATTATTGGTCCGGGAGTAGAAAAGTCGATAAAGTTTATGGCCCAGTTTACGATGCTAGTTCGTTGTCATGGTTACTAGGAGGTAAATTAATCGATTTCAAAAATAGAGATACTATCGTGACACAAGGGAGAAAATTCAAAAGTACCGTCGGTCTGTGTGAACTTATATTCTATGACAAACCTAGAAATTTCACCAAGAAAGATAAGATGAATTACAGGATGATTCTGAACTTGACAAATCTCCACAGAAATAGTGCTGGAAACTTGAAAGGTACTCGAAGATACAAGTACATTAAAATAATTCGACCTCTAATTCGTGAGGAATTCGCTCTCGGTAGCGGTATGCAATTGACATATAACAACGAACCAGTGGAGTACGTGTACTGGGACGATCCAAACGAACTCGTGGAACGCCTAAAACTATTGATTGCTTCTCAAGAAGCTGGGAATACGTCGCACGATAATGAGATTGTTGCAATTATAAATGAACTTCGAGAGGCAGATATCATTTATTAGATGAGATACAATAGCGTTTGAAACAGTTATATGATGAGTCTCGACAAGTTTGGTAGGAGATCTAGGAGCGGAGGAGACGGTGTAGTGAACAGCGTCGATGTTCTCCGAATACGCTCGATGTTTAAGAACGTTTTGACTCATACACCAGACGGTGATGTGGATATTAAAAATTTAAAAATTTCCAATATGAAAACACCTACTTTAAATAACGATGCCGCGAATAAGAAGTACGTCGATAGCGCGATGATTGAAGTGGAAAAAAGGTTGAAGGAACTTCTTGACAAGTATGCAAAGGCTAATAATCTTATGAATAAAGCTTTAAAGAATCTTCAAACCGATGTGCAGAAAGTGATAGACGTATATAAGAAACAGACTGAGGATGATATTGCGAAATTAACTAATGACATTCATAATATAACTACACAACAAAATGTATTCATCACTAGTCTGAAGAATATTGATAGCAAATTGGTTGTGTTGGGAGGAAATTCTGATAGAGTCAATCCTAATGCGATAATTCAGCATGTTGCAACAAGGTAAAGAACAAGTTGTATATGAGCTTCATAAACCAAGTAGAAAGAATTTCAACCGCCGCCGAACAATCATAAAAGGTTTAGATGATCTGTGGCAGATGGATCTGGCTGAAATGGGTAATTATGCGCGTGAAAATCGAGGATTTAAATTCATTTTAGTGATGATCGATTGCTTCTCAAAGTATCTATGGACTCGTCCGTTGAAAACGAAATCGGCTGAAGAGGTTCGGAAGGCTGTTGACTCTATTTTTTTGAAATCTAACGGGCGTATACCCACACATTTACAAAGCGATCAAGGAAAGGAGTTCTTCAATAAGCAATTTAAAGAGTTGATGAAGAAACATAAAATCAATCAATATAATACTTATTCTGTAAAAAAAGCAGCCATTGCAGAACGCGTTATTCGAACGTTGAAAGAAGCGCTCTATAAACATTTCAGTTTGAGTGGGAAATACAAATGGTTTGATATACTCGAAAAGATCACTGAAAAATATAATAAGCGTAAGCACAGAACGATCAATCTGGCTCCGTGTAAAGTGACAAAACATAACGAAAGTGAGATATTGAAGCGATGCTACTCACACGTCAAGCTAGTTCTACCACACAAATACAACGTTGGAGATGTGGTGCGTATCAGTAAGGCAAAACATATTTTCGAAAAATCGTATACGCCTAATTGGTCAGCGGAATTATTTAAAATTATAAAAGTTAAAATTACGAACCCTGTTACTTATCTACTCAAAGACATGAAAGATTCCACAATCACCGGATGCTTCTACGAAGAGGAATTACAAAGAACGAAGCAACCCGAAGTATATTTAATTGAGAAAGTACTCCGAAAAAAAGGTAATAAAATGCTAGTTAAATGGTATGGTATGGAGGATAAAAGTTGGATACAGAATACCGATATAGTATGATCTGCGCATGTTCAGATAAATATTTGGTATGTGTTGGTGGTAGAGAAGTTTGAATGCAACAGTCAGTTGTTGCGAAATGTCTTTGCAAGATAGTCGGTTTTCCAACGCGAATAGTAGTAGTAGTATTAGTGGTGATGAAGAGTTGGATAGAATTTTAGAAAAAATTGAAATAGCCTCAAAACATGAACAATTTCTATTAATGAATACTGTTTACCCACTGAGAGAAAATTTGGAGGTTAGATGTGGACTAAGCCCTGTGAGGAAATTCACTTCAACTATCTCGTTGCATCAAAGAAATCAATATGGAAAACTCGTCTTTGGAAGATACGAATGGAACGACTTCATCAATATAGTGCGGATGAAGATCAAGGAATTCTTTGAGAGTCAACATGCACATTTCGATTCTACACCTATAGCATGTGGATATTATTGTCTAATATTACAGTGCGTTTATGCGAATAGCGTTAAAGTACTTCAAGTCACCAAGCACAATACTGATTTTTATTTGAGCGAGCAAGATGTACGTGAAATCATTAGAATTAACGATGAAGTGTTATTTCATCGAGTGTCGTTCCTTGAACAACTTGAATTTTGTTCATATTATTATAAGGTCATTGCAATAATTAAATCAATGAGGGGTCTTGCTAGTTATATGGAACTTTTGTATTGTTTTATAGATGTTGCACCAGAAAGCTTATTAGCTAATACTCTTAGAGAGTTTATGTTTTCGCATAAGGATAAAATTATGTATGATTTAGAGCTTGAGTGAGCAAGATGTACGTGGAATCACTAACTATGCTAGTGGATTAGTACTCTTGTATTGTTTTATCGATATTTCCTCAACAAAAATTTTTTTTTTGTTTATTGACTAATACGCAATATGTTATTTATATATAAATAAGGTTATGTATGATTTAGAACAATAAATGATTTTTATGTAAAACAGTCTTTCAGTTTGCTGTAAAGGGAGAGAGGAAAATGAAACAAATCATCATCATCATAGAAATATTTTATTTATTTTCATAAAACAATAATAAACATGGATATGAAGTATGAACAATAATATGATGGATATATAAACTTATAAAATTATGGTGATAAAGAATAATGACCATAAGGTAAAGTGTTTATCCCATTATCAATTATGTGTCTTTTGCTGTCGAAAGGGCTGAGGGCAATTTTATTTTGTTCGATTGTATACAATTTGAAATCGAATGAGCGGATAGATCTTTGTATGCGATACATCTCAATGCCTTCTTCTAAACATCTAACATAATATTCGAATGTGATTGTGTTCCGCAACACATAATCCCGCACCCCCTTCGCTTTCTTTGTTGGGTTACGATCCTGAACTGTATAACTATACATCTTGGATCTTAACCCTACAAACATATCCATAATCATCCCCCCATTCTCATCCTTCATTAAGCCGACTACTTTTTTATTTACAAGTGGAATCTCAAAGTTGTTGTTTAGCGCATAATCGCTCGTATCGAATTTATGAATATATTTATTGATGATGCTCTGATAAATATCATCATCAGTAATTATATGATAGATCAAACTATCTGTGTCAGTATAACATAATCTTATCATTTCAGGATCTTTATAAAGTGTAAGCATGAAGTTGTAATGAAAATCGTACACACATGTTTTAGAAACGTCCAAAATCGTCATACCCACATAAATTGGTTTATTGAATAACACTTCTAATTTATTTTGTTCAATGGCCACTAGATTCTCTTCAAATATTTTACTACTATTAAAATTGGGTTGTGAAATATAATAACGAGCTCCATAAGGTCCATACCATTTGTTAACTAATTTGACCGCTCTATGCTTTCGCACGTTCTCCATCGATTTCCCGAAAATAGCATTGATGAGCAACTTGAATAGTGCTATCTCAAAGGCGTTCTTAGAAGCCGCTCTCAATCTAGTATTCAAATCAATATAGGCTTTCAACCACGGCGCTTGTTTAAACTCTAGAACTCTATGGACTTTAGTTAGTACCATTCCTAAAGTCAAACATTGTTTTAAGTTTCTATAATGAATGATATATCTTGATTTTTTATAAAAAGTTGTTAATAATTTTGGTAATTTACTACCCGGTGGAGCTGTATGAGTTGGACAAAGAGGGAGATCTTTATGAAGGTCATGCAATGTTGTAGGATACTCCAAATCAACCTCTAGAATGTACCCGATAGGGCTTTCATCGGAAACATGTTGTACGTCGATATTATCAACATTTTCAACCCACTTAAACCCATCGTAAGGTAAATATTGAATCATAGCCCACCCATATAGATTACATACATCGAAATACATTAAATAACTATTTTCTTCTTGTGGATTATGATTATGCATATATTTATTGTTGGCTTTTGCAAATCGATTACTGCATTGACTCACACCCCCTCTAATCCCCCGTTCCAAAAATAATATCATATCGATATCTTTTAAATATTGTAGTGATACGTTTGTATATTTTAGCATACAATCCCATGTGAATGATGGAACAGTGAAGTAGTGTGCGGGATCTAAATCAAACAGGCCCACGCATTTGTTTCGGAAATTCTCGAATACATCGGCCAGCAATAAAACGTCTGTTTTCAAATACAAATCCGAATAATCACCTAAATTTTTACACTCAAATCGATTCCAAACTGATTGAGCGTGTTGATAATCTTCCTCACTTATCGATTCATCTCGAAGTTTATTGAAGAATTTCTCGATCGGAGGAAGATTTTCATCGTTTAATTTCCCCCACTCATCCATGTGTTCGTATGGGAAAACTCCTTTACGTGTTAATAGTTTGAAATTTTCTTGAGATAAGTGGGAAAACTCACGTTTCAAAATAGTCAAGTCATCCTCACTCAAATAAGAGACTAATTTATCTAAACTTGAATCTAAAAATCTACACGAGTCTATAAATCGAAATTTAACAATAGAATTTGTGGAGCTTCTGGTGAAACTTATATATTTCTCTTTATTCAAGGGGAGCACCTGAATATTTTGTTTAGACGATCTAGCCAAATCTCTAATTAATAAAAACATATCGTACCCACTCAAATTGTGAGCTACGACCGGTACCACAAATTTATATTTATAATTTAAATTGCAATCTTGGTGGGCTAATCCTCGATATTTTCCTGTAAAATGACAATGATCTTCAACACGAATGTCACCCTCTTTGAACAACACACCACAAATGTGACATTTGGTTTCATACATTATACTGACTATACTAATTCCACCAAAATCAATGGGTATATTACATTTTAGTTTTAGATCGATGAATTCTCCAATTTTATCTAATTGTTCAGTCAACCATTTAGCCGGATTAGGCCCTCTATAACTATTGTAACGTGATAGGGAATCGTTGAAATGACATTTCAGGTAGAAGCCTACACTGTAAGCTTCATGTAGCTGCGTTCTGTTTGTGTATGAATTTGCACTAGATTGAGAGCAGTTTTGGATGGGTAATAATAGAGCTTCAAAATCAAAGTAGATAATAAAAGGTACAGGCAGTTTGTTTGAATGATTTTTAAATTTCAAATAATCCTCTTCGGGGAATGTTATTTTACAAGTATTCATCTTACCACAATCCTCGATATGATTATTGTACTTAATCTCACTTTTAAAATTATTCAAACATCTCTCACATAAGTAAGTTTTGTGTTTGGTGGTAATTTGAGAATTTACTAATCTTGATAAATTTTTAATTAAACAGTAATGAAATTTCACTATCGGATCTACTTGAATGGAGGAGGAGGATGATGATTCCTCTTCGCGGTAATACTTGTCTTGAATCAATAATAAATTGAAGTGTTTTTCGAGTTTATTTTTGGTTAGGTACGCAGGGAGAACCTTTAATTTCTCCCCATTTTCATTTTTACATAATTGTAGAACAAACACATGAATAGAAATATTATTATTTTTCTCAAATACAGGGATTTGTGAAATGGGTAGGGGAAATGTTAAATTTTGTAAATTCAAAATTGTACTAAAATGCGGGTATGAAGATATTCGATCTGAATGTGGGTTAGTAGCAGGATGCAATCCAGCTGTTACTGCCCAAGCAAAACAGTATTCGTCATAATTTTTAATGTTAATAACTGCATGCTTAAGTTGGATTTCTTTAGGTAAAACAAAATAGGAAGATCCTGAATTGATAGTTTCATGTTTATTAATATTGATTTCTAGACTTATCACATCTCTGAGGCTCCACCCACTATCTCTTTCAGCGAATTGTTCCAGTTTAACTTAGAGTTTACCAATGACATACTCCTTAAACCACTCCAACAAATTGGTCAAAGTATCTATTGGAGCGGATTTTGTATGAAAATATTTGAATTCTACCTGGATAAGCTCTTCATTAACATTGGGTTTGATATATTCACAACAAAATGTTGTGGTGACTTTAATAAAATTGTATATATGTAAAATTTTGACAACTCTAGAACTGAAGAGATTAAAAGCATGATACAAAAAATTGAATGGGTCTAAATGTGAAATATTTATTATCAACCCAGTTCGAATTCGTTGAGAAAATGCAGACTTACCATCTTTCCAACGAATACGATCGCTTCGATTTTTATTTGAGGGGGCGGGTTTATTTCGAATTTGTAATAAAATTTTGAATCTTCTTATATGTCCCACATTAGCTTGAACTTGATTTTTCTCCCCTAAATTGAGTGAATCTTTACTTGAATGCCTATTAAAAGTTCTAATATATTTAGTACAAAAATCTATCCACTTTTGTGTCTCTTGAGGAGAGAATTTTGATTTAACGAGGTTCTTATGAGCTTTACCGATAATTTCAACAATTTCAGAACTAAGTTTCGCGATGGACGACTCCATAATAATAATAATAGGATAAACACCTCACCTTACAATAAATGAAACGATTTTAACGTTAAGGTTGCTGCTGCTACTTCCTCTCTGCTCCTATATCAATACTTGTCGGTACTTAATTTTTCCTCCCCTCGGAAAAGTTAGTCTATAGTTTTCTACTATTGGAGAAATTTTATGACGTTTTGGTAGGAACCACTGAAAACTCTGCAAGCTCCACCAGAACAGCTGCACCAAATTTTGTTTTGGTTGGTTTCAATCTCTTGATCTTATTTTCGAAAAATCCGTTTCTCTAAAAACAAAAATGAAAGTCCTTAATAACATATAACAACAAAGACGAATTTTACATGTGAAATTGGAGTGAAAAACAACTTATTGACATGGAGTTAATTTGAATTGTTTCAATTTGAAGTGAAAAACAACTTATTGATATGGAGTTAATTTGAATTGTTTCAATTTGAAGTGAAAAATAACTTATTGATATGGAGTCAATTTAAAATAATAGTTTTCTTAGTAAAATAATAATATAGACTCACCTTTTAGATATAAGCACTACACAAAACACGAGTTGATTGTTTAAGGATTGAATGTATAATGACTAAGATCATGCAATCGCATTCCTAGATAACTAATTCCACTCACAGTAGCTTACGTAAGTAATGACTAATGAAACGATAATTAAATTCTCTTACTAACAAGTCTAGACTTGTATATCACTTATTGTTATTTGTTGACCTAATGAATGAATCCATTGTATTCAATTATTCTCGTATAAACTGAATGTGATGACGCAGGTGTATGCAAACTTAATTGCTTCCACGTGTTCTCATATACTCAATGTGGTTTCTGGTGTAATAATTTCATATACGTAAGTAATCATTTAACGTTTAGGAAATTTGTAGGTTATTTTAAAAGTTCATTATTTCTGGAATTACGGTGTGGTTCAATAATAAATGACAGTATAGCTACAACATGAGTCAAATTTTTGAAATTCCTCGCGCAAACATCAGCAAAACACCTCATAGATGTCGTCCTTTGACGTTAACTGTTCTGACATTGACATTCAGCTATGATAGTTCATCGGTTTAGTGATAGATGGCGATATAGGCTACAACATCGGTAACATTTTGAATTGGAGTCTCATAGATGTCGTCCTTTGACGTTAACTGTTCTGACATTGACATCCAGCTATGATAGTTCATCGGTTCATAAATTTCCCGCGCAAAAACATTAACCTCATAGATGTCGTCCTTTGACGTTGACAGGTACGCATGACGGTTCATTCATAGATGTAGTCATTTGAAGTTAACTGTTCTGACATTGACATTGGAGTATGATAGTTCATCGGTTCATTAAGAGATGGCGGTGATGTAGCTATAACATCAGTCATATTTTGAATTGTGACCTCATAGATGTCGTCCCTTGACGTTAACATTTCTGACGTTGACAGGTATGCATGACGGTTGATCGGTTCATTCATAGATGTAGTCGTTTGAAGTTAACTGGTCTGTTATTGACATTCAAGTATGATAGTTCATCAGAAGATGGCTGCGATGTAGCTACAACATCAGTCATATTGACGTTTATTCTTCTGACATTCGCTTCCAACGTCGGCCATGATAAACATCACCAAAACACCTCTACGTTTGAATTTGGCGGGTCGATGACGTCACATCTAACTAACCTCACATCCAGACCTCTATGGTAGAAAGTTCTATAATCATCGTAAGCTCTATGGACACGTTTGAATTACGCGGGTTAGTAACGTTACATCCAACTAACCTCACATCCAGACCTCTATGGTCGGAAGTTCTGTGATCATCGTAAGCTCTATGGACACGTTTGAATTTCGCGGGTTAGTAACGTTACATACAACCAACCTCACATTCTATGACCTAGACCTCTATGGTTGGAAGTTCGGTGATCATCGTAAGCTCTATGGACACGATTGAATTTCGCGGGTTAGTAACGTTACATACAACCAACCTCACATTCTATGACCTAGACCTCTATGGTTGGAAGTTCGGTGATCATCGTAAGCTCTATGGACACGTTTGAATTTCGCGGGTTAGTAACGTTACATACAACCAACCTCACATTCTATGACCTAGACCTCTATGGTTGGAAGTTCGGTGATCATCGTAAGCTCTATGGACACGTTTGAATTTCGCGGGTTAATAACGTTACATCCGAAGTTGCGCGCGCAACATCCGGTCGATGAGTCATTTCCTGGTGGAGAAGTAGCCCACTTAATCTACTAACATCAGAACAAATCAGATCAGAAAAAGCAGAAAAGTGTAAATTGCTAGTTGAAAAACATAAAGTACCATGTTCAGCTAATGTCTGTAGAAAAAAGTGCATATCAATAATATCTGAAGATCAAAGACAACAATTTACCTTAAGCTTCTGGAGTTTGACGGAACAAGAAAGAAGAAATTAAATTTCGGCGTCCTGTTCAAGGCTGAATGTTAAGAAGCGCCGTAAAACTGATGAAAACTACAGAAAAAAGAATACATTTAAATATTTTCTAAAGGATGAAGAAGGTGAATCAAAGGCAGTTTGTAAAATATTTTACCTAACCACACTTGGGTTTCCTAAAAACAATGACAGGCTCTTACATGATGTTCTTTCAAAGACCCCCAAAATTATGATTCAAGCCAAGGCCAATAGAAGAGGAAAAACGCCAAATAAATACAAAATCGATGACGACATGCTTAAAGAGCATATCTTTTCCTTTAATCCTTCAGTTTCTCACTATAGACGAGAACATGCTCCAAACAGATTGTACCTTCCTAGCGACGTTTCAGTTTCCTTAATGTACGAAGATTTTAAGTCCAAGTTCCCAGATACAAAAGTTTCTTATGATTCCTATAGGGTTCGTGTTAAGGAAAGTAATATTTTGTTCGCAAAACTTGGCCAAGAGGAGTGTGAGGTGTGTGAGGAATTTAAACTCCATGGCCATACAAAAGATAACTTTCAAGAAAACTGTATGGTTTGTGATAAATGGCAGTTATATATCAACCTTGCTAAGAAATCTCGAGAGCTTTATCAAGAGCAAGTAAGCATGTCTTCTAATATCGATACCGTTATCTTTACAGTTGACCTCCAAAAAGTGATCATGCTTCCACGGATAGTTGGCTTCAAAAGAGTTATCTCCAGTAAAAGACTCATTGCCTATAATGAAAGTTTTGTTGCTCTTGGCAGTACAAAGAAATTACCACCTTTTGCAGTCCTGTGGAATGAATCGATTTCCGGACGTAATAAGGAGGACATAATTAGCCCTTTTTTTGATTTTATGCTAAGCCAAAGAGATGTCAATTGCTCCGTGTTTTGGTTGGATAATTGTTCGAGCCAGAACAAGAACTGGTGCTTCCTGACTTTTTTGGTTAGAATGATAAATTCTGCAGAGATATCAGCCAGGGAAATTGTGGTGAACTACTTTGAGCCCGGTCATAGTTTTATGGCCGCTGATAGCTTTCACCACCAAATAGAACTCTCCTTAAAAAGACAAGGAAAAATATATGACTTTGATGATTTTGTCCAAGCGGTTAGTGAATGCAAAATGAAAAACAAACCCCACGTTAAAATTATGAATGTTACTGATTTTTATCTATGGAAAGATTTAATATCTCAGCAAAAAGTAAAACGCGACAGCAACCGACCTCTTCTGGCAAATTTAAAACAGTTAAGAGCAAACCGTGGATCATTTTTCCTGAAATACAAAAACTCGTTTGATTCAAACAAAGAATTCAAGACATTAGATTTCTTGTGTAAAAATGCAATGAAAAAATCTGGCTTATTATTCATCTCAGCCTGTCTTTCTGGACTACGAGGCTTTCCCAAAAGTAAGAAAGATGACCTAGTGAAGTTGTTAAATGCAAGCAGGCAAATAATTTGGAAAAATCTACCCGAATGCGAAGATCAATAAATATTATTTACCTATGAATATTATTGAAAAATGTTTGTATTATTAATAACGCAATGAATCGTTTTGAAATAATTTCAATTTCTTTATTTTTCAATAAAAATTTTTATTTAACGAACATACTACTGTAAACTATACTAAATTATGACCCTCCGAAATCGAAAATCCACACTTACCGCGTTTATCCTTAAAATATTACTCTATATGAATAGAAAATATTGCGGTATGTGGAATTTTGAGAAAACTGTAATAATTTTTTAAAGTTTAGCTATATAAATAATAAACAGCCATAAAGGCTGAGAGAAAACACAAAAACATATTTTCTCAGTTTTATGTTTTTGTGACGTACCGCGTTCATCCTTATGAGGGCAGTACTGTTCTAAGACCCAATAGAGTAACACTCGTTTGGGAGTCTGAAGAAACCAAACGAGAAGGGACAGAAACTGCCGTCGCACTCGCTAAAGCGGGGGCGGAAAAACCACTGTTTGGACCAGAGCCAACCTGTGGCATTTCTCATGCCACAGCGAAATCTGTAATCCAAAAATGGCTCGAGATAGAGCACCGTACCTACTGGAGAGAACTGCCCCGCATGTCGCACTCCAAGCGACTGATGGGAGATCTCCAGCAGCAACGAGCAAAAGATCTGCTGACGTTCAGCAGACAAGAAATACGGAATCTTGTTGCATTCCTGACCGGACACGCCCCATGCAACAAACACCTCTACACGATGGGACTGGTAGATCAGCCCACTTGTAGGGGTTGCGGCGTGGAAGATGAGACACCTACGCATGTGCTGTGTCAGTGCACGGCATACACGGTAGGTCGTCGGACATACCTCGGAGACGATAAGAGTACACCCGAGGAAATCAGAAGTATCCCCTATATCAGGCTACTGAAATTCATAGAATACACCAGACTGATGAGGGGGTAGAAACAAGTGAGGGCACAATAGGACTATAATGACCGTAGTGCTGTGGCGCTCCCCCTAGGACGGAGAACCAACCTCACGGAGGAGGGGTTTCAGTCGGTAGGAATCCGACACAATCCCGGGGGCACATGCACCCGAGGAGTCTATGCAAGATTTCCCCACCTCTACGCAAAAAAAAAAATTGTTCTAAGACAATAGTCGTTATTCTCAGGGATCTTTGGATTGTGATATGTCCATGGCCTGACAGAAACAGAAAATTTGATTATGATCCTCTATGTTTATCTTTGCTGATTAGTAAAGTATTTTCTATTTTTATATAGTTAGCTGATAACTTGACAAATAACTAGTGTGCTGTCATTTTATTCAACTTTTACAAATCCTCAACAGTTGATGGCCCCAGTATTACGTTCACTGTGAAGTTGTGAAGTTTCAGAGAGTTGGTTCAATATATTGTGACCATGAATTCAAATGATGTTCGCTCATTTGATGATAGACCTTAGGTGGAGGATTTGATAAGCCAACACAACTGGACAAGATGGAAATGTCAGATTACTCTAGTTTTGAAATACCACAAAGTATTGGATGTTGTATCTGGTGAGCTATTATTAAAAGAGGGTAAGTCCAAGAAGCTATCATTGAAGCTGAAGATTCTTCAGCACAGCTGATCATGGTTAGTTCTCTCAATGACACGAATGAAAAACTAAGCTGGTTGTGCTGTACTTCTAAGAATATTTGTGAGAAATATACGAACAAAGCTCTAGTCAAAGAGTTGATAGGTTATTCGAATCATTTTTTTCCAGTGAAGGAGGGAGTACGTTCTTAAGAAAGCATTGTTACCATGTTACAAGGTGATTTCAACGTGTTGAATGTTGATTTGAAGAAACTTGATAAATCTGTGTTATCAAAACTGATTCTGATGAGACGTATCATGTCTACTCTACCTTCCCCTTATGTCAAATTCAAAAGTGGACCTATTGGAAGTAGAACCCTGAATAACTTGACTGAGCGATTTAGGCTAATCGAGATGCCTTTGCCTAGCAAAGGTGAGAAAGATGATAACGCTCTTTTGGCCATGGTTGATGATAACGCTCTTTTAGTCGAAGTTAATGTTCCAAAAAGGAAGAGTTTAGTTTCTAGAAATATAGGTGAGTTTGCAAGAATTTCAAATCCACGTTTTTTTAATGTTTCTAATGCCATGAGCTGAATCACTCGGCCAGAAATTGTCCGAAGAAACATTCACAAGGAGCCAAGTTGTTGAAACCTGAAGGTCATGCATTTATCTGTAATTAGAATCGCAAGATATCCAATGGAACGGTTTGGGTGGCAGACACTGGAGCAACTGAACATATGCAAGTGATAAACAGTTTTATTTCTTACGTTCGTTTCAATGAACCGGAATATATTCATACCGGCAATAATGAAATGATTAGGGCATAGGGTTGTGGTGACATACTTGTTAATATATAATCAATTTCCTTGGACGTTGTTTCTTTATTTACAAATATACCAGTCGCTTTGGCATTGAATAGCATTAAAAACGTTGAGCAAAAACCACACAAATCTGGATCAATCTGAATTTATAAATGCAGTGAAGTTTTTTTGAGAATGCACCTATTTTCAATACGGTGAGCAATATTTTGGGCAAATATTCGGCACAGCATTGGGATTTTCTATTTCAGCTGACCTAGTTATGGAATTCTTAGAGGAATATGTAGTAAATTCATCAGATTTTCAATCCATTTCCTTTGCACGGTATGTAGACGATTGCCTTATGTGTGTTTCTAATGATGTAATTCAATACATGGTCAATAAAGTTGACAATTTCCAACTTCATGGTTTAGATTGCGATGGGACTCTTACAGGAATTTCTAAACTATTTTTACAAAAAAGAATGTGTAGTACATGAAACAAAAACTAAGAAAATTCCACCGCCCTTGCTGAACACTGCTTTGATTATAACCATCAATTCGATCACAAAAATGTTAAAAGTATATTTTGAGTAGAATGCTCAATATATATATATATATATATATATATTTGTATGTTTTCTTGGTATATTGGTTCGTATATATACTGATAATGAAATAAAAATTCTGTTTTGACGTTTCGACAACGTTTATTGCCTTTATCAAAATTGTTGATTGAAATTAGTGTTTCCATGTAATTTAGAAAAGAATAGATGATTTCGATTAATGAAATGCGTCTGCAGCCGACTTGTGTTTTAAGATCCAATTAAAACTGCAGAAAACATTGGATCGGTTGTGTGTGAAAGAGTAATGTATGGCTAACTACAATTTGAAATAGATTGAATTTGATTAAATACAAGACATTCCAATATTGTACAATTATAAATATCTATGAATTATTGTATGAATTAGTTACTCTATGATGAGTATTTCTATCATAACTATTCAAGTTTAAGATAATTCTATGGAATTTAACCTCAAAATTGTTATTCTATAGTGTCATAGTTAAATAATACTTCATCTTTTTTAGGTTGAATTTTAAATAGACAATGGAAAGTGGCACTTCAAATTAATAAAATTTTGTTAAGTTTGAATTAGATTATTGTACAGTTTCGAAAGATTGGAATCTATTTTGTCATTTACACAATTGTTCTTTTTAATTTGAATAGATTCTAATATCAAACGTTTGTTGTCGTTTGTTTCAATATTTAAAATTTTTGTATTGTTGTAGTCGAAAGTATGGTTAGTGTCTTTCACATGTTTATTGAGCGCAGTTGATGAATTTTTGGTATATTTGTGGCCATTTAATCTTTTTTCGAGGTATTGTGAAGATTGGCCAATATATACCTTTTCGCAATCTTTGCAAGGGATGGAATAAACAGTATGGGTTATTTTTTTGAAAGGTACGCTGCTTTTTAATTTTGTAAAGAGACTTTTCTGATTTAAATAACTCTTATGACATATATGTAGGTCATAAGGTTTCACTATATTACAAATTTTCTCTGAAAGTCCACTGATATATGGTAGTGATATGTAATGCCTATCATTAGTTTTCTCATTATTGGTATTGATTCCACCAAATGAGTTATAAAATTTATGAATTTTGTCTTTAGTTATCGAATTTACTAAATCAATGGGATAACCATTTCTTATTAAAGTTTCTTTTGTTTTTGTAATAGATATAGTTCTCAGTTCAGGAGAACTTAGTCGAATAGCTCTATCTATTAGATTTATAATAACATTTTTCTTATATTTTTTAGGTATATTAGAATTGAAATTAGTATACCTTCCTGACCAAGTAGGTTTGGTATACCAAACTTAAAACACAAGTCGGCTGCAGACGCATTTCATTAATCGAAATCATCTATTCTTTTCTAAATTACATGGAAACACTAATTTCAATCAACAATTTTGATAAAGGCAATAAACGTTGTCGAAACGTCAAAACAGAATTTTTATTTCATTATCAGTATATATACGAACCAATATACCAAGAAAACATACAAATATTACAAATGGTTCAAGAATATCAACAAAAGAATATATATATATATATATATATAATATAATTGGTCCTTTTGAGGACCGAAACCACACAACGCGGCTCAATACTTGTTTATATATATACACACATTTGATGTGATAGTTTCAACAGAAACATGGCAGATGTTAGGTCTGTCTCTACTCTATATGACAGTATAACATCATATATAATTATGGCTAATTCAAACAGAATGATGGCATAATAATATGTAATCAAGATAACATGAACTATTCTCATGATATTATTGATTTCGAAGATTTGAAAGTAATTTTTTTGAACCTAAACCATACTAACTACCCTATTGATGTAAGAGCTATATATAGATCTGCGTCAACCTGTCCCCATAGATTCAGTAGTAGCCTCAACAAATTCCTGAAAATCAGGGGAATTTATACTAGTGATATCAACCTGATAGTAGGTAATAGGAAAACAACATCGTAGGTAACGAAGATTACATTGAGGAATACCTGAATATTCTCGGTGAGTGGGGTTTCTCGTCAGCTATGAATAAATTCGAATATTTGGCAAACAAAAAACATTCGTTCACCGTATATTCGTAAAGACAACGTTACCAAATGACTATATATATAACCTCACAATTAGTGACCATTTTCTTATAGCTATGAGTACAGAATGCCAATCACAAAAAGAAAGAACAAAGATCAACAGAAATAACCGAAAGTGTGCATTTCACCATTAACTACACAAAACTTCAAAACGAATTATTGGATGGAACATGGGATAGGGCTTAGAAGGAAACAGTTACAGACACGTTTATTCAAATACTCAGAGATGAAGTTCAATCAGCTACTGACAAAAGAAAGTTAAAGGAAAAGAGATCAAAAACGAATGGATAAGTAATAAGTTAGTTGAATCAGTAAACGAAAACAAATTAAAAATACAAAAAACCTGTAAACAACCCTGAAAATAAAGATATCTAGCACAAATTCAAAAATTATCGAAACAAACTGTGAATGAATTGATTAAACATGCAAAAGCTCAATACTACAGAAAATAGTTAAAAATAACATGAATAATCCAAACCAACTCTGGAACTCCTTGAAGAGCGTGAATAACAGGGAACTCTAGAAATATTCTGGAAACGTTGAAGACCCAAGAAGGATAATCCCCAACTGACGAACAACAAATCGTTGAGCATTTAGTAACACACTACAACGAACTAGGAAAAAGCCTAGCGATAAAAATCACTCTCGATCCAAGCAAGTAGCTGCGATATAAAACTAAAATCGCAAACTCTATATTCCTGGAAAATATGAATAAAAACGGGATTGAAGCAGTCATTGGGATTGATAACCTTAGATTAGAAATATTCAAAGGACAATGCAGATATGCTATCCGAACTATTAAGCTATATATTTAATAAATCGCTAGACACGGCCATATTCCCAAACCCTTTAAAACTATCAATTATTATCAAACCAGTCTCCAAATCTGGCAATGCTTCCCTAGCAATTACCTAGAGGCCTATTTCATTATTAGCTACAATTACCAAAATCTTTGAAAACATTTTGAAAATAAGGTTCTCTGCTACCTAAGAGAACAAAAGATACCATCAGAGCAATACACAACAAACTCTGCCTTTGTATCTTCATCGATTTGGCAAAATCCTTCGAGACGATCAGCCACCAAAAACTCATTGTGACCTTAGAAAACATTGGTTTCCACGAAGTTTCCCCAGTCTTCATGAAAAACTGTCTTTAACGGAAGAATGTGTTAAAATCAAAGAGGAGACAAGCTCCGAAAAAGTGATAGAATACGGTGTTCACAAGGAACGGTCTTGGAATTTCTATTGCTCAATGTATATATTAACGATCTCTTCAATACAACTAGTCAAGGAAATATTATAGGCTTCGCCGATGACACTGCCAGACCTTACCAAGGCAATACTTGGAAAAACCTAAAATGCAAAGTAGAACTGCATTATTATTATCGACTATTTTGGGGTAGACTTTTGACAATTGATTATGATAAAACCTTCTTTGCACCTTTCTCGAATGAAAGTCCGATCAAAAAACAATATCAGATATCTAGAAATTACGATACATGATTAACAAATTCGAACTATATAAAAGCATTTTTGACTTAAATAATCTAAAGGTACTATATACATCTTTGATACAAACCCATCTTAATCATGGAATAAAAATCTACGGAGGGATCACTGACAATCACCTGAAAACTACAAAACACACAGAAATGGACTTGAAAAATAATATATCAGGAAAATACACATACTTGACAAATAACTTAAAGAACTTAATGGAAAACTCAAAATATGGATCCACGAGTTACCATGAGAAGATATACATTTACTCATCAACCGAAATTCTTCGAATAGAAAAAAAAATATACTTATTTATAATAATTAATCTTATTTATATCTTTTACAATTACATATGTTATTTTATTCGTATCATCATAATCAAATAACTTACTTTTAATATCAATAAATATGTTTGTATATTGTCACAATCAAATAATTCACTTACATAATAAATACTTTGCTTATATTTCATACCATCGTAATCAAATAGCCCATGTTCAAGGTCTACCTTCTTCAGGGTAGTAGCTCAATATTAGTCAACTGTTATTAAATGCTTGCTATGTATACTATATGGAAAAAAATTTAATTGAATTGAATAGTTTTTCCCCTGTTTTCTTTATATTTCTGGAAATATAATTTCCCCTACATCTTGCTTGCTGGTGTACCAAAAATTCTCAATATACTAGCTAATAATTGCATTTAATAGACTATTCATCTCTCATTATTCACTTCATTTTCTTCACATTTATCACATTATCTATCTCATTCTTCTAATCTGGCATAAAAACATGAGAATTAAGTTCCCTTATATTCAACTTTCATATTCTTCTGATTCTTCCCCCTTGTTCTGTTAATATTCTATTTTGAGCCTCTTATATTCCATTCTGTTCTCTCTCATGTTCATAACAATCATTTTGATTACTTTAATCTATATTATTTATCTTTTTGCTAATAGTATTATAGTATCTCCCTAATTTTTCATTCATTCTTTCCTCGATATATAAGTTCCTTTAATTCTACTTCCTCTACATCTTTATTCTGCTTAAGCTCTTTACTGATTTTTTCCATACATCCTTCTATTTTTTATTGAAACTTTCATCCATCATTCTTGTATGTTCCTTTAATTAATCATTAAAATTTCTACCGATGCCATATATGTTCTCTATCGCATCTTCTACTTTCTTTTCCATCTTACTATCAGATTCATTCATACTTCAACTCATCTTTTCCAATCAATTTGTTTATATGGTTCATCTTTCACTACTACGCTACCTTCATCTGTTTCTTGCTCTCTTCCGAAATCTAATGATTCTGGGGTTTCCTCTCTATCCCCTCGATCTGTACCTCTTTTCGAATTACCTCCAGTTGCCATTCTTAATTATCCTTTAATCTACTACCTCAATTCAAAATTAATCTATGATATCCATATCTGATCTTATATCTATATCTAATCTGATATCTATAACTAGAAAGAATCGAAGTTTTGATAGTTATTTAATTTAATCTTAGAATCATTCAATTTTAAAACCACGTAGATTCCAACTTCCGAAATCAATCTCTACGTCGATGTGCAATTCATTATTACTATTGGCTCGATTTTTTTCTGGGCCATACGTTGGGCGCCATTTTATTATGATTCAAATAAGTTTGATTCTGAATCATTTCGATTTTATTGAGATAGAACGATAGTGATGCCCACGTTGTGGGAAGTTTCATTAGGATCTGCTTGTTTTTATAACTAAATAATAGAAGATGTTCAGTTCAGGTGCCTTCCGTACGCCATACGGAATCCCCTGGTAACATATGAGGATTGTCCCCAGCGTTCTCCCGCAGATTCAAGGTTTGGATAGTAGAAGGTATGGAAGTGCTTTGAACCTTTATCTCATCGGATCTCATCCCTAATGGCCCAGGTGATCCAAGCAATCCAAGAATGCTTCGGGCTTTTAGGTTGGCCTTTCCTAGGCCAATAAGATCGAATCGATACGCTCCTCTTTTGCCTTCTGCCTGAACGGCAAGGTGCAGTGGCTCCAACCCCAATGGACTCTCCATTGCAGCCGTTGGGGTGGTCGACATTGCACCTGTTATTCCTGAGCATGTCAGCCTCTGAACTCTATTCAGGGAATGCTGCGATACTTTCGTTTTTGTTCCTGGCCATGATACTATTGCGGCGTATGTTACAATGGGTTTCATCATGGTGATGTACACACAGTGCGCAGAATCCTTTGCTCACAAGGAGTATTAGAAGTTCGTCCACCACCAGACTCCGCAACAGAGGTGACAGTACACCTCCCTGCGGATATCCTTCAGTTACCGGCACCTTCGTTTCAACCTCATTGAGAGTTCCTATGATTGTCCTGCATCGGAGCATGTTGTGGATTCATCTGCACAGCAGATCTTCCATCCTTCGCTCTCGCATTGCTCGAGCAATTGATTCGAAGGGAGTATTATCAAAGGCTCCCTCTACGTCCGGAAAGCTCGGTAGCGCAATTTCTTTGCATTCCAGCGATTTTTCTCCTCTCTGTATCAGCTCGTATCAGCTCGTATATTATACATTCCACAGGATTTGCTCGTTTGGTAAGCATTCTGATTGCGATGTAGGAAATTTCACATAAGAGTTCCATTCCTAATTAAGAAATTTGTCGGTGAACGATGTCCTTTAAAAATTGAATTACAAACTTTGATTCTATACATATTTCTTCAATTACTTGGAATTTCTAATTTGGAACAGTACATACTTTTTCCTAAGATCATTTTGTGACTTCTTATGCTTCTATTTGAATTCCTTCTGAAAGTACTACATAAATTGTCTGGTTTTTGAGCAATCAAATAATTTAGTTCAACTTTTACTTAGCTATCCATTACTTCATTCCTAATTACTTTGATGATATTCTTCGAATGATTTTGAATCCACCAATAGGAATTTGGTATTTTAGAAATTCATGCTTACAATAATAGTAAATAATAATAGTTTTTAAAGTCCTCATATTTAATTTAAATATTGTTTTCCCCATTTTTCCTTTCAGTTTGATAAAATATGCCGTATGTTTCTAATTTTATTTATAATGTTACCTTAATTCACTTTTCACATGTCAGCAATTTTGAATTTTATAAATATTTGAACATTAATCATTTAATTATTATCTGATATTTATTCATGTTATTAACTCCTTTGATTCTATTCAAGTTGATACTTCAATCTTTCAAATTGTTGCTCATTTAGATTATTTCTACTCATTATAATTAAGAAATAATCACCCCTATTCAACAAAAATACTGTTAAAGTACTGGACGACCTTTAGGATACCAAGAAGCCTACATCACAGTTCACTCTGGTTATGGAAGGTTTCCGAAAAAAATTCTTCACATCCCCACCCAAGTTTCCATCGCTGACTCACACGAAGTTTTATTTTGAATATTTCAAGGTATCCTTTCACGTAATCAAGAAAGAGATAGAAAAGAGAAAAAATGTGGCCACAACTCTTTCAACACATCATTTACATTGCTTATTCTGACAGCAATAACTAATAACTCAGGAATCTGAAAATGAATAGTAAGTTATTGTCATTCAATCACAAATACTTATATCACATTTTTTCATTTGTTGAACAACAAATCATACATTCAGTCTCGAGCAAGCTTATTCTGCGTATTTGAAACGGAAATAAATACATGTTCGTATATGTTTTCTTTTTGGGTTTTGCTTTAATCCAAACCCATTTCAAGCCGCAAAAGGCATTATGTTCACAATAATACAGGCAAATCCTTTGTCTATCATGAAACCACAATGATTTACACTACATTTACAAATAAAATATGTAAGGGAAGTCCTCTGACAGTCTTTGTTCTCGGCTATCCTTTGATAACACGATCCTGACCAATTTTGTGAACGAACGGTATTAAGTTCTAAACTGGAATGAGTTGGTTATATAATATTCCTTCACCTGATCCCTCATTACTAAGAAGTTGAACAAGTGTATCCTTTAAGTGTTCGCTCTACAGGATGTTTGATAAATAGATGCCCACAAATAGTCTAGGTTCTGGTGAAATCGCGGATGAAGTTCATCCAAAATTTGCCACATCGAGTTTCTTGCTCTATTGCATTTCATTCATTCCCCATTAGATGCTAAAAAACCTTATATAATATGACCCTTGAACAGACCAGCATCTGTTTAATTTTGAAACGGTTGAGTTTCATTATTGTCATCGTCGTAACATCAAAGTATTCTCTCCTGCTGTAATCCAGCGGTAGACAGAATGGTCAATATGCTGTGATAACATTTTGAGACTATCTGAGAATATATGACATAAAGCGCTGATGCAATTATGGCTACATGACTGTTCGTCATGATGAATATTTGCTTATTGCTATGTAAGTGCTCTCCAACCAAATTTGGTTGTTCACCTGACTGACGGAGTGAGTGAGTAGGCCGTAGTCTGCCTAGGCTTAAGATACAGTAAACCGAAGTTACTGTTCGACCGTTACGTAGAAACCAACAACGTGCCATATGAACCGAAAGGAGGAAAAACTTCGTTCTCTTTACTTACGTCTTCTATCGCATAAGCGGATGAAGAACGCAAGCCTCAGTTTGTCTAGCCGCAGATAGTTAGCACTTCGAACAGTGCGCGAAGATAAGCGAATAGCGTCAAGTATTTTAATGGAAAGCTAAGCTCAATAACTTGAAAACGACTCAAGGTACGATAGTAAATTTCGAGCATCATGTCTAGTTTGTGTCAGAAGTTCTAACTGAATTGCATTATTTACCATTTGGATTCACTACACTATGGTATACATTCGACAAATAATCCTACTGAATCAGGAAACGACTTTGTTCGCTACTCCGTCTTAATCATGTTGTTATAAGCAGAATGCAAATGAAACTGAACTATTACGATTAGATAATGTACATGTGACATTAAATGGAATAATATTAGCATAACAACTTGTTATCATTGGCCCAGATTTCTATGACAGAACCGATGCCTCTGCTCGGAGCATCAGTGAACCAAATACACAGATTTTTCTTAATATACTCCCTTCTGCCCAATCGGCCCATTCCGAAATGATGGTACCTTCAAGTATACCCGATTTGCGTCTTATATAACGGTCTAGCAGCTTCTTCTCGAACAACTATCTGAAGCAGAGGCAGGTCCAGCTGGATTCTCATACCCTGTGTTGTGCACATACCCTCAACATCCCTAAGATACACATGCGCTGTACGTTTCTTAGTTTTGATCCAGCTGGTTATTTCCTGGTTCCATATGCCATCATATGGACTGTTCAGTCAGTGTATCGTTCTTGCTTTCATTGGCCACGATTATCTCCATGATTCCGAAAGCCAAGAATTTTCAGTTGAACATAAGCTAGTCAGAAATATTACTATGTCTATCTACACTCAGCAAATCGGGGATATCAAAGGAGAAGTATCTTATGCCTACATGCAAATTTGGAATTAAGTGGAATTTCAGAGCAGAAATCAAAGAAGCAGGGTGATTATGTCAACCAAACAACGATCGGTTGCAAAACGGCTATCCACATACCAAGGAAAGAATGTATCTCTTTTCCTTCAGCATATAATTTGATGCCCGACCCGAAACGAAGGGAATTGTATAGTTTCCTACTACCTTGTATGTTTTCAAGAATGGTCTTTGTAATCTTTTTTCTGCTGAAATATAACGTTTGATATCACCTACTGTTTCTCACCCTAATTCAGGGGTCGTAAACGTCAGTTTCTAAGGGGGTAATAGGAAAGTAATATTATAATAATAAGTTATATGTATTTTAGTTGTTATCTGGATAACACAGATAATTCACGAAGTACGCAGTACTTGTGAATAAAACAACTATTTCGAACCAACAAAATAGAGAAACTGGGATTAAAAATAAAATAAAAATATATTCAGACAAAAACAAAAGAGGAACAAACATGTTTCTGTCCCAAAAATTATGAAATTTGAAGAATAGATAGAAAGTGAATGGTAAATAACACATTCTGGATTCTGCATTGAATTGGGGTTGAAAATAAAATAGAAACATATTCGAAATTGAGGTATTAATTTGCAAGTTGATAATTATGGGGGTGAATGAATTTAGAACTGAAAGATAACTAAATTTCTTTGGAGTAAACAATAACAATCACTAGTTCCTCAACATATTATTAGATAAGAATTTTCTCGTAAGTGTCAATATATTGACTTGATACAATACAGAAAGCAGCAATTCAATCAAATCTATACTGTGAAACTTTAGAAGCAAAATGTGTAAGTCCGTTCATGACTTACATATGTAATACTTACATCTTGTGGGTGGCAATCAAATTAATATGTAACGGTTCCAAGAATTATGAGATTTGGCTGTTAGATAAAATAATGATAAATAATACATTCTGGATTCTGCATTGACTTGGAAGGCTAAGTTATTTATCAAAGTACCTAGTCCTCAATAGAACTATTGTTCCATCTTCATAGGGGAACGATCCTGTAGTGTGTTTCTAGCTATCCAACTAGCCTAGGTGTTGAGTAAACAATAGCACAGCACTAGGAATAGTCTCTGTAATACTGAATATGATCGTCCCGAGTTCCCCAACATGGAAGTTTATGAGTGTTGATAAAAACTTCGCAGTTTGTAAGGCTACTCTACTTATTCTTATTTGACTTTTTGTTGTTCATTGTAGGTATTGTGGATGCGGAAATATTACAATATCAAATATACAGTTTGTAACTATTCAATACGCAATATATTTACAATATAATAAGTTGTGAATTATTATACACTATTTGAAAAATAAAGAAATAACTGATAGAACAACGATGTTTCATAGCATGAGTATGGAAATGTCACAGTCACAGTGCTACCTGACTCACACATAAGCTTCTAGAAAATCAGCACTGTCAACTTGGAAGTCGGGTTACAACCGAATATATACAAGTCGGGAAATACTACTTGCTTCAGTCGCTCTAATATATACGAAGTCTATTTTTCAACATTGTATTGATATGTTTCAATAAACATCATATTGTTTTCGAATTCTGTTATTCTTATTCGAATATGTTCCACTATAGATACATAACGAAGGATAAGATACCTTGGTTGGTCAATCAAACAACAATGATGGCAGATAAATAAATTGAATTGAATGTTAACTTGTTTCTACATCTTTGATGTAAAAGTAATTTTCGTAAGCTACGTTTTTTAGTATGTTGGATGAGTATTTAGCCATTTCATGAAAAGGAGATTGAATGCTGCATATCACAGGTCTCGCATTGGAGGATGAGCTAGCTCACTTTATCCAACATACTAAAGAACGTAGCTTACAAAAGTGACTTTTACATCAGAGATTCTCGGGTTTCCAAAGAATTCATTGTCAAAATTACGATACCAAAAAACTATATCTTAGTATCATTAGATGTCACATCTTTATAAACAAATATCTCTCTAGAATTAGCTATACAAATAATTTAAAATAAATGGGATGAAATAAAACAATACACAAATTTAGCTATGAATGAATTCTTAACAGCTATAGATTATACATCCATAGCTGAATTTTTAGAATATAAAGATGATTGTTATAAACAATTAGATTCTTGTGCAATGGACTCTCCAATATCGAGTATCATAGCCCCAAGAGTAATGAAATTCCGTGAAGAAAAAGTAGTATCTCGACTAAATTATAACATAGCCTTCTTCAAAATATATGTTGATGAATGTATTGTTGCCATCCCAAAGGACGAATGTGATGAATTTTTGAGTTCTTTCAATTCCTTTCATATAAGTTACAGTTCAAAATCGAAACTGAAAATAATAATGAAATGAATTTTTTAGATTCAACTTTAGTAAGAAAATTAAATTCTAACGAAATGGTACACCAAACCTACTTGGTCAGGAAGGTATACTAATTCAAATTCTAATATACCTAAAAAATATAAGAAAAATGTTATTATAAATCTGATAGATAGAGATATTCAACTATGCATTCATCATGTAAATCAAAAATCATACTGAATATTCTCCTTGTACTAAATGTTACATAGAGGGCAGTTACATCAGTAATCGGGTTTGCTTTCCCAGCGCAACTAATAATATTAGATTTAGAACTGATTCAGATGTGAATTAGATGAAACTTATTAATTGTGGACATTCCAGGAGTAGATATGGTTAGTAGGTTTCCCTTGGGTTATGTTAATCATCTACTAGAATTGAATTTCAAAAATTTGATACAATTTCCTGTTCATTAATTGTATTATTCTCATGAATACCTGAAAAATTCAATAGAGAACAAAGACATTTGAATGAGTTAAAGAGCTGGAAAGTTTCGCCAGTTTTTGTTCTATACCGGATTTACAGTTATTGAAAATAGTTCAAGCAAAGACTGGATATACTAATTTTTTCGTTTCACATATTGCTCTTTTTTTCCCATCCACGACATCCAACAAAAATTGATCATCTCCAATGTAGTTTAGGAGCTGCAAAATCTAATAAAATTGACTATGACACTGAAAAAATCAATTTTATTTCCAGATGAGGAGAATCCAAGGCAGAAGCGATAGTTATAGACAGATAGACAGAAGAGACCAGTGTTTGAAACACTGAAATGGAGGAGCTGTAGAAGAAGGGAGTGCAAAAAATACTGCACAGCAGTGAATCCTCGGGCTCAAGCTACTGTAGTCGGTGGTAATCTACCATTACCACCAAAGCTGATAATGTATTTGAATAAGATGCAATTTGACAGAATTTTCTAGATGATGCAAATAATAATACATTCAATAACTCTACAAATAATGAACAATTTGAAGTGAATCAGGTAAAACAGCACATTGCTTTATATTCAAGTGGCATTTATTTAATTCTATTTCTCAAATTTTATCTATATTTACAAGGATTATTTATTTCAAGTCATTGTTACATGTTGCAAGAGCTGTGTTTAAAGAGGTAATATTTCTAGTTATTAGCATATATCGCATTTACATACTGGCCAAGCCGATAACAACAATCATAAAATTGTTGTTCCTATGGGCTGGACTATCTGTGTACCCTAATATGGAAGTTATTATTCATTGCAGATAAACATTTTATCACAATTTCAGAACAAATCTACATAATTGGAGGAATCACATATTATCTGAAGTGATAGGAAGACGTGAAAATATGAACAGGAGTAATATTCTTCAGAATACTGACACTTTCTCTAACAAGCATGGTCATGTTAAATTTCCATTGAGTTAAGATGATGGAATCAATGATATAGAGAAGATGTTGAAATATGAAAATGATATCCAACTATTGGTATTATAAGTGTAATCATAACATTATTTCCAGACCAAATAAGTCAAGTGAAAGATTTGAAATTTCTGAGGTGATCCAGAACAAAACTATTTCAGATTTTGGAATTGTCAACAATTGATGATACAAATACTCACAACAATAAAAAGGGTGCTTTCGAGTTGCCTCATAAATGATAGGGCTTCAAAAGGCAGCTGATTGGGACGTAAAGGGAAGAATAACTTTGCAAACTTGAATTTGGCAAAAACCTGTAATACGTAAGTACTAATGTTTCTCAACTTCACATCATGATTAAAGGAAAACCTGTTCTGCAGTTGCAGCATAGAGAACTAATATATCCAACAATCGGAAGGATGCGGAATTAGCCATCCAAACATTGCTCAAGCGTGTAACTGACAGGAGAAGTAGTATAGTTTATGAAATAGAAAAGTAGAATATTAACTGGATATTATATTGTAAGGAATACATTTCTGTTCAAATTACAATCTGTTCTTTTGACAATTCCTTTTTTCATCTGTTTTAGGTCTGTATCAGACAAGTAATGGATCTCGTAGATATATCTTGAGGACGTCGTGATTATTACTATACAGCCCAAATAAGACCTCCTCGAGACTTTTGTATGGCGAGGATGTACATCTTTGAGATATACTCAACGTCTCAGAGAGATATCTATACAACTTCTCAAAGACATCTTTGTGCTAGCTGAACGGACCAAAGCTGATGGCACACTGGAAATAACAGTACAAGAAAATGCCCACCTCTTTGCTGGAATGTTGGCAGCAAATTGCAGCTTTGGATTCACAAGGGAGAGACCTTCCTTATATCACTGACATATAGTCATATGCCTGAGATTGTCTTTCGTCAGCGCACAATCAGGCGCATTCTGTTTGATCTCAATACCAAAAAGGCTATGGGACCAGAAGGAATTTTGCCTGTCATTTTCAAGGAATGTGAGCCTGAATTCACACATGTTTTCTGTAGTTTGTTCACTACTTCATATAAACTTGGTGTGTTTCCTCCCAGGTGGAAAACAGCTACAGTTCAACCAATTGAAAAAAGGAAAGAAGGCCTTCCCTGATAAATATGGGCACTATTATCTGACATCTCTGAAGAGATGTCGAAAGCAGTCAACATCGAGATCATCCAATGCCTAGAGAGCTTCAAAATTGTGAATGATCGGCAATACGGCGTTCGTCATTCGAGATCAACAGGATACCTGCTTGCCTATACAGCACATGTATGACAGAAATGTATTGAAAAATATGGAGAATCTCTAGCTGTAGAATTGACTGAGTGTGGTACCAAGGCTCTCTTATGAAACCGCCATATTGTTTGCCGCTTGAAACTTGTATCTCCTCTAGGTAAGCATATCCCGCAATTTCTTATTTGATGATGTTAGGTACAACTATTCTTATGAAGTCTTCCATATTCAAGCTCATGTTCACCATCAAGAGAAGAATTTCTTTTCTCCTGAAGCCACCAAACATTCAAAGAAAATTCCATCTCATCTCCCAACATTCTACCGTTACCCCACACGATGTTCTTCGAACATTATAGGTTTTTCTCTCGTGTAATAAAAGTATAGAAAAACGAAATACGTAATAATAAATAAGATAATTAAATAAATACATACTAAAAAAAAATTATAGTGTCGGGTTATGTTCAACTTCAAATATCTCGAGAAATAATGTCTTAATCACTGTAAAGAAAGAAAGTTATGAGAAATAGGAAAATTGTACTACAAAGATAATTCATATATTGGCGTGAAATATAGGAAGGGAAAACTGTTTTTCGATCCTGTCAAACGTCAGTGGTAGTATCCCGAAGTTATTTTTCATCATGTAATAATGATATGTTCTGAATAGTCTGAACTTCTGCCAAGTATGATGAGAAATATCAATCAGTGTTGAAGTAATGTGCAGAAACATTTAAAAGGATCGAGATAAAACAACTGGTAACTCAGTAAGGAGCCATATCATATTGAAACACTATGGGTTAAATCTTGATATTTACAACCCAGGAATCTATAGTTCACGTATATACAATTAATGAATCACCCAATATATGTAAAAAGTGTATGGAACCATGAGGAACTCCTGAAAATGCTCTTTTAGACTGAGATATTTCCACTCTTTGTGAACGATTGGCCAGATAGGATTTGATCAGGCCGAAAATCTGGACCAAGATATTAAAGTGTATGGCCTACTATAATCAAGTGGAATCAAGGAGGTGACTTTACCTTCATCAACTGCATCAATGATATCATCTGTTTTGTTCAGTAAAGCCGTAGTAGAGCTATAACTCTAACGAAAGTCAGATTTTACAGATGGCGGAAGAGAGTCTTTGTTGAATTGCCATTAACTTTTTTACCACTTTCAATAAAGTGGTACTTATCGACCATAGACAATTGTACGTGGTGAGATTCTTAATTTCCGCAATACGTGTAATCATTTTTTATGCAGATAAGTTAGGCTAAATCGTCATATTTTAGGGTCAGAAATACGCTGTCTTATTCTGAATTAATAGTAGTTGTCAAAATCACATTGATGATCAAACAATTGCATTTTGACGTGACTATATGTGGATATATGCTAGAGCTCGATTGATTATGAAGAGAAGACAACGCTCCATGTTGATATTTCAAAGTTTCGTGTTAGCTGAAACTACAGCTTTTAGAATATGATGAATTCTCCGGAAATTGTTTGTGCGACCTACCAGTGACTTAGCATTGTTCATGTTACTTTTTCTATATTCAGCTTGAAGTTTTAATTATTCCATTCATAACTCCCCATTGAAATGTTTCGTCATTGAAAAGCCTTGTATTTAAATTTTGGGAAGTATATTTACCTTAGAATCTATGGAGCCCATAAAGTGACTTCACAGTTTCATATTATATGGAATTCAAGGCTATAACAACGAGGAAGCGAACCCACCTACGATTGAATAGTAAAATAGTTTACGGTTCCAGCTTATACGAGTATGAGCGTTTTGGTTCTCCTTTACCTCACTTCACGTTATTGATTATCGGATGAATTGATAGAAGCTAGCTTGGATTGATTTGGGCGTCGCCAAGCAATTTATTGTATAAAACCTCTCTATGAGGTGAATTTAGAAAACCGAGCGGGCCTAATTGAAGAAGTAAATACAGTTTCGATGCTGCCGAGTGTTGGCATTGCTGGAATGAATTCACCAGAGCTGGCAGCCAGCAACGACACTGAAGAGCTGTGCAAACAGCTTGTGACAACATATCACTTCTCTGTTTAGTCTGCCATTACTATTAATTAATCAACCCTCATATAAGGACATACTACTTCACTAACTTTCCTTCCAGTTTATTCTTCACTCATCGTATTTCCCTCTTTCGTATGTATTGCAATGTTACGTTTGTTACGAGAAGTACTTTATTGGTGTTCCATCTTGAATCTAGACTGTTGAATTGTTTCATCACTGCAATATTTGCAGTGCACGATTCCATGTTACTTATTGGTAAAAAATTGAAGGGCATATTATATAGCCAAAAATATTTTTTTCCTTATATAATCCTGGGATCTTAGGACAGCCGTTGTTGAGCTAGAGGGTGTCAAAAATAGAACAGAAACAATGTCTTATTTTGAAGTCGCTAGAGATAATCCATTCAAACTTGGTGCTCATATTTAATATATCAGTGGGTATGGAATAAAAGTTTCCAACTTCAGAAGCTCATTATTGGTGGTGTCGGTATTATCGATCATTATTTATCAAAAAAATATATATCACCTTGAATTTTGTCTCTTTAAATTTTTTTGTATTCCAAACGATTAGCAACAAAATAAATTTATTTGACCTAGTTAAATTTCCCGATATTCATTATATTACATACTTGAAATAAAATAGAAGTCCTTGACCTCTACTTAAAGAAGAATACGATCAAGATTCAATATTACTTCACATCAAGGTCTTTGCTTATTCAATTGATTATTGATAAAATCAGTTCATCAACTATTGTTTGTAATCATTTTACTGAACTTTCCAATGTCTTAGTGAACCACCACAGTAGAAAAAAGTGAAAACACAAAAACTAATTCTCCAAGTAATGGTATTGAATGTGACGGCTTTAATGATTTATTCTTCCAATAGCTGGAAGAAGTAGTTTTATCCGAAATCTGAGACTTAGCAAAACTGAATTTCTTCTTGAGTATTAAGACTGATTATTGTCCTTGCGTGAGAGAGATTTAGAAGTGGGGGTTCTTTTAACTTGTGTAACAGTTTGTTAGGTTATTCGAATATTTTTATTGCTCCGGTAATTATTATTTGTGGTAGTAGAGGAACCGGAGGAAAGGAAGAATGTCATTCGACGAAATTGAGATATGAGAGGGAGGAAAGATGGCACCATGGAAACTGAGTAGTTTTGAAGTAAACCAGATATTGAACTGCTGCGGGGTAACCGAAAACCAATATAGTAGAAGGAAATTCAACAAAAAAGTTACGAAAATTTATTCGTTATTATATGTATGAAGATGGACAGAAGACTGGAAAATTCAACAAAACCTGGGCAGAACTTCGCAAAAAAATGTGTTTCATTGTGGGTTTTTCATGCATCTCGAGTGCATCGCCACATTGTTTTGTATATCTAAGCTTCTATTGGTCGTAGGAAAATGAAAATGGAAACTCTCGTAAGTGAATTAACTATCGAACTGATTGGGTATAATTACACTAATAATGGTTCTCAAACTCAAAACATCAAATGTATTGAGTTCTTTCAATAAAATTTCTACAAATAACACAAACTCTTTTTTATGCTATAAACACGCGGTTGGAATTGAAAAAATTGGATTTCACTGCCACAATCGACGATTTTTTATTCATTGGAAATAGTGTCAAGAAAAAGAAGAACATACATTATATATAATATATTATACGTACCGTAAACTGAGTATCTATACGTAACAGCAAGGGATGTATGGAACGGAGGGACCAAATCTTGAGTTTCCCACTATACAGGGTGTCCCAGGTTTTAGTAGCAGAACTTCAACAGTCGATAGAAAATTTAATTTTGAGAAAAAAAAGTTTCTATTAACATATGTGCACAGACGCTTAGTTTTTGAGATATGGGTGTTGAAATTGAAAAAAAAATTTAGTTTTTTGCGGATATCTCCGAAACCGTCTATCGTATAGGAGACAGTTTTTGCAGGCTTTTCCTACTCATAGCAAGCTATGTCCTGTGCGATACAAAATTTTATTTTAGTCATGATTGGTGAAGATTTTGAACGGGTAGTGGGTGTTTTTCTCCCCAACTTATACGCCATTAAAAACAGTACGGTTTTGAGACCACCGTTTGAACCGCCAATGTTTTCTACACAAAAAAGGTGCTCTTGGTCATAAGCTCTAAAGTTGATCATTTTCGAGGAAAATCAACTTCTATGTTGAAAAACATAATCAATTTTTTGGTTTTGTTACTTGTTCTAACGTTTGAATAAATTTTGTTTAATTAGTAAGAATTGGCCATGTTTTTCAACATAAAAGTTAATTTTTTTTCGAAAACGGTCAACTTTAGAGCTTATGACCAGGAGCATCTTTTTTGTATAGAAAATATTGGCGGTTTAAATGGTTGTCTCAAAACCGTACTTTTTCCAGCGGCGTAGAAGTTGGGGAAAAAAATACCCACCACCCCTTCAAAATCTTCACCAATTATGAGTAAAAAATTTTTTTATGGCACAGAACATAACTTACTATGAGTAGAAAATGCTCACGAAAGTTGTTTTCTGTACGATAAACGGTTCCGGAGATATTTGCAAAAAACGAATTTTTTTTTTTCAATTTCAACACCATATCTCAAAAACTAAGCGTCTGTGCATATATGTTAATGGAAACTTTTTTTCTCAAAATTAAATTTTCTATCGACTGTTGAAGTTCTGCTACTAAAACCTGGGACACCCTGTATATTGCAAACTATAAAATATTTAAATGATATTAGTTATGAATGGCATAGTTATGGTATTTGATACTCCATATGTGCCAGTCACAGATGAGGTTGCTATAAGTATTTATAAAACCATATTAGATTAACATAATTAAGAAGGCAAAGTAGTCTCATCTGTAACTCCTTTCACATTCCGTTCAGATTATTGCCGTGGCGGAACTTATATTAGAGCTTAACATATACAATATAACTCCACTTCTATTAATTCTCCGATATTACAAAATCGCGAAAACAAATAAGGATAGTATTATTGTGAACTGCCTTCGCAGTCACAAACATCATAAAAATATGTGTATTTTTCCACATGTTAATGCTAAAAATACAATATTTCTGAAACAAATTCAATTTTGTACTTTGAACCCTACTATTACCAGAGGAATTTATATTTTTAATTTCAATATGAACTTTGAAATAATTGTTTTTGAAGTGAAAACTTCTTATGGCGCGTTGGGCACTTTTGTGGGAGAGCATTTTCAGCCGTTCTCGCGACAGATGAGATTTTACACAGATATACTCCGCGTGTATTCTTATAATATATGTATACTATACGCGCTCTTTGCATGGGCATTCGTTCGTGCTCTCGCGACAGACGAGATTACATACCTATATGTATACTCAGAGTGTATAGGTATGCGAGAGCGCTGCATGCTATACGCAGTCTTTGCATGGGCATTCGTTCGTGCCCTCGCGACAGACGAGATTGAGAGTTTTTTATATTTATTTTATAAATGAATATTAAACGGAAAATTTATTTATTCAAATATTTCATTTGACTTGTGTTGCTGCTATGGTATTGTGTTAAAAAAACAAATCTAAAGTGTAAATAGAATCAATAAAAACATTGTTGTAGTGCAATAATGCAGTATTCACTAGTTATATATAAATAGATTTAAATCAAAATTGTTCATTTCATACTTTAGTTACCATAGACCTATTGTTTCAGTTTTAGAATTTGATGAAAATCCTGATAATAATGATGAAAATGCTGATAATGATGATGTAAGAGTTGTTGAAATTATGGATGAGAATTGATAAATTTTGTATTTACTATTTACTAATATTTACTCATTTAAATAAAACCACTTCCTTCGAATATAGTTTCTATATTATTATACTTCATGTCTATTCAAAAAGTGCCCACATTGCTTTGATAAACTTGATTTTTTATTAACAATTTCTCATGTCGCGAGCGCATCTAAAAATGCTCACCCAAAAAAGTGCCCAACGCGCCATAAGTTCAAGTTTTCACTTCTGCCTGCACTCCCGGAGTGCGCTGACTTTTTTTTTTTACTATCAGATAAGTAGATAGTACTTATTGATTTTTTCTACTAAATTCATGAGTAAGTTAATGTTTTCTGTTTCATTTTCATCAAAGTATCAGAAAAAATGCCTACTTTAACTGTTCCCCATATTCCAAAATTTGAACTCTTTTATAATTCAGAAATTGTTTTTTTGGTATTGTTCGGTATAAGTCGTAAGCACCAGAACGTTTGCACTCAAAATGTCCTAGACCCTCGGCTGGTCAATCCCTCCATTGTTCGAAACTTGCTGAACTCATTTCTACCAGATTTCATGTTTCTCTCGAGAGGCCTAATTGTGCAACTATTTTCCTATTGAGGTCTTTGGTGATGCTTATAACCCAAAAACTTCCAAAGAAAAATATAACGTCTACCTCCTTTCCCAACATCGCTGATGCACACGATGTTCCACCGACATTATAGGATTTACTCTCGTTTAGTCAAATTATATCAAAAAAAACTTGTTCAATGTTGGTGATATTCTCCTCTATCTAAGAATACATCAATTTGCACTTCTGGTCCTGCGGGACGTGATTAAATTTTTTTAACTTCAAATGGAATGCTATAAATTTTATAACAACAATTTGTATTGTACGTTTAACTTTAGGTTGGCCTTACTCAGTTGTCCCTCCCTATCTCTATTTTCCACAGCCTATCATAACTTGATAACTTTATAAAAATTCAGTTTCGCACTTCCCCCTTATAAAACCTCCATTTTATTCAACTTTCAAATCTCAGATTTCATCTTGCCAGAATCGAAAGTAGAGGCACCTTGAGCGTAAGACCTCTGTTTTCGGCCACCTCTTGAAAGCGGTCACCTCTAAAAATGTCGGTTTTCGAATTTCTAATTCCTGTTATAAGGAAATACTCCTTATAATGACTCTCTCAATAGAGGCGACATCATAAAGCGATCACGGTCACCTAAGCCGGTACTTATTGGGAAAAATACTTGCAATCACACCTCCTATGGTTAACGTCTCAAAATAGATTATTTAAATGAATAAACAGTATCAGTTGTCGGGCTGGAAACTTCTGATACACAATGGTGTCTATTCAGATGGATTTATTGATTCGCTACCATTTATTGTGAAAAGGAGTTGTTTAGCTTCTGTTCCTCAGTCGCGTCGGTTGTTTGCATTCAGCGATTAACAATTATTACAGTTAATACTACATAACATCATGTCGGTGCAGAGGAACAGTTTCTCTCCAAAAGACTGAATTGACCTTAATGTAGAAAGTGAAAAGCTTACGGAGATAACTGGCTGAAAAATATGGTGTTTGGAAAGACACAAGTTAACGACATAACAAAAAATAAACATGAATTAGAGAAACTCTTTTAACAAGGTTCTAATTTTTCTCAATGTCGATTGATTGGCGATAGACAAAATTGTTAACAATTGGTTTTGTAAAGCGAGGAATAAGAACTACCCATATCAGAACTTTTGATAAAATAAAAAGCTTTGGAAGTAACCAAAAGAATGAAAGTTGCACATTTTAAAGATTCAAATGGATAACTGTAAAATTTTTGTTAATAACACAATATATCTTTCAGAACAGTTAGTGATGAATTAGTCTATATTGACATGAACATTGTTGAATACTGGAATAGAAAACGTTGGTGATATTAAAGGAAACCCAAGTTTCGGTATTCAAGAAATCATAGATGCGTTTTGCAGTGGTGAAACAGATTCTGACAGTGAAATTGGAAATGAAGAACCTGAAACTAGCACATCAAGCATCAATGATATGGGTGAAATTTGTGAAAAGTTTATCGATATTCAAAAATTGGCTTAAAAGTTGTTCAGTTGGAACAATTAAAAAAAAATTCTGCATGATAGGTGATAAATAAGTTACAATAAATAAATGTTGATTCACTCATTGACCCAATCGTTTTAATTTATATATTTATTCATATATTCATCCAAGTAACAAGTGGTGCCATAAGTATTTCATCCACTGTAATATAATTATATTTACCTGCTTACAAAACAACGTGAATGAAACCACATTCTTTGCCACCCTCTCAATAACGGTCTTCTCTTCATAGCGGCCACTTTTACGTTCTACATTTGTGGCCTCTACTTAGAGATTCTACTGAGAATATATAAACGGTCGACCAGTTATTCATAGGATGTTCAAACTTAGGTGACAGTTTTGCTCAAATTCTCTGAAAGTAATTTCTTCGAATAGTACCCCGTATATTTTATGTTTCCCTGATGGAAGAGTGGTTCAGCTAAATTTCTTATGAGAGTTCCCCATACCTACCTGCGTTAGTTACTTAGTTGGATGAAGTTTTAAGTTTTACAAAGAAGTTCATGAAAGCCATCGAAATATGGTCATCATTGTAATAACTCATACGTGGAAGTCATTACATCTGGTAGTATATTGAAATGCTTCATATTCACCGATATGGAAGAAAATAATCAATGTTCAAGTGATTTATCAATTATACATGGGTATGTGAGAAAATTATCGACAGAACATGTGAGATTCTGACGCCAAAGAACAAACTGAAGTTTGAAAGAATTCAATCTATGTTTTAAGAGATGGAGTGTTACCAGTAATTCGTAGATCTTGAACTAACGTCAATCCACTAGGTTTCATAAGAAATAAGTCGAATTAACTAGGAATATCTAGGAATACAAGTAATTTTGGGAGAACATAAAGTACAGTTTTTTTTTCAATTCTGGTCCAACAACTTCATCCCCATGATCATCAGATGCAGGTAGATTCCAGTGAAAGTACTTCAATTCGAGCACAGGAACACAGAAAGACCCATCATTTTAAACCCAAGCTGTTTGGACTGATTAAGCAAAGTTCAATAGAAACTGAGTTGCGGAACATTTTTTGGTCTAACAGTAATTGATAAGCAATAACAGGCTATCGAGTCTGCCGCCACATTTATGATAAGACTGAATTTCTCTAAGGTATTTGGATATTTTAAGAACTGTTAATTTCTGGAGAATGTACGCTTAAATATGTTAATGAACTGTTGGTACCAGCGTGACAGTACTTCACCGGTACCAGCAAAGTTTGTAATGAATTATATAGTGTTTGAGGATGTTTTGAGATTTATGGGTTCTCATTGTCCACACAGGTGACCTGCAAAATCTCCATATCTAATACCGTGCGATTTCTCTGTTTGAGGGCAGTTTGACAGTATTATATACGCCACGTCTGTTGAAAGTTAGAAGAGCAACAATAATTATCGGAGTAATCCCAAGAATTTTGGAGTAGTGTCTTAATCAAAACGTGGAACTTACTGAATTATTCAGATAATATCTTATGCGTTTATTATTGATCAAGATTTACATCTAATAATACCAGCTTCAATGACTTGAGTCATAATTTCAATTGTTGATCTCAATGGTAACCACATTTTGATAAATTTCCCTAATATTTTTGAAAGACTGACAAACTGAGAATACATTCCTGAACCAAAAATTTGCAATATATATTCTGTTTAGGAAAAAATATTCTTAAAGGTTTGAAATCAACCAAAAATGTCATTGAACATTGGAAGGTTAAGGTCTTTACTTCCGATTATAAACAGATGAAATTTGTAGTTTCAAAAACGAGAAGGTTGGAGATTTTTTAAAGTGGAAGTGCAAAACAGAATTCTTATACAACAAGCAAGTTATTTCAGGAACGGTTGAATTCAGTTTTTGAAACAAGCGAGGTATGTCAACCTAAAATAACACGTACAATTCAAATTTGTGAGATTCTATTTAAAAAGTTGTAGTCACTTCCAATGGTAGCGGAAGAGCAACGTACTTCATCAGGATATATTGATTAGACAGTTCATGTTTCAATATAGTTACAATTAGTTGTCTAAATTTGGCTCGTTAAGTCATACACATTTTACGAACACTTCTCGTAAATTACCTTATATGTTATGAATGTCAACTGATGAATCTAATAATTTATTTCAAGGCTCAGTTAAAAAAACTAGATTGTACACATGAACACAATTTAGGAGTTTTGAAAAGTAGATCTGATTGTCACCTACGTTATTCGTAATTAACTGCTATACGTAGACTGTTTCCATCCCTTGTTGGAATAATGTGTTGCGTTTTCATCTCGATTATTAGAAGACTAGCCCTGCTCGTTGGATTTTCAGTATCTTATTATAATCAATAGACTTCTGTGTTATGCAGTTTATCTCTATAAAGGCAATCCTAATGGCCCATCTGACTGTACCATCTGTGTCTACAAGACAAACTTGAACCTGAACTCGTACATGAAAACACCAATAAATCTTCCCTTGAACGAGAGATTCACGATTTCGAAACATCATTTAATTATTAATCATTATTTCATTCCAATGAAGAACATTATTTCTGTGTATTTCTTCTCATCTCAATTATCGTTCAACATTGACAGTATCAAATTGTTGTCTTAACCTGAGGCAACTTGGAAGAATAATTTAAGAGTAGCATGCAAAACACTTCATCCAATTTTCGGAAAATATTTCCTGTTTCAAAAATATGGTTTAGAGAAGATGAATCTGTTTCATTAAGTCTTACATATCTGGAGTATTTCCTATCTTGAGTTCCTGTATTACTACTCGATATTCAAATGTATAAGTTATCACTTTCTGAACATCTCAATTTATAAACTCCAGGTTTATTAAACTTATTTATTTCATCTTAAGCATTTAGCAGAATATGGGATAATTTATTTTGAGACTTCTATTTAACTTCCAGATCATGTCTTAACGAAATGACATTTTAGAATCAAAATATGTTAAGAAAACATATTTTGATGATGAATTGAAATCTTTTATAAAGGAGTAAATGCTTGAGTAAGTTAATTGCTGCTTTTTTCTATTGATTTATTCAAAATACCCAAATATGAGTCACAATATGATAGATAAGGAGCTCATTTCAACCAGCAGATGATATCAGAAATATATAGGAATTACTTCAAATAGTAGTCGTGTCATCAGATGCAATACAACAGTAATATTAGGCTCAATTTCATTCTGCATAGATCAAAACTACTTATCGTTTAATGACAAATTTTACAAACAGATCACTGGACTCTCCATTGATTAATATTATCCATAAAACTAGCCAAAATATTCATGAATCACTTGAAGATTCAGATATTCTTCTCAAAATTTGAACATGTTTGGGTGGCTGGTGTTGGACAGCTTGATAGTCGACCTGAATGAGACTGAGTTTTATGCCCAATCCCACGCAGACGACTTGGTAGCTATGACCCTGGGAAGACATTCGAGCTTCAGAACCTGCGCCCTGGAAAACCTGAGTTTATAATACCGAAGAAGGCGGATTTATATCTACACTGAGAGCCAAGCGGCCCTGGGTGCACTTCGCGCCTACCGAGTGACTTCTTGGCTGATATTGGTGTGCAGAGAAACTCTGGCTGAGTTAGCCTGACCATCAAGGACATTGACCGTTCTGATCGTCCAATTGAGGTTACAACGCCAGAAATCGTCCATAAAATCCAAAGTATAATATTGGACGATCGGTCAGTTGAAGTGCACGAGCTTGCTGAGACTATGGGCATCTCAACCGAACGAGTTAATTATAAATTATTTCTCGGTTCATTTTTCAGGAACTTTTCACCTTGCCCTCGTATAGGTACTATCGTTGCATCTGGGAATGTCAGTTCTATTTCTAACTAAGTTGATGACTCGCTTTGATAATTCCACCGTTTGACAATATTTACTGTCAGCAACTAAACTTTGCAGTTAGGTAGATTTAAATTTGTATTTTATTTCACTATTCTTCATATTTTTGCGTTACTTGAGTAGATTCAGTTCATTAGAGGTATCAATAACTGATTGATGTTCTACCTAATGGAAACTCATCATCCCGAAGAACGAATATGTATTGCTTTCACACATTTCAAGTAGTGTAACATGTTTGGAACAGGATAATAATACGCTAGTGTATTTGAAGAGTTAGCAGTCGGGTATTTTCTTTAACAAGAGTTGAAAGTTACTGTTTCCATTTAGATGCAGAGTGAACTGAGGCTTAGACAAGTAAGTATGTGAGAGAAGAGAATAAGATGAATATCCGACAGTCACATGTTGTCTGTCTAGCTAGATGAAGCTCTTCCAGCATTTCAAATTAAATTAACATTAAGATGTCGAATACGTCCGGTAGCACAAACAAATATGGATCACACTTGTTTCTAGCCTATAAATTTATCACATATGTTAAAGAGAAAGAACCTGATTCTTAATCAAACATTTTCAGAAACCGTCACTGACACCACTCTATCATGAATTTCAATCAGCGGAATGATAGTATAAAAAAAATATGTTTGAATAATGCGATTACCAGTACATTCGTGTCGGATGAATAAACATGAATGCAGTAGGAGTAAAATATTAAATTAATTAAATTATAATTATTAACTATTTATAAAATATAATAACGGGATTTCAAAGCACATACATAATTAATTATTGAAAATGTTTATTTATTGTAATATTTTATTAATATTCTACGCCACTGCACTAAAACCTTCTGTTGTAAATATTTTAAACAATATACAAATTAAATATTAATATGTTACACCTAAAAAATGCACTTTTATTTGTGATTTTTTTTACTATCAAAAAGTTAAGATGGTCAAGTTATTCGGAAGTGATTCGCTATTAAATGACCAGCTTGATATTCCTAACTCACCAAATATTGATTATCTTGTAAATAACGTTCCCTTCCAACCCAGCATACCATACATTGTAGGTACTTGTTGCATATAAGGATGTCAGTTCTATTTCTATAGTCCATGCTATGAACCGGAAAAAAAAAGAACATACAAGTTCGAATAATTCTTTTTTTCTTGCATTAGCTTCAGGAGGTTCTCAGGATCATTCATACACCTTGAAACCTCTTGGGAACCCCAATCCCACTCATTGGGGGCGAAAATGGCCCGAAATCTCCAAGTCTTGAATTGTATTTTATACACAAAAAAGGTATTTTGGCATTTCGAGTGCACCTAGGAGGTTTTTTGGGTCGCTGAACATGATTCCGTTGCCAGATATACTTGCAATTCATCGTAGGGGTGGTAAAATCGACGAAATTGGCCAATTTTGCACCCCTATATGTTATTTTGCAATTTACATGTTTTAGGCATTTCGAATGCACCAAGAAGGTTTTATGGGTCGCTGAATACGATTCCGAAGCCAGATTTACTCGAATTTCATCGTAGGGGTGAGAAATTTACCGAAATGGCTAATTTGACACGCTTCTAAATTTTCATTATTTTTGCATGTTAAAATAGCTTCGGAGTAAATCTGACTTCGGAATCGTATTTAGCGACCCAAAAAACCTCCTTGGTGCATTAGAAATGCCAAAAAGACGTGAATTGCAAAATAACATATAGGGGTGCGAAATTCGCCAATTTTGTCGATTTGACCACCCTTACGATGGATTGCAAGTAAATCTGGCTACGGATTCGTGTTCAGCGACCCAAAAAACCTCCTAGGTGCACTCAAAATGCCAAAATACTTTTTTTTGTGGACAATACAAGACTTGGAGATTTGGGGCCATTTTGGCCCCCAATGGGTGAGGTTGGGGTTCTCAAGAGGTTTTAAGGTATAGGAATGATCCTGAGAACCTCCTGGAGCTAATGCAAAAGAATTTTTACATTCGAACTTACATGTTTTTTTTTTATCATAGCTAAAATCCCGGATAACAGCCTGGACTAATAACTTAGTTGATAACTTGATTCTTTAATTCCACCGCGAGACAATAATTATTGTCAGCAAATAAACTTTGTAGTTATGTAATTTAAATTTGTGTTTCATTTCACCATTCTACATATTTTTGCATTACTTGAGTAGATTCAGTTCATTAGATTTATCAATAACTGTGTAATATTTTACCTAATTGAAACTCATCAGGACTCCCGAAAAACGAATAAGTATAGCTTTAACACATTTCAAGTAACATATTTGGAACATGATAATACGCTATTGTATTTGGAGAGTTAGCAGCCGGGTATTTTTTTCAACAAGCGTTGAAGCTTACTGTTTCCATTTAGATGTAGAGTAAACTGGGGCTTAGACAAGTAGCTATGTGAGAGGAGAGAATAAGATGAATATCCGACAGTCACATGTTGGCGGTCTGGCTTGATGAAGCCCTTCCAGCATTTCAAATTAAATCAACATTATGATGTCGAATACGTCCGATACTGCAAACAAATATAGATCACTCTATAATCTAAACTACACTCTAGATTTCTCACGTGTTAAAAACATGGAACCTGATTTTTAACCAACCGAATATCAAACATTTCCAGATTCTAGGTTCAAATGCAGGGTATTTCGTCTAACCTCAGGCCAGTGGATCAATTAGTTGCTAATTATTTCAATTGAATTACATCATGGCAATTTCCAGGTTATTTGAAATCCTTGTTTTACACATCGACGGAGTGTTGGAATTGGTATTTTGATACTGATGTCCTTCAAGGACAAGAGATCGCCTATTTTCCGAGGAAGATAAAGATCTATCTGAAAGATGTGTATAATTTTAACTAACGTGACTACATTATGAAGATAGGAAGAGATATATTTATTGGTACGCTTGCTGTAATTCACGAATGTGAGAATCATTAAACAATTCATATATAATATTCAACTTATGAAATATTAGCTCCTTCACCGACCAAAACAAGAATCCGACTTGAAATTCCAGAGACCTTAAACATCTTTTGTCATTTTCAATCAACCTAACCTATACTGGAACTTCATGGTAGATTGTCATACTTATACCAAAATTCGTTATGCATTATTTCCACATCCTCACAATAATTATGCTGAAAGAATCTAGTGAATGATGAACATTTAGAAGAACCAAAATAAAACTCTTTGAGCTTATTAATTGCGAAGAAGGCTGAGTTTAGTTTTTGACATACTTCCTGAATAGTACAACACAGGTTGTTCCAAGAAATCCAACGCTGAATGATACCCTTTTCGAAATCAAGACTAAGCTTCCTCTTGTCGAAAAATTATATACTTAGTTAGTACTCAAATTCAGTATTAGAGTATTTAGACCAGTCATTAACTCGGTGAATCGTGACATCAACACTATTCTTCTTAGTTCTTCAAAACTTTCGCCTGAAACAACAATCGTATAATGTTCGGTTATCTAACAATTTCCACTTCTATCCCTATTTTTATGTATTATGAGGGAATATATATCACAGCGCCCTCTGGACCGGCTTCAGCGGGTTACATGCGTAGGCGTATTGAGCGGCATGAGGTCAGTCTAGGCCACTGTACCAAAACGCACTACTCTTCTCGTGGACACTCATCGATTTTAAGTGAGGCAATCTCTAAGTCCCTCATATTACAAATGAAGCTAGATAGCATGATCCCAGCTATATGTTTCACTTCTCCCAAAATCCTCATCCCGGATAGAGGAGATCGGAGTAACGAAACTCTCACCATACTGCAATCAGACGGGCTAGTATGTTTCACAGATGGGTCCAAGGTAGATCAGGCTTCTGGCGCGGGAGTGTACCTGAAAATGCCAAAGATCACTATCTCGGTGACTCTGGTCGCTTACTGTACTATTTTTCAGGCGGAGGTCTACGCAATATTGACTTGTGCCATGGAAAACCTGCAAAGAAACTATGTAAATAGGCGCATATATATTTGCAGAGACATCCGGTTGGCTCTAAGAGCTCTCAAATCACCCAGAGTCACATTAAGACTTGATCAAAGAATGCATCAGAGATACACTGGCTCAACTAGCCAGGAGATATGAAGTACAACCCATCTGGGTCCTTGGACAGAGTGGAGTTGAAAGAAACGAAATGACCGCATCCCTGGCCAGACGAGAGTCGTCTGGCGCCCCCATCAGGCCGGAGCCAATGGTCGCTTTATCAAATTACGTGGGTGGTCTCGTCCTTCTGGGCCAACTGAATAGAGATGACTGTGATCTTAACAGGTCACTGTGTTGTTTTCAAACACCTTCACACTATGGGCATCACAGGTGATATAAAATCTAGGAGATGCAGAGTGACTGTAGAAACTGCCTCTCACATCCTGTTGGAATGCACAGCATTAGCATCCTTCGAGCATCGACACTTTGGGGAATGAAAACTGCTCCCAGAAGAACTTATGGAAGCCAGCACTGGTGATATTTTGGGCTTCTGATGAGTCACAAACCTGCTAGAACAGAATAGGCTTCTGACACAATGTGCCCAACTGAGTGGCCTGAGTGCATTTGGGAGCTCAACCACTCCCCTCAAACGATGGGCGATGAACTGTTCCCGATTTTGTGTCGGAATATTTTTTGAGAGGTTTTCTGAATCCATCATCTAAATCATTTTTGATGTGATGTCTGTGTGCATACGTGTGTATGTGTGTAACTCATTGTGGAGATGCCGTTCCTACTGGTCGTACGAATTTGAAAGTTTGTAAATAGCTGGTGTGGTGCAAATAGGATCTGTATGGATCGGTAGTCATTCAAATTGAACGACAGTGTTTTTCTGATTATAAATCTTATCACAATCAGATTCAACTTGCGGAAATAATATTTATAATTTTATAAAAGACGTCGACGAATCAGTGACCTTTATAATAATATATAATCAGTGAATTAGTTGTTGCTGAACATTTTTTATTCACCACAATTTCTGAAGCGGCTCCTTAGGATTGTTCAAATGAATATTGTTAAATATCCTCTTCCAATTTTCCACTTTATTGACAATGCTCTCTTCCAATTATCCTTCAGCTACAATTATAAATATCCATCATCCACGCCACTTGATAATCTGAATATCAGAGCCACCGTTAGCAAGAAATGTTGCCGAAGTCCTTCTCAGACAATGGCCGGTGTAACTTGAAGCATCAGGAAGTTTCAAATATTCCGTAATTTTTTGTGGAATTTTTGCAAAAGTATGAATGCCAACTGGCTATACTGTAAATTTTCCATGACGATAAAACAGGAAAAATTGATTTAGAAATATTATTTTGGGTCTCAATAGTAAGTACTTGTGGTAGATTTCATATCCATTGCAGTGTGAGGTTACAGTTGTAACCTCCTTCCGCTTGAATGGTTAATTACAAGTGGGGAGGTTGTCACTTACTGTCCTCTTATGACAGTAACTGACCTGCTCGGGTTTCTTGAGGGTCCAGGTTCCCTTTTTATATAGGTTTTAAAATTGCTGTTTCTCTTTCGTGTGGATTGCCAAATAAAACAGATATTTCTTGCTTAACTAAGTTTATTAATTATCTCTATTTACATTTACACCAGCTATGTACAATCTATTTACAAAATGTTGCTAGGAACAGGCCGTTTTAATGTGTTCGTTTTCCGTGTATAAAATAACGCGCTAATTAGATGTTTTCCTATCGTCGGGAGTCTCCACCATCTGCGTGAGATGGTAGACAAGTTTTTGTCCCTAGGTCTAGAAATGAAATGAATCGCGACAATCTAAATATTTAGTACACTGTTAACTTCGACGGAGCGTGGGTCGTGTATTCGCTCTGACCTGTATTTCAGACGTAATTTCTTACGGAACGGGGTATAACGGACTAGGTTGATTTGTCAGCTATCGGCTATGACTGACTTAATAATTTCACACGTCGGTCTCGGAGAGAATCACAACGTAGCCCCTGAAATCAATTCGCAGACGCTGGATCGTATTCGTCCAAGCGATAAGGATTGATTTTTCCAGCGGTTTCGGCTGTGACTTTATTAACAATTCTACAAATCGGTCTCGGACAATATCCTAACTTAGTCTCTAGAAAAACAATTCGCAGAAGCTGGATCGTATTCGTCCAAGCTATCAGGATTGTTTTGTAGACTATTGAATTTATAAACAAAGTTCGAATTTGAAATCGGACTTATATACTGGAATGTTAATTCTCTAGAAAAACAATTCGCAGACGCTGGATCGTATTCGTCCAAGCGATAAGGATTGATTTTTCCAGCGGTTTCGGCTGTGACTTTATTAACAATTCTACAAATCGGTCTCGGACAATATCCTAACTTAGTCTCTAGAAAAACAATTCGCAGAAGCTGAATCGTATTCGTCCAAGCTATCAGGATTGTTTTGTAGACTATTGAATTTATAAACAAAGTTCGAATTTGAAATCGGACTTATATCCTGGAATGTTAATTCAATGACTTGAATGGATTTTAAACGGCAATTAATACTCACTCTCTATTTCTCGGATTTGCACAATAGCAACGGCTTCGGGTTGTTTAGATTTCGGCAGGTCAATCTCGGTGCTGGTCTGGCAAGTCAGTCCCCTTTCGCTATGAAATGGGCTTGCTTTTATACAGATCGCGGCGTGTGACGTAACGTGAACAGGTGACCGGCTGGCGAATTCTGTTCACCAGTTTTTATACATAGATGTGCACGAAGTTTGATCTCTTAACTTTGCCTATGTAATTCGATTCTACTGAGATATTCAAATTTATTTGTAAGTAATGAAGAATGCTTCATTTCACAGTAAATACATGTTTTCTCTTTATTTTGGTATCGTGTAACGCACGGTCAAACATACAGGTCTGAGAACTCGTATGTTTGACATGAGTCTCTTACGCGTCGCCAAACTCGTAGTCCTTCGCTCAGCCACTAGCTAGCGCTTGGATCGAAGTTTGATGTCAGGATTAGGCGTCATATCGTTCAAATTTCAAGCCCCACAATACGAAGATTAATAGATAATAGCCGCCCATTTTAAGTAAAATAATTTTTCTCGTAACGCAATATTTACTATTCTGATTTGAGAGAGGAATAAAACTGTTACTCTTGTCAAAATGTATTATTCACCTCTAAAATAACTTCATAAAAGACCTCGTTAAAACGATTTCTTTCCGGAATCGCAAGCATCCACTTTTTTCGTATTTCCGCATCTTTCGGCACTTCAAAAATGGAAGTTTTCTGCTTTAAACTTTTGGACCCCGATTTGCATTTCGGCACAATGCACGGTGTCGTCATTTTTTTCTAAAAACCCAGGTATTCCTTGTGTTTACAAGTCAAGAATGACAGTTGTCAGAGAACACGGCGTATAGTGTCAGAGATCAATCTTCGACCTCTGCGCCACCCTTTTTGGTACTACGCGACAGTTGACGCTTAGCGGAGTCACTTCTAACATAGGAAACAGCCTCGAGTTCCCAGACCTGTATGTATGACCGTCAACATCATTATCATACTAGGGGAGGAGGCTAAGCCCCCTAATGCACTTAGGCCACTTAGTTGGGCCCATTGTGCGCCTTGTAGTCAGAAGCCTATTCTATTCTAGCAGGTTTGTGGCCCGCCAGAAACCCAGAATATTGCCAGTACTGGCTTCCATAAGTTCTTTTGGGAGTAGTCTTAATTCTCCGAAGTGTCGGTGCCTGAGGGATGCTAATTCCGGGCAGTCCAACAGGATGTGAGAGGCAGTTTCTTCCACCCCTCTGCATTTCCTACATATTGGGTCATCTGTGATGCCCATAGTGTGGAGATGTTTGCTAAGACGACAGTGACCGGTAAGGATTCCAGTCATCTCTCGGATATCCCTTCTGTTCAAAGGAAGGAGCTTCTTTGAGAGTCTAGGCAAGTAGATGAACACCACTACTTCTACGACAAGAACCAAGATGGCGGCCATAGGGGTGTCGGTCCGGTGATAAGGATCGGTTGTTTGTAAAGAGTATACAGGGTGCGTGCAAAAAGTGTGTCACATGAAAGAGTATACAGGGTGTGTGCAAAAAGTGTGTCACAGGGTCACGTGACTAACACATGACAGCATGGCGGACCTAAGGTACAGCTGTCATGGCGACCATGAGATCCAACTGTCATGGCGGCCCTAAGGTACAGCTGTCATGGCGACCATAAGATCCAACTGTCATGGCGACCATAAGGTTCAACTGTCATGGCGACCATAAGGTACAGCTGTCATGGCGACCATAAGATCCAACTGTCATGGCGACCATAAGGTCCAACTGTCATGGCGACCATAAGGTTCAACTGTCATGGTGACCATAAGGTCCAACTGTCATGATTGCGTTGTAGAGGTGTCGCCACCACGTGACAGCTGTCATGGTGGACCTATGGTACAGATTGCTTCGTAGAGGTGTCGCCACCAAGTGACAGCTGTCATGGCGAACCTAAGGTACAGATTGCTTCGTAGAGATGTCGCAACCACATGACAGCTGTCATGGTGGACCTAAGGTACAGATTGCTTTGTAGAGGTGTCGCCACCATATGACAGCTGTCATGACGAACCTAAGGTACAGATTGGTTCGTGGAGGTGTCGCCACCACGTGACAGCTGTCATGGTGGACCTAAGGTACAGATTGCTTCGTAGAGGTGTCACCACCAAGTGACAGCTGTCATGACGAACCTAAGGTACAGATTGCATTCTGTACCTTTGGTTCAAAAGGTATAGACTGATACGTGGAGATGGCGCCACCAGTTCGACTCGATCGACTCATGCGGCTCGCAAGCGACTTCGATAAATGAAAGGTCGGAGATCATCGGCTACAACGTTTCGTGCGACTTCGCAGACTCGTTCTAGTTTGCGGGTGTTAATATCGATGAGGACAGTATAGCTCAAGATGAAGTGTGTGGCGGTCGACATTCAGAGCTTCCAAATCTCATACCATGGTTCAACTAGGTGTCCGTGGAGGCTCTGCCATCTTTGAATGAACTAGTGTGACGGCACATACCACATGTGTTTTTCATCGCCTTAAGCATCAGAGTGAAGGGGTCTACACCGGAAGTCGTTATTTTATTGCTTATTTTGAATCTACATGATGAGCTGAACAAGATTTTCATCGACTCGATGAATTTTATGATTTACATGGGGAAAATCTAATATCGGGCATATAAACAGGAAAAACTGTAAATTTTGTTGCAACTATAGCTTCATGGGTATCAAATGAAAGGTCTTGATGTGTAGAATGTGAATTTCCAACATTTTCGTGAAAAAATGCCATATCGTACATGTAGATGAGGAAAAACCTCTGAATATATCTTTATGGAGGGTGTCACGTGTGTTACATCGATGAGGTGGTCAACGAGGTATCTCTCACGCAGGTCTTCAGTGTGGTGACATGGCATACCGTAGTCATAGAAACCATAGAGCTACAGAGCACAACCAGTCACAACCATAGAGCTAAAGGTTATAGAGCTAACCTGAGTCGCAGACTGGAAGAGGTGTCATGGTGTCTGTCATGTGGGTCTTCAACGTTGTGAACTGTCATGGAGGATCTTTCATAGCGTGTGTTTCCATATTTTTGATATGAGGAAAATCAATATGATGCATACAAATTGGGGTGGGGAGAACATCAAGCTATAGCTTCATGTGTATCAAAATACACAATGATTTTGACGAGTGAGTGGTGTTTTATTGAATTGAAGATCCGGCGACCATCGTTCACGAACGATGATGACGTCACTGCTCCAAGCCAATGACAGTAACTGATTCAATCCGGCGACCATAGTTTACGAACGATGATGGGTAGATGTGAATAATTATAATGATTGTAATGCATTCATGCACATGTTTTATCGCGTGATTCAACACGTGCTTCAACATTCAGACATGTGTTTCAGACACGTGCTTCAATATCCAGACACGTGCTTCAACATTCAGACACGTGCTTCAGTATCCAGACACGTGCTTCAACATTCAGACACGTGTTTCAGACACGTGCTTCAGTATCCAGACACGTGTTTGATACTTACTTTTGACAGGAGTGTAGAAGTGTTTAACCGGGTGCTCGAACATACACAATATAACATCATCAACTAGTATATAATCAAATGCTTATTAACATATGTTTCATTATGATTTCGATTCGCCTTCAGGCATGATGAAGATTGTTAAGCAAAAAGACTCGTTGAATATTATTAATTTAGGGTCAAGCATTGAGAATGTAGAACAATCACAACGTCACAGCTCTTTGCTGCCTAATACTCTACGAACAATAATCTGTGGTCCGAGTGATTGTGGGAAAACGAATGTAATGTTATCTCTATTGTTAGATGCAAACGGCCTGAAATTTGAGAACGTGTACATATACTCAAAGTCTTTACACCAACCAAAATACCAGTTACTAAAGGAGACATTGAAGAAAATTGAGGGGCTTGGATATTTCCCTTGTACCGAAAGTGATGAGGTCATAGACCCCACAGAAGCGAGGCCTAATTCGATAATGATATTTGATGACGTGATGTTTGAGAAACAGGAGAAAATTCGTGCTTATTTTTCAAGAGGGAGACACAACTCAATTGATAGTTTCTATCTTTGCCAGTCTTTTGCCAAATGTCCAAAACATGGATTGCGCGACAATGCCAATTGCTTGATTATTTTCAAACAGGATGAAATCAATTTGAAACATATATTTACCGATCATGTAAGTACCGACATGTCGCTAGAGAAATTCAAAGAAATATGTAGCGCATGTTGGAAAGATAAATATGGATTCCTTATGATAAACAAAGACTGTGACATGAACAAAGGACGTTATCGCAAAGGTTTTGATAGTTATATATACATCTAACATGCATATATACTTTCATTTGGAATAGACAAACCGTTCAGCATGGATGTGGGTGTGAGTAACATGTTAGAAGAAAAGCAACAATTGAAGAGAAAAATTTGGGAGTTAGCAAACGTTGTGAGGAAAAAATATATGGCTGTAAAATTGGGTAAAGCTGAAAATGATGAGATTCTAGATAATATGTTCAGGAATGTATCTAAACCACTAGAGGAAATTGCGAAAAATGCTGAAATAATCAAACAAAATTCGTTGGTTAAACCTAAAAGTAGTGTTTCTACAGCAACACAAATGGAGAACATACCAATCCCAAATATTGTAACTGAAGGAGAAGAATTCGTATATAACCCCCAAGATACTGAGGAGGATGTGTTTATCCCCGAACCTAATATCGATCAGATTCGTGAAGAATTCAGAAAACATAAGAAAGATAATGCAGAGGCTACAGAGGAGTTTCTGCAACAATACTCCACATTAGCACGTTATTACTTGGAGGGATTCCTATTGGATGATGATGTCAAGAAATACGATGATAGAATGGGCTTGCAATATAATTCAACTTTAGACAAATGGTTCATGGGTAATCAACCTATAGAAATTGATAGTGAGAGTAATATAATTATCAAGGGTACTCCGTTCAAGGGTACCACAGGACTGTATAATTTGATATTTTACAGAGATGTTCTACCGGATACTTACACTGTAGAAGATGGGAAAAATTATAGTCAAATGATGGAAATGACTAGTGCCCATAGACGTAATAACGATCCAGCTGATCGAATAAGAAACATTGTAAAACACAAAAATGTACTGAAACCTTTGATTAATTCCATGAAAAGACCAAGGTCCAAAACATACACTGGGAGTGCATATATCAAAAATGATATGCTTGAATATAACGAGAAACCTATCGAATATGTTTATTGGGATGACGTTAACGAGATTGTGGATAGACTGAGACTTCTTGTTGCATCCTCGTACGCTGGTAACAATAACCATCACAACGAGATAGTCTCTATAATAGAAGAATTGATGGAGGCTGGTGTAATTGAACAAAAACCAGGTGTAAGACGAATTCTTCACAGTTATAAAGATGGTTTCAATGGATAAGTTTGGCAGAGCCTCCTCTTCCATGTGGATATATGATACAAATATATTTAATAATAATTTCAAACAAGTTCACGGACAAGGATTATTCCTAACGGGCGATGCAAGTTATGATATGGAAAATCGTAGATTGTGCAACGTAAAATCACCGAATGATGATGGAGATGTTGCAAATAAAGTATATGTTGATAAATTAACACACAAACTGAATCTGAGAACGGAAACCAGCCTCAATGTTAGGGTTGATAATTTGATCAAAGATATCAACAAGGATCTGGATGAACATAAATTAACGAATGAGAAGGTTATTCTCAACATTGATAAACATCTGACGGACATTCAGAATAAATATAACGGAATGGAGGCCTATATAAAATCAGAGTATCAAACAATCAGTGATAGTGTGAGGGAAAACAGAAAGAGATCAATAACACATTTAACAGTGTGAACATGCGTCTGAATGACATTACTAGTAAAGTGGAGGCGTTAGAACGACGGATAACATCTGTGGAGCTTTCTAAGAAGAGACCCTCATCATCTACAACAACAACAAAGCAGACCTCTGTGAAACGTATAACCCCAAATCCTGTGAATATACCCAAAAAATTAATTCTACACTAGATTTCCTCATTGATGAGATGAATAGAGAACAAGTTATGCATGAGTTTCATAAGCAGAGAAGAAAGAATTTTCACCAGCATCGAACATACATAAAGGACCTTCAATATAGGTGGAAGGGGTAGGGATATGCAATACGACTAGGACGATGAATCAAGAGTCAAGATTGAGACATTTAAAATCTATTTTGAGGTTATACTAACATTTTTTGTATTGAGAAAATTAATAAAAAATATTATTTTGAGATCTTTGGTCTTCCTTCTTCCCCTCTTTAAATAACACTGCAATCTTGCTTTCTCATCAGTCTGTATGGAAGCGTACGAGGAAGAAGGTGTTTTCAATACGCTTATAAACAAGCTTCCGTTTGAACTTCATATTCCTGGTTATCAATCCCAGGTGCAAAATTAGAAGAACGGATGAGAAGAGGAGATCTAGGTATCAATCCACTCGATAAAGTCTGCCGTCAACGCGATATTTCATGTAATATAACACTTATAACTGTGGTCAGTTATGTTTGGAATTCCTCTCTAACTCTTCAACTGTGGTCGACTAACATTGCATTTTATTAGTATATAAATAGATTGTTGATAAAGTTTTTATCAATCATGTCTCAGACGTTCACTATCACGGGTAAGAGCTCCCGCTTATCTGTAGATTTTCACCCTCCTATACAACTAGATCCTCATTCATATTATTCCATCGCACTTGTTGGTTTGCATACGTACAATAGCATCCCAAACATTGAAGAAGGTTTTAATAAATTCTATTATGAAGATGTGAAGGGTGAGGAAAAAGTAGTTACTATACCTACGGGGTCCTACGAGCTGACAGACATCGAGAATTTCATACAAAGTACAATTTGTGGGATAGGAGTGAAGCAAGAAGAACGTGACCGGAAATTATCAATAAAATCTAACAACAACACTCTACACACAGAGCTGAAGAGTGATTTCAAAGTGAATTTTATTCCTAAAGATAGTATAAGCGAACCGTTGGGGTTCAGCAAAAAGAAATTGACATCTCGTGAACTACACGTATCTGATCGCCCTATAAACATAATCAAAGTTCAATCTATTAGAGTGGAGTGTAACTTAACCGCTGGAGCATATTATAATAATAAGTTAGCTCATACGATATATGAGTTTTCACCTCTTGTACCCCCTGGGTTTTCCATTGATATAGAGCCGAAAAATCTTATTTATCTACCGGTCATCAACAAGACATCCTTCGATAACATCATTAATTAATTAATTATTCAGCGTTCATAGTTGTTCACAGACTGCTAGCAGGTATCCATTATGTCACGTGCTTAACACGTGTCTGAATGTTGAAGCACGTGTCTGAATACTGAAGCACGTGTCTGAAACACGTGTCTGAATGTTGAAGCACGTGTCTGGATATTGAAGCACGTGTCTGAAACACGTGTCTGCATGTTGAAGCACGTGTTGAATCACGCGATAAAACATGTGCATGAATGCATTACAATCATTATAATTATTCACATCTACCCATCATCGTTCGTAAACTATGGTCGCCGGATTGAATCAGTTACTGTCATTGGCTTGGAGCAGTGACGTCATCATCGTTCGTGATCGATGGTCGCCGGATCTTCAATTCAATAAAACACCACTCACTCGTCAAAATCATTGTGTATTTTGATACACATGAAGCTATAGCTTGATGTTCTCCCCACCCCAATTCGTATGCATCATATTGATTTTCCTCATATCAAAAATATGGAAACACACGCTATGAAAGATCCTCCATGACAGTTCACACGGTAGACACCAAGACACCTCGTTGAAGACCCACATGACAGACACCATGACACCTCTTCCAGTCTGTGACTCAGGTTAGCTCTATAACCTTTAGCTCTATGGTTGTGACTGGTTGTGCTCTGTAGCTCTATGGTTTCTATGACTACGGTATGCCATGACACCACACTGAAGACCTGCGTGAGAGACACCTCGTTGACCACCTCATCGATGTAACACACGTGACACCCTCCATAAAGCTATATTCAGAGGTTTTTCCTCATCTACATGTACGATATGGCATTTTTTCACGAAAATGTTGGAAATTCACATTCTACACATCAAGACCTTTCATTTGATACCCATGAAGCTATAGTTGCAACAAAATTTACAGTTTTTCCTGTTTACATGCCCGATATTAGATTTTTCCCCATGTAAATCATAAAATTCATCGAGTCGATGAAAATCTTGTTCAGCTCATCATGTAGATTCAAAATAAGCAATAAAATAACGACTTCCGGTGTAGACCCCTTCACTCTGATGCTTAATTCGATGAAAAATACATGTGGCATGTGCCGTCACACTAGTTCATTCAAAGATGGCAGAGCCTCCACGGACACCTAGTTGAACCATGGTATGAGATTTGGAAGCTCTGAATGTCGACCGCCACACACTTCATCTTGAGCTATACTGTCCTCATCGATATTAACACCCGCAAACTAGAACGAGTCTGCGAAGTCGCACGAAACGTTGTAGCCGATGATCTCCGACCTTTCATTTATCGAAGTCGCTTGCGAGCCGCATGAGTCGAACTGGTGGCGCCATCTCCACGTATCAGTCTATACCTTTTGAACCAAAGGTACAGAATCTGTACCTTAGGTTCGTCATGACAGCTGTCACTTGGTGGTGACACCTCTACGAAGCAATCTGTACCTTAGGTCCACCATGACAGCTGTCACGTGGTGGCGACACCTCCACGAAGCAATCTGTACCTTAGGTTCGTCATGACAGCTGTCATATGGTGGCGACACCTCTACAAAGCAATCTGTACCTTAGGTCCACCATGACAGCTGTCATGTGGTTGCGACATCTCTACGAAGCAATCTGTACCTTAGGTTCGCCATGACAGCTGTCACTTGGTGGCGACACCTCTACGAAGCAATCTGTACCATAGGTCCACCATGACAGCTGTCACGTGGTGGCGACACCTCTACAACGCAATCATGACAGTTGGACCTTATGGTCACCATGACAGTTGAACCTTATGGTCGCCATGACAGTTGGACCTTATGGTCGCCATGACAGTTGGATCTTATGGTCGCCATGACAGCTGTACCTTATGGTCGCCATGACAGTTGAACCTTATGGTCGCCATGACAGTTGGATCTCATGGTCGCCATGACAGCTGTACCTTAGGGCCGCCATGACAGTTGGATCTCATGGTCGCCATGACAGCTGTACCTTAGGTCCGCCATGCTGTCATGTGTTAGTCACGTGACCCTGTGACACACTTTTTGCACACACCCTGTATACTCTTTCATGTGACACACTTTTTGCACGCACCCTGTATACTCTTCACAAACAACCGATCCTTATCACCGGACCGACACCCCTATGGCCGCCATCTTGGTTCTTGTCGTAGAAGTAGTGGTGTTCATCTACTTAGGCACGTGCTCTTTGATGAAGAGCTTGGCCTGCGTCATGCGTGGTGATTCTCGCCACAGTTTAGACCATTCTTTATTCAGTTGGCCCAAAAGGGGGAGACCACCTACGCTGTTTGATAAAGCGACCATTGGCTCCGGCCCGATAGGGGCTCTAGACGACCCTCGCCTGGCCAGAGAGTTGGTCATTCCGTCCCCCACAACTCTGCTGTGTCCGGGAACTCAGATACGTTGAACTCACGGTCGTATACACAGGTCTGGAAACTCGAGGCTGTTTCCTATGTGAGCAGTGAGTCGCTTACGCGTAGCAGTTCGCGTAGTACCAAAGACGCCACGTAGGGGGATCATAAAAGGCGTCACTACGGTCGTATGTACGACCGTGGGCGTCACGTAAGAGTATCATCTAGATCTCTATGAAGAGTATTCTGTGATATTTGTCAGTTGACTTGTAAACAGAAGGAATATCTGCGTTTTCAGCAAAAATGAAACTGTGCATTGTGCCTAAATGCAAAACGGGGTACAAAAGTGCAAAACAAAAAACTGTGCCGAAAGATGCAGGAATGTGAAAAAAGTGGATGCCTGCGATTCCGGGAAGAAATCGTTTCAACTCGTTATAAGGAACATTTTGCCCATATAAAGAAAAATGATAGTGAAAAATCAGCAATAGCCGAACATATTTTAAATACAGGTCACACCATTTCTCAAGAAAATTCATCACTCTTAAAACACAGTACAGACAAATTTCTAGGTAATTTAGAAAGGATGGAAATGTATAAACAAGAAAGCAATTTACCAAATTCCGATTTATCTCCAGCTGAGGGTAACCCTTTGTTTACATTATTATCCCCAAATAGTATTTAAATAGGCACATTTTGATTTATAATTTAGTTTACTCTGATGATGGCTACTTGGTAGCCGAAAGGTCCTCAGTACTTTACTAGTAATTTTAGTGGATAAGGGTGATTATTTCTTATTCATAGTGTTATAATATATCCACAGTGTGAACTTTTTTATAGTTCATTAGTATACATTTATTTTGATTGTAATCCTAATTTAATTAAAATAATGTTTGTATGCGATTATTTTCATACATTTCCTTTTTAAATTACTACTAAAAAAAGCCTTAGATAATAAGTACACACTCTGGTAGGAAATCGTTTTAACGAGGTCTTTTATGTGTACGAAAAAGGGGAAGCTATTTTTAAGGTGAGTAATACATTTTGACAAGAGTAACAGTTCTATTCCTCTCTCAAATCAGAATAATAAATACAAGAACACATTTAATTGATAATCATTTAAAAAATCTATAAAAATATAAGAATCTATACATCAGTTTTGTTGAATTTTACTAAAAACTCACTAGTGGCAATGAGAACAAGTCATAAATTAAAAAAATGCAGTGATCCATAATGGATTTCCATTACAACAAGTAAAGATCCTCTACAATCTAAAAAAAATATATAATAATAGAGGAAAAACATTAACAAATTACATAGATTCTTACTACTTCTAATTATAAATTATAAAATTACTGTTTTGCTTTCAAATTAACAAGTGTTTGTTTCTTTATCTCTAAATCTAAGAGCAGGGCTTCCCTCATGAGGTCTTGCTGTTCAAGCTGCCATTTCACATCATTTTGACCTTTTTTTAATTCCATGTCTGCAATGGCGAATCTTTTGTCCAGGAGGGAATCATATTTCTCTGCGATTGTTGAGGATGTCAATTCCCGAGAAACTAAAGGTCTTCTCCTACTGGAAGTTGCATTTGCCTAATGTTGGTTGATTCTGTCATAAAAAATATTATGTTTCTATGATATATTTATGTTTTCCAAAATACCTTACCATATCAGTAGTTTCGATTTCATCGTTAGAATTACCAGCTTCATCACAATCATCAGGTTCCATTGGCACATTGATTGAATCCTGTGAATAATACATTTTTAATGAAAAGAATGAATTGAGTTCAATATTTTTGAAAGCACATCCCACACCAACAAAATCACCTAGAAAGGAAGCCACACCCATGCTATTGAACATTTTTCATTTTTACCCTTACCATTCGTTTTAGGAAACAAGTTTTGCTCTCCATGTAATGTTGCTGCTATAATAATAAGTGAGAAGCAAAACAGTAGTATTAATATCTCGTAATCATCTCAAATTGTGTGTCATAGCTTATATTTATATGATATTCTACCTGAATAACAATTTACACAATTTTTTTTCATCTGCTTTAATGTTGCATCATAATGAGCATTTCAATATTCATAGCGATATCACAATTTGCACCTACCTCTACAATTTCCACCATTATTTCTTCCCCCATATTAGAATCATATGGATTTTCTAATCCTTTGGTGGTTTTATCATTCATAATGGATAATAGCAAATCTTGATCCCAACCTTTGTCTACCTCCTTCGACACACCCCCACCTGTAAGTCGTTCCATTGTTATTGTGTTACTGCTAATTACAATGATCATACAAACCTGTTAAATATCTTTGCTTTCTTTCTTCAGCTACAACTTCCCGCACATCCATGTTTCTGTTGCTGTAAAATTTTCGGAGTGAATGCACCTCTCTATACCTCGATTCTGAACATGAAGAATTGAATTCATTGGCTACACCCTCCCAGGCCTTGTTCTTCTCATCAACACTGACACCGTCAGTTTTCTTGCATTCAATAATGTGCTTACATTTATGCACAAGGCTTAAAAGCAGTTGCTTCTCAGTTTCAGAAAAATTAGGGATACGGGTCTTCGTTTCAATATTTCTCTACGAAAATAACAGTTTTCAGTAGAATTCACTACGATAATTGTGTATTATATTACCTTATTACTTTAAATTTCAACGGTGCAAATAGGCATTAGTAACACTGCTTGTGATTCCGGGAAGAAATCGTTTTATCCATAGATAACTCTACTACCGTACTACACAGTAGAGTTATCTATGGTTTTACCCCCTCGCGATCCAAGCGCTAGCTGGTGGCTGAGCTTGAGACTACGAGTTTGGGTACGCGTAAGCGACTCAATTCAACCATAGAGTTTCCAGACCTGTGTATACGACCGTGGTTGAACTTTATCATGTACGACCGTGGTGTAACGTTATAATCAACATTGATCCAGAATATTCTATGTCTTCAGTTGCTTAACTGCATGATTCTGCAAGCCGACATGTATCATTCAGCCCAAAAATTGATGACACTTTCATTAACAGAAACGTATCGTTAGGAGCCTCGTTCAGACTTTGTAACATTTTCCATTGTTAGAACTTTCAATCTTTTAGGTTCATTGTTATTTTGACGTTTCAAGAAAGCAATTACCTTTTCTATTGTGAAATATCCATATTTTCATTGATTTGTATCGTACTTTTAATCATAGGGTATGTAGCCCATGAACTAGAATGCTTAAGGAGTTTTGTCCTAAACAAATAATGAAATTAGTACTTATGTAAAACACTTTGACCATATAAAATAACCAACCTTTTCGTAAAAATAAGACATCATCAAGTTTTCATCAATCCCTTCAAATCTCTTGGAGTTTCTCCACTCGCTGAACCTATTATATACACTCCCGTACCTCTCTTTAGATTTCACCGGAAGTGAACTGGAAGCAGCTTCCCAAGCTGTATTTGAGATATCTTCCAAGTCGTTTTCATCAGTTATTTCAAATGTTGCTGTTCAAAGATGAGTTCATTTGGATGCTGTCAACCTTTGTTAATTGAAAAAACAATCTATTCAGATTGCTAGGATTCCGAAAAGTCAGATCACTACTTTTTTTTAGATCTTCTCAGTAACTATTATTATGAACAGATTTTATTTAACACCAAATCCAGAATGTGTAATTCTTTCAAAATGCAAAAAACTAGTATACGCACCTCGTCAGAGCTTGATACTCAATGTACTATTATTTCATAATAGTTTAATAAAATAGTAATAATGAATTTCAATCTATATTGTCAGAATGACAGGCTCATTGAGTCGTTTTTGACTGATTGCTAAGAGTGACAGCTACACATTATCTCTGTCAATAAAATTGACACTGCATCTTGTTTCGGCCACGTGATCAGGGGGAAAATTTGATCTTAAAGGACCAAAGCAATAGGAAAATAGATTCCAAACGAATCCATGATGAGGTAGGACAAAAATTATGGTTTCAGACTATAGAAATTATGAGATTTGTTGTGAAAGATGAAGCGAGTCCGGAAATTGTTGCTAGGTAACACTTATCGGTCTAGTAATGTAATATTGTATCACTTTCCGCACGCAATTTCATGTCAATTTGAATTTTCTAGACAGTACGGAATTAAATATTATGATAGCAGATGTACGAAATAAAGAGTTGTTGAACATATTATGTTCACAATTCAAATATGAGTCATGACATAGAGTATAATTTATTAGGTTAGATATGAAGAAAGGTAATTAATGTATATAACAATCATACAGTTTACCCTCTAGAGTATCCACAATCGAGACATGGTGTTAATAAAAATAGGGTGAGGCAAGTAAACGAAACAGTTAGACATATAGAGGAGAGTTCAGATATATCAACCTCGATGAGTTGAGCGAATAACGAAAGTCTTAAAATTGATCTTCGTGGAACGTAGAGAATTTATTATTCACTATGAATTGCATTATCTTAATTTTGTACCCATCTGTACTCACGCATTCTATACCATACTACTCTTGGTCTCATGAATGAAGATTATTTATTATTATTATCATTGATAATTTCAGTCAATCTTATATTAATTGACTGGTATGATTCAAACAATAGAGGAAATCTTCGGCAAAATAAAGGAAGGCAAAATTGTTTTCTTGGAAGGATATACAGAACTAATCTATGTTTACAACATAACTGAAGTGAAATGGTGTCCAATTAAGTGTATATGAGATGAATTTGAGGCATTGTAATCAATACACTTTGATATTACATAGTAGCAAGTTTGAACTAATCTAGAAGAATTAATTGTAGTACTAGTGTGCCCGGCTCACGGTCGTACATACAGGTCTGGGAACTCGAGGCTATTTCCTATGTGAGAAGTGGGTCCGCTAAGCGTCAACTGTCGCGTAGTACCAAAAAGGGTGGCGCAGTTCTCGAAGAGTGTTCTCTGAAAACTGTCACTCTTAAATAAATAAATTGTAAACACAAGGAATATCTGCGTTTTTAGAAACAAATTACGCAACCGTGCATTGAGCCGAAATGCAAAACGAGGTACAAAAGTCTAAAGCAAGAAATTTCTGTTTTTAAAGTCCCGAAAGATGCAGAAATGCGAAAAAAGTGGATGCTTGCGATTCCGGAAAGAAATCGTTTTAACGCGGTCTTCTATGTGTGCGAAAAAGGGGAAGTTATTTTTAAGGTGAGTAATACATTTTGACAAGAGTAACAGTTCTATTCCTCTCTCAAATCAGAATACTCAGTAACACTTGCGATTCCGGAAAGAAATCGTTTTACCACTTCGATCCAAGCGCGAGCTAGTGGCTGAGCGAGGGACTACGAGTTTGGCGACGCGTAAGAGACCCATGTCAAACATACGAGTTCCCAGACCTGTATGTACGACCGTGGCTTGGCCACAGAAATCTAAAGAACCTTCAGGTTCAAATTCGATTTTTCCCTCATTTTCAGTGGCCTACCCCGGCCGCATATGTCTATTCGCTTATGCCGAACGTTTATCCATACGAAACTTGCATAATAGCATTCAATCAGATATCGTGACTGCTACATAGAATCAGCATTCAAAGCATTCAAGCAGAAATATCAGATAAATTCAATAGTATTAAAAAATCAATTTCGCCATTAAGAAACTTTTTAAAGATACTCGGTGTTAGATTGTCAAATTTTCTTCAATCGAATAAGTTATAGTAATTTTATTTTGCATTTTTTTCAAATATTAAAAATAAAGGTAGATACTTTTCTCTCACGTAGTTATAGCAATTGTCAAGATTTTCTGCTCCCTATAACTTCATAAGTTGTTTTTTTAAGCAGCAAAAGTGTTTGACAAAAACAATTTTATCGAAATGTGAAATCTTTGGTCCATTTGTCCTATCCGTTCATCCGTGTACATACTGTATAACAAGTGTTATTTTTATGCTATATTTAATATGAAGAAAAAGAAATACCAAATGTAATAATAATTCAGCTATATGAGATATGATATTCATTGGCAATGAACATAAGTGAACACAAACGATTCACTTTTTGACTTGTTGTATCCCGAACCACGATTGTTCTTCAAACATAGATTAAATGAATGTGGGACTACATTACAAAAACGCAGTTGAAAGACTACACCAATTGATATATCAAATTCAGTACTGATCTAATATCACCGGTTGTAGCGGAGCTATTAAGACATCTGCATTTTATACTGTTATTGCAACAATTTTATAATATGTGATATTACTTCTAATCGGCAATTCTGGGTTAATAGTCTATTTGTTAGTTTATTTTTGAATGAAATCATTCTTCATCACCACGACGTTTTCAGTGACGTGGATGTTCCAGCGGTTTATATGTGAAATGTGCTTGAACCTTTGATGCAAGATAATACAGACATCGCTGAAGAAATTGAACCCGATATCACGGCAAAATCTTCAAAATATCATTGTCCAAATTCAGCTATTGAACTATAATCTAATGGTAGTTCAAGTTCTATGTAATATACAAGTTCTCCTGTGATAAAACATTCTAAAATGATTTATCTACTTCTGAATGTTAATAGCGTGAAATGACCAGTATACAGTATGGAACCGCCCTCGAATAGTAAACTAGATTCAGAAAAGAGAAAGGAAAAAAACAAGAAGGAAAAGTCAGTTAATAGTACAAAAGTAGCAGTGGAAAATACAAAAAAATTGGAAGAAATGAGTTGTGGCAAAAACAAATCGTCAAGAAACTAGTGATAACTCAATCTCTACCGAAGGTGAGTCTGAAGATGCCGAGCGCTTGTATTGTACTGAGAACCTATTCAATTCAACTCATGAAGAAGGGTGGACTCGATGTCGTGATTGTCGTATTTTGGTAATGATCAAAGGCTGGAGTCGAAGATATTGGTACAAGCGATTATATTTTGTAACTTTTGCATGTCCAAGAAATTTTTTGGTAGAATATTATTAAATTGTTATCTTAACGGGATCATTTTGAACGGAATTCCGCCATCATCATTCCTTTATCTGCCTCCGTAAATGTTCTTGCAACTGCTATTTTACTAGTCATTCTCGTTTTGTTTTTATTCCTAAGCTACTGAATTCCAGTGAGCGTCAGATTAATTTTATTAACGAGTCGTCCTGCTTGAAGCAAATTGTTCACAGTGTCTTGTTTGTAAACATTGCCAGCTGTTTGATTATTATTCTACATGTTACGTGTCGTATCAGAGTTGTTTCTTGTTGTCAGGAAATCCTCCTTTTACTGTTGATATATTATGGGGAATGATGAACAGAGGAACTGTTCGGTAATGACAATGAAAAGTGAATGTTCGAACTGAAATGGTATACGATAGTAAAATGGAACATCATTTCTTTGAAGTTATTCCGACATTCGACGTAAATTTATTATTTGATCTTACAATTTCCTTATTATAATGATGTCGATATGTCAGCAGATCATGTCTGGTTAAAACAAGATTATGACTCTCAGCATTTTTGTTTCGATGTAAAATATTACTGGAAAATTTCTAGGAGGAAGGGAGAAGAAACAGGACCCTTTGAATGAACACCATGTTTAATTTATAAAGTACAAATTCGATTGATATTCGATATTGTAGTAATATCATTCATTGTTATTATATCCTGTATCACAACAGTACAATACTAAGCCCGTTTTAGTTCGAAAACATTGACTATGAGTATCATATTATATGCTCCTTTTTAACAAGGTGCTCAATACGGAGAAGGATGAATCATGCAATTCGATGTCAATTTGAATTTTGATGCAATTCTGGTTTCCTTATACTAAGAAAATTCTTCTACATAATATGGGGTTGTCTGATAAGTATGAGTTACACGCAGTTTAAAATCAAGAACCCTGTTGGACAAATGCGGATCAACATTGGCAGGAGAGCAGTTGCTTTGGAAGCTGCGCCTCGATATTTTATGCCAGATATGATGCTACTTTAATTTGAAACAGTTACATTCCATCAGGCCCCTATTTGGAATTCGTAGCTATATCATAAAATAGATTCAGCCAGATGTTTAGCAAGCTGTGAAACTAAAAAAGCACTCAAAACTGATACAAATACAAATCGGACATATTGCTTGTTTGCAAACCCGACATTTGTAACTGTTAACCTGTGCCGTCATATAATTTATCTTGTTTATTTCAATTTTGAACGTACATATGTCACTCGTGTTAACCGCATTTAGGAATATATCACTGTTATTTGAATTAAATTTGTATAACTCATGGTCCATTCCTATTCATTAAATTTAATTGGCACATCAAACACTAAGTCGTTTCGGGGTGTTATGCTAAAACGTTTGTCAGTTAAAAACTACGCCAATAAATTGATTTTCGATAATTTCATTTTGACCGGTATCCGCTCTCAATCAATAATATACTTGTTATGTGTTTTTTTACTATTCGTGGGTCTGTAAAAGAAATGCTGTACAAATAAAAATCACGCTACTTTCATAATACATAATTTTTTAAAAACATTATTTCGGTATTGTATCTAAGCAAACAATTCTAAACGGAAAAATCATTTAGTTTCTTATCTTTACTAATTTGTAATGTTTGAAACTTTGGAGACTTTGGAGAAATATCGAATTCATTGAAGTATGACTCGCTAAAATAACAAATTATTGCACTAATAATGAGAATAATCATCCTTATCCACTAAGAATACTATTGAAGTACTGATGACCTTTCGGCTACCAACTAGCCATCATCAGAGTCAACTAAACTATAAATCAAAATGTGTTTACTATTTGAGAATAATAATGTGAACAATGGGCTGGAGATAAATCGGAATTCAATGAATTGATTTTTCGTCTATACATTTCCATCCCTTATAAATTACCTGGATATTTGTCTGTACTGTGTTTCAACAGTGATGAGCTTTCTTGAGAAATGGTGTGACCGTGATAAGAGAAACTATTAAATTTTATTGAAGTACTTGAAGGTAATGGCCCTAATTTGGTTAGTTGGCTATCATCCAATTTCTTTTTTTGTTTAGAAATCAAATTATTGGCAAAAGATTTGTGGTAAACATTGTTCAATGCAATTTGTTGAATTTTCTCAACTTTGTTGTTATGATTTTGCTGGCTCAATGGGACGTTCAATAATCTATGAACTCAACTATAAAACGGAGCTATTTCATATCTAAATGGTATAGCTGAGTCTGCCGGGGTATACCTACCTATTTGATTGAGTGGGGTTTCTGTACATGATGTCGAAATTCAAGTAATAACCATCTTTTCTAATTAGTTAATTTCAGAAAGCTGATTATCTGTTCATATTTCGAGAATGAATCAGTGAATTGAATTTGTTATTAAGGTTCAAAAAGCCATGTGAATCAAAATCTTCAGTTGTAATCGAGAAAACATCGTCAACTCATCTATACCACAATTTTGGAAACTGATGAATTTTTGATTTTGAAGAGGTTTTAAGTTCATTTAGAAAAATATTGGCAAAAAGGGGAGAGAGTGGATTGCCCATTGCACATTCGCTTGTTTGTTCATAGTAATTTCCGTTAAAAGTGAAATAATTTTGCTCCATACATAAAGATGTATCAAGTATTCTGTGCAGTTTCTATCGGGGATATTAATATCTGAAAGTCATTTCGTCAGAATGTTCATGTACTTCAGGAATTGGAGTATTTATATAGTGAAACAACATCAAATGAAACGAGAGTATCATCAGGTTCCAGTTTGAGATATTTTTCAAATTTTGCAATCAGTTCCAAAGAATTTTTCACGAACAAACTTGGTGGGGCTTTCAAACTGAAATTGCTTCACTAACCATTTTGCTATGTTATACTTTTAACAACTTATACAATTGATGTTTGAAATGATTGGTCTCATGGAATTACCCGGTTTATGAATATCAGGTAAGCAATACAGTTTAGTAAGATTGAAATTCGGAAATCTAAGTTTGTATTGTAAATTGTCGGAGATTACAGCTGCACACGATTTTAATGAATTATTAACCAGTTTAACGCTTTTTGATAACGGATTCCTGGTTATCTGTTCATAGGACTATCATTTAATAAAGTATTTATCGAATTGTGATAATCCTCTTCAACCATAATTACGAAGGAATTTCCTTTATCTGTTTTGAAGTAATAGCAGTATTTTCCTTTCAATGACTTACAGATATTATTGAAGTCATTGGAGGAACTTTTATATGATTTATTTGAATGTTCAAGAATGGTCTTGCACTTGTTACAAATAACAGCTTTATCAGGAACATTGAGAGATCAAATCGTATTTCAAATATCATTAAATCCTCTGTAGGTGAATCCTTAGAATCAATTGCGAAATTCAGACCTTTATTCAACAAAATCATTTCCGTTTCATTGAAATTAATATCGGTCTTTCTGTGAATAATGTTTATATTCTTAGATACTTCTCTAGGAGTTTTTGGTAACACTTGTTGCAATTTATGGTTGATTGATTTAACTTTTATAATGGTTTTTGACGAAACTGTGTTTAATAATGTATAATAAAAGCACTCGAATTCTTATGATGTTGTTCCAAAAGCTAATTTTAAGTTATAAGCCAAAAGTTGTAAATGATCTAGTTTATGATATTTGTTACAGATTTCTGATTTTAACCATCTTTGTTTTGCAGAGAAAACGGTTTCATCTATTTTCGCTTTCCTACACGTATATATTATAATGAATTTGAAAAAACTTTATTTGACAAACAATCTTCAAGGAAATGTAAAACTACTTTTAAACGGTGCATTTTGGTTCTTAATCTGATGAATTGGTTGAACTCACCTGACCGGGGAGTCTAATAAACTGTAAAAGAGTTCACACTGTGAATATATTAACACTATTGATAAGAAATAATCACCCTTGTCCACCAAAAATACTATTGAAGTACTGAGGACATTTCTGATACCAAGTAGCTCTATCATCAGATTAAATTAAATTATAGATCAAAATGTTCCTGATTGAATACTATTTGGGGATAATGATGTAAACATTGGCTCACCCTCAGCTGGAGATAAATCGGAATTTGATGAATTGATTTTTCGTTTATACATGTTCATCCCTTCTCAATTACCTAGATATTTGTCTGTACTGTGTTTTAAAAGTGATAAGCTTTCTTGAGGAATTTCCAAGCCGCATCAGGTTTATCCGTGAAAAATTCTTGGCAAAATTGATTTCAAACTTGAACATGTTGATACCCTCGTTTCATTTGATGTTATTTCACTATTTACAAATGAGGGTAACCCATTGTTTACATTATTTTCGCCAAATAGTATTCAAACAGACACATTTTGATTCAAAATTTAGTTTATTCTGATGATAGCTACTTGGTAGCCGAAAGGTCCTCAGTACAGTAAATTGTATTTTGAGCGGATAAGGGTGATTATTTCTTATCAATAGTGTTATGTTATATCCACAGTGTGAACTCGCCTTTATACCGGGATATCAAAAATTATCTTGGTCAAGGGTGGTTGTGGAATCTAAAACGTGTGCCTTACTCTACGTTTGAAATAAGTATGTCACTGTCACACTGACATCATCAATAACCTACAAATTTCATACCTATTTATTTCAGTTGTAAAACAATAATGAACTACAAATTATGAAATAATTATGTGAAGCCACAATCCGGGTCAAAAACTGTTTTGAAATAGTTAATTTTCCGTACATCGAATGACGTTCACGTGGGAAGCTCGTAGCATGCGAGTTAGGAAAGTGCAAACTGGTTGTACCTAATACGGCTTTACGACGACTTTTCGCGTGCCGTTTTCGCTCCTTGTAGTTAGATTCAGTATCGGACCGTGCCCGACTTCCCTTCTTTTCTCGATAAATGTTAATTGAACAGGAAAATTTAATTAAAACAGTTTGAGCTATTCTCAGATCTCAGCTACGCGCGTCTAACGTGCGACGTACCAAAAGGAATTCTCTCGCGACTAAAATATACACGAAGCGGGTGAAAGCTAGCGGCCCATAGGCAAAAACACTTTATCACAACAGGCGCCAGTCGCACGGGGCAAGAAACGGCCCCAAATTAACAAGACCGAGGTAAAATGTATAAACTCTAACTTACGCGCAGCGAGCTCCTCGGGGCATATGTCAGAATGATTTCGTTCGTAGCTAATTACATAGGACGTCTGGCGTTCATGCAATTATGTTTTTAGATAATTCGAACTTTCTAATTTCGATAGGCCATGTGAAAATCCCAGAGTCCAAAGCACTGAAGACTTCTGAGTGTTACAATATTCGTATAAAATTGCGAAATTTTGCACTTTTAGAAACTTCAAATTAATTATGACATAATTATTTCAAACGTAAAGTAAGACACACGTTTTGGATTTCACAACCACCCTTGGCCAAGATAATTTTTGATATCCCGGTAGTTCATTAACAATTTATTGGTTCGAGAAAATAATATTTAATTCAATGTAATTGATAGCCGTTACTTTATCATTGATTTAACATATTGATAAACGAAACAAATAACACTGATTTTCCTAGGTTATCGTTTGATAATGATAGCTCAACCGTCAAATATGCAGTGTTGTCTATCTTATTTATCAATTTTATTACTTAAGTTTACAATTTTTTTCCGATTTCAGGAACTAAGTATTATAGGTTCGAAAAACTACTTGCACATTTTGCAAGTTGACACTTATAATTCTTCAATATATTTTATTTTAACAATGAAGAAGTTATCACACTGACATGGTAATTGATTTTCATAGATAACAACTCATTCTTGTCAAAAAGCAGTAGATTTATATTCATTCCCATTTAACTATCATTATTTCATTAATTGATCTGGATGTACCTGAAATTACATGTATATGTATTGCATGTAATATTTATTATTCTCCATAAATGAAAGGCTAGGAAGAATATAACAGGTAACTTGGTAAAGTAGGTAAATAGATTGTGAACAAATCATTGAATACACATTTTGATGAAACTAGTAATATTCGAATAAAAATGCCGATATTAACCTCCAAAACGAGTGCGTTAAACACGTTTCCCGTATGAAAATTGACCGAATCTGGCATGACCACGTACTTCTCCCGTAGAATAATTCAAGCATTCTGTTTTATCAAACGTTTCGATGCTTTTCATCGAAGTAAATCTGATTTCTGAATAATCTTTCAGATGAATATAATATCATCAACGTTATTTCCTCTAACACTGACCTATTTTAGGTAGGTACTACAGTTCATTATTCTCACATATCAACTGCAGAATAAAATCATTAAGTTCCTGCCAGATATTATAACCCCTGACTTCATCTTACATGGAACTGACAATAGGTTTACCATATCAAAGCTTGATACTTTGATGAACCATTTTTCATATTTATTTTATTTTCGAAAATCATTATTGCTGAATAATTCCAGCTCTTCATATTTGATATTCGCACATAATATATTTCGGGAACTATGTTGATCCATTTCCAAAAATAATGGACCTCTGCAACATATTGGTTCTGAACAAAAAATGAACGCTGTTCATTATCACCTAAAGACAGAGAAATCAGACATACAGACCTTAACTAAGACGCAGGTCAATCCATCCACCAATACGACTTATATGTTCAGCTCAGGCTATGACCTACACACCCGTTTCAGATTCGAATGAGGTGTTTGTCTTCATTCCAGGATTGATCTCTCATGCCATCGTGAGGAGAATCTAAAATCACGAGAAATCGGTGTAATGTAATTCAACCTTGATAACCACAAACTGACAAAATTTCTCTGTTGTCTTTAACTATTACTAAACGAAACAGCTCATGGTGAATTTCTCTCTCTGAAACACGACCTCATTCAACAGAACTATTCAGCAGCTGAAATTATCATCATGAGATGTTTCAAGACAAATAGCGCAGAACGACGGGCCGGGGCCTGCGCCATCGCCTATGATCTAGAGCAGCTGATTACTTATCCAACACCGTTCCCTGATACCAACTAACATTTTGTCAACACTCTTGACTTATTCCTCACTAACAAAATGCATCTGTGCACAAATGGAGAAATTTAATCATTCACACATCCACGATAATTATCCCTATATCATTTCACAAACCAATAAAACATCTCCACGCATAGCTTAACATTCCAATTCAGCCGATTGGGAAGGTCTTGGAGTATCCGTATTTTTCGAATATGAAGACATGACCGAATGTGCCAAAGATGTTTCGGATATGATCATGTTGGAAATGGAAACTCACATATCCTATACCAACAAATCACCTATATCTGATGATGAACTATTGTTCAATAAAATCTGTTCTAGAGCCGTCGCTTCAATACAAACAGCATAATGTCGATGGAGTGGTAACCTCTCCCTTGAGACCATGACAGAAGATTTAGGAAACCGGAATCACTGAGATCACTCAACGGACGCATCGAAAGAGGCATATGATTCCAGAATAAGATCAAAGCTTGTAGAATGCCCAATTGCCCAAATTCAAATGACTCTCTTCCATTTTGGACTTTCGACAGAGCATTTGGGAGTGATTTGACTTCCATATCATTATCTGTCCTAACCAAGATGCTGGCACTGGCAAGAACACTACCAAGAAAAGCCAACCATCATTCCGGAATGTTTGCAGCAAATTTCACAGTTGTACCACAGGAGAAGGACTCTCCCAATATTTTCAATCTACGCTATACCTATGTATATGTAATTATAATTTTTGTTTATATCATTTCTTTCGTAAAGTGTTCCATAAAGAAAAAATCTTGGAGGTAAAAAATCCTTTCTGAATTAATTTTTCTGTATAAAACAAGCAGTAAGTAAATCTGGAAAAATTTAAGATGTACTGTTTAGACATTCTGCACGATTAAGCAGTTTCATTACTGTATGTCATTTCATCATTATACGATCATCAATCCTCTATGTTTGTTCCATGAAATAGTATTAGCTTAATGAAAGATGTTTCATCAGATGTTATTTGTTGATAATAAGCCAGTAGCTGATAACCAGTTGATATGTTAAGTACAAAGTATTATTACTTCATGTTGTACATTTAGTAGAATTTTAAATGTAAATTATGATAATCATGATAGTTAGGTACCATTATATTTTGATTGAACCAATCGCTTATCACTAGATATTAGAAATGTGAGAAATGCTGTCGCTGGCTGGGTACACTGAGAATTATTTCATATCTAGGTAGCAAACTTCAAACGGATATGGACGTTTCCAGTCCATTTAAATATGAAAGCGTATTTGGGAAAACATTATTCATACGAAGTAGTGAATATCTGTCATGAAATTTCCAACAACCTTATCCATATATACATTTTATCTTAGCAATAAGTTTCTCCTGCAGTAGTTGTGTGCTGTATTTGTCAAACAATATACTTTCCTTTCACCTACCGTATTTTAGAGAAAACGTCGCTAGTTTCGAGCGGATGGAATTCTGAGGGTCAGGCGAAAAGTGGTGAATTATTTACACCAGCTACTTTTACACAAACGGGTCAAAAAAGACAACACCCTGCCTCTACTTGCTGCATGTTATATGCATTACCACTTTCCAGGAAAATTAGCGTCCGGCCAATAATATTATACGGTCTATTACAAATTGTTAATAACATTACTCGAAATTGATTAATATTGACCAGTGCCAGACACGGTACGCCAATTCATACCCATTGATGATCTTCAAAATTTCTAGTTGAATATATTATCTAGTTTATATTTAAGCGGAACAAAAACCTTAGTTCCAAATTTGATGATAATTTCATCAATACAATATACACACAACGTCAAAAGTCTTGGACCCCCATTCAGTCTTGTTAATGAAATGTTTTGTTAGAAAAACAAAAGATACCTAACAAAGTATATTGTATGTTCAATATATTTCTTGTGAAAGGATTATTTTACACAAACTGGGATACTTAGAAAATTAAAAAGTAAGAAAAGTGTGAATTTGTTGAAAAAAATTATTGAATAAAAAAAGTAATGAAACATGTTGTACACTGAATAATAGTCGGTATGACCTCCTCCACGTTGGAATAACATGTTGACACGTCTGTGCATTGAGATAATCAAGCGGTTCATAGTGTCTTGTGAAATATTGTTCCATCCCTCTACCGCCGCGACGACTAACTCATCTGCAGTCTGAGGTGGGTTAATTCGATTGTGAATGACTCTACTTATGTAATCCCACATGTTTTCAAACGGATTCATATCCGCCGAGTAGACTGGCCGATCCAATCTATTGATATGTCCTGCTTGAAGTGTATCCAGCACCTTTCTTGCGCGATGTGGTCGGGCGTTGTCGTCCATAAACACAACATTTTCGCCTAATTCGTTACGTATGGGATAGATAATGGGCGTAATAACCTGTTCGACGTAAATTTGGCTGGTCAAATTCTGTGGAATGTGAATTAATGGGGTACGGCGATTAAACATTATTCCTCCCCAAATCATTACAGTACCCTCTTGATAGGATCAACTTCCCGGGAAAAATTAAGTGGCTGTTGACGACCAGGTTCTCTCCAGACTCTTTGCCGATTGTCATCACTCACCAGTCCAATTCTGGTTTCGTCTGTGAATAGCACCCACCATTGCTGCAAAAGCCAACCCCTGTGCTCTCGCGCCCATCGGAGACGATGTGTGGACCCGTAATGGTCTTCTAGCACGTAAATTTGCACGATGGAGTCTTCTTCGAACTGTGACATGTAGAAACGTATGCTGAAAGTAGCTTCTGAGAGCTGGAGCTGAAGCTGTGTGGTGTCTGCGAGTATATTGCACCAAATAACGATCTTCCCTCCCGTTAGATACTCGAGGACGTCCACTACGTGGTCTGTTTACACTGTATCGAATTCTTGGTACCTCTGAACTATTCGCACAACAGATGATCTAGGAATGCCCAACATTTCCGAGATCTGATGATTAGAGTGCCCTCCATCGTGTAGAGCAGTAATTCTTGCTCGATTGAACGCAGAAATTTCACGACCAGGTATGATAATCCAAAAAATCAAAAGAAATTAATATACTAGTCATTTGACTGAATATGCTTTCACTGCCACTGCTGTAAAAACATTGATAATAAAGTCAGGATTCAATATTGACATGTCTTTTTTGTGTTTTTATACCTCAAATACATGTTACTTTTTGCCACAGTAAGAAAAATAATCGGGCTTAATCGAATCATTTGATATATGGAGTGTCCTAGACTTTTGACGTTGTGTGTACATAATGTGGATAGCACTATGACCGAAATGGTTGATGAGTCCTCCTAGTCGATGACTATTGTTGATTGAGTCTCAAAAAAAATTAATTATCAAAATTTTTAATTTTTTTGTCATTGAAATGAAAAACATGTAAGCATTATTTTTTTTTGTACATGAAAACTTAATCAAGTTGAGGAGATATTTTTTCAATTCTTTGTTGCCAACATCACAGATATGTTTATCAGATGCATCTTTGATTGATTTCGATTCCGAAATCGTGGTTAGAGTTTCTCAAAACCCCGAGAGATGATTTTCGTTGCGTTTCTGAGCATATTGAAAAACATTTCCCGGAGATGATCTAGGTAATCAGGGTATTCTGACCGCCACGTGACTATTGAGGGGCATGATAAAGACCAGCTACCCTCACACTTTCATTCCATTCCAAAAGATAATTTCACTAATTCCCTGAAGACAACGTTAATGGATCCTCAGAGTCTTAGGTTCGACGCAGTTTGAATCTGGCACCGGAATCGTATCAGCGATTCACAAAATACCACTAGACGATTTTGCATTTCTGAGCATACTAAGATATGGTTCATGGAGAAGACCTCGGTAACAGGGTATTCAGGCCACCAGGTGACTATTGAGGATCATGGTCATGACCGGAAACCGCAAGAGAATCTCCCTAAGAAGTTTCACTCTATTGCAGAAGATATGTTGATGAATCCCCTGGAGACGACTCGATTACCACGATGCCCTGAGCTCCAGGTGTGACGTAGCTCGAATCTGGCACCGGAATTGTGTTCAGCGACCCCAAAAGCTTCTCGTAAGGAATTCTGGTCCATTTCGGTTATATCTGGGCATTTTTTTTTATATGTTTCTCAGCGATTGAAAGTACATTGAAAAGATGCATTTTCTCCTATAGAAATGAAAATATACACGTCATACAAAAACAAACTGGTAACATTATTCCTAAATGACTTCCTGAATCGATTGGAAAAAAACGGCAAAATCGGCTCAGCCGATTTTCTTGTTGCCCTTTTGGCCTTTTTTTGTGCTTTATTTCCTTTCCCAGTCACGTACCTGCAGTTTTGGTATTACAAAGTGCAATTTATAAACATTCACACACTATTCTATAGTTTACATATTTTATGAATATTTAACATTTTCTACTATGTGCTTGTGAAAATAATATATTTCTATAATAATATGGAATAAACTGTGATTGAACACGTGAGTTCCCTCACTTTTATGAACAAAATGGGTTTCGGACAAATTTTTGATGAACAGAAAATATATTGGAAATGGTGTAGAAACCGCTAATGAAAGATTCCCAGTTACATTGAAATTTTTTTCGAATAATCTACATAATGTATCTTACTACTCTGTGTCTTATATTACAGCTACTGTCAAGTTCATATTCAAATTATTTACAGTATAATGTGACCTTATTTTATACTGACACCTACTGTTATATGGTATTTGACACAGAGTAAATGCTTAAGATAGTCTGTGACTTTTTTTTGAGATGATAACCATTCTTCCCTCATATCCTACATACATGGTGAAGAAGGTAAAGATGATGGAAATGTATGTCGTTGCATCATTTTGGAAATAGCTGGCAATCAAATTAACAACAACTAAGTATGGTATGGTATGGTGGCATCACTTATCTGACTACATGATTTATATTAAATAATGTTCGATTGATTTTAAAGGAAGTTCTGTTCTACTTTACATCTATTGATTTCGACTCTCAAATATCATGTTTAGTGAAAAAATGGAAATTATCGTTGTTGATTTTATTGGAGTTTTATCATCCAGAATAGTCAACAGGGCGTGATATGCTATTGCATATATAAAGCATAGTTATTCAATGAACTGTATTAGAAACAAATCTGTGTTCCTCAATTATCGTATGAAATAATACAAATTAATTGTTATGTAATTCCCAAACAGTATTGTCTACCCATTGTTCGGAGGAAAAAGTAACTGTATGTAGTTATAGTGAATAGAGCGGGCTAGTTCATGCTCAGTATATCCATGCATCCGTTGTGTATATATAAGTTGTTTATAAAGACAGTTTCATGTTGGAGATACAGGTTTTTTGTAAAGATGTGTCATTACGGCATTCTCAACAAGGTGTCATTGCGTCAGTCATGCGTCCTGTCAATGGTGAAGCTGTCATGGCGCCTGTCATCTTGGAAGAGGTGTCATGGGGTCTGACACATGATCATCTTCCATGAAGTGCCATAGCATATGTCACATGATCTTTTGGACTACGTGTCACGGACGCTGTAACTTGTCATAGCATCTGTGACCTTTGTGGTCTGTACAGGTTCTATATAATGAGGGGGTTCATGTTGAAGAGACAGACTGATTTTAAATATGCTCGATGAAGTGTCATGGCGTCTGTGAACTGTCATGCGCCTATCACGTGAAGTGTCACTCGTCAATCGTTGAGCTGTCAAATATACTGTGACGTGTATGCACTGGACAAGATGCTTGTGATGACGTCTGTCACATGGTCAAACTGTCAATCATTAGGGAAGGTTCTTGTCAACCTTAGAGCATCATCACCATGATGGTGGAACAGGAATTGGGTTATATAGTCGACACTTTTCAACACCGGAAGTGTTGTTTTATTGTACATTCGGAATATACATGATGTGCTAAACAATAGCTTATAATTTATACAGTAATTAGCCTGATCGACTTTCCGCAATAAGGGTTTGAAAATTTTATATTTTGAACTGAAGCCTTATGGATATCAAATGAAAGATCCCTACGCGTAGAGTATGATTTTTGGTTCTCTGTGAAAAAACAACTATATCTTTATGAGTATCAAGTGAAATGGGTCTACAATATAATTCAACTTCAGAAGGATGGTTTATGAGTAATCAAGCTTCAGGAATTGATAATGAGAGTGATATAAACATCGAGGGTACACCGGTTGAATGATTATACAATTCGATAAGTTACAGAGATATTATATTCGACACTTATATCGCGAAAGATTGGAAGAATTGCAGCCAAATGATGTAAATAGCTATTGTCAGTCGTGATAACGATCCAGCTGATCGAATAAGAAAAATTGTGAAGTTCAAATATGTGCCGAAATCCAGACCCAAAACATACACTGGTAATACATATATCGAAAATAATATGCTCGAATATAACGAGAAACCGATCGAATACGCTTATTGGGATGACGTAAGTGAAATTATGTATATACCACGACTTTTTGATACATTCTATTATGCAGGTAACCATTATCATCACCACGAGATAAGGTCTATGATATAAGAATTGATTGAGATTGGCATGGTTGGACAGAAGCCATATGTCAAGACAAATTCATCAAAGTTATAAAGATGGATAAGTTTTTGTAGAGACCCAGCTTACAAAGTGACTATATGATGTATTTAATGATAGTTTCAAACAGGCTTATGGGACAAGGATGATTACTGATGATGGACGGAAGTTTCGATTTGGGAAAATATAGATTGCGCAATGATAAAGAAGATACTGCAAATGGAGTGAATGTGGATAGATTGACACATGACCTGAATTTGAAAACAGAAGCCAGTCGTGGAAACACTTTCAAGGTTAAGGTTAATTTCATCAAGAATGTTAACCACGAGCTTGAGGAACAATGGTTGAAGAATAACAAAGCCATCCTCAATATATAAATTATTCACTGAACAGCTGGCGGACATGGAAATGAGGAGATCGAGAGTGATATGAAATCAGAATTCAAACCCATAAACCCATTAGTAATAGTGTGAGGGAGAACAGGAATTATTTGAAAGAGATTCAGAAGATATTCAAGACATGTATTTAAATGACATTAGTAGTAGTTTGGAGGCATTGGAACAATGTATGACATCTGTGAAATCTTCTTAGAAAAGAGCTTCATCATGTACAACAAAGCAGGATCATGTGAAACGTATAAGCCGTATCCTGTAAATGAACCAACAAAATTAATTATACACTAAATCTCAGATATACAGATCAATCCATAGATGTAGATGAACAGCATTAAGATAGAAGCACATATACATTTCAATACTATGAGTAAAGAACAAGTTGTATATGAGCTTCATAAAGCGGGTAGGGAAAATTTTATTTGTCGCAGAACAATCACAAAGGGTCGGATGACTTGTGGCAGATGAATCTGGCCGAAATGAGTGATTATGCTCGTGAAAATTGTGAACTTAAATATGTTCTGCTCCTCGAAATTTCTGTGGACTAGTTCGCTCAACACGAAAACAGCCGTAGAGGTTTGGAAAACTTTTCTCTCTATTCTTTTGAAATCAAATGGTACATACAAAACCATTTGCAAAGCGATCAAGCTAAGGAATTCTCCATTGAACACTGCTGAATGTGTTTAGTACCATTTTCTAAAAAAATTAATTGATACCAATAAACAGTTCAATCTCATCAACTTGTTCGAACACAATCTAAAGCAGAGAACAGATAGGCTGCACTTTGATGAATGTCTATAATAAGAACTGTAATACCAACCTTTTCGATGAAATAAAATGCAAACGTTGTGATTATAAAAGAGCTATTTCTTTAGCCAAGAAAGCTGCTCACGGTAATTACATTTTAGAATCAAATAATCTTCCCAAAGCATCGTGAAATTTAATTAACAAATATAGAAAGACTAAATATACGAGTAACGAAACCAAATTATCTCCAAATGAATTCACTCAATATTTCACTAACATTGGTTTGAATATATCCAATACACTGCCCGCATAAGTGTGAAAAAATCCTGTAGTAATACACATCCAACTTTCGACTTTCAAGAACTTTTTGATTGTATTTCTGAAATAGATTAAGATGTATCTAACTGTTGTAATATTTATAACTCAAATTCGAAAATGATCAAGTTTATTCTCTCATTATATTGTGTGTCCTGGAATTTTTTTTTGCCCATATTACAATTAATACTTTCTCCACACTATCATACTGAGTACGTATAAGAATGGAAGAAAAAACTAAATAAATGAAATAATCCGAATAACTTCAGACTATATATCTATTATACCAATATTTAGAAAGATATTTGAAAAAAGTTGTGATCAACTGATCAAGTGACTCCCTTCACTTTTGTTATAATATACATTCGATCCTGTGGATCAAATGTATATGATTGAAGAAACAGAAAATAGACAGGGGAATAGAAATGATGGTAAAAAAAGTTTTCATTTGAAAGTGTACTAAAAAAAAGATGAAATCATAATATTCGACCATAAAAACCTCTTACACCAATGTTGAATAGAATCGGACCATAATCCTAAAACTAGTCCTTCATCTTGAAACCAAATTGAATTTCCACTAAGAAAATCATGATCTTCGACCCCAAGAAATTCCCAGATACCAATTTTGAATATAATTGAAGCATAATCACCTAACTCGTCCGCCATATTGAATTTTTGACAAAAAAATCCTGTATAATAGTAAAAGATCGGTGTACTTGGTCTAAGGCATTTATTTAGATGTTCTTAGTATCATCGTTCCAATTCAACTATTCTTTACATATATTCATACATTTACCTAATGTTCGATCGGTGCAGCGTCAGCTGGTCAATGTCCGTTGACCATCAGGTCGACGATCGATGCATATGCTTAGTCAATGATAGTTGCTTAATTGTAACCTTTATTTAGTTCATATAGTTCATAGGACCTGTTGGCACAACAAGTGTCTAAATACCATGTATGACTTAAATAAGAGTTACTAACTAATAACAGCCTCATTACACCTCCGGGGGTGCAAAGAAAAAAAAATATTTTTTTTTTTTTTTGTACCCCTAAAACTATGGTTAATTGCTTAATTGCTATCACTTCCAGTGGTTTTTGTCAAATATTTCTTCACTCTGTTTTTATGCACTATTAATTCTTTATTTTTATTTCTAATAACTAAATTTGGAGATTCATCTCTTAGCACTTGATAAGGTCCTTTAAATATCTCGTCCATTTTATTGGTGCTTTCATTTTTAACTAAAACTAACTCTCCTATTTTAAAACTTACATTTCTATTACAATTTTGTTTCGATTGATCAAACAAGTTTTTCCTTTTCAATTTTGATTTCAGCAGATTTTGTTCCGCTTCAGCGCTAGCTTGTTGCAATCTAAATTTGAGTTCTTTAGGATAATCATCGAATGAATGCAATGGATCAATTTTTCCCAAATTTGAAGGTAGTGATGCTACTCTACCAAATACTAACTCAAAGGGGGTGTATTTTGTTTCCGTATGCACTCTTGTGTTATAGCTAAAACACCAGAAAGGTACCCAATTACTCCATGCTTCTGTATATTTTGCAGTTTGCATTCTAAGAAAAGCTCCCAGATTCTTGTGTGAATTTTCTATGGCTCCTAATGTTTCATGGTGGTACGCAGTTGAATGTAATTGCTTGATGCCAAGAATTTTACACGATTCCGTGAAAACTGCTGACATGAATTCTTTACCTTGGTCGTGCAGGACCGTATTGGGAATTCCATATCGCAAGATGAAGTTATTGACCAGCGCTCTGGCTACGGTTTCGGCCTCTTTATTCTCCAGCGAGTAGGCTTCAACGTATTTTGACAGATCGCATTGTATTGTTAAGATGTATTTCTTATTTTCAATATCGGCTGATATCGGACCCATTAAATCTAAACTAATTTTTTCAAATGCTACTGATGCTGTTGTTGTTATGGAAAGGGGTTGAATATTCGGTACAGAATTTTTATAGCGTTGACATTCGTCACATTCACTGACAAACTTTTTTACATCTTTATAAAGACCTTTCCAAAAATAATGTTGCTTGATTGTATTATACATTCTAGATATTCCCGAATGACCGCCTGTTGCCAAAATGTGGTAATCATTTAATAATAATTTTTGTAATTCAGGATTGTATATTGTTCTTCTGCCTCGTAGTATTGTAATATTGATATCGCCTAATATATCGGAATGTTTCTTTATTTCCCTTGCAAGGTTTATAATATTTTCTTCATTTTTTATGAGAACTAATTCATTTATTTTTTCTTTTGTGCACAATTTTTGGAGGGCCTTTAACGATGACCGAAGCTCACACGCTAAAGATGCATCACTCCATCTCATAATAGTATATTAAAGAACGAGTTTCCTAAGACTCGTCTTAAAGCACGAATTCAAGTTTAAAAAACGAGTGGCAAAGCCACGAGTTTTTTTAAATAATGAGTGCTTCAAGGTCTTAGGAAACGAGTTGTTTATACGATTTTTTGTAATTTGCTCTTTTTATGCCGTTTTTAAACAAAAATGTTCAATTTAGTCCATTTAGGGATTTTTATGGTGGTTGGTAACATCTTAATTTTGAAAGTGAAAATTTGATTTAGTGGTTATGTGATCGTTTTCTTGAGTTGTTGACGCTCGACACTGTCATTTAAACTGACATAATGATGACAAGATAATTCCGCATCAAGCTCGCCAACCTAAACATTTTCGTAAAAAGTTCCGTGCTTTTTTGGATATTAAGACACGGCGAGTGATGACGTTGCGTTCGTTAATGGGTCAATTAGAAAATCAAAATGGAGGCAAATTACAAAAATATTTTTTCTACACTAGTGTTTATCAAGATATTCCTCTCTAACATTTTCATTCCTTCTTTATTTTTAAATTCTTCAAATAACTTATTGTTAACAATTTTTAATTCTGTGGCGTTCTTTGGTTTTTTAAGTAATTCAACAATTCCTGGATGGCCAATCCTATCCTTATTGCCTACTATTTTTGATTTTGATTTTTCTTTTTCCTGATCTAATTGTTTTCTACGGGCTCTTGTTATTACATTTAATACTGCGGTTGTAGGATTTTGTGCTTTTTTGAGTTCATCAGATGTAATTGTAATTCTTGACAAAGCATCAGCGGTTACATTTGTTTTCCCTTTAATATATTCTATCTTAAAATCATATTCTTCTAATATCAATCTAAATTTTGTTAATCGGCTAGATGGATCAGTCATGTTAAACAAAGATACTAAGGGACGATGATCTGTTTGAATTATAAACTTTTTTCCATACAAATAAGGTCGAAAATGTTTTACTGCCCAAACTATACCCAATTATTCTTTTTCTATTGTACAATACCGTGATTCAGCTGGATTTAATGCTCGACTTGCATACGCTACCGGTTTATCGTTTTTATTAAAAAGGGCCGCCCCTAAAGCTGTACCCGACGCGTCAGTTTTCAAAATGAAAGTGTTTGATTCTGATAAATCTGGATAATCTAAAACTGGGGGGTTAATTAATTTTTGCTTCAATGTCTCAAATGCTTTTTGACATTCTTCTGTCCATACGAAAGGCGTGTTCTTTCTTGATAATCTATTTAACGGATTTGTGATTTGAGCAAAATTTTGAATAAATGATCTATAATAATTCGCAAAAGCTACAAATCGTTTGGTCGAGTTTGCATCAGATGGAACAGAATATTGTTTAATTGTTTTGATTTTTTCTGGGTCAGGAGAAATACCTCCCGCTGAAATTAAATGACCTACATATAGAATTTCTTTTTTCAAAAATTCACATTTTCTTGGGTTTAGTTTGAGATTCACTTTTCTTAGTCTTGACATTACTTTTATCAAATTTATGTTATGTTTTTCAAGACAATTTCCAAAAACTATTAAATCGTCTAAATAAATAAAACAACTTTCATAATTGAGACCAGACATTGCAATTGTCATGGCTTTCGAAAAAACACTCGGGGCTATTTTGATTCCCATTGGCAACCTTGTCATTTGATATTGCCCTTTATTAGTTGTAAATGCTGTATATTGACGACTATTTTTATCTAATTCGATTTGATAATAACCTTGAGAAAGATCTAAATGCGAGAAATACATCGCTCCCGATAAGGAATCTAATATTTCGTTGATATTTGGAAGTGGAAATTTATCATCCTTAATCTTTTTATTTAGTAATCTAAAATCAATGACCACACGCCATAGCTTTTCTTCGTTTCCATTAGCTTTTTTCGGTACTATTAATAAAGGTGCTGACCAAGCTGACCTTGTAGGTTCAATTATTCCATCGTCTAGCATCTTATTTATTTCTTTATCTATTTGTGATTTTTGAGCATATGGTAATCTATAGGGTTTACAATAAGTGGGTGTCACTTTATCTTCAAGTTGTAATTTATGTTTATAAATGTTTGTCGTAGTTAAAGGATCATTCTCTAACTGAAAGACGTCAGCATATTTTGCACAAATTCGTTGAATAGCATATTTTTCTTCCTTTTTCAAATGAGATAAATCAACTTTACTCAATATGTTGTCTATTCGTTCTACTGTTTTGATATCATTTTTTGAAAACGAAATGATTTCGTAATTTTCAGCATCTAATAATTTCGGGACATAGTTTTTTATTTCTATGTCTTTAACTTTCCTTAAAAAATATACTAATGGATGCTCCTGTATCAACTAATAGGTCAACATCTGTATTGCCGTACCTTAACCTAACAAAATTTAGGCCATTAACACTTAAAATAATTTCCCTAATTTCGTTGGTCACGAAAAAATTCGTCACCGTTTTCCGCGTATTGTTGTTCACCCGCAACATACACTCTTCGGCTTCCGTTTCCCGTTCCACGACTGAGTCTGTTTCCCCTGTTATTATTTTGATAAGTATTGTTAGTTATGAAATTTCTATTTCTATTAAAATTTGTTTGAGGTTTTCCCCTATGTATGTTATTTTGGTGACCCCTATTTGAATTAAATCTACCTCTAGAATTATTATTGAAATATCTACTCTTAACATTACTTTGCGCTCTGTCAGCATACATGACTACATGATTCGATCTCTGATTAGACAGAATCAGGGCGTTTTCTTCATTAGCCGAACTAATCGCATCCGTTATCGTTTGTAAATTCTTGCTTTTCATGGTCACCCTCAACTCTGGGTCACGAATTCCGTTTGCAAAAACATTTATTGCTGTCTTTTCGTTTGCTTCCATGAATATTTCCAATTTGGCTGCGTCACCTTCTGCTTGGGCAATTGTTAACTCAGACATTAATGTACAAATTTTTTCGCCAAAGTCGTTCAAAGAGAGATTGCCTTGCTTCATCGCGAAAAGTTTTGTAGAGATAACATTCGCACTTTGTTTTGTTAAAAATTTACTTTCCAAATCACTGATCAGTTCTGCCAATGTGTTATAATTTCTTTTCATTCGGGCGCTGTCCCTGGTTGACAAACAACTGTTCAAAACATAATTAACTATATGTCTCTTACCGGCTTGGTTAAGACTGGGCTCGTATAAATTTATACCCCTAATTAAACTTTTAACTGATTCCTGATTCGTGGTTTTTGGAAGCACAGTAGCTGCTATTTTGAAGTCAAAATCTGCCATATCATCTAATTTTTGTGATTTATCTATGCTTTCGATACTATTACTTGTTTGATCGCTCTTTACATGAGATATTCCGATAGTTTCTTTCCTAATTCTTAATATTTCTTTACACTCACTTATTATTGAATTTATATCATGAAATATATTGATTATCAACCTTTCTGTATCTTTTTTGATACCATGAACTATTACATCTTTTTCATATTGAGTGTACAACTCGTTACATTTATTTTCAATTGAATTAACATCTATAAACTTACGTTCTACTACTCCAATGTCATTCCTTTTCTCTTGATTGTCTTTTAGTAGGTTTGTTTTTATGTTTTTGATTTTTATGCACGCGACACTTAACTCATCACTCAACTTTTTGAACATCACTTAAATCACTGCATTGTTTTGGTGGTTGTTGAACGCTGCTGTGGCTGACGAGGTGGATCCGTCGCTGATGGGTTTAGGCTATGTCGTCATCTCGTTATTTCATTTTTGATCATTGTCCAGTAACGATCTCGACTTCCGCAACTCCTGCATCTCGATTTCTCGATTAACCGATGCACGCCACTTTTGTTGCCATTTGTTATAGATGTAGAACACGATTACCAACAAAATTATAGCCAAAATTGACACCGTCATCCATTCGTTTCTTGAAAATGAAGATGTGTTTTCCTGATTGGCGTTGTTTGATCCAGTTCCTGCTGCAAGAATCTCGTTGTTCTCTCGATTATTATACCTCGAACCGCACATTATGATTCCAATTTTGGAGTTTCCGATTTTTGACAATTTCACTATTTTCCGTTCGCAGTTAGCATTTTTAAAAGTGCCTCTGGTAGGATCGCCATATAATAATAAAAGATCGGTGTACTTGGTCTAAGGCATTTATTTAGATGTTCTTAGTATCATCGTTCCAATTCAACTATTCTTTACATATATTCATACATTTACCTAATGTTCGATCGGTGCAGCGTCAGCTGGTCAATGTCCGTTGACCATCAGGTCGACGATCGATGCATATGCTTAGTCAATGATAGTTGCTTAATTGTAACCTTTATTTAGTTCATATAGTTCATAGGACCTGTTGGCACAACAAGTGTCTAAATACCATGTATGACTTAAATAAGAGTTCCTAACTAATAACAGCCTAGTAGATGAACTGGGCTAGTTCTGCCTCAGGATATCCGGTCTCCACTTCCGGTCTAGCTGTCGATGTGCATCTGGTGCATGAGCTCGTCCTTATCAGTTTGAAAGGATGTAGGTGATAAGGATTTTATTTTATTTGTAAAGAGTATACAGGGTGTGTTCAAAAAGTGTGTCACATGTACAGAGTCACGTGACTAACACATGGCAGCATGGCGGCCCTAAGGTCCAACTGTCATGGCGACCATAAGGTCCAGCTGTCATGGCGGCCATAAGGACCAGCTGTCATGGCGACCATAAGGACCAGCTGTCATGGCGGCCATAAGGACCAGCTGTCATGGCGACCATAAGGACCAGCTGTCATGGTGGGCATAAGGACCAGCTGTCATGGCGGCCATAAGGACCAGCTGTCATGGCGACCATAAGGTCCAGCTGTCATGGCGATCATAAGAACCAGCTGTCATGGCGACCATAAGGTCCAGCTGTCATGGTGAGCATAAGGTCCAGCTGTCATGGTGGGCATAAGGACCAGCTGTCATGGCGACCATAAGGTCCAGCTGTCATGGCGACCATAAGGACCAGCTGTCATGGCGACCATAAGGACCAACTGTCATGGCGGCCATAAAGACCAGCTGTCATGGCGGACCTAAGGTACAGACTGCTTCGTGGAGGGGGCTCCGCCACCTCTAGGAAGCAATAAGGACCAGCTGTCATGGCGGGCATAAGGACCAGCTGTCATGGCGACCATAAGGACCAGCTGTCATGGCAATCATAAGGTACAGGTTGCTTCGTGTAGGTGTCACCACCAAGTGACAGCTGTCATGACGACCATAAGAACCAGCTGTCATGGCGACCATAAGGTCCAGCTGTCATGGTGAGCATGAGGTACAGCTGTCATGGCTACCATAAGGTCCAGCTGTCATGGCGACCATAAGGTACAGCTGTCATGGCGAACCCAAGGTACAGACTGCTTCGTGGAGGGGGCTCCGCCACCTCTAGGAAGCAATCTGTACCTTTGGTCCAAAGGTACAGGCTGCTTCATGGAGATGTCACCACCACGTGACAGCTGTCATCGAAGGTACAGAATGCTTCGTGGAGATGTCGCCACCACGTGACAGCTGTCATGGTGAGCTAAAGGTACAGGCTGCTTCATGGAAATGTCGCCACCACATGGCAGCTGTCATGGCGGACCAACGGTACAGGTTGCTTCGTGTAGGTGTCACCACCACGTGACAGCTGTCATGGTGAACCAAAGGTACAGGTTGCTTCGTGTAGGTGTCACCAACACGTGACAGCTGTCATGGTGAGCTAAAGGTACAGGCTGCTTCGTGTAGGTGTCACGTGACAGATGTCATGGCGGACCGAAGGTACAGGCTGCTTCGTGTAGGTGTCACCACCACGTGACAAAGACTGCTTTGTCATTGTTTCAATCCGGCGACCATAGTTTACGAACGATGATGACGTCACTGCTTCGAACCGATGACAGTAACTGATTCAATCCGGCGACCATAGTTCACGAACGATGATGACGTCACTGCTTCAAGCCAATGACAGTAACTGATTCAACCCGGCGACCATAGTTTACGAACGATGATGACGTCATCATCGTTCACGAACTATGATGGTCAGATGAGGAATGAAATGCGAGTAATAATAATGATACTTTATGTGTAAATGTGAATAGTTGGAGGTTATGATAAAGATATCCAGTAAGTTTGTAAATGTGTCATTATGCATATATCTTTTGAAGAATACACACGTATACTTAGAAAATTTGTGGAGAAAGTTCATGAACTAAGAAGAGACTTGAATTTTTACGAAGATAAAATAAAAGTTATAAGACTGTTGAATACATTTACAAGTGCAAAAAGTGAAGATAATGATGGGAGTGGGGATGTTAAAAACAAATTTCGTGATTCTAACCACAATTCTGAATGGTATTCTATACGCGAACGTTCCCCAACACGTTGAGCGCATTTATATTTGTCTGAAGGATGTTGCAACCGATGGTGGTGGGGGGTGTAACCGTACCGAATGGATTCCGATGAATTTTAGAAAAATCAACGATAATCAATTAGAGGTATTCGCATTCAACATTCCTCAAGATAATCGTACCACCATACATTATAAACTTAAACTTTTATTCTTTGATCGGAGTGAGGGAGATATGGCTGAATGGCAATTGCTCCAACAATCATCATGTTTACCACATGTCATACAAAAGACAATATCAACACCATCCACACGTACATCATCCTCACTAGACGAAGAAATTTCTAAAATTTTCGCAATTTTGTATGCAATTTTATCTTCTTTATCAGTACTAATGTTGAAAATGTTTGTTAAATATGTAAAGAAGGCTATTTACCATGTAAATAAATGATTGTATGAAGATATAAGTGTTTTAATAAAACAAAAGGAATGATAATTATAATAATATATTGACATTATCATTTGCTAGTTCATAAGCTTTATTTTTGTGATTGATAACACATTCTATCAATGACTCGATGTTGATATCACCAATCAATTGTTCACCCCCCTCTTCTTCTTCTGCGGCATGAATAATATTTCCTCTTGCATACCATTTCAAATCGCGGCGGAAATTCTGTTTCACTTCGTTACCAATATCGATAGCATGAGATATGTTAGACCATTTACGTATTAATCGCATTCCCCGATTTTGTAATTTTCTGTCGGCATCACGCCAACCATCCTCCTGTCGACGCATTAGGTACCATTCTGGTCTCATATCATTCGATGTTCGATATAATCCTAAATAATATATATTATATAAATTTTATTATAAAAAACAAAGTAATTACCTAAATTTCGTCTCTTTCCGAAATTTATAGGAGGTGGAACAATATTTGGTGCAATGTTATTCCGTAAGGTGATAACATTCATTTGAATTTGTTGAGATAAGCGTTGAGATCGTTCTTTCGCAAGACATTCACGTTCCTCAGCTCTTTGACGTTCTTGTTGTTCATAGAATTTCTCGTACTCACAATATTTCATCATAATAAATTTCATTAACGAAAACAGTTCACGTAACTCGATGACTTTAGGAGTTCGCATTTGCATCAATAATGATTCGAAATCAATAGCATCTAGAACATAATATTTCTTTCGTGCATCAGTCTTATCACAAATTTCTAAATGGTGTATATGCGGGTTTTTCCTCAACAATCTTGTTATAACACCCTTTTTAGCATGATATTTTTTGCCGCGATAACCTAACCAATCCAATAGATCTTCATTCATCAGAACGCGTTGGTTTAGTTGAATATTCCAAAATAAATAGTTTCTTTTATCGTTTCTTATATCGATCCCAAATTTTAGACACACTTCATTAACTGTTAACTTAATAAAATTGTTGGTGGACCATGTAGCCACATTTGAATCACGAACGCACGCTGCTAAGTTCATTTTTATAACTGAACATTTTCTGAAATGATTCTCTCTTACATACGTGAGAACGTGAACGTGAATAGTGAGGGTGGGGGGTAACTCTCCGTTTCGATGTCATTGCAAACGTTGATAACTGACTGATAACGTCACTAGTTGTTTCAATTTGTTTCATTTCCAGCAACCGACTACCATAGTTTACAAACTATGATCGTCGGATGTTTACATCACCACCTACCGTTTGAGAAATAAAATATCAAATATAATAATAATAATAACATTTATTGGGAAAGATACATTTTGATAGTACATCATTTAGAACATAAATTATAACATTATGATTCATCACCTGGTTCTTCACACCAAATTCCGAACTGATCCTGTAATCGGAGAATACTCCATTATACGATCGTTAATGATGATGCAATAAGCCCTGGTGTTTTTGGGGAAATTCAGGAAACTTTCCATCTCTAGTTTGACGTCAACTGTTGATGACTTTATAGCATCGTTTTGTTTTGAACAGTCAATCACAAAAATTGCTCTATTCTTGAATGCTATATAATCTAACATGGGTTCGCTTATTATTTTATTTGAAAATGATTTCTGGAAATCATAGTACATCTGGTATGCTTCCACGTATTGCTGGTCGGTGAAATTCAATTCCATTGCTTCATATGGATAACACTCTGAATTCAAGTATAATTTAACATTTAGCAAGTTTATATTATCGAAATATGCACTGTGCTTAACAGGATTATTTTTTCGATCAGTTTGGAAAGCTAGAATCACATATCTGGGTCGTTCCAAATTCATTGAAGTTTTAACAGCCCAAATGTCGCGAGTGCTCTCCTTCATCAACGGATTTTCATGCAGATCCCAACTACGGAATGGAATCAAAATAGGCTTCTCAGCACTCAAATTCCCCAACATTTGAAATTTAACTTGATCACTTGGAAACACATGTCGCACTTTTAATGCTATCGTCTTCACATTTATTTTAGCCGTTTTCGTGCCTGTGCTATCAGTATAGCAATCGTTATCGGTTCGAGACCTTATCAAGCGCAGCTTATGTTTTCCACTCAAAACTTTGTTATAGTCAATGAATAGGCCTAGTAGAAAATTCAACGGTATCCATAAATTGATTTTATTATTGTAGACTGAACTCAATACATCCTTAAATGACCATCCAGAAATAGCTAGAGGTATAGATTCATGTTTGGCATATGTTAGATAAGCTCTGATGGTGCTGACAATACCAGGATCACGTACTTTGTCTATCTCTTTTCCATTCAATTCATAACTGATATATTCGAAGAGAAACGCTCCGAAATTATTCGTTAGTTTACATTCACCATCACCACTTGCTTCTGGCTGGAATTCTGCCTCGATGAATAAAGCAGACGAGGCCAAATCTACCAACACATCTTGTTGATTGATTAATATCTCAATTTCATCGCTGTTGCCAAAAGATGTTGTGTGGGGATAGTAGGTATGAGTTTCTTCTCGGATGATGTCTTCATTGAAGTTTGGCTCGTTGAATATTTGAAGTTTTTCCGACATTGTAACCAAGGGACTTCAAAAAATTGATATTTTCCAATGATAGTGATGCAGAAGCAACCTTCTCCCTCGAGCTCGTTGTAGATAATGACTGATGACCACTATGGAGATGTCTTTTATTGCTGAAATCCAAACCCATGTTCTCAAGTGATGGCTACTGCAACCTTCTCAGTTGAATTCCTTTCATATAATGAGTGGTGGTGAGTATTGGATTATTATTTATTGTTGTGAGGTATAATCCCTAACGATCTTTTTCAATTCCAATCGTATAATAATTTCTTCTCCACGAAAATTTACCGGTTTCCAATTCTGATCTAAAATATTCAGCGTGATGTTATCGAAGGACGTCTTGCTGATGACCGGTAGATAAATAAGATTCTTCGGCTCTATATCAATGGAAAACCCAGGTGGTACAAGAGGTGAGAACTCATATATCGTATGAGCTATCTTATTGTTATAATATGCTCCTGCGGTTAAGTTACACTCAACACGTATTGTTTGAACTTTGATTATGTTTATAGGTCGATCAGATACGTGTAGTTCGCGAGATGTCAATTTCTTTTTGCTGAATCCCAACAGTTCGCTTATACTATCTTTAGGAATAAAATTCACTTCAAAATCACTCTTCAGCTCTGTGTGTAGAGTGTTGTTGTTAGATTTTATTGATAATTTCCGGTCACGTTCTTCTTGCTTCACTCCTATCCCACAAACTGCACTTTGTATGAAATCCTCGATGTCTGTCAACTCGTAGGAACCCGTAGGTATAGTTACTACTTCTTCCTCACCCTTCACATTTTTATAATAAAATTTATTAAAACCTTCTTCAATGTTCGGAATGCTATTGTACGTATGCAAGCCAACAAGTGCGATAGAATAATATGAATGAGGATCTAGTTCTATAGGTGGGTGGGAATCTACAGATAAGCGGGAGCTCTTACCCGTGATAGTGAACGTCTGAGACATGATTGATGCAAACTTTACCAACAATCTATTTATATACTAATAAATGCAGGGTTAGTCGAGCACAACTGAAGAGTTAGAGAGGAAATCTAAACATAACTGACCACAATTATAAGTGTTATATTGTTGAAAATTATCGTGATTGAATAATATCTTACACTTTTTGAAATAATCCACTAGTTCGCGAGGGGGGCGTAAATTGCCAAAACTATCATAATATAAAACTGTATCACCGACTTTATTAAACCCAACCCAGTGAGTGCCTCCATTGTCCGAGCTATCTAAATTAACTATTCCACGCTCGTTTTTCCATGGTCCGTTGGATGGCAGTTCATCACGCATGAATACTCCTCTAAAATGGGGAATTTTCAGAGCTTTTGCTAGTTTTCGTAGATCGAGATCGGTCGGAGGTCTTCTGGGTAGGTTTACTGACAGTTTTTTGGATGTTTATTTAAATATAGACCAAGACCTTTGCGATACTTTTTCAAATATAGACCAGATCCTTGTTTCCCCAAAGCTATAGCTTCCATTGTTTTATTATGTCTTTCCGTTTCCTCCAAGGTTTTCCGAGCTGCTTTGCTGTCGTTGACGGCCTTAGCGATGCCTGCACCACCCCCCGCCAATGCTCCAGCAGCTGATAAGCCGGCAAACAGAGGTATTAAAAATGGTAGAAATCCTCCAGTCTTTGGAATAGGAATTACTCTTGGTAACCGAACATTTTTCCGACCACCCGCTTTTTTGAATTGTTTTCGTGCAACTTTCAACGCTGTTTGGGATGTTTTCTTCAGATTGGATGAGTCAAACTTATTCTTCATAACTTTTCTCACCCCATCGACAATTGCACTTCCGAACCCAACCTTCTTTCTCATACCCATTCCCAATTTCCTCTTTGCCTTCATAATTTTATTTACACCGAAAGCGGCAATCCTTTCTCCAAATTTTGTGTCTTTAGATTTGACACGTTGCCAAGCAGCGTTCTCTAATATTTTATCCGCCTCGTGACGTCCTTCCAAACTAGCGTTTCGCAGATATGAAATATCGTGTTGGCGGCAAGCTTTATCGAGTGGATTGATACCTGAATCTCCTCTTCTCAACCGTTCTTCTAATTTTGTACCGGGACCACAGAATTGATAACCAGGAATATGAAGTTCAAACGGGAGCTTGTTTATAAGCGTATTGAGAACACCTTCTCCTACGTACGCTTCCATACAGACTGATGAAAATTCAAGATTGCACCGTTATTTAACGAGGGGAGGGAGAAAGATCAAAGATCTCAAAATAATATTTTTTATTAATTTCAAAATTTTCTCAATACAAAAGACTTAAGTATAATCTTAACAATATATGTTTCAAATATTATAATCTTCACTCTTGATTCACCCTCATATTCACGGAATTTTTGTTCTATTATAATAATCATACCCTCGAGTCAATAATATTCCAGCTATTTGTTTGTTCCTAATAATCTCCAAATGGTCAATGATGGATTCATTGAACGAGATCCGAATTATTGATCCAACTGTTGTGATTATTATCTAGACCCAACCATTTCACATACTGTTGACCCCTCCTCTTTCGTAATATTGTTTCGACTAAATACACATCGGGTTGTTTTGTTTTCTGTAATTCTTCCTCATAGAAACAGCCGCTGATTGGTGCGTTGGTCATATCTTCTAGTAGATATGTGACCGGGTTGGTAATTTTTACTTTGATGATTTTAAATAATTCCGTACTCCAATTGGGCGTAAATCCCTTCTCAAAAATATGTTTAGCCTTACTTATTCGTACCACATCTCCAACGTTGTATTTGTGAGGCAGAGCTAACTTGATGTGTGAGTAGGATCGCTTCAATATCTCGCTCTCAATCTGTTTCGTCACTTTTATTGGAGCCATATTTATAGTACTATGTTTACGTTTATTATAATTTTCTGTAGTTTCTTCAAGTATATCAAGCCATTTGTATTTCCCGCTGAGACTGAAATGTTTGTAGAGCGATTCCTTTAACGTTCGAATGACACGTTCAGCAATGGCTGCTTTTTTCACACTATACGTATTATAATGATTGATATTATGTTTCTTCATTAGATCGTTAAAGTGTTTATTGAAGAATTCTTTTCCCTGATCGCTTTGCAGATTCCTAGGCTTACGATGTCCTTCTAGCAATATAGAACTGACCGCTTTCCGAACTTCTTCGGCTGATTTCGTTTTCAGCGGGCGTGTCCATAGAAATTTCGAGAAACAATCGATCATAATCAAAATGTATTTGAATCCTCTATTTTCACGAGCGTAATTACCCATTTCTGCCAGATCCATTTGCCACAAATCATCCAAACCTTTTATGATCGTTCTGCGTCGTTTGAAATTCTTCCTACTCGGCTTATGAAGCTCATGCACAACTTGTTCTCTACTCATCTTATCAATGTGGAAATCTAGTGTAGAATTAATTTTTTGGGTATATTCACAGGATTTGGAGATATACGTTTCACAGAGCCCTGCTTTGTTGTTGTGGATGATGAGGGTCTCTTCTTAGAAGGTTCCACAGATGTCATCCGTCGTTCTAACGCCTCCACTTTACTAGTAATGTCATTTAGACGCATGTTCACACTGTTAAATGTGTTATTGATCTCTTTCAATTCATTTCTGTTTTCCCTCACACTATCACTGATTGTTTTATACTCTGATTTCATATAGATCCCCATTCCATTATATTTATTCTGAATGTCCATCAGATGTTTATCAATGTTGAGAATAACCTTGTCATTCGTTAAGTTATGTTCATCCAGATCCTTGTTGATATCTTTGATCAAATTATCAACCCTAACATTGAAGGTATCTTTAAGACTGGTTTCCGTTTTCAGATTCAGTTTGTGTGTTAATTTATCAACATATACTTTATTTGCAACATCTCCATCATCATTCGGTGATTTTACGTTGCACAATCTACGATGTTCCATATCATAACTTCCATCGCTCGTTAGGAATAATCCTTGTCCGTGAACTTGTTTGAAATTATTATTAAATACATTTGTATCATATATCCACATGGAAGAGGAGGCTCTGCCAAACTTATCCATTGAAACCATCTTTATAACTGAGATGAATTTGTCTTACACCTGGTTTTTGTTCAATTACCCCTGCCTCTATCAATTCTTCTATTATAGAGATTATCTCATTGTGATGATTATGGTTACCTGCATGCGAGGATGCAACAAGAAGTCTCAGTCTATCCACAATTTCGTTAACGTCATCCCAATAAACATATTCGATAGGTTTCTCGTTATATTCAAGCATATCATTTTTGATATATGCACTTCCAGTGTATGTTTTGGCTCTGGGTCTTTTCATGGAATTAATCAAAGGTTTCAGTACATTTTTGTATTTTACAATGTTTCTTATTCGATCAGCTGGATCGTTATTACGCCTATGGGCACTAGTCATTTCCATCATTTGACTGTAATTTTTCTCATCTTCCACAGTGTAAGTATCAGGTAGAACATCTCTGTAAAATATCAAATTATACAGTCCTGTGGTACCCTTGAACGGAGTACCCTTGATAATTATATTACTCTCACTATCAATTTCTATAGGTTGATTACCCATGAACCATTTGTCTAAAGTTGAATTATATTGCAATCCCATTCTATCATCGTATTTCTTGACATCATCATCCAATAGGAATCCTTCCAAGTAATAACGTGCTAATGTGGGGTATTGTTGGAGAAACTCCTCTGTAGCCTCTGCATTATCTTTCTTATGTTTTCTGAATTCTTCACGAATCTGATCGATAGTAGGTTCGAGGGTAAACACATCCTCCTCAGTATTTTGGGGGTTATATACGAACTCTTCCCCTTCAGTTACAATATTTGGGATTGGTATGTTCTCCATTTGTGTTGCTGTAGAAACAATACTTTTAGGTTTAACCAATGAATTTTGTTTGATTATTTCAGCATTTTTCGCAATTTCCTCCAGAGGTTTAGATACATTCCTGAACATATTATCTAGAATCTCATCATTTTCAGCTTTACCCAATTTCACAGCCATATATTTTTTCCTCACAACGTTTGCTAACTCCCAAATTTTTTTCTTCAATTGTTGTTTTTCTTTAAGCGTGTTACTCACACCCACGTCCATGCTGAGCGGGTTGTCTATTTCAAATGAAAGTATATATACATGTTAGATGTATATATAACTATCAAAACCTTTGCGATAACGTCCTTTGTTCATATCACAGTCTTTGTTTATCATAAGGAATCCATATTTATCTTTCCAACATACGCTACATATCTCTTTGAATTTTTCGAGTGACATGTCGGTACTTACATGATCGGTGAATATATGTTTCAAATTGAGCTCATCCTGTTTGAAAATAATCAAGCAATTGGCATTGTCGCGCAATCCATGTTTTGGACATTTAGCAAAAGACTGGCAAAGATAGAAACTATCAATTGAGTTGTGTCTCCCTCTTGAAAAATAAGCACGAATTTTCTCCTGTTTCTCAAACATCACGTCATCGAATATTATGATTGAATTAGGCCTCGCTTCTGTGGGGTCTATGACCTCATCACTTTCGGTACAAGGAAAATATCCAAGCCCCTCAATTTTCTTCAATGTCTCCTTTAGTAACTGGTATTTTGGTTGGTGTAAAGACTTTGAATATATGTACACGTTTTCAAATTTCAGACCGTTTGCATCTAACAATAGAGATAACATCACATTTGTTTTCCCACAATTACTTGGACCACAGATTATTGTTCGTAGAGTATTAGGCAGCAAAGAGCTGTGACGTTGTGGTTGTTCAACATACTCATTGCTTGACCCTAAGTTCATAATACTCAACGAGTCTTTTTGCTTAACAATCTTCATCATGCCTGAAGGCGAATCGAAATCATACTGGAACATATGTTAATAAGCATTTGTTTATATACTAGATGATGATGTTATATTGTGTATGTCTGATCACGCGGTTAGGTGCTTCTACGGTTCTGTCAAAATCAGGTATCAAATACATGTTAAATAGGTATGAATGCTGGAACACGTGTCTGAATGTTGAAACACGTGTCTGAATGTTGAAACACGTGTCTGAATGCTGAAACACGTGTCTGAATGTTGAAACACGTGTCTGAAACACGTGTCTGAATGTTGAAACACGTGTCTGAATGTTGAAACACGTGTCTGAATGTTGAAACACTTGTCTGAATGTTAAAGCATGTGTTGAATCATGCGAAAAAACATGTGTATGAATGTAATACAATCATTATGATTATTCACATTTTATTCCTCATTAGCCCATCATAGTTCGTGAACGATGATGACGTCATCATCGTTCGTGAACTATGGTCGCCGGATTGAATCAGTTACTGTCATCGGTTCGAAGCAGTGACGTCATCATCGTTCGTAAACTATGGTCGCCGGATTGAAACAATGACAAAGCAGTCTTTGTCACGTGGTGGTGACACCTACACGAAGCAGCCTGTACCTTCGGTCCGCCATGACATCTGTCACGTGACACCTACACGAAGCAGCCTGTACCTTTAGCTCACCATGACAGCTGTCACGTGTTGGTGACACCTACACGAAGCAACCTGTACCTTTGGTTCACCATGACAGCTGTCACGTGGTGGTGACACCTACACGAAGCAACCTGTACCGTTGGTCCGCCATGACAGCTGCCATGTGGTGGCGACATCTCCATGAAGCAGCCTGTACCTTTAGCTCACCATGACAGCTGTCACGTGGTGGCGACATCTCCACGAAGCATTCTGTACCTTCGATGACAGCTGTCACGTGGTGGTGACATCTCCATGAAGCAGCCTGTACCTTTGGACCAAAGGTACTGATTGCTTCCTAGAGGTGGCGGAGCCCCCTCCACGAAGCAGTCTGTACCTTGGGTTCGCCATGACAGCTGTACCTTATGGTCGCCATGACAGCTGGACCTTATGGTAGCCATGACAGCTGTACCTCATGCTCACCATGACAGCTGGACCTTATGGTCGCCATGACAGCTGGTCCTTATGGTCGCCATGACAGCTGTCACTTGGTGGTGACACCTACACGAAGCAACCTGTACCTTATGATTGCCATGACAGCTGGTCCTTATGGTCGCCATGACAGCTGGTCCTTATGCCCGCCATGACAGCTGGTCCTTATTGCTTCCTAGAGGTGGCGGAGCCCCCTCCACGAAGCAGTCTGTACCTTAGGTCCGCCATGACAGCTGGTCTTTATGGCCGCCATGACAGTTGGTCCTTATGGTCGCCATGACAATTGGTCCTTATGGTCGCCATGACAGCTGGACCTTATGGTCGCCATGACAGCTGGTCCTTATGCCCACCATGACAGCTGGACCTTATGCTCACCATGACAGCTGGACCTTATGGTCGCCATGACAGCTGGTTCTTATGATCGCCATGACAGCTGGACCTTATGGTCGCCATGACAGCTGGTCCTTATGGCCGCCATGACAGCTGGTCCTTATGCCCACCATGACAGCTGGTCCTTATGGTCGCCATGACAGCTGGTACTTATGGCCGCCATGACAGCTGGTCCTTATGGTCGCCATGACAGCTGGTCCTTATGGCCGCCATGACAGCTGGACCTTATGGTCGCCATGACAGTTGGACCTTAGGGCCGCCATGCTGCCATGTGTTAGTCACGTGACTCTGTACATGTGACACACTTTTTGAACACACCCTGTATACTCTTTACAGATAAAATAAAATCCTTATCACCTACATCCTTTCAAACTGATAAGGACGAGCTCATGCACCAGATGCACATCGACAGCTAGACCGGAAGTGGAGACCGGATATCCTGAGGCAGAACTAGCCCAGTTCATCTACTCAGCCTCATTACACCTGATCTCCGACCCTAAAAACTATCATGTACCAATTTTTATCATAATCACTGAACTCGTCCGCCATCTGAGGCGCTATCTTGTATTTCTGATTTTTGACTTGAAAATCATGCTCTCCTCCCCAAAAACCTCATATACCAATTTCGAATAGAATCAGATCATGATCGCAAGACTAGCCAGCTATCTCAGACACGTTCTAAAATTTCCAAATTTTTACTAAGATTTCATGATATCCGACCCCGAAAACCCATTTCACAAATGTTCAAGAGAAACTGAACATAATCGCATAGCTCGTCGGCCATCTTCCGAAATCTGACTAAAAAATCGATCTCTGAACCTGAAGACCTCCATGTACCAATTTTCAATAGAATTCGAACATAATCACAAAATTCGTTTATCATCTTGGGGCCGTCATGTGTTGTTTTCCTCTTATAAATATGCCATAATGAATGGAAACATGAAATTGATGAACACAATGTTGTTCATATGGTTCAATGAAATACAACAATTCCATTTGAAAAAATGAAGATGTATGTCAGAAATATCACTCGAAACGGGGTTGGCGCGCCCAAAAACAATACAGTTCCCATTTTAACCACTTTCATGCAATCTCTAAAATTGAAAATCTATACGACCAATAGAAACCGCGCAATCGTCTCCACAGCGTTTGCTGTGTTGCGGAGGTGAAGATAATTCTTTATGAGGAGGTTATGAGCCTTCGAGTCTCATGGTATACTGTAAGAGTCACCATTCCAGGCATGCTCACTAAAAACTTCAGCTACTTTGTAGGCTTGTCTGGCTATTGCCTCCGGTGATACTTAGACCTGCTGGCCCATTGTATCTCGCCTATGTTTTGTTTCTTTACAGTATCCACTCGTGTATTTTTGTACTTTGTACTAGTTTGTACAAGTCCTTTACTGGGTGGGAACTGTATAATTCTGGTTCGCCGTTAGGCTTTCCAAAAACTGATTGTCTTTTGCGATCCAGTGCCTCGCATTTACACAGTATGTGTGTCACTGTTTCTGTATCCTCCCCGCAAAGTCTAGATGACAGATTGTCATTGTACAGTCCCATTTTGTTCAGGTGCTCTTTTATTGGCATATGGCCAGTCATGAGCCCTGTTACGACTTTTATTTTCTCCCTTTTTAGTGCTAATAGGTCGGTCGCTCTTCTGTTACACGGGGCTTTGATGTATTTCTTCTCATGTTCGTTTCCGGGGGGATTCTTTCTCAGTATTCTTTATAGTTTCCCATGATCCAGTCTTCTACAGACATTCGTGCTGTACGTTTTGGTACCCCAGTAGTGTGTTCTGGATCTGGAGAGTTCTCCGACCCTCTTTTTGCAAGTTCGTCGACTTTTTCATTGCGTGTCGTTCCCTGAGGTCCCAGCACCCAATTAGCTTAACGCAGTTCCGGTCTGCCAGTATTTCAATTCCTCGTTTGCATGTCCATACCAGACGGGATGTCACTTCCTGACCTCATTGCCTTAAGTGTAGCCTGACTGTCTGTCAATAAGTGGATATGCTTATCTCCGATGACTCTTTGATTGTTTTCCTTCAAACATTGAAAGTTTATATATAACTCTGTTCGGAAGACAGAGGTATGTTCGCCCAATGAATAGCTCAAGTTAGTTTTTGGGTTTTCGAGTATACTCCTGCACCTGCACCTTTTTCAGTCTTAGACCCGTCTGTAGAATTTCGCCACGTTTGTATGTACTCATTCAGTCCATTCTGGTATACATACTCTGAATGTGTTGTTAAAAAAGTATCGCTTTGGAATGTGATCTGTTCTCATGCCTAACACGTCCCTGGTCACGATTTTCACAATACTCATGTATCCTGGGCCAATGTGAATCTTCTCCAGTGTATTTTGTACTCTGAAAGCACCAAACCTTACCCCTCCTGGGATTACCAATTGGAGAAGAGGTAATTCCAGTAGTGTCTCCATTGCTACAGTGAGCGTAGAATTCATGCCTCCTGTGATCCTAAGACATGCAGGTCTCTGGACCTTGATTGATCTTGTCGTTTTCCCTTTTTGTTGTGTTTTAGGCCACCATACCAAAGAGGCATATGTTATTGTGGGTTTAACCATTTTGTACAACCAGTAGAGCATGTTCGGTCATAGACGTTAGCGTTGACACGCTATTCGTTCTCTGGGTAGCAGGTGTCTGAACTAATTAAGATCCAGGAAAGTGTACTCCAGAGAGTTCCTTCATTGTTTCTTTCCTTGTGCTTGTGTACTGCCCTTGTTCGTTTTCAAGGGTAATCATAGATTGTTGTGTGTCCTGAGAGAGAGTTTTGTAGAACTTAGCACTCTCTTGAGGGGCTTTCGATCTCCTCACAGAACTTTCTCCATGAATCTCTCTTAGCTTTTTCCAGTGCATTTTAAAAAACGGTCAAGGTGTTCTTGTGGTTATCCCATTCTAGTTTTTTTGGCCCCGTTGATTTCTTTTCTGGCTAGTGCTTTCATTTTCATGAGTGCGCTCTTCCACTAGGGCACTTTCCTGGTGGATTTTCTTGTGGAGAGAGGACAATTTTTGTTGAGCTCAGAGATGATCGTATCGTTGAGTTGTTCTACGACCATCTCGAGGTACCTGTTTGTTCTTTTCTTTTTTTGGGTCCCCTTGAGGTTACGTTTTGGACCAGTGGTCACATGCACATACTCACCTACTCACACAAACATTTACTTTCAATTTTAGGTTAGTACGTCATTTGTTGTGCGAGCGTATATAATACACACGAATATTATCTTGAGGTCATCCTGAATATTTCCTTCATGTTTTCAGGATTAAACGTGAATGCAATTATGATTATCTGTCTTAGCGACAAAACTATAAGCATGTCTTCATGTATCTAAAAGTTATCTCTTTACCATGCATTCACATTCACTATTTCATAATATATGTCAGAACGAAAATCATCGAATATTCTACCCGATCCGATTATTACTGTATCAATATTAGACCAAAATGTAATTTAGATGTTGATTATCAACATCTGAAATGTAAAAGTAGCGATAACTGCGGGGGTCCGACATTTTTCAGCAAACTGCCATTACTATCTCGATTTTCTTGAATTGTTTCTATACTTCTGAAGAATTTTAAAAGTTTCAGTTTTGATTTAATTTTTATTGGTTCTTTTATTCTTTACTTCATCATAATTTTCAATTTATTGTTTTGTATTTCCATATCTTGACGAATGTAAGCCAATATTTGGTATTCAGCATGAATAAATTGTTCCATTCTGGAATAATGAGTATAAATTCATATTATGCTGCTAAAAATATGAATATGAAAAATTTCTCCATATCACTTTTGACAAGTATTGTCAATAAGAAGACTGAAAGTGGGGGATATGTTGAAATCTCTATAATAAATTTAACCTGGCTCATATCTTGCAAATCTATTCTTCAGACTCTCAATATCATGTCACGCTTACAAAGCACCTACTGGGGAAAAATTGTCAACAAATTCATCTATAATTTTGAATTAGGATGTATGACTAGAGGTTTATCGTTTTGTAAAACATTTTTTTTCTGTTCATTCTCGTGCATTGGAAACATTGAAAAAATAGAGGTAAATTGGAAAAATATCGAACCCAAACCGGGAACCTGAAAATGTAATAATATAACATTATATATACAGCGTTCTTCATTAAGGATGGCCACCGTCCAAATCTCTAAGACTCCTGAGCGTAGAATTGTAGGAAAAATATTCAATATCAAAGTGGTCACGAGAAAATCCTGGTAGTTACTTTTAGGTTCCGTATATAGCCGCAAGGGGGCACAGTTGAAAATTAAATGTTAAAAATCTAAATACATCCCAAAAAATTCCACATTAAGTTACAATTTTGGTGACACCATTAGGAAGAATAGAAAATATTGCATCATTCTGGTTCGGTTCTTCAGCATACTGACCCTAATAAGAGTGGGGGAATCTATTGAGTGTGTAATCATTTAAGCCGATGTAGTTTCTGAACGACTCATCCGATTTTAGTAAGCTTAAGCTTGTTTGGGAGACGAAGTTAATCACTTTTGATTGTTGTATTCGTTGGTGAACGAGAGATTTTATTAAAATGGTTAGAGACCATTACCCCGAAAACTTGAATCATATGGTATAACTATGACATTATAATCGGAAAGTGGGGAACACGTGGAAACCGCAGTTCGATATCTTCATTCGTATCAGAGTTATTGCCAAAAGAATAATTAGTTCAATTGAAGAAGTAATAGTTTTCATAGTTCCCTGGCCATGTATTCTAATGCAAAAGAATATTTTTATACTTTATGGTTGTGTAATTTTGTCACTCATTGTTCAAATGGCCCAAAAAATACTCTAGAATTAGTAACATAATCATGTAAGACTTCCAATTTAGGCATGATTCTAATACTGGGTTTTAAGAAATTTATTGGATTGCCGTGAAACAAAATCAGTAGGTTTCCATGGAAATAAATAAATGGATGTAATTGTCAACTGATTCAATTTTGATAGGTGTTGTATTGATCGTTCTTTATTGATTCTTTTGTAATTTCTTCTTACCTAATAAAAAGTTGTTCTTTTGTCCTCCAAAAATGGCGTATACCAATGTTGAGGCTTCTCATATGCTTGCTGTATATTTGGAATGTTTTCAAAATGCACCTATTGCGGAACGAGAATATGCTGCCAGAAATTCTTAGCGAAAGTACTAAACTAGAAGACTATTTCGGCAATATGCTTAAGGTAAAAGGGAAATGTACGACCAATTTCAGTTGGTATCAGAAGACGGAATGAATACAATATCATAAACGTTCTTTCGTACGTGGAATTGGATCCGCATTCGAGCATAAGGGGAATTTCCTTAGAGCTAGGTATAACTGTCCCTTAAGTTTTCCGAATTTTGAGGAACTTCAAGGTGCATCCCTATCATGTAATTTTGAACCGGGCACTATCAGAAGCTGATTTTGACAGACACTCATCTGTTGATATTGGCTTAGAAAGATGTGTAACGAAAATCTTCAATTCCTTTCTCTGCTTTTAAGGACTGATGCGGCAGAGTTGATTTATACTATATCTGAAACAAATGAAGATATCGAACTGCGGTTTTCACGTTTTCCTCGCAAAATCAATCTCCTTTCCGATTATGATATCATAGTTATATCGTATGATTCGAGTTATTATTACAAATTGTGGCCTGTAGCAATTTTATTAGAAACTATCGTGTATTAATGGATACGACTATTGGAAGAACTTACCTTCCATTTCCAAACAAGCTGAAGCTTACTAAAATCAGTAAAGTCGTTCAAAAACTACATTGATTTGAAGAATTACACTTTCAATAGTTTCCTCTACTTTTGTTAAGGTCAGTTTGCCAATGAGTCAAACCAAATTGATGCAGAATTATCTAGTCTTTCTAATGATGTTGGCATTTTCTTAGAAATTTAGAATTTTAATATTCAATTTTCAATTGTGCACCCCCTTGCTGAAAAATGTGCAAGTTGATAATATTTCCCAGGATTATCTCATGACCATTTTGAAACTGAATATTCTTTTCCTGAATTCCTATGACCTGTAGATTCCCAGGTATGGCCGGTGGCCAATCTTAATGGAATACCTGTATATGATTAGAAGGTTCATGGATATATTTTCGCAGTATCTTTAAGTTGAAACATTAGGAAACAAAAATCTCTCCAAAAAGAAATGCTGGTAACGTTGTAAACGATCGGCGATGGATAGCAAATTGCGTCAGGGCTCATAGGTTCTCTGGCAGTCGCGGAATTTCGGGAATTTTAAGAAATGCTGAGGGGATTTACCGGTGCATATAGTCGTGGGGCCTCTAGAATCAGTGAGTGTAGTAATCTCGTAACATGCATTTTCTTCATCATAATCTATATCTAATATATGTAGACTTGAAACATCACTCACTAACTGACTAACTCACTCATCACGAACTTCTACAAACTATGAAGCCGACCAACTTAAATTTGATAGGTACGTTCTTTATACCACGTAAGCACCCCCTAATAATGGATTTTTCTGAATGGAATCTCGAAGAGGATTGAAGGGATTCGTCATATTTTGACTCTCTTGACAGCTAATATAATGCATGCATGGATTTGGAATTTTGGAAACCGCTTTGGTGGTGAAAATTGGAAATGTATCGATTTCGGGCACGGTACCCCCGTTTTGAGTGGTATTTCTCACATCTATCTTCGGTTTTTCTAATTGAATTGTAGTATCTTATCAAACCACAAGAACAACCGTGCTTGTCTGGTTATGAATATATTGAATTGTTATAAGGCTCCGTTTTGATAATCCAATATAGAAAAGTTCAAGATTCAACAAACAAAACGAATTAAAAACAAACAAAATTGACAGGTTGATTGATCAACGCAGGATTCAGGGGAGGGCAGCCCCGGGGCCTCCACAAAAAAAGCAGCCCTCACAATAGACTTCGCTAAAAAAAACTTTCAAATTCCGACTAGTAAACACTAGTAAACAACTTTTCCTTTGATATTATTTTTTCGCTGTTTCATCTTTACCTTTACCTTTTTACAAACATGATTATATTGTTCTTATTGATATCAACAGGAATCATTGATCCAAATTTCTTCACTCCAATCACGCAATCAGTAAAATATCAAAATCTCAAATGACCCTGATGAGCACTTGCAATTTATTTATATTTATATATCTTTGTTAAATACTAGAAGAATTAACTTGGTTTCACGATAAATTATTTATTGAAAAATTCGACTGAAAAAATTGTTCATTTCATTTGGAAAATAATTTGGGGCCAGGGGCCTCCACTCCTTTGTCGCCCCGAAGCCTTCAGACCTCTAAATCTGGCCCTGTGATTGATGATTGATCAAGGTTGGGAAATCTTATTTTGAATTGAACGGAGAATTCATGAGATTATTTGAGTCAGATCTATCTAGTTAGAGCAAAAGTTACGTTAAGAATCATCAAGAAATGTTTATAGGTAGATTCTTCAGAAGAATGATCGAAACTTCTGAGAAGAATGAAAAACCTAAAGTGAAATAAACTTGATTGAATAAATTAATCGTCTCGAAAGTTATGAGTGCTGGTACTGCTGGTAGAAAAATAATAATGAATAATATAGTAAATGAATAAATACATATCTTAGTATCGAATGAATTCATTAAGACTTCGGGAACATCGGATTCAGAAGGTAAGTTGTAATACATATTCCAAAATGAGAAATGCGTTGGTCATTTGGACATATGAGAGGTCGGAACTTCAAAAAGAGGAAGTATACTGACTTGTGGTAGTCTTGTTATTTTGCTATATTAGTTTCTTAGGAATATTCAAAAAAAGGAAAATATACCGATGCAGTAATTTCTAATTATTTTTGAATGTGTCTTCAAAATTATCTTATTTGATTATTCGATAAAGCTACTGAATAAGAATAATTTTAATGCAGAAAAAAAGAAGAAATAAAATAAATGTCAGAAATCTTCCCACTCAACAAGAAACATTACAACAATTTGTAGCAATGTTGATTTCACTCACCTAAAAAAACATCACGTTAAAACTTTGAAATAACCTTGTCTGCCAAGGCATCAAGTCGAGCTATTGTGACGCGGAATCCATCCGGAAGACAAGATTTTTCAAGATTAGCTGTCCGCGGAAGTCTACAATCCAAGACTTTGAAATAACGTTGATGTCACGATATTCATGTCAATATTATCTAGATAATATTGTTTCGATTTTTGAAACACAACGTGACAGTAAATTAAAAAATGTAACATTACAACACAGTTTTATTTGTAAATTTCACAATTGCAAGGTTGTTGCAATGTATTAAATATAACGTTTTGTAATATTATCACAGTAATATTGGCAGTATTTCACAATCCCAACATTTATAAAATCATTGTGTTTATATTGCTGTAAAATGCAAATTGTAATATTGTTAGATGTATTAATTGATGTTATACCTATTATATGTACATATTCAATTTAATTCGTATAATGGAATAGTCACCATTGATTATGAAATTGAATTCTAATGTTCGGAATTATTTAGTTAAATATCAGAGAACTCTGGGAGAGCGGGTGAACTCTGTAGGCGTAGAAGGTAATTTATTTATTGGCGCCTTTTTACTGTCAATTGTCAACGGGTTAACTGCCATAGTTGTCTTGATTATTTCATACATTCTAGTGTCGACTTGTTCAGCGTCCTTATTCTCAATTGCAGTAGTTCTTCGGTGTGTAATTATTAAAGTGAAGGATTTAAAAGCTATGAATATTCTGAAGGGTAAGTTAGTTTTTACATTATTTCAATTTGAAGATATCTTATTTGCATTTCTAGAAGCCATACGAGTAACTTACCCTGAAGCAACAGATGCAGACCTTTCAGGAAATATTATGACTTGGCTTCAACATGCCAAAACTCGATACGTACGTGAGAAATCTAATGCCATTTAAATTTGTGTTCAATTCAAGGTAATAATTTTATGAAGTCTAACTCAAAATTTATTAATTACTTCATTTTTAGGTTAACAAATTACATGAATATTTTATAATTTCATTCATATACCTACGTCTTCTATAAGAATTTTTTATGGAGCCCTGCAAAATCGTGGATTATTTCGCTTCATTGTTCTGATAACTATTAATGTCAGAAATTGTATAAAATTGGATCATCAAAAGAACCATTAGCAACTTGTTTCAAGTAAGTTTTTTTTTAACTTTTAGTACAATTTATTTTTACTCAAGTTTCAGATACTTATTATGTCAAGAAATTATACGACGTCACAGGGGGAGTGCATCTACATTTTTAAATATTTCATTCTTTTTTTTATTTATTGGAACAATAAAATCTAATGATTGTAAATATTTTTCCACCTTTTATTTATACTAAACATCGCATAACCTATATTGTAATGAAGTCGTCATAGTTTTGAGAAACGAGTAATTCTTTCAAAGTGACTTCATGCCCAATACTAATTTAACTTGATCCACGTTGTGTGTTTGCAATCGCGACGTTTCGGCAAAATCACATTTGCCAACTTCAGGTGGTCAAATATGGAAGATCGAGGCGAACTTCCAGTAAATTCGACGGTCGAAATACCTGGAGATAGCAAATGTGATTTTGTCGAAACGTTTGTGACTGCAACCACAACGGGGATCAATCCCCAAGAAACCAGTTCTACGCAAGGTCCGTGAAACCTATATGGAACATCACGCGTGGAATATTACTAAGAAGTTGAAGAATACAACATTGATGCAATTTTCCATAAAGTCATACAAGTAACATTTTGCTTGTGATGTTGCAATTGTAATATTAATCTGGAGCAGATAGTAAGTCCTCTCAACATTATTGTAATGTTTCTTTCAAATTAGATGCAACATCACAGCTGCTTTTTGCAATGTACAATCAATATTACAATAATATCACATTGTTTAGTGGGTTATGATATGAAATATCATAATATTAAATGGTACTGTTGTATGATAAAATGTATGAAATTGAATTGAATTGATACTGAGGTTGAATGCATCTGTTTGTGTTAACTCCAAATTAGAGTGAGTAATACTAGCAAGAATAACTTTTTTTTCAATCATTTTATGATGTACTCCAGTACTTTTTGAAATTAAAGTAAAACCTATGTTCTGAAGAATATTTACCCGGAAAATGGTGATATTAGTCCAAGAATATGATCTCCCTGTCACTATATATGTTGAATTGTGGGACGAGGAATAGATGACTCAATCATAGGAATTGAAATAAATGTCTTAAAAATAAATTGCTGTATGTAAGTCTGAGGTCCGCATATGAAGTTGATGTCCAAATGTTAGAAATGGTAAAGTTCAGAATATTTTCAGGGGTCATCAATATAGAAACATTCGAAAATTCAAGTTGGCTGTTGGGATGCTCCAAGATCTTTCTTGGGGTCACCAAATATTGAATCGTCCAAAAGTTCAACTGGCAACCCATTACTGAGTGGCCAATATGAAATGCCGATTTATCCAGTTGACCTGACAGTTCATAATTTCTTATCATGAATCTAAATTTTGATAGAATCAAACTTCTGAAGTACAGTAATGATCCTTCTCAGGACTGTAATTCGTATATTGTACACGTTTCGTAGTTTACACGGCAAACTGCGAAACGTATACAATATTTTACATTAGCATATTAAACTGCAAAATGAAGGTATAAGTACGTTTAATTGTTCAACTCAACGGAACGGGGATATTCGAAGTTGGTACTTCCGTTCATTCCTGTCAATCCTGGTAAGGTTCTGACACCAAAGCTGTGAAAACGATGTAAGTTGGTGGAGCAATGTATATGCTGATTGTACAGCAGATTTTATTCTTAGCGAAGAACTAATATTTTCTTCAAAAACACAGGATGTCGAATATCATGGTGAAATGGATCAAAACACCATCGTTGTGCATAATGAACAATCTGCCAAAAGCACCTCCAATATATGTGATATTGATATACAAGGATGCCCAGGAAGATATAATAACATTATGATAACACCTTTACATCACTGTTGATGATCTTGGAAAAATGAATAAGCTACAACCAGTACACGCAGCAGATATGTTAGCTGAAAAATATGGCCTACGAGTCCGTTATTGTTAATGTCCATTGTTTGAAGGAGCTATAGTGTTCAAGAGAGGTGAGTTATACTCATTATTGTGATGTGATTGTGCAATAACCTCAGGTTGAAAAAGCAATTTTGATAGAAATAAATGATATCGATTCGGAGCTTCCCCTTCTGGAGTTTAATTTTCCACACCTGTATCTCAAATTTAAAGATAACGAACTAGTTTCGTTTTTCATATAGTTGCTGAATCTCTCATGGAAATTATGTAAAAAGTAACCGAAACGAATCTTTCAAGTATTTTCTACTTGGGTTTCATTCAATTAACTAGTGAATTCTATAGAGTGAGAAATGTGTTTTTATTCAGGTGTTACAAAAGTGAGTGAGATCTTCATTTCCTAGTATGTTGAATGAAATTCACCAATTTCAATATCATTCATACATAAGTGGGATGCAACAGAGAATGAAATACTTGTCTTCATAATCCAAGAAACTTAATATGTACGGCTCCAAAAATGGACTCTACTTGGATATTTGCTTTAAATATTATATTCATCCCGCTATGATAGTGTTACTACGATTATCGTAAGTAGATTTGAAAATAGTGAAACTTGGAGAATTTGATTATTCAGTATTTTGAGTGTTTCCAAAAATTATGAAGCTTACATTGACATTCACTACCTTTTCGCCCTTTCATATCAAATTAATGGTTTGGTTCTATCGAATTTGGATTTGACGCAAACAGAAGTAGGTAGGTAATTAATTTTTTCCTTATAAACAATTACAAGCAGTTACTTTTTTTCTTCAAACATTTGGTAAACACTACAACAAGTAAAGGCTTTGAAAATTAATTAACCCTGCTTCAAGTAATCCATCCATTGATATGAAGTTGAATCTGACAACCAATATTATACAACTTTTTTTACCTCTAATGTGATATATCGTGAATTGATGATACTCATATATTATGTAGATTATATTCGATATCTAATGAAATCAAATCCATGAAATCCTTCTGTATGGATGGTCAATGTGTCAATTTCGAGTTCTTTCATTATCTTACTGAAATCCCTTTCAAATACAAAACGTAATTACAATTGTATCAAATGTTAAATGAATTATTTCTATACACTTGCAAAGGTTCTTATCTTTGTCTGTTTTCATTGTTGTTTAATTGAAAACAGCGTGATCTTTCTTATAATTTAATTAGCCCGTACAACGTTATACTGTCACCTTCTTTAAATTGATGATGTCTGGGAAAATGTAATTTCCTCCCGCATTAGAAGAGTTTGTTTTCGTAAGATACGAATGGGATTAATCATTATAATATAGTGTATTGTTCCGTTTATATCATAATATCACCATTCACTTCATGAGCATATTACATTTACGTAAGTTATTTTAACATCATACCAGAAAGTAACAATGTTATGTCAAAGGAGTGCACCACATGGATTAATTGTTTTAAGAATCCATATAATATTCAATAATCTACTCAGAAAACCGATATGAGAGTCACGATTCTTGACCCGGAGCTTGACGATTACTTTTATTCGATATTCTGGATCGAAAAATCGTTTATTGTATGAAATATAGAAATTGTATGAGCATTATATTATAGTTCAAGACAAGAAGACGGACTACTCATTTAATGTAGGTAAATTTATATAAAGAAAATTCCAGGGGATTATCTACAATTTTTGTAAAAGTGGCACTGACACTGACACCTCACGGACTCATCTTTCTACTTGTATTCACTTTGATGATGACTACTTGGTGGATGTCCTCAGTTCTTTAACGATATTTTCAGTGAATAAGGGTGATTGTTTCTTATTTAGGTATAGTGGTGTAGCGTATCCACAGTATGAACTCTTTCATACTTCAAACCAATTAACTCCCAGCGGTGCGTTCACGCATCGCAACGTTAATATTTTTTGGCGGGCAAGATATTGTTGATATCGCGAAAATCACTCGGTATTACCTTTCATCATGCTAATACTGTTGAATAAAAATATGTAACGTTAGATCAGAAGGAAATCTCAGATTTTAGTGCACTCTAAAGTGGGGTGAAAATTACTTTGGCTGTATACATTTTGTTGGCACTGACAAAATACAATTCAGATTCAAAATTTTTATTTCAGTTTTCATCAATGTGTAGTCATTTAGTGACACAATGATATATCACACATGAACAATGCGTTCGCGCATCACTGGTATCGTGCGTGAGCTCTAGCGATATTTCGACAAGCTCAGACAAGTTTACCTAAGCTGTGAGCCTACGTGAGAATAATTCAAAACCGATTCATTGATGTTGCGGGGTAGTTGTTAGGTTATCGAAGTGACTGAAAATGTCTTTCAGAAAGATTTTGACCCAAAAAGAACTAGAAGCAGCTTTAGAGGAAGCTGTTGATGAACTAGAAAGACAGAGACAAGAAGGTAATTATGATTGTTTGGAATATAATTGTCATAATGAATAGGTATTCTTCATGCAAGATATCATAGTAGATTTCTTTTCTAGATGTCATTGATGTAGTCTATATACCTCCAGATGTTGATACGCTCACAGACGAGGAAAACATTGAGGATGAACACTATTCACCAGAAAATTAACCGACTGATATAGCTGGAACTTTTGAACTACACGTGCCTGATTCACATGATGATGTGCGAGGAGATGAACAGGATGAGTGAAGTTCATCAGATGAAGAGGATTTGGCATCCAAAAGAAAACGCTTAGCTCGTGGATCATCACGTAAGGTTCTTTCTAAGACGAAATGGGGGAAAGGGGAAATTGAGTATACTCATTCCGCAATATCCCGGGAATCTGTTGTTGTAATGAGTCTTCTTTCCATGTCGCATCAAATTTTCTTCGATAATTTTTTTTCGTCATATCAACAATTTCAACAATTGAAAAATGAAGGATTTTTTGCAACAGGAACAATACGAGATAATAGAACGCACCACTGCCCACTCGGAAATTCAAAACAATTTTCTAAGCGGGAGCGAGGTTCTTATGTTTCTGCATTTGAGGAAAACACTAAAATTTCCCACGTGCGCTGGAATGATAACTCTACGGTTACTGTCTGCAGCAATGTTTTCAATGTACAACCAATAACTCATGTAAAACGATATAATCTAAAAGAAAAAAAGGAAATCAAGGTATCCCAGCTTCATGCCATTACCAAATATAATAGATCTATGGGAGGGGTTGACCTCCATGAGAACGGTATTGCAAATTATAGGTGTAGAGTATTGGGGAAGAAATGGTGGTGGCCCATATTTCGCAATGCTCTAGATAGTATGGTTGTGAATGCTTGGAAGCTCTATAACATAGCCAATCAAACAAAAATGTATCAACTTGATTTCAAATCATACGTTGCTTCACGTCTCTTGAAAAATGAGAGGGAATACGTCGTAAGAAATGTTGCCCTGTTGCTGAAATTCGGTTTGATAACATTGGTCATATTCTCATAGCTCATGAAACTAAAGCACGGAGAAGATGTAGAGTATGTCATAACCAGACAATTTATATTTGTGGAAAATGTAGAGAACATTTACACGTGTCATGCTTCGTAAAATATCACCAAAGGTAGATAATTTGGTTGTTAATTCTTACCAGTGATGCGTTCGTGCACCAAAGAGCAAACTGACATAGCTTTGGTATTCATCATCTTGATCGGGCCCAACTATTTTATTTTGTACCCTAGTGTATAGTTATTACTCTTCATGAAGATTTGTCAGCTTTATTTTTGTAAATGCAAAAAAAAAATATTTACTTTTCTCACCAGTGGTGCGTGTACGACTCACCATCATGTTTTTTTATGTTCTTGATTTTTTAAATTTTTTTTTTATTCAAAAACTCATTTTTCAAATGTGAAATAATAAATATATCTTGTCCGAAAAGCGTGTTTTTATATTTTCCTATGCCTGGGAGTTGATGGGTTGGCTTAAAACATTTCAACGAGCTTCCTACTTCTGTCTGTAAATTACTATATAACATGTTTAAAAACAATACACTTTCTGTTTAACAATCCATTTTTAACATTCGATAAGCTCCTAAACTGATAAATTAACAAGGATTTCTTTCTGGATTCGATGTATGATGTCAAGGCATCTTCATTTGAATATTAGCTAATGCTTTTATATTATGAAGGTATTCTTTATCGAGCTTGTGATTTTCCTTTTACTGTTCCTGTTAATAGTACAGAACGACATAGTTTACTGCATCATGAATCGTGCAGAACAAAACTGTATTGTATCGGAACCAATAATTCTTCACTTTACTTTACTCCACTTTATATCACTTTACTTCACTTTACTTCTCTTTACTTCAATCAACTTTACTTTACTTCACTTAACTTCATTTAACTTCACTCCACTTTACTTTACTTCACTTTCTTCACATTACTTCACTTTACTTCACGCCACTTCATTTTTCTTCACTTTACTTCACTTTACTTCACTTTCCTCCCCTTACTTCACTTTACTCCACTTTACTCCACTTTAGTTCACTACTGAACTTCGCTTTACTTCACTTAACTTCACTTACCTTCACTTCACTTCACTTTACTCCACTTTACTAGACTTACTTCATTTTACTTCACTCTTCGTCATACAATTGGTGGCATCCATCAAAGTAGTCACCATTTGATTGAACAACACGCTCATATCGATGCTCTCTGGAATTGTCTTTAGTGCGTTTGTCGCAATAGTTTCAACAGTTTCTTTGTCGTCTAATCGGTGTCCTTTAGGCGGCATTTTCATGATTCATCACCAGTAATAACCTTTTTGAGAAAATTTTCATCACTGTTGATCATTTCCAGATTGTCTTGAGCGATTTCTAATCGAACGTTTTTTTGCTGTTCTGAGAGCAGTTTTGGTATGAATTTTGAATGCACACGAATCATTCCCAAATTCTCCGTTAAAATTCGCCAAACAGTACTTCTTGCGATCTTGTACAATCGCAACTCGCACACGCTCGACATTATCCGATGTTGTTCCCGTCGAAGGTCGACTAGAACGATAATCACTGTCAAAAGATCTGCGGCCACTTTTAAACCGCTTATACCATTCTTTTATTTGTGTTTGGCCCATACACTCGTCTCCAAAGACCGTTTGTAACATTTCAATAGTTTCCACACTACTTTTGCCAAGATTAAAACAAAATTTCATGCAAATTCGTTGTTCAGTTTCTTCCGTCATTTTTAGCAATAAACAATATCTGACGAACGCAAAAAAGACGTAGTAAAGAAATACACCCTGCGCCGGAACTAAGGCGTCTCATCAGTAATTAAGGCGTTAGTAGCGAGAGTTGTGGCGCGAAGACATGAATGCAAGTCGGATACTTTTGAGACTGACCTTGTATACTACATTGTCATCATGATATCTAAATTGTTGTTTCTCTATCAAAAATATATTCTATTATAACTTGTAACTAAAATTGGAATTCAAATATAATATGATTTACTGTAGTTCAAATTTTGTCAATTTTTATATGTAATGTGAAGTAAATTTAAATTATTTCATGTATTCCTGAATATTCTAGCATTTGTTTGAATTTCAAATCCAAAGCGCATATTTCAATTATATTTGTATCTGCAATGTCGCATTTCAATCTTATATCGATTCAAACTATGTTTAAATTGTTATTCCACATACTATTATGTTACATTATAGTTTTTTATCATATGGTTCATTGATTTCCATTGTAAATTTCATTTGCAGCTTATTTTCATGATGTTCGATTGTATTATGTAAGATTCCCATAATGGAAAATAGGGCGCCTCAGTCTATTCCAGACAGTGTTGAAAAAATTCATCAAGAAATCAGAAATTCACCGTAGATCAAATTTGTCGTGTTACAAGACTATTCTGTGAGTAGCATCAGAGATATAATATAAGCATACAGATTCAAACGAAGTCGTGTGGTGATGATGTTGTGCGGACTACTTTGCTATAAAATAAATGTTGAAAAAGTTATATAAACCTGAATTGTAATAATGAAAACTAAATAAAATAAGTATGTAACAAAATGCAGTATATGCTCAAGAACATTTGTAGTGAGAAGTATTCTAAATTGCCGTTCAATCAAATATAATTAGGAATTACTTGGAAATTCTGTTATATTGAAGTGCTGACTTCTACAGTCAGATTATAAATTGGAATGTGATATAAGAACACGGTACATCATCCCTGTAACACAGCTGATACCTAAAGGAAATCAGACACTCGCAAGCTGTAAAAATTTAAATAAACCATCCTTTAATATGAATAATATTACAAACGCACAACTACTTGAGGCAATAAATAGAAGTAAAAACGAAATAAAAGAACATTTTGATAATAAAATCAGCTGATAAACTACAAGCTGCAAATGATAAAATTCGAAATTTGGAAAATCAAACCATAAAAATTGAAAGCAAGGTCGAAAAATTAGAACAACACCTCCGAAAAAACAATATAATCGCACATGGAATAGAATCAAAAAATAATACAGAGAAAGAGCTCCTGAAATCTATCAATGAAAAATTTGAAAAATCTCTAAATATAGTAGTTGAGAAAAGTGACCTGAGCAACATATATACATTAGGAAAAGCCACTATCAAACCAATCAAGTTGGAATTTTTGCCAAATTTCAAGGTGAAAGAAATAATACAGTCCTCTGTGAATTTAAAATGCACAAACATTCTTGTCAACAAAGATCGAACCATAAAAGAACAAGACGAACAAAAAATTTTTCGCAAGCACTTGAAATGAGCCAGGGATGAAAACTACAGAGCATTAATCAAGAAAAACACCCTTCAAATAAATGGAGAGACATTTACAGTGGAAGACCTGAAAATCATCGAAGAGAACTTGAATCAACCAAGTAACATTAAATCAAATAGCGCTCCACCCACCCCAGGAAGAAAGCAAAGCGAATCAGAATACTCAGATTCTGAAGTGTTTGAGAGACAACCAGATAACGTGACACAACCCACAAACGAAAACCTGGAACCAACTGAACAACGAAAATTTTTGTGAAGTGCTGGAATTGAAGAAAGGAATAAACAGGATAAAAAAATAGAACACCTACGTTAGGTAATAAAATAGCAAAAAAAAATAAGGGTGGATAAGATATATATGTATATATATATATACAAATGCTAATGAGGAATACAAGTTGAAATTGAAAATCGATCATGCTGCAAGCGATTATAGAAATTGCGATTCTCATAAATATATGATTAAATTGACTAAATTAAAAATTAATTACGGCTGATAGTATAATAAATTTAAGTGGAAATTATATTGAGAACGAAGAGCATGAGTGTGATTCACTAGAAGCTATAAACAATATATATAGTCCAGAAAATGATATCCATATTCTATATACTAATATTAGAAGTATAAATAAGAATTTTGAGGAGTTCTACGTTAAAATAGATCAACTTGAAATTAAACCATCTATTTTAATTCTATCAGAAACATGGAAAGTACATGAAAAATGCTTGTACGTACTACAAGGATATGACTGCACTTACAATAATTGCGAGATAAATCAAGCAGATGGAGTAATGGTATACATATCAAAAAAAATGGCACATAGTACTAGTGTAATGAACATAGGAGAAATTGCTGCCCTGCACGCCGAGATACAGATTGATGATAAACAAAAACTGTACATTACGTCTATCTTATCGATCACACGGAGTAAATGTAGTAAATTTTGTCGCTGAATTACACAAGTTCTTAATCCGATCTAAGAAGAAGAAGAATCATCTGATAATTGGCGATTTTAATATCAATTTAATGGAGGTAAGTGAGATAGTCGAAGATTATGAGAACAATCGTATGAGGTTTGGATTTTTCTCTTGTGTGAATGGCGTGACTGGATCTGTAAAAAATTCAAATACGTGTATAGATCACATTTTTTGTAATACAGAAAATAGAAAAATAAAATCTGCTGTACTTCATGATACAATAAGCGATCACTATCCGCTATTTGTGAGTGTAAATTTTAAATCTGAAGAAGTTATTAAACCTGTAAATAGATTAGTTAATATAATTAATTATAATAAATTAGGATGCCTAACTAAGGGAATAAATTGGGAAAGTATAATTGTAGATGATAATATGAATGATTGCACAATTAGGTTTATAAGTAAATAGGAGTATATAATCGATCAATCAACATATCAAATTTTGTATAATAATGAAAAAATCAAAAATAAGTCATGGGTAGACTCGAATATTATAAGATTAAGTAAGATATAAAAATCTATGTACCATAAATGTAAAAATAATCCAGAATGTGAACAAACGAATGAAAAGTATAAAAAATTTCTCAAATATTATAATAAAGAATTGAAAAAGGCTGAATCTAATAAAGAAAGACTAGATTTTGGAAAAAATTAAAACACCACAAAAGAAATGTGGAATTTTGTCAATAGCAAGCTTAGTAAAAGAGAGAAAAAGTTTAACAATAACGAAATTGAATTTTTGATAGATAATATAGTAATTAATGAAAACCATGACATGGCAAATCATATGAATAGTAATTTTTCAAGTATAGGCAAAGCCATGTCTGATAAATTAAAAAGCCAAAATGTTGAAAATAATAGTCAGAGTAAAGATAATTATAATAATTCCTCAATGTTTCTAGAGCCAACAGATCCAATGGAAATTCTGCAAATAGTAGGTAAAATGAATATGAAGAAAAAGGGTGGGGTAGATAAAATAACTATTGATGTACTACAGAAAATAGGTATATATATTGCTGATGCACTTGCGGAGCTCATAAATAGAATGATAGCTACTGGTGGACTTCAAAGTGGCCGAAGTTATACCTATATATAAGTCCGATGATGGGAGTGATGTGGGAAATTATCGTCCTATATCACTCATATCAAATGTAGCTGAAATTTCTGAAAAGGTCATATGTAAAAGGTTAAATAAATATCTAGACGCCAACAAATTGTTATCGAGTAGGCAATATGGGTTTAGGAGAAAAAAAATCAACTGAAGATGCAATTACGCATTTAACAAATTACATATATGAAAAACTAGATATTAGTAGACTCACGGTTGCGATATTTTTGGATCTGGCTAAGGCTTTCGACACGGTTGACAGGAAAATATTGTTGGATAAACTATATGAAATCGGAGTAAGGGGTGTCACTAATCAACTTTTGAAAGTTATCTTGTAAATCGAAACAAAAAGTAAGACTAAACGGAGTTACTAGCACAACTAAAGAAATTGAATACGGTGTACCGCAGGGGTCAAATCTTGGTCCGATACTATTTTTGATATATATGAACTCTATTTTGAGTAAAGAAGTACATGGAGAGTTAATTTCTTTTGCTGATGATACGGTAACATTGTGTGAAGCGGAAAATTGGGAAACGGCTATATTACGAGCACAAGAATATATAAATTTATTAGATGAAGAACATAAAGTTAATATACTAAAAGTAAACCCACAGAAAACTGTGTATGTGACCTTTGACAATTACGTTGACAGTATTCCTGAAAATTGTTGCATAAAAGTTCATAAAAATGATTGTAATAAAGAAAAATGTAGTTGTAGCGAGTTGTCAAGAGTCGCATGTACAAAGTATCTGGGGGTACATATAGATCAACATCTAAGGTGGACCGAGCACATACAAAGTATTATCAAAAAAGTGAGATATATAATTTATGTTGTATATAGGTTGAGATACATTTTGGGGACACCGGAGTTGCCGCAGGTGTATCATGCACTATTCTGTCCGATAATTTTTTACGGAATACTAGCACGGGGGGGAACTTATAATAAATATATTAAACCTGTAATGAAAATCCAATTGAGAGTGCTAAGAATAATAAACTTTAAAGATTCAACAATTGAGCTAGACGAACCATTCAAGCAACATAAGTTACTTACAATAAAAGAAAAGTACAAATTGGGAGCATTGCTGTACAATCATATAAATTCAAATACTGATCATGAAAGTAGAAATTTTACAAGGAATAATAATTTAAGTTTAATCAAATGTTACAAAACTGTGTGACAAGAAAGAAATGGATATGTTGCGAGATCGTTGTTTAATGCATTGCCAAATAATTAAAAAAACTTGAAAGACTTAACAGCTGTAAACCGAAAAAAAATAATTAGTAAAAATTCCATTGAAAAATGCAATAAGTTAAGTTTATCAAAAAGATTGAGCTGAATGATTGATTAATGTTAATTAGTTAAATAAGGAAAACATGTGCAAATGGAAATAGGCTTAAATTAGAATTTATTATTCAGTTTTTAAGTTATTATTGTTAAGAATCAGGCCTGCGCATAGATGGAAAACCCATCTCAGCAGGGCAAATGTCATGTATTGATAATTGTTGTATTAACACCTGATTAAATGAATGGAATAAAAAAAAAATGAAAACGAAAATAGCCGGGACGTCAGCGTAACGGCTATTTCTGATTCTATTTAAATTTAGATAGAAGTGTGGAAGTTTAACTTTGACAGACATATGATCACCTTGATTCATCAAGAGTACAGCTTCTGACAAATTCCTCCGAATTCGGGAGTAAGCGTAAGTAAACGGAGTTTCCATGGCTTCATCGATTGTTTGATTGATTGATTTCACTCAAAGGTTATGTATAATCTTTACACATATATATTATATATTTATACGTACCTCCGTACAGTCGATGATTACGTGAGAGACAGAAGACCGAATCTGCACTTGTATTAGACCGAGCTGGAAATTCTGACCACATGGTTTGGAGCAAAAACGTGCATAATTTACATTTCTTTAGATGGAACACTTTATGAATGTCATAAATTATTAAGTCTTAATCATTTTTATGAAACAGCAATAATTCATATAGTATTATGTACTAAATTAGAAATAAAGATATAGAACCAAATATTTCCCATATTTCAACGAAGCACCCATTTGCAACTTGTTTTGTATTTCATCAATGGGAAATTTCAGTATGCAATTATCAAAAATTAGTGTTCCCACACAAATAACATATTGATTTAATAACAGCCGTGCATATTGAATAATACATATATTGAACTGTAGAACCATGACCATACGTGAACTTTTAAATAAAATAACATCGTACATAATGCCCTGTAGTTATAATTATAATTTGAAAAGCATGTTACGTACATAATATCATTCAGAATTGAATAAGCTTCAGGAAATACTGTGTATTTCAAATAATATTATAGCATTTTCTTGGAGTGGTAACTTGCAATTTCTAGAGGTATTCTGAAGAAATTCAGTTTCGTTTGAAGATGATCTACCCAATACATTCGATTCGTAATTCACTGTGAAGGTATAAATTGAAAGTGTGAATTTGTTCCTAAGATAAAATAAAAAGGACATAGCGTTTATTAAAATTTCAAAATTCAATTCTGTTAACATACTACCTAGACCTAGATTTTTCTTAAGGTGTAGATAGACTCTTAAGATGGTGGATATAATCAAAAAGAACTGGATATTACATAAATGAACAGTTGTCCTTCAGTGATGAACTTCTTGTATTGAAGCTAGTCGAAAATGCCAAATCGCTATCTTATTTACCCTAGCAATAGATTTTGCGTCTTAATTATAAACATTAACAGAAAATTACATTGTCCGAATAATCTAAAAGTAAAATAAACAAGGTTCAGTTCACGGTATTAAATTCATACCTCCAACAATGTAGACGTTGCGGCTGTGCACAAAAAAGAGGATGAGTTACTAGGTGAAAACTATCGTCCAATAAGCATCACTCCCATCAAAGTTGAATTAATGGAATGTATCATAATTGCCGCCATGTTAGCGTTTGCGTTTGAACACAACTTTATTCCGGAAAAGCAACCCGAATTCCTACCTGGGAGAGGTCTATATCTAAGAACCTACTTTTATGTGTGAATGATTGGTCACTGGCTACAGATAACAAATAACATTTCGATAGACGTGATCTATCTGGATCTCAGTGAAGCCTTTGATAAGGTTCCCAAATTGCGTCTCCTAGCTAAATTGGAACACTATGACTTTCAGGGCGAGCTATTGGGTTGGATATCAACTTTTCTTTCTGGTCGTAAATTCGAAGTAAAAATTGCTTCAAGTTTTTCACAATACGTAGATGAAGTTAGCGGTGTACCTCAGGGACCTGTGATTGGTCCATTATTATTCTCAGTTTATTCTTCCGATATTCCTGGACTAGTTTCCTCTACATGATCGCTATATGCAGACGATATCAGGTTGTATACCAACCGTTTTTTACATCACCATCCGCTTTAACGTGATTTGGACATCAGTTTGAAATGGTGTCATTCATGACTGATACCATTAAATACGAGCAAATGCACTATACTTCACATTGGAACAAGCAATCGACATATATACTATCATTCTAATGGGTTGCAGTTGAGCACGGTTACTTCACAGAAAAACTTAAGTGTCACCATCTCTGATAACCTCCAGTGGTCGCACCACATTGAAGAAATCTGCAAGAGTGGGAATACTTCTATATTTTTGTTAAATGAAGTTTTTTCCAATCTGTCTGTGAGAACATCTTTCTTTCTTTATAAAACCTATGTGATACCTATAATTGAATTTGGTGTGATGTCCAGTGCTTGCACGATATAGAAATTTTTTAATAGAATCAGAGCAGAGAAGAGCTAGGAGAATACCGTTTGGAACTATTAGCCCGGATTACTAGCAACGTTTGGGATTGTTCAAAATTCCTAAAGCAGAATATAGACGTGGTGATCTAATCACAACGTATAGAATCCTTCAAAATACATTTTCTGTTAATCTCGGTGATATACTCAACATTAATGCGGACCCGCGTATACGTGGTCACTCTTTCAAATTAAGGTACGAAAATTATAAAACATCCTGTAGGCAACATTTCATTTGCAATAAAGTATTTGGTGTATGGAATGCATTGAACTCTGTCACTGTTGAATAATCTTCCGTAAATTCATTCAAAAATCATATTGATTGTCTGCTTTTCAGCAATTGATGTAGTCCAATATAAGTCTTATCATAAATTAATTTTTCTATTTGCTGTAGTATTTTGTAATATTGATACAATTTAGTATTTTTCTCAATCAGGTCTTATTTAGCTTCTACAAATGTTCAATTGAGTCACATAGGATTTTATCCTCGACGCTTATCCTATTGAATAATAATAATAATAATGTGATACATTCATATTGAAAAATTTTGTCTTCCGGATGAATCTCGCGTCACCATTACAGGTGGCATCTTCAGTGCAGTCTTGAGGCTTGAACTGAAACTGTCCTGAAGATGACCCCTGTAATGGTTGGCGGAACGTCGGCATCAAGTCGTGCTATTGTGACGCGGAATCCATACAAAAGCCAAGATTTTTCAAGATATCCGCGGAAGTCTACTATTCACATTCATATTGCTTACCTATTTCTAGGTCCTCTGGGTTTCACTTCATGCTTCAAAAAATCGCTAGAAAACTAAACATGCAGGATACCTCAGGGTCGCTTAATGTTTTCTTTGCCATGAAATTATTCTCTTGGAAGTTTTCAATACAAAGAGCAATATCATTGTCGAGTTCAAAGTTTTTTTATCTTTGTTGCTCTTACCCATTCTGAACTGAAATGGAAACGTAATTACTAATTATACTATCAGTTCCTAATGTCGATCGTGAATAGTCGATTGAAATTGTAATTCTAACGGCTACGTGATAATTACATAGTTGTCAGGTAAGTATCCTTAATATCCAGTATCCAATATTCAAGTTTTACATTTAATTAGTTTCAATTATATAGTTACGTAGTTATGAATAATATAACATTCTATCACTGTAACGAAAGTCATTTGATTGATTTCCTTTTTTGAGATACTTACTTCTGGCAAAATTGTGTCAAAAGTTCACAGATATTCTGTTTTTTGTCATCATCAAAATGCAATTGAAAGAATTCAAAATATAATGGGAATGAAATACAATTGAAATAAACTACAATACAAATTGAAATCTAGCAAAACAATCATGAATTTGGAAGCAAATAAAAATACATTAGAATTTGGGCATGATAAAAACATGAAGGAAAAGCTGGAAACAAATATACGAATAAGAACAAATGCAGTGTCTCAAATGAAAATGTTCTGTTTGAAAGCAATTTGATTCAGATTGGAACGATTTTACTACCTTTCAAGACAACATTTGGAAAGTATTCTACATGCATGATTTTTTTAAATAAAGGAAAGGTATAATTTCAGACAGATTTTTAGATTCTGAATTCATTCGAATTCCCTGTGAATTGTATAATTTCATGTTTGAAATACATCATAGATTTTGTTTTGAATTATTTCCAGTGAAGGTTTTTATTTGTATTGTACTTTTGATTTTATAAATGCATTATGATTGTTGTTGCTGGTAGCAGGAAGGAATTGAATGAACTTTGAAATGTTAAATTGTAAGTAATTGAATTTATTTTCAAGAGGAGTGCAAATTCTCATCATCGAATGCTTCATTGAAATTAAACTTGATAATTATTTGTATACATTACTCCAATCTTCAATATACTGGGATATCAAACATTTTCTTGGTGAAGGGTGGTTGTGGAATCTAAAACGTGTGTCTTACATTTGAAATAGTTATGTTACTGTCACACTGACATCATCAATAGGCTAGAAATTTCATACCTATTTATTTCAGTTGTAAAATCATGATGAACTACAAATTATGAAATAATTATGTGAACTTTGAATCTTTTCAGAGGTCGTGATAGCCACAATCCGGGTCAAAAACTACTTTGGAATAGTTAATTTTCCGTAAATCGAATGACGTTCACGTGAGAAGCTCGTAGCACGCGAGTAAGAAAAGTGCAAACTGGTTGTACCTAATACGGCTTTACGACGACTTTTTGCGTGCCGTTTTCGCTCCATGTAGTTAGATTTGGTATCGGACCGTGCTCGGCGGCCCTTCTTTTTTTGATAAATGTCCATTAAATAGGAAAATTTAATTAAAACAGTTTGAACTATTCTCAGATCTCAGCTACGCGCGTCTTACGTGCGACGTACCAAAGCGAATTTTCTCGCGACTAAAATATACACGAAGCGGGTGAAAGCTAGCGGCCCATAGCCAAAAACACTTCATTACAACTGGCGCCGGTCGCACGGGGCAAGAAACGGCCCCAAATCAACAAGACCGAGGTAAAATGTATAAACTCTAACTAACACGCAGCGAGCTCCTCGAGGCACATGTCAAAGTGATTTCGACCGTAGCTAATTACATAGGACGTCTGGCGTTCATGACATTATGTTTTTAGATAATTCGAACCTTCTAATTTCGATAGGCCACGTGGAAATTCCGGAGTCCAAAGCGCGAAAGACTTCTGAGTGTTACAATATTCGTATAAAATTGCAAAATTCCGCACTTTTAGAAACTTCAAATTAATTATGACATAATCATTTCAAACGTAAAGTAAGACACACGTTTTAGATTCCACAACCACCCTTGACCAAGGTTATTTTTGATATCCCGGTATTTTATATTGAAACGGTATTCCTTGCAGTATGATATTAATCCAATTAATGATGACTGTATTGATCCTAAATGATACAGGCCAGGCGGAATTCCACTTGTCACTCTCAAGGAATGTATGCCTGAATCAAAGCCAGTCTTCTGCAGGTTGTTCACCCTTTCATACAAAGTTGGTGTGTTTTCTTCTAGCTGGCAGACAACTAGAGTGCAACAAATTTCGAAAAAATGAAGTGGACCTTTCCTAATAATTATAGACCCACTATCATCTGAAATCTCCAAAGTGGAGAACAAATCAATCAACATCGAGCTCATCAAATACCTAGAGAGCTAAGAAATTGTGAATGACCGGCAATATGGCTTTCGTCAGCAGAGATCAACAAGATACCTGCTTGCCTATATAACACATGCTTTCCAGGAATCTATTGAAAATGAAGGGGAAACTCTTACTGAGTCTAGCACGAAAGCCTTCTTGAGAAATTTCCGTCATATGGTTTGAAGCCTCATCTTCGTCGCTCACTATCGAGTTTTCTCTCAGATAGATCACATCATGTGCTGGTTGGCGGAGTATCCTCCGATGCAATGGCTATCAACACTGGTGTTTTACAGCAATCTGTCTTGGCACCAACTTTGTTCCTTCCCGATATCAACGATCTGCTGGAAGTGACCACGACTCCCGCCGTCAGCTTTGCAGATGTGATATTACTCTTCATATCGCGTTCTCATTCAGAGCCCCTATACCATCCATTGAAACCAGAGGAGCGAGATAGGGATATGTTGATGTAATTATTGAAGATCCGGCCAAGATTTTGAAATGGAGATCTGATAATCTAGTAGTAGTTGTAGTTATGCAACCAAAACTCAAGCTTGCGTCTTCTCCAGGGAGGCCGATCCCAACAAATGCACCCTCTCATGAGACGATCATGTGTGCTCCATTGCGAAAACCACTTAGCAAAACCTTGGTCGTCTAATCCGTGCCAAGAGCTACTTTACATCTCAGTAGCTCCTCATAATCTACAAAGCACAAATTCGACCTGTCCTGGAGTACTATTCACATGTTTGGAGTTCGGCTCCCAAACATTTGCTGAAGCTCTTGGATTCTATCCAGAAGAGAGCTATTCATTTGATTGATGAAGTCACACTCATAAGTACATTGCCGTGCCTGGAACACCGTAGAAATGTTGGAGATCTCTCCTTTTTATATAAATATTTCCATGGTGGTTGCTTATTAGAAATCTCGTCTGTAGTTCCACCTCGAGAGACGGCAGTTAGACGCACTAGATCAAACTAGTTATCACTTCAATGTCAAACTCGAGACCTGCCGAACTTCCTCTTACCTTAGTTCATTTTGTTATCGAATAGCGAAAATGTGGAACTTTTCATCTAGTGAGGTCGTATGCGTATAACTTCTAAGCCTTCAAGAAAAATACGAATGCCTATCTCCACTGCTGTCTCACACAATGTTTTTCGAACTTCATAGGTTTTCCTCTCGTGTAGTCAAAGTATTGAAAAAATACACTAAATGAGGAATTACGGAGATTAGCTGTGAAGTACAAAATAAAATCAATGGCGGAACACCTAGACGATGCAAAACGTATGTTACCGGAGAGGAGTGAATGGGGTCCAGGCAGACGTTCAGTGACGGAATATCTGAAATTCATGAAAAAAATGGGGGAATATAGTTTTGCGATCATCAATTCAACACGAAATAATACACAATTTTTGTGAAGGTTAGGACTGTCATTAATATGTTCTGTTTTAATACATTCTCAGATCCGTCAATGTATTAATTTATAATATGCTTTGTAACGTCACACTATCGGGATCAATTGTTCAACTGTTGTAAACGTCTTTATGATAAATTTAATTTATTCAGAGCTCATAAAATCTCAGAATCAATTAGATGAATATTCGATACTAGAGGCGCATGAAGTTTATAATAAATACCAAAATGACAGGAATTATTCGAGGAATTGGCGGAATTTTTGTAGTATTTAGTGTAATGCTGGTACATTAGCCGATTCAACTCTGATGTCACATTTTGATGTGTCTTGCCTGTTATTCCAAGTAAGCTTTGATCAGCACAATGAAATGATATTTTCCGACAACGACATGTAAAAATGACAGATAGCACCCCAGAGTTGAAAACTAAAATATCTTTCATGAGTGATATGTGTATTAAAATGTAACTATATTAATATTTTAGGCGTTGATCGGTCAGTCATCACTCTTTGGGCAGTACACAATACAACTATATGTATGTGTACTTTGAAATTAATATTGCGGAAACGTCAGATAAACTTTTGAACTGTCTGTTTTGCGTGTGCATCATCAAACTTGTATAAGAAACAGTAAAAGTAGTATCTAAAATTCCAAAAAACAGGGATATAATGATTGTCAGTGATGATCAATGTACTCCACCTGGAACTAGAGAGGCTGCAAAATTAACATCACAGAAATTACTCTGTGAGAAGTCCAAAAGGAGATACGAATACGCTTACGTTCATTATCTTTGAATGCTTCTTTTCCGAAAATGTTTTACTTGCATATATGAGTGAACTTTCCAATGGAATAATGCTCAACAATATGGACTCAATATTCTATGCTACATACCACTTTATTCATTCACAATAATGTAGAAATCTCCAAATATAGTAAACTTGAACCGTTTTTAGAGAAGAAAAATGACAGATATGAACCGAAAAAATGCAAAATTTTGACGCAACGAGGAATCAATGAATTTATAAATAAAGCTTCTTGCTTATAAAGTTGAGTTATCGGTATTTAATCAAAGTCTATCAACTTTTTAATTTATAACTTTCTCAAAGTTATGTTGGTTATGAGTATATCACTTCGGAAGTTGGAGAATAAAACTCAAATTTTACACAAAACTTTTAACATTTAATTTAAAAATGCTGACAATTTGTTTCACCACACTGTAGCATTTTCAAAGCAAGGAGTTGATAACTGTGGCATTTTCAAAGCAAGGAGTTGATAACTCCTTGTTTTGAAAATGTCACAGTGTGGTGAAAATATTTGTCAGCATTTTTAAATTAAATGTTGAAAGTTTTGTGTAAAATTTGAGTCTTATTCTCCAACTTCCGAAGTATTATAAATTTACACTATGTGAACGCCGAAACCATAGTTATATGAGTATATCAGGTGAATGTCGCAAGCAAGAGCTTAACCAGTTAGATCTAAATAACATTGAATATTTGTCATTGAAATTAATAATAGAAAAAATAGATGCTGTCGCATGATCAGTATCACTGGAAACTTTTATAGCATATATAAGAAGTATGTTAATCTAAGACCACCAACTACCGAAACACGTTTATCCTCAATTATAGGGACCAAAAATGCACAAAAAAAGAGTTGGAAATATACCTAGAGTAGTGGCTGAGTTTTTAAATCTGAAGGATCCTGAAAAACATAATGGGCACTAATTTCGCCGTTCATCTGCTACGATATTAGTAAATTCAGGAGGAGACCTAACCTCTCTGGAAAAACAGGAGGGTTGGAAATCATCTATAGTTGCAGGAGAATATATTGATGATTCTGCTAGTAACATTAAATATTGCCCATTGAAATATGGGCATCAGCAGTACTTCGGAAACTCTCTCTCTCTCAACCTCTTTCAAAAACTGACATCGAGTCTGCTGCTGCATATTTTATATTGTTATGTTGAGTTTTTCTTATTCAATCATTAGTTTTCTTTGTAGAGTCGGAACATATTGTTTCATTGGGATTGTGCATTAATCTGTGGTCGTCGGAAAAATAGTGTACATTACGTAGGATTGTTGCACTCGGCTAGCACGTCGAGCGGCAACATTCTCCCACTCGTGTGAAATAGGTAACTTCTTACTCTAGTAATGTAATATACCATTTTAACTTGCAGAAACTACTCGCTGAGTTTTTCCAGTACACGGGTTTGGAGTCACGGGATGATCTAAAAACAGATCGCAATGTCCACCTTCCTGACTTCCACTGCCATCCTGGGAAAAGTTCGAATCGATATTCTCGCGGCGAATTCGAAAAATATGCTAGGTCAAAGTTGAAAAAATCAGTTTTTTTGGCCATTGGCTCAGAGGCCAATTCGTGGATAAGCTATGACAGTTTCTGCTAAAAATCAACCTTTCTTACATGTTAATTCTTTTAGGAATTCTAAGGTTCATTCATTCTGGCTATTTTCGGTTCCATTCAAGGTTAAACACTCTCGCGGATTCGCAACTTTCCATAGCTGCCCAGTCATAGAAGTTGTTATGGTTATTCAATCTATGGACTGATACCGTCGACTTCTACTTTTATTTGAGCACCTTAAATGCAAAACTCGGTGTTTGACGAAATTCTGGAAAATATTGTTTGGGCGCCATTCACTTGCTTATTATAAATACTAGGTACCTTATCTTCTCTTGAAGAAGATGAAAACTCTACATACATTTCTTGTTTTTGCCTTAACCTGTCAGATTGTATGTAATTGTTTGTGGTAATTCAAAGAAAAAACTATCATCAGATACAGTTTCTTCTTATGTATGTTTGAAAACTAAGTACTGTAAAAATCCAATGGAAATAGTTTTTCCAGTAGCTGGACACTCCTTCATACCTCCATATAGAGTGTTCGGGTTGATCGAGAGGAATATTGAAAGAAAAAGTGTTATTATAGACCACACAGAATACGAAGAAATGATTCAAAAGTACTCAAGACTTTTCAAGCTTGGCAACGACTGGCAAATGTTTGATTGGAAAACAGGAGTATCTATAATCATTAAAGATCCTGCTTAATGCCATTTTGAATTCAATGAATGTGATAGATTTATATTTACTAAAGGGAATCGAAATGTTTTGATAAGATGATGAATCAATTACAAATCTGGGAAAATACTTTCGAGCCTACATCCCAATGTGATTGAGATTGGGGAACCCAGCCTGTAAAGGTACAAATCTTCTATATGTAGTTAATTCAAAACACAACATTTTGGAGACGATTGATCTAATCACCCTAATTTTTGAAATTTCACGCCACTATTCAGAGCTCTGTGGAAACTCGCCAGCAGCAGGCTCACCACCAGGGAAAAGTAGAAGTAGTCATGGGAGAAGGAAACAAGAACCCATAATCTGAAAATTTGTTTTTCTAAGTATCTTTTTCACAAACTTAGAGAATTTTTTTTGTTCAATGTATGATATACCCCTAATAAAAAATGTCACATCAGGTGCCTTCAATAAAAAAATGAGTTAAATAACAAATTAAATGTTTTGAAATTAGACAAAAATGCACTTATGAATATTTGCAAGTCTGAGTTGCACAACTGGATATTTCCAAAACATGAATGCAGTACTCGATATTTCAATTCTAAAAGTATTTTTTCAAATTGTTGGTATTTGGAATTAAGCAGCATAGTCATTTCAAAACGAAATCACTAGAGCCATTTAAAAATAAAATTTTAAACGAATCCATAAGTATAACTGACTATTTATTCGGCTTTCGGAAAAAACTTTGTAACTATAGCAAATACAGAGTTTTGCATTTGATCGACAACCCAAGTAAATAACATTCGGGCATCAGTACTAATATCGAACTGCACTAATAATCCACGCCATAATTCTATAATACTTCAAATATCACAAATTTACAGAATAGAATTATTAAATCACTTTCTACTGGCGGGAACAATATTCGGTATAACATTATTATAAGATTATCCTTTCCGGTGGAGAGATAAGCTTGTTCGAGCGATAAGGAATAACATTAACGTTCTGATACCTCTATAAACAATGAGGAATCTTCCGGATATATTATCTAAATCAAACATATTTATGTATCTGAATTTGAATCATATGGGCGATTGCAACACATATGCATGGAGATGTAGCAGCTGTTGTGGAGATTCAGAAGAATTATTAACATAAGCGCCGCGATAGAAAATGTTTTATGATTGATTATGAAATGCGGTATCAACAAGATTCGGGCAATGCTAGTTGCTGATAAATTCGACAATTGAAAATAATATACCTACAGCATTCATTCTAACAGAAAAGAGGCCAGCGATCATAGTTGTTGATAAATTCATTATTTAAAACTACCTTGCCACTATAGTTCTACAGTGTCTGTGCGAATGACCCAGTTCATATTCACTGCTTACCTGAGGGTTGACGGAATTTTGAGGGGCTTCGGGCATGTGCTTATCGAAAAGTGTATTGAACTCCAAACATCATCTGGTTGTGGATCTGTTTATGAAAATGAGTATTTTTATGATCCTCTCAAACTGAATAATTGTGATCAGTCTGTCGATTGCTGGGACAAACCTTCGATTCTAACAAATTAATTTTTCGAAAATTAACATTTCATGTAAAATTAAAATATTCAGAAGCAAAATAACAAGTACATACAGGGGTTGACAGATATTTTCTGTTCAGTATCGATAATAAACGTAGCTTGAGAAAACTGAACGAATTTCTGAAATATAGGACGGAAAACGAATGCTAGCTAATATTAATGCTGTTAATATCAATCATCTGGAGATGCTTAGGTAGTGAGCTGTTCTAGATCCGTTGTATATCCCAGTATGAATGTTCCAAACTTCTTATTATCATTAAAGGTAATTATAATATTCTTTTATTATCGATTGTCATAATCATTGTTTTTTTATTATTAAGGTACTTGTTAATTTCATTATTAGATTTTATTGTTGTTGTTAAGTACGAGTTTATCTGATTGATATTAGCGTTCACCCTTCCACGTGCCTTTCAATGTTAAATTTCAAATGTCTTGTGGAATAAAGGGGTAAGTGTCAATATTTTTCACGTTTGTTCTGGCTAATTGATTGGGATCAAATTCCAACGTGTCATGGTTCTATTAATTGAATGGTCACAATGTCAATAACTAAATAGATTGAGGATTAGGATTACATTAAGGAGTAATTCAACATTTTGGCGTTCCAAATTTCTAGGACAGAGTGCTTTCAAATTCAAAGAATATTCAAATTGAAAAATCTTGTCTTCCGGATAGATTCCGCGTCACAATAGCTCGACTTGATGCCGACGTTTCGCCACTCAGTTTCAGTTCAAGCCTCAAGCCTGCCCTGAAGATGCCACCTGTAATGGTTGGCGAAACGTCGGCATCAAGTCGAGCTATTGTGACGCGGAATCCATCTGGAAGATAAGATTTTTCAAGATTAGCTGTCCGCGGAAGTCTACTATCCAAAATATTCAAATTCTAACAACTTATCTTGTTCTAGTCCGTGCATTTTTTCAAAGCATAGAATGTGGTAATGTTCTCGTCTCCCAAGTCAAAGTCGAGATACTGCATAGTTTGATATTCAGTATATTCCTTATAGATTATAGAATGTGAACTACATGGAATAGATAAAATAATGGCCTTTAATTATCAATTCTATATTTTACTTGTTATGTTCAGAAACATTGTTCAAGGCATTACTGTTCAGTGCATAATTGTCACTTATGATGCAAAATATTTGCATTCAATTTGTTCTGGTTTCATCATAATTGACTTTATAAACATGGAATATAATTGGTGATTTATTTTTGATACAGGACAAATATGAACTATGGACAACCAACCTAATTAATTAACACATTTGAAATTCTTAAAAAATTAAATATGTTAAGACTAATTGTATGCAAAAGTGAGGATACAATTATGGTATTTGCAGAACATCTATACCTCTCTTTCACAGGGACATTCGGTATTCATTATATCAGTAGGATGTCGTTTCGAAATGCATTATATTCAATCACAACACTCTTATGTACACGCTTATCCACAGGTGAAACACGTTTCAATTACCAAGGATACCTTAGGAACAAGTGCTTCAAGTAATTTTCCACAAGAAATAGGTTGGAGTTTGACGAATCAGAGGACTCGCTTAATTACTTGCGATCCGCCATAGAAACTGGACGATTCTGCAGGTAGCTAACTTCCTTCTTCTAGCCTCTTGTTGATGACATAACACTCATTTTGAATTCAGTTGGTAGGCCCTCTACTATAGAGGGTATTGTTTATATCCCCGAGAAAAATGCGAAAAGAGACGAAAACACGAGAATTTAGATATATATGCATCTATTTCTCGAAAATCATCTTTTTTTTACTTCCTGTTTTTACAGATCTATTTTGCATGTTACGTAATTAACCTTAACCTTGAATTTGGTATGGGTCACATTACTGTATCATTTACTTCAACCTCAAAGGATAATTCCGGTGAACTACTACTATTGTTTTAACACCGGAGTGCCATTATCAAACAGATGCAAAATAGATATGTCAAAAACAAATATAAAGGATTCCATGTATTGTATCAATAAAATAGAGGAGAGATATTTATTTCATCAATTTGAGAAGAGCCTCACATCTGCAACAAGCAACAACACACAACACACAACACACAACATCTGAATTTGATGTTTGAATAATACTTTTTATGTGGAAGTATTCAAACAGATAATGCTAGGTCGTGGCAGAATTGATATATTGTCCCTTTAATGCTATATTACAGTAAACGTGAGATCCGTCTCATCGAATATACATAAGATTGGGCGGAATTGTCGAAAAATCTCTATTGAATCAGTTTCTTTTTCATCGAGCTGTAGCTACCAGAATGTTTGAGGGGCCAAAGTCCATCATATACTCGAAGTTTTCTAACGTTATTCCGGTCGAACAACTTTTATCTGCAAATTTTCCAGTTCATGTAAACTTCAGCCCTATAAATTCCAGAGATTTGTCTGTTTTTACAGTGCATTTTCTTGTAAACTAGGCAACGATTCTCTCGAATTCAAACAATTCTTCTTAACTGAAGTTCTTGCCATAGGAAAATTGACTTTTATAAGCAAACAAGTTTTAGTATAAAAGGACAAGTTTCAAGAGATACGGCATGTGATGTCAGAACGTCGTGGAAGTTTTCGTTTTGAATTTAATTTATCGTTTTTAATTTTATCAGTGAATAGGAAAACTTGGAATGCTCAAATAACAATTCTAACTAAAATGAACAACACATATTTCGAATTGACGTGCTTCTACGATCTTGTACTTCCATCATGGTCCTTCAGAGAGATGACAAGATGGAAATAATACTAAGAAACGGTGAGATTAGATTTTTACTCTTCACACTATACTTAGTATAGCTAGGTAGTGTAAGATATGTACTGCAGTCGAGGCAAAAAAGAAATTTTGTTTCGGATTTTGAAAATTTCTGAATAAAACTATTCCTGACATGATGAGTACGTGTGTCTATGTATTTGTGTGTTTGACCAAGTCCTACTACGGCAAAATGAATTAATTTCTGAATCTGGGATCATGGATGAGATAGCCTGAGATAAATATTCAGCAAAAAGAGGAAACATTATAAGAATCAGAATTACGATAATGACGTCGTCGGAAATTTTTTTTCTATGAATGTATCGATATTTTTTCATAGTTTGGGAGACCACACACAGTATTGTGAATAAATTTTGAAGGAAAAAATGTTTTGCTCAAAAGTTACTTGGCTACAAATTCAAAAAAAGGCTCATTCAAGAAATCACACCAAGTGTTTCAGTTTCCGGATGGATTGTGCGGCACAATAGCAACGACTTGAAGCCAACGTTTCGTCAACCATTACAGATGGCATCCTCAGCAAACTTGAGGCTCGAACTGAAACTATTGCTATTGTGAAGCAGAATCCATCCGGAAGCCAAGACTTTTCAAGATTAGCTATCCGCAGAAGTTTGCTATTCAATTATTTCAGATACAAACAAGGCAAATTTATATATATCAAGTCAGTTGTAATTTGTGATTGCTAACAATGAATATTGTTAGCTTCTTGGACCATTTGGATTGTATACACATAACGAATAGGTTGATATGCTGTTGGTCTTTGGCGAGGTTCAACAAATAATAGAAGAGATTTTCAGTTGTATCGCGTCAAGTATCCTGGACGTCATGGTCCCGACGCACTTTGAGACAAAACCAAGATGCATTTTCTTTCCGAAAAAGTAAAACTATTACCATAAATATTTATGATAATAATATAGTTGCCCGAGTGTTGCAATATTTCGATCATCACCCCAAAAACTTTATAAGGCAATTATACCGGTCTCTGTACCTGGTATATCCTTCCACAAGTTGAGATAGCAATCCATGGTAAGAAGAAGAACTAAATTCCGTAATTACTTTCCTCTGTGACGGTGAATTTGTCATTTTAAGTTAGGATAATAATAATCACCCCTGATAATGATATTTGATAATTTAGCCGGAATATTAGAAATGTAGTTGAATAAAATAATATCACTTTCTACGGTATTATTTGGTGGACGATATATACACATAGGGCTGAAAGTCAGATAGTTTCATCCATGGAGACTGAACATTCTTTCAGTTCTGAATGGTGAATAGATAGAAAATGAGATTAAACTATCAGGTATTTCAGGAAACAACCAAGTTTCAAAAAGAAGGATGCAGGTTGGTAGTGTAGTAGTTAATATAGAAGTAAACTCTGCAAATTTGGCATATAGGAACACTATATTGGTACAGAACACTCAGTCAGTGAGTTGCTCACGAATTAGGTTTTTATCTCTTAAGTGGATACAATGACATCATACACGCTATTTCTGTATTTTATTAATTGCTAAATCCTCTTCCGCTTTTGCTTGACGATCGTTTAATTCAGTTTGTAATTCATTCAGAAAGTCACTCGGTTTTGGTTCTATCATCGCGTGCATGCATTGGCATATTCTTTGGCTGGTAGAACAATTGTAATTGGTCTAGTATTATTATTTCCCGATACTTTTCCTATCCAACTTATGCTTATCGGTACAATACTAGTATCGTTTATTAAGGCTCTAATAATATTCAGGACTACAATTTCATTACCCTTTAACGAATTTGTTTGAGGAATCTTGTGCATCATGAAATTTTTACCGTGATTTATTCTTTCAACGGTTTCAGCAGTGACGTATTCGTAGAATTTGGGTGGCAGAGGTTCACTTTTCTAAGCTTCTAGTGTGACTTGCAGAGAATTGAATTTTTGTTGTAAGCAAGGAATTAGGTATTCCTTTGCAGAATATTTTCAGATTCCTAGGTTTAGTTTGAGTCTCTTCAGCAGTGCGTTGGAGACAGGCGGTGTGTACTTGCTGTTTACAGTCATCGCATTGACATACCTTCATCCGCCATAGACGGAAACCAAGCAACTAACACTTGCATTCATCTTCGACCGCGATAGCGCTGTTATCAGTTTTCACTCCATCTCAAATAAAATTTACTATAAATGTTGGAATTCGTTATGAGAAAATTAAGTGATAAAGTGATGTACAGACCTTCAAATGCAAAGTAATTGCACTGAGCTATTTGTTCGATAATTTGTTATCAACTGAAAGTACAGTTGAACGATGTTATGTTCACCAGAAATTAGTGATAATTGTTCTCTATTTACTATGGTTTAGACTGTTTAGTTGGAGAAATAAGTACACGTCTGTCCAACAGAACTACTAAGACAATGAATCTCAAACACTTCACTCGAAACAGGGCTGCCACACCCAAGAATGATACAGTTCCTATTTACACCCCTCCATAGAGATTTTCGAAATTTCAAATCCTCACGACCAATCAGAACGGCGTAATCGTTTTCAAAGTGAGTAAGATACGCAATATAGTCGAAAATTGTCTAGATCGATGCAGAAAGTCCCTGTTATGAAGCACCTTTCATTACTCAGGTAATTTTCTATATAGTCAATTCAATTAGAATCCATCGTTCAAAGTTGGGAATTCAATGGTTAACGGAATGTGATAGCCACTCACCTTGGCGGTTTACATCACCCACCTCGAAGAGTATGAAAGGTGTTCGATTTCGATTCGAACAGCACTTTTCTGCTAGCCGAGTAACAAGATAGAGGACTTTCCTACTAGTCGAGTACCGAAAAAACTGTAAGCCGTGTTGCAATCCGCCGTTATAATATCATTACCGAAAGATTGGAGAGTGAGTATAGTTTTGATTCCGTAAAATTGATTGAATTCCGTTCCGTTGCCAAAATCAGATTTCAATTCTAACTTAGTCAATTTTCCCGTAAAAGTAGATTCTTATTAATTACCCGTCTCTGATAGCGTAAATAAGGAAGAAACCCCTCCAGTTGGAAGTTTTGAACCTGACTCTTGCGAATCACCTTGTCTAGATTATGAATAATTGATTTCATAAGCAAGGCACAGCCCTGGTAGTTGGAGGTTTTGTATTCAACTCCTGAGAAGCACCATGTTTTGCTTATTAGTAATTGCCCAGTACCGATAGCATACACAAGGCACAACGCTGGTAGTTGGAGGTAATGTATTCGGTTCCTCAGAATTACATGATCTTGCTATATTATAAGTCTTTCGAGAAGACACTCTCCTGATTGCATACCGAGAATAAATAAATTGAAATGTTAAGTTCAAGTTCGTAACAAGTCTCAGTCAGACATAGCACAAATAAGGAATAAATCATGTAGTTGTCTTTAGTCCGACTCTTGCGAAGCTTCTTGTTAAACTATAGCAAACTCCTAGTTGAAAGAGTTTGCGGCAATAATATTCAACGTATTTTCCTTGACGTAACCCGCGTATTTTAAACAGAAACTATGAACCACTCATGTACAGTCGGACGCAGATTAAGAGTTCAAAATTTGTATTAGGAAGCGTATAATCAGTGGACAGAAGCGTATAAAAAAGAATTTACTAACCAGCACATCTGTAAAGGTGAATACACTGTCGGGAATAATTATATCGCGATCAAATATTGAATATTCACCATTCAATTAAATTCTTGTTTGCGTAATTAAGATATTGGATTTATAGCTATGGTTTTGCAAAATTTATCATTATTATTGCGAATTACCAGGGAACTTGTAAATATTTTATGTATAATTTGATAGTTGTTAATAAACATCCTATAAAGGAACTTCTATTTATTTCGCATCCACCAATCTAAAGAGAGAGAGAGATAGGAAGAGAGAGAGAGAGAGAGAGAGAAAACTATATATATATAAACTATAAACTAGAAGGTATATTGAGGAGTCTGGACGTACCGATCCGAAAATCGGAGTAGATCATTTGATGTTATAAGGAAACACTAAGTGACAACCTTTTCTACCCTAAATTGAACATTTGGGGGCAGAAACAGGTTACAGCCCAAAACGGATATTCCCACGAAATATGGGATTTTTTAGGTCTATTACAATACTTCCCCCATATAATGTATAAATAGTAGTTGTTTGAAAGAGGTTTAACTCTTTGATTCAACGGTAAGGAAGAGAATAAACATGGGAGGAATATTGGAAATACGTAGTTCATATTAAGATGGTTGAGTTGTGATCTACAAATATACAATTCAATCATGTGAGTGATATTTCATGTCTCAGAGGATAATCTTACAATATGGAACTTTTATAGTTACTGTAACAACGATAGAGAACAAGAGTTCACAAAAAAATTGAATATAATATTTGAAAATGTTATTGAAGCCATATATGAAACTTAAGTCGGTCGAACAAGGTGAATGTGATCGGGATAGAAGGCTATTCATATCTAAACGGGACCTCGTTTAAGAGTCCCTCTTCCTCATTCTCTTTACCTACTTCCCACTCATCTTTTCCGCTATCTAAAGAATCGTCTTTCGTAATGCGAAGTATAAAATGATATCCGTTTAAACTTTAATACAGTGAATATATTTCATGAAATTAGGCGTTTTCTACAGATATCAGAGGTTTCTGAAACATATTGCGATATGATTCGAATTTGGAGAGTTTTGTAAAAGAGGATCAGATAGATTTGCGAGAACGAATCGATAAAGATTCGTGCATATTTCCACGGATGAAGTTTATTCAGTTCAAGCTCAGAGGTGAGGGAATGGATGATAATTCATTTCCTGCTTCTTATAAGTCAGTTATTACAAAAAAAACCTGTAGGTCAGTGCTACACGATACAGTTATCTTTAAACTGTTCAAAGCTCAGGTAAGTCTACATGAATATATTCCAGGACAGTGCGTTATCAAATTGATTCACATGAGTCAAACGTCATGTAGCAGAGCTATTATTTTTACAGAACTTCTTATAAAATACCGAATGAAGTTTTTTCAGTATTTTCACGTTCATTTATTCCTGTGAAAGAAATATTGCATTTGGCCCAAGAACTGTGTGAGTCGACCCTTCATAGAATTCACATACTATTAACTGTGATCCATAGATCTGAAAATATAATGCGAATGATTAGAAACATATAGTTAAAGACGTAGAAAGAAGTAAAATTATGCTCTATGTGTGTTTTACAAGGGCCTATATCAGGGCATTTATTGTATTATTCTATATATCAACATATTACAATATGTAGTGATTACCAAATTTTAGAAGAATGCAAAGTAACTGCATATGATTATTCAAAATAAGAAAAATATGGTACCTGTTTCTACTAGTACAAACAGTACATATTACAGTTGTAGGTTTTCACAACCCCACAATAACTATAAATGTAGGATGATAACAATATTTCAAATAGTACTCAACTCGAATTAAAATTAAATATTGCAATTTCTATCAAATTATGTTATATATAAGGATTACTAATTACATTAAAATAATAGCACCTGCCAAAACAGAATAAATTTGGACATTGAATTTTTTTATATTGTAATTTCTACGAAATTATGTCATATATTTAACTGAGATAATAGGACCTGCCAAAAGAGAAAACATTTTGATAATAAGCTCTTTTATTGAATGATGAAGAGTAGGTAAATGACAAAAGGAAGTATTTTATGAAAGATTCACTCCTGTTACAAAATGATTAATTTAGATTCAGAGATTATCAAAATAAAATTGATCTCACATTTGAAAGATTTACATATAGATATTGAATTAGCTTTAAGCTTCAAGTCGAAATTAGCAATATTTTATATTATTTGCAATATAACATTATAGAATTATCAAATAAATAATTATTTGAATTCAAATATATACAAACAATTTGGTTTAAGTTCAAACAGAGGGATTTATTTCATGAAATAATTAACCATAAAAATAATGAACGGTTTTTCTAGAATTTAACCACTTTATTATAATATCTTCATATTATTATCCCATTTTATTACACGTTTCGTCACTATATTCCTTACAGACAAGTATAATTCCTATACTGTGTGTATACTGGGTATGTATTGTATTATTTATATTGTAATAGTTCATTTTATTCCACAACCACTAGACCATAATATTATATCATTATAATATTGTGTAAAGTAAGCTGTGAAGGCCGTATTAGCTAGCCTTTCAGATTCGTTGGGATTAGTTCCACATAGCTACTGATTTTTTTGCCCATTCTCCAATCAGTACCAACGTGATGATGGTGGACTTTAGCTGTACACGCTATATGTGCTCAATGGGGTTAAAAATGCAATAGTAGGGGTGGACTAAGTACTCGATGCCCATATCTTCCAGCTTACATATCATACGTATACTGATTGTGGCTTACGTATTTTCATCATGCACATCAACAGTGTGCAACAATGTATTATCATGATGTTTATCATTCCTACTTGAGCATTCTTGTATTTCTATTTCTTGCAGGCGGATTTCTATTTCATTCATTACAGTACTGTGATACCTAGCATCATCGGAAACGCTTCCAAATTCATTGTTGCCACCTCTTTTGGTCAGAACATTTTCTTGCTTTTGGACACTTTTGCAGCAGTTTAAATGTATGGTTGAGATTATCTAGCAGCTGCTATTCGCAGATTTCGCATTGCTGACATCCGTATGAACAGAGAATATGTTGCAATTGATTCAGAACACAGCTAAATACGTGTAGTGAAGATTTATCCGATTGACAACATAATTATATGTATTACAACCCTATATTTTATATTGCATGTATTATAATTTGCTGACAGGTGAACCTCACTTTATTATATCACAGAGTAACTACTTCAATGTAACTATATGACGTCACACTACGATTACGTCGTTCAAATCTTGAAATAAGAATATCGGCCTAAATGTATGCGAATGATGTATATTTATAATCGAAAACAAAAGTGTCAAAATGATTCAATGAAACATTATTGTTATTCCTTTTGAGAATCTGAAGATCCACTACTTTGAAGTGATACACATAATCGGAACGGGCAATCATCTTCACAGTGATATTGGGGAGAGGAGAAGAATGATGTGATCCTGAGGAAAACTTTTTCACAATCTAAAATTATACATATGATGGGCAACAGCTAATGCTAATTTGTCACTGTCATGATATTTCTCTTTGAATCGCGAGAGCTGTATTCTCAATGCGGGATATATGCTTTCCGCCAAACATTTTCACTTCCGGAGATGGTTGATCACTTCACGTCAGCTCGTCCCCCTGATAAGCTCACGAAAAGAGCAAGAAAACAACTGTATGGAACTTAAAGACGTGTTTTATCACTGTTCAACCTGGACCTAAAATTTGCCTAACACAAAATCTGTTCATAGTTCACTATGTATTGTTGCAAAGTCATCACCTGGCAGTTGGATTTCAAACTATTACCTCATCGCTCGTTTGAATCGCGAGAGCTGTATTATCAATGCGTAGCCTTGTGAATTGTATTTTCATTCCGGCAGATGTTGTTGGAATATCTACATTTTACAAACATTTTGGGTGTTTAACTATCGGAGATGGTTTATTGGCGACTTGACATCTGCCTCGTCCCACTGATGAACTTATGAGGAAAGCGCAACAGCTGTGTGGGACTAAAAGGCGTATTTTCACTGTTCAACCTGATGAACCAAAACTTTGTCTAGTAAATACCTTCAACATCAACACTCCAAAATTTTCTAAATATAATGGATCAGGTTTCAATTTGTATTTCCGTTTCGCTTGAGAACATTGTGTCTGGAACATGGTTGATGGATCGCATAGTTCCGAGTTGAAGACCAAATTCACATTAAATGTTTCAGAATCTTCTTTTATTGTAAATTTTATCCAGTGAAGGAATTTCTTAAGAAAGTTTATAACGACTCCGTGCAAAATATCCCGTTGAACCAGATAGGTAGGTGAGACATTAAAGCCAGTATTATGTATATGACACATCTGACTTTGCTTTTAAGGAAAGTTCAGAGTTAAAAGGTGCAGCTCATGAGCTGCGAACTGCATTTTTTGTCGTCAAGTTGAGAAATGGAGGAATACCGAATAGAAAGTCGCTCGTAATAAGACTTTATCTTCAAGCTTTGTATTTAATACTTCGAAACACAAACATAGAATAAAATTAAAGAGACTTCTCACGAGAACTTTTCTGCATATATTCTCAGGATGTAACGATGCAACGCTACCTTAGCAATATCTTCAATGACGTTGGATGTTTTTTGTTACCAATATCATCTAGTTCCGTATTTTGTGAATCATTGCTCATTATTTAGGTTAAATATTTTATTTTTGACTCAGTTATAAATTACATATAAGTTCTCGGGAAATAGGTAACACTAACACCTATGCTTATTATTTCCGTCTTTACGTAGGTTTCGGTTTCACAACCATCATTAAAAGACGTATGAATGTCAAATAATTAGAGAATTCCACCGCCTATGATGAACATTGTTTCGATTATAACCATCAATTCCATTACAAAAATGTTGGTATTTCATCTAAAGAAACCAATTATTATATAAGATCTATTCTGGAGATAATACACATAAAACGTGACTTCAAGTCTGTAAATCATAGAGCAGATGTTAAGTCATTAGGTTAGATTTATACTAATTTAATTAATTAAAATTCTTGCAAACTCCTACATGCGTCTTTACAATATTAGAAGTATATTTCAGGTAGAATACTCACAGTAATATTTCTGATAAGGTCTGACAATCTTTTTCTCATATATCTCCATCATCTGATTCGAACGTAGATACTTTAGCATTATATATTTTGGTTTCAGTCATGACATTGCTTGAAATGACTGCTAAGCAGTGGATTCTTGATACATATTCGTACACTCAAAACATTAATGTGTCACAATTGTGATTACTCGTGCATCTGTTCGTTTCGGCGACGAGGGCATTTTCAGTTGGAATTTGTGCGATAAGGACACTTCGGGCTGATAAAATTAGTTTCAGAAATTTCGTTTTAGACTTTGATACGTCTTTTGATGATGGTCGTGAGACCGTTATGTATGTAAAGACGAAGATAATGAGCATATGTATTACTGTGGCCTATTTTCCGGAAATTTACATATGAAGGTCTGAGTAACATACAATATAGTATAACACGTTCATATTAGCGTATCATTAGAAGATGGAGAGATGTGTAACTGAAAAATTGGAAATCGCAATGTTATACTTATATCTGTTTTCGTAAAAAATTCTATGTTCATCCATAGATCTGTGATTGGGGCTAATTTGGTATCGAAACATGAAACAGAAACAGTTGTATTTCTTCTATATAATCTAGTTACAAACCACATAATAATACATGGTTTCGGGTGACAAAGCTGTGAAAGATGGCAACTAATTCAAAATTAAGACTATTTTGAAATTTGGATAAAGTTTTAACTAAAGTGGAAGATTATTATTCCTTGCAGGGGGCACAGTAAGAGCAAAGACGGAGAAATGGAAATGACCTTACTTAGCGCATATGTGTGAGAATGCTGTTGACGTCTTTAATACGTTTGTCGAAGATGAGAGGAATACGTTGATGGAAACGTTGATACTTTTTGATTCTCATTGTGCGCCTGCTGTAAATTTACCAATGGAAGCTTATAAATTTGATAAAATAAGGTAAGATGAAGGCCAAATTGTAGAAAGCGATCTTATAGTACTATAAACTGAGCGGCAAATTGTAATTTTGAATTTTCTATTAAGGAATCATATGCCGAGACGTGCAGAAAGTCTCGTTAGAGGGAATCAGATTTCTAATACTCATGTAGTTAGCCAAACGTGTAGAGCTGCAAAAAATAGGGAATATTATAAGCAGGAAATATCTAATTCTAGACAGGTCAGGCTAACAAGTTCTCACATAACACATAGTCTAGAAATGATGATGATAACAAATGTTTTTGAGGAGAATGTGAAAATTCGCACGAACCATGATCGTACCTTGCTTATAGAAAGAGATGCGCACTGTGCAGGCGAATAAATCAGTTCGAAGTTGGATACTTCATGCGTATAAATGTAATTGAAATAGAACATGTCCCAATGAATTGGTACCGATATTGGAGAGTATGAAAATGACCGTTTCCTCACTTTAGAAGATTATCACTCGAGATGACATGAGCTTATTTCTGCTGTAAATAGAAGAATATTTTTGCCAGTGACTGGATATTCCAGATCAAGACTTCGTGCTCTAACTATCCCAATAGTGGATATTGTGAAAAATTTTACAAAAAAATCATTAACAAAAGGCAGTAAAAATCATTGAGTCACAAGCAAGCCAACACCTATTACTTCCTCGTCTACACGAAGACAGCAATAGCCCTAATACAATAAAGGGATTGTTGTAAGGAACTCCATTAACATACGAGAGAGAAAAATTCTTACTTTTCTTATAGGAACAAATTTTGCCAGTGTGTTTTCGGATTCACACAGATATGCTACCAGATGAGGGACTGTCAGACACAAGCCAAATAAATGAGGGAGTTGTAAAAATAACGGAAAAAATTGATTCTCGAATTATACTTGAATTCATTATAATTACAACGTGAAGTGGAGATGTAATATTCACATTTGTGTTCTCCTAAAATTCTATATGGTCATTCATATAATTGTTGTTAAGAATAATTTGGGATGGATGAATGATATAAAAATATGTGCTCTGCTTTGATGTTATTTACATAACAATTCAATTGATATTACAAAACCGCATAGATTTGTCTTCTCAATATAATATATTTTGATAATTAATATTATGATACAATGACAAATACAGCTTAAGACAATTCTATCTACGAATTTGTAATTCAATTGGGAGATATTCACCAAACTGTATATAGGGCACAAAATCAAGCCTCAGCACATTCTTCTGTAACCTATAGATTTGAACTACTTGATAAACCTTCAGTTTAAGATATCGCTATTTCCGGATTCAATAACAAGTATAGGAATAAAACAGGCTAGAAATTTTGACTTAGCAACAGCTGCTGGTTTGTTCCCTATCACAAACGGAACAAAAATTCAACAACTTGTTGATGGTATAGAGTTACATAATACTTTACTTCAAGACGATCGAGCTCTATTATCAACTATATAAAAAATTCTCGGGAATTAGGTCACATTAACACTCTGTTATAAATGTCCGTCTTTACGTACGTTTCGGTCTCACGACCATCATCAGCAGACTTATTTTGTCAAAAAGGGGTTAACTAAAACTAATTAGCACAAGCGTTCATATCGCACAATTTTCAATCAAAAAGCTCACGCCGTCGAAACGAACAGAACCACGAATTCGTTTCGACGGCGTGAGCTTTTTGATTGAAAATTGTGCGATATGGACGCTTGTGCTAATTAGTTTTAGTTAACCCCTTTTTGACAAAATAAGTCTAGATTGTCGTGAGACCGAAACCTACGTAAAGACGAACATTTATAACAGAGTGTTAATGTGACCTAATTTTTATATAATTCATACCGGGTCAAGAATATTATTATTCTATTATCAACGTATTATGTCCTAAAAAAGTATAATGAAAACAGAAGGTGATCAAAATGCTATGCAAATATTATGTTCAACTAACGAAAAAATGGAAAGCAATGCATTTGCAAATGGATTGCAAACTGAAAAATTGTGAACTATTATCTAATGAAGGAATTATTCTAAATAGAAAGAAACTATTTGTGGGACAAACATTGAAGACCTACCACAGAGAGATCAAAAAGTATTTTACGTACGTGGACGTTCTAATAATGGTTAATGAACTTACAATAGCCGATGAAACTCCAAGTTCAAAATTCGTCCTCAAGTAATTTCACGGGCAGCTATAAACCCATATAGTTAGCAAAGCTTTGATCAGTATTAAGGCTAAAATTACAATAGAGGTAGATATAATACCTACAACAGTAAGTGATTCTAGGCCACAAGCAGGCTATGAGGCGGAATAGGCTATTGGAAGATCTACAAATTCAAAGTATCATAGGAATGATCTCAAATATTATACCAACAACGACCAACGTCAACCTCCCTTCAACATCATCTTCTCAGACTGAGATGATTGAATTTTGAACAAAACCGATCTGGTGAGGGCCAAGCGGTTCGCACATCGATTTGCATCTATCGTTGTAACTCAAGAACGTTATGGAACCGTCAAAAGTACTACATGGCCTGTGAAACATGAGCAGAGTGATCTGCATACCCGCCAGTGAATTCGTCGTAATTACCAGTATGCCAATATGTTGTCCAATAGTTCTTCGTTTCAAAAATTGAGCCCCATAATTTTCACATTAAACAAGTGAATTTAAACCTCGACTACAACGTCAACTGATCACAAATTATAACTTTCAGGAACATCAAACATATTGTCCTTACTTCTCATCTTAGTTTTTATAATGAAAAATTGCAACTTACAAGATTAGTAAAAGATTTCTTTAAAGTTCAAGGAATATTTTGGTAACAAAAAAACGTATACCAAAATGTTTTTCATCATTGATCATTTGTTGCTCATATGATTACCGTTTGAGATATTCAACTTCTAGAAGGACCGTAAATAAATCACGTAGATAAATTTCTGTAAAATTGCCTGGCGCATTCACCAAATGGTAGTCTGAATCCATTTAGTACCTATGTGAGGTTTAAATCTTTGGCATTATTGATAACATTAATTAATAGAATGGTTCACACCGTGGATACACTATAACAATATGTATAAGCATATATCATCCACATTCACTAGAAATACTGTTGAAGAAGTGAGGACCTTTAAGCTACCAAGTAGCACGGAATCTTTATTCTACAGTGCTATGCTGCTAAACGGCTGTAAACCAGGCTATCAGTACAGCCGACTATATATATGGACCAAAAATTATAGTCTATTGCTATTCTATTATTTCCATTTGAAGTCTGACTATAAATATAAATCGACTGGAAGAAAGACTATACCGTTTTGAATGTAGCTTTATTTTATATATCGGCAACGCAGCATATTTTATATATTTGACAAATGACATAATTGTCAGTTTGATAGGAATTATCTTGAGGGTTATATACGTTCGTATCAAACGATTAATATTTCGCATTTTCTATTTAACATCACAAAGCAGTGGGTATGGAAGGACATAAGTCCATACCAGTGGGTATGGAAGGACAGAGAATATAATATGATCAGTCATATCTCATTCATATTATGTTATTTGTGTGTATTTTCTATTGAAGTATATGTTGGAGAATGAAGATTTCGCCACAGGGAAGTTTGTTAACATACGCGGTAAGGGAAGAAAAAAAATATTTGGGAAGGTTTGAAAGATCAACTGAATGAACCTATACAATCTGTAGATCAGTGGCAAAAAGTGGATAGATATTCAATTAATATTTAAGTATCGTATTATCTTAATAAATAATCACAGGTATGGAAGAACCAAAGAGGTCTTGCAAGGAAGAAGAATAGAGATATAAAAGTAGCTCTGCGCAGAACTGGTAATTTCACCCCTCCTCCACCCTCAAGAGACGGTTAGGATAATAGGAATAATTGGAAAGACACTTTCACAAGGCTCAGGACTCGAGAAAGGAGCCTTTATCCAACAAACACATACAGGAACCGTAATGGCAAATTGAATCTTTTTGTTATATCGCTTTTTTTACACTGATTGTATTTGTTTTATAGGCTGATATTGACATGATAGAAGAGAAACCATTAGAGACTGCTATGAAATCTCCTGTGATCGAAGATGTAGAGGGAGACCTAACGTATAAGGCCTCTTAAACCCTTAAGGAAAAAAGTGCTCGGCTGTCAAGTAAGGTATAATTACATTTATTAGATTCCGAAAGGAACACACATAGTTTTTATAACCAATTATATTTCTGCAGAGGTTGACAGAGAAGCAGATATTCAAAACCGAGTGGGAGGGACAAATTATCAGGGTTTAATGGTAAGACAAATATATAAATTTTTGGATATACCTGAAATGGAGCAAATAAATTCTAACATACGTCTTGATGAAAGTAGTTTATTTTGGTAGTCAATGGACAGTATTCTTATTAAGAACTCTTTTATTTTGAGCATCAACTAATGCTCTAAACAATGTTGCTGAAGCTATAAGTAATGTTGTCGAGAGCTTGGTCATATAAAGGGATCGTTGGAAAAACTGTAGAAGAAGGATGTGTTTTAGTTCAGTTTTTGATCTCGAATAATTATTTTTACAAATATGTGCTCAAGTTTATACCAATGAATGTTTAGTTAATTTTTCTTGTTAGTAAAGCATTGTATATGTTGAAGATTTTTATTTTTCTGAACTATAATATACAAACAATAATTTTATTCACAATTTCCTCCATTGTTGAAATAAGTGTTCATAATATTTTGTCTAAGCCGTCTTTCTGCTGCTCGATCTTCAGCATTTGGGCCATTCACTAACATCTGGGGCACTGGCTCAACCTCTTGTTCTTCCACTGGTATTGAGACCCTGAAAGTATTCCAAACTGGCATGAATAAACAGATCACAGTTGGAAAACTCAATAAGAAATCATCAATAGTAATTAGACATTTGAATTGCACTTGATCAAATATTTTTAATCTGAGTGCAATAAAGCAGATAGATATTCTCAACATCCGAAAGTTTATTCTTGATACACAAAATTCAGTAGGGCATTTCTGAAGTGTTAGGTAGTTTTGATTATACATATGGAGCACCAAAGGTCTCCTTCAATTTTAAACTCGGTCGTATTTTAAGACAAGATTTCAGAAACGGAAAGACTTGCATCTGCGGAATCGGTAGAACCACAACGGGCACATCTCATAAGATTTTTACTCCAATTTCGAAGAAGCTAGAGATCCGATATCCGTATTCAATGATGCAACTCAGCTTGTCAACCTTAAGCTAAGCAAAATGGCAACATATTTTGTGGGTGGTTATGGTGGTAATAAGATCATCTGTTGTCTACTTAATTTAAGTCTTGAATAGATGAGAATGATATATTTATTTTACCAAAAATGAGAGTAGTTCCAATCGAAATTACAGCATTCAGAATGATTTGAAAAAAGCCATCCTCAAGCTTAGGTTCCTTGGGAGTGGGCCGAACAGCGATCTCCCCAACAGGATCATGTGGTCTATCGTGATTCACTTCTGATTTAAGTCCACTTTCCTGGTTGAGGTTTTGTTAGAGATCTTCTTTAGGAGATATGTTTCACCGAACACCGCAGATCTCATCATTTCCTCATGCTCCTCAAGACATATTCAACATTGAGCCTCTTCCATCAAGCCGTGACTCTTTAGGTGTTTGTCAAAATAAATGACGATGTCCTATTTATAGACTGATTAGTTCGTTTTACCTGCTTTGCTCTAGGAGTATTTTAGCTCTTGGTCTCCAAGGGTTCATAATGAATGAACGCTTCAGGGTGTGCTTAACTTGGTGAGGGTTGCCAGTTCTGAAGTACATACTAGTATTTGTTTTAGCTTTGCTTACAGATATACCAGGCACTAGTTCTGATCCGATAAAACTTGAAGTTGCACCCTCTTGTCCCAGAAAGAATATGTTTGGTATTTGAACCGAATTACTATCTCTTCTGCGTTTGGATCAGTTTGGTACCGAACTCATATTGGTACCAGTGTGATAACGAGAAAAAAAATACATCAATAATTGTTTCAAACCAATTTATTTGATTTTGAACTTAGTGTCACTCTGTTTACTTAGTAATGGTTTCCGATATGATTATAAGATGCATTCTCACCACTGCGTAACAGATGGGTAGAGTCGCCCATTCTTTGAATATAGAAGTCTACCAACAACCACAATTCACCATTTACTCAACACTATTAAGCTGTTTGAACGTTTTGATAATAGCATATCTTCTAGAACCCAGTATATTCAATAAACCTATCAAATATGAATGTGACAATGTCAATTCATTTTTAGAATATTGATTCTATGAGAAATTAAAATATATACCAGCAAGTTGCGGAATGTTTTCTGTTTAGTATTGATAACCAATGTAGAGTGAGAAAAAGTAAAACGAATCTCTAAAATGAATATAAAACAACTCACACCCTCTCCAGGGAGGGTGACATTATATCACAACAAGTCAGGATTGAGAGGGTTCTAATAATTCTCACAAGTTTCATACTCAAAAGCAAAACTTAAATGCAAATATATATGTATATAGATTAGCTGAGTTTCTGTCGTAATTGGAAAATTTCATAAAAGTTGTTAATCTTCAATACAATTTAATCAAATAGAAATTAGTGCTCATCATCCTCAACGTTCACAGTTTCCTTTCATAATGTTAAGATCTCTGGAAACATTCTCATCAAAAATGTAAGTCATATTATATTAGTAAGTTAATTTATAAAAATTTTATCTTTATAACCGAAATTTATTGTAGTTTCCCTGAAGATGGAAATAAAGATTCCCGAAAGCTAGGATAACCTTCAAAGAGTTTTCTTATACTTGCTAAGAAAATCCTACTATTCAATAGTACAATTAATTATATAAATATATAAAGATGACGTGATCTGTTCTATGTTTTGTTTTTATACCCATGTGAATTGTCAGATAATTGAAATACAACAGGTTTTATTTTCTAAGTGGTGGAACTTATTAAAATCTCTCCTTAGCGGATACCTACGTTGTATGAGGAAGTCACCTGCCAAATTCCAAGTCGTTTTATCATTTCGGTCAACAATGTTTAGTAAAGATGAGAATAAAATTTCAAAACGTAGCGAGCAAATTTTATTTTATTCACTATTTACGAGAAGTAAAATAACATAATCAAACGGATATTTTATATTCATTTGATTGACAAATACTTGATTATCTGTAGTTTGCCTTCAATGAAACAGCGTAACCAGTATGTAGGTGTAAGTAGATATTAGTTTCGACTCCTTTGTTATGGTACTAGAACTGAATATGAATAGAACACCGCTCATTCAGACGTGACTAAAACAGTGAATTATAAGACATTATAATTAAAAACTTAAGGCAATTTTCCCAAAAGTTGTTTAAAATAAGAAGCTTGTTCACCACTCAATATTGCGAAAACAATAAGCTTCTCAAACTTCCGAAGAATGACAGTGAAATGTTCATATGAAATTGACAGGATGCCGTTGAGTTGAAATTAGAGGGTTACTTTATTGTCTCCATCTGGAAGATTATTCAGTGGTGATGAGTCTATGATCAGAAATTAATGTTTTGAATTCTCGGTGTCGTAGGTGAAATTGAAACAGCGACAATCGATTGCTTTAAGTAATGTGGACATGTTCGGTTAATTCACTCTTAGTGCCATTCTTACCATGAAGGAGGCTCCGTGGCATTTCATTGCTGTGTGGCATTTTGATGTTATTAATTAATTATTATCTTCAATCACATACACTGTCCAATTTAATCATTTATTCATGAATGTTATATTGATTATTATTTGTTTCTTCATTACAATATTAGTCGCACTCAGGCGATTGTACCATATCTAACCATTCTACAGTTCATAATGTGAGTAATGTTCTTCAGAAATTGTTGTAATAATGTTTACCAAATTTAGGAAGAAAATAAGCTAACTGCATATAATTACCTACTCACAATAAAGATTCTTGACCCAGGTATAAATTATATATAAATTCTCGGGAAATTGGTCACATTAACATTTATGCCTTATATTTCCATCTTTACGTTCGTTTCGGTCTCATGACCATCATCAGAAGACTTATGATGTCTAAAACGGGATTTCTTAAAACTAACTGTAATAGCACAAAGCGTCCTTACCGCACCAATTTTAATTAAAAATGTCCATGTCGCCGAAATGAAAAGAACCTCGAATAATCAAAACCGTACCACATCAATGTTTCAAGTATAAAATATATCAAGAATCCACTATCTCATAATATTGAAACGCATGTTACTAAAGTCTCTATACGACTGAGTGTTAATGTGACCTATTTCCCGAGAATTTATATATAATTACCTACTTGCACAATCAATAATTAATTGTGTATTATTAAAACAGAACTCAACCAATTTCACGATGAACTTGAAGTTCACTTTGATTTTGGAAATTGGGAGCTGAAAGGTATTTTAATAGTATAATCAGAGGAAGAGGGTGGTTGTTTCCTTTCATATGCAACTCAAAGTGATTTTAAATTCTGAAATGTTCTTATCCTATAATTTATCTTTCATTATCGGCCTGAGAATTTGTTATTTATATAAGGCCTTTAGATTCTGAAGATATTGATGGAGTTTATGTTAAACAAACTTAAACCTATGAGAGAAGGAAGAATACGAAGACGTACGTGGTTAAATGTTTTTGAAACCAACTTGCAACCAACTAGCCAAGCCTATTTAATCAATTATATGACTACATGAGATATATTAAATATCTAAAATTCAATGGTGGGAGCCATTACTTTGTGATAATTTATCATATTGATATGATAAAATAAAACACGTATGCTTTTTTTCAATCACATGTATTATAGAAACAAGTCGTGACTATAGTTTCGACACTAGTGTCATCTTCAATCGATAACAATCTATAAAAATATGAATAATTTTAGTCATTTATGATATATTATAAGACAGAGGTAGTTCGGGCTGGGAAAATAGTATAACTGAAATTGGATAACGAAGTAGAGTTAACATTGTGATGAGGAAATTTTCATGTGGAGCTATACTAGGAAGGCACAAGAGGATCATAGGAAATTTTACGTTTTCAAGACCTCATACAGAAAGCTTTAGTACACATCTGACTGATCGTTCAACATTTTATTGTCACTATTTTTAATACCTTTGCAAATTTATATTGATTATAGTGTGTTTAATTTGAAACCTCTACTCTGGTTGTGTAAAATTTTAACTTCATCTAACTTAGGAATAGTGTGCCCCTCTTCTTAAATATTGTAAGAGAAAGATGAATCTGTTTTATCAAGTCTAAAAGATCGAAAATGTTCCTTAATCTGATTCCTATATCTAGATACTAGATCTATGGATGAAAAAATATCACACTCTGGAAAGGTTAATTCATATACTCCAGGTTTATTAAACATATTTGTTTTATCTTTAGCATTGAACGAAAAATGGAACAATTTATTTTCAGGTTTGTAGCTAACTTTTAGATAACGTTTCATTAAAATATCTGCAATTCTTTCAATTATGGTACCAAAATATGTGAGGGAAACGTACTTAGATGAAGAATCAGAACTTTTTGTTAAATGATAGATACTTGAGTAAGTAAAATTCTCCTTCTCCTGTCAATTAATTTGGAAACATTTTTGAAACATCGAAAGATACCAAAACTCCATTTTCAGGGAAAGTTAATCTATTTATTAACTTTGAAAGTTCCAATCTGCTTTTTACTGCATACTTTGGTTTGAAGTTACTTATATTTTTGAAAATTTCATTCAACCACTAGATTATGTGTAGGGCTATTAACATAGCTACATAACTACAAGGCGGATAGGAGCATTTTATTTGTGATTTTTATGAGGCCGTAAAGTTTAGGAGAAGATGGATTACAGTTAAATAACCTACTCTTCTCAAATTTACCATTAAGTAAAACTTGCCTTTTTTAAAAATCGTTTACTTTTCAACTGGAATAGGTTTTGTAGAAGGTTGCATCCCACCTTTACTTTAACAGCGTTTAACTCTCAAATATCATAGTTAGGTTGTGGATATGCGAATTGTCATTGCTGATATTGTTGGAGCTTTACAATCCTCTACTTGTAGAATAATTAGCCGATTTATCAATAGTCATTTCTATCGATAAAATACCGGTTATCACAAATAGTTAAAATCAGACCCGAGGAATGAATATCAGAAAGAAATCGAAGAGTCTCTGGTACATAGTAATAGTCTTCTCAGTCGGGAAGAAAAATACAGATTCACTCTCATAATTCCACAACCACGTAAACTATATTATCTCGGATAGTAGACTTCCGCGGACAGCTAATCTTGAAAAATCTTGTCTTCCGGATGGATTCCGCGTCACAATAGCTCGACGTGATGTCGACGTTTCGCCAACCATTACAGGTGGCATCTTCAGGGCAGGCTTGAGGCTTGAACTGAAACTGGTTCTACTGGCTTCTGTAGCCGTATTTATTGTATTTATTCACGCTACATAGTTCACTGCTTTTGTTCCGGTGGTTTACTTTGTTCCGGTAACTGACCCTGCCGTTGTACGATCATGTGAGGAGTGGAATTTTCGAGGATGGGTTTCCAAATGTTTGGAAGGGGATATCCTGAGTCACGGTTCAGATTATTCGGATATTTTAGGATTTCTATAGCTTCAAGGATTTTTCGCTTATAGAAGTTTGGGGCTCGGGCTAGGATTTTCGTATCTTCAGAAAGGATTTGATGATTTGTGTCAAACTTGTGTTCCGCAAGTGCAGATCTACTGGTGTCACGGAGCCTTGCACAGCGCTCATGTTCTTTCACAGAGTACCAATTCGTAACTGAATAATATTGAATTTGAAGTCAACAATTATAAAATTAAATCAATTTTTTAATTGAAAAGAAAGAATAATCAAATAAGAGGAATTAAAGTAGACCTCGAATGGTTCTATGAAAATTAGTGAAATACGACTTCGGTGAACAACAAAATCAGAGAATGAAAATATGGTCATTCAAACAAGAAAATGTTACCCTCCTTGGAACTCGTAGGAACTGGAAGCCGGTCCTGTCAGGAAAATCACTAAACCGTCTTGGAGTGAAGGGGTGAGGAACCTCAGACGTTCAAATCCTGTAATTTCAAAGAACGAACAGTACCTGACTTAAGATCAAAGGGACAAGCCACACTGTCAGTTGGAAAAACCAGGTGATTCCACAACCGATTATGTTATCTTCCCAAATTGTAAAAACACTATTACAAATTTAAAATCTTGAAGAGATTTCAATTTAGGCAAAAATTCAATTGAATCTGAAAGAATTAAACGATTACAATTGATACTTAAAATTAGCAAATAGTTAACATGTGACTGAATTAATGATACTAAAAAATGTGACTTGAAAGAATAATACTCAAATTGTACCTGAAAAAAAATTAATCAAATGGTTATCGAAAGGAAATAATCAAAATGTTGGAATTTGCTAGTTAGCACAAATCTGAAAACTTGAATTGAATTGCATCTTAAATTGATGTTGTACTCTACTCTACAACCACACGAACGCAGAAGTCCTCCTAATTATTCCATTTCATTACGAAAATAAACTCTTAGCTCTGATTCACTCCCCTCTACCCATGACACATAATTGCGGAAATAGTCCAAAATATCACCCAATTCTGCATATTAACTGCATGAAATTTTCACTTTTCTAGCAGGCTCTGCATATCTACCGTTACCATGGGAATCTTTTCCTACAAGGTATCCAGAAAAACCAAACCCATCACAATGTGGTGGATAACAGAAGAAATTGAATTACAGTGCTTTCTCTAGAAGCATATTTTCAAGTTGTATGGATATGGGCTTCGTTTTCCCGGATACCTTGTAGCTGAAGTATCACATGTTCTTGGGAAAACCTCATTACATTTGCCATAATTCACTGATGAATTAACGAAATCTTGATTATCGTACCTAACACGTATAGCAATGGTGTGTGGAATGGATCTGATGTCAGTTTGGGGTGAGCTGTTAGTCGGTGCGGGAATTTCTTTGGTTCGGTTTGTTCGACTTGGACAGTTATGGGAATTGTATGCCACTCTCAACTGACGTGTGTGACTGGGTGATAGTATGAATGCGAACGGATAGTCTTGTTTGTTGAGTGGTGGGTGTTTTTTTCTATTCAATGGGGGCCAAGATCTTATTCGCTTCAGGAATAGCGATCTGGGCTTTATTTTGATATTTAATAATTTTTGACGTTGAGGAATTTTCTTGAAGTAAGGGGGGTATTTGTAACGTGTAAATTCCACTTAACGGATTAGAATACCGTGGATGCGTCTATAATGCGGAACGATAGCGTTGTCGACTACAGTGACATATGTGACAAGCAGTATATCATCCGAGTTGCGGTTAGTTCTCTGTCGAACGAAGAGTTCGATTCCTACGTCTATCTACAGGTTGTTCTGTGAAATGTTGCATTTTCCACATAATGTATGTAAATGGTATTATCAATGAATCAGCACAGTGATTCTATATTCTTCGAAAAGGTATAGATTATCAGTGGCGGAACTACAATGCGCGGGACCCCGCAACGCGGAGGGGCCCAGAGCTATAGGGGCCCAAATGCATCATGAAAAGAGTGGATCATTCTCGAAACTGATAACCGACTTTACCAGCAAGCGCAAAAAAAAACGAACAATTCTAATACAAAACATTTTAAAACCCTTAGCATATTGCAACCTCCCACATCTGTTTGTCATTACTTTGTTTTGACGCACTGACTCGGCTGCCTGAAAACAAAGAAAAAGGCCCCTCTCTGACACTCTTCAGAGCACTTGTCGAAAATTGTTTGGGTAGGTTGATCAGTGACAGTGTTACGTCGCTAATTAACACCACTATATATTATTTTATGTTATTTAATTATATATGTACTTCCCAATTTTACAACCGTCTCGAACCCTCCGGTAGGTACGTTCATTTGTTTCATGTTTTCAGAACTATACAAACCCAAATATTTATTATTTATGATACCTCTCCAGATGTTATTTATGACCATTTGGCGCATCGACAATTCGGGTTTTTCCATTTGAAGTATTTCAACCTTTCTTCTTACACGTTCCTCAGTAATAGCATGTTTTCCACCACTTCCTTCCTGTCACCAATAAAAACCTACCAATTTGTAAACTCCACCCTCTTCTACTTTTCTATTAGATTTTAAGTTTGTTAATTTTAAGATACCTATATCTTGTGAATGTGTGGGTAACTTTGAAATTTGCATTCAACTCGAATTCGTTACAAAATATTAAATAAATATTAAGTTTGAACTGTGAAAGTGGGTAAGTTATATTTTCAGCTTTATTTTTTAATTCAAATATTAAGTGCTCTTTTTATTTATTTCCTTAGTTTGTGATTTCCGTGGAATTGCTGCACTCTTTCATCTTGACAATTATAAAATTAATCACAACATCAAAGTAAGTTTTATATAATTTTAATTCATATGAATAATATTTAAGAATTATTGCACTCAGCCATGTTAGAATGTGACGAAGTGGTTTTTCGATCGTCTCATTTATTTATGCTTTTTGGTAACGATTTCAAGACAAATATAGTTTCAAAAATAGAATAAAATGATATTATATTATTTAAGAGCTACATATAATATAATTTATCCACAATCACTTTATAATGGGACTTTGATTCACTTTTATGAACCGTATTAACCAATATTTTATCCACGTGTGGAATAAAGTTAGTTTATTTCACTAAAGAAATAAAGTCACTTTATTCCACTCTTTACTCTTAGCAACCAGTCGGCATAGCATACTAAGTTTCACCGAGTTTTAGCGGACATTCGGTGTGACATCTAAATGTCAGTTTTATTTATTTATTAAATTCGAATAATTTTGGCTTGATAAACAAGTTGATTGTGGATAAAACGTTATACGGCATTCGTGTTTTAGTCGCGTTTTATTCACTCAGAATATTAAACGCCCGAACTGGCGCTCTCGCGTTTAAATATTCTTGCGTGAATAAAACGCTGTCTAAAACACTTATACAATAAATAACTATTATAAATACACATTAATTTTTTTTATATAAGTTATCAAGTTTCAATATTTTTATGGGATAAAAATGGAAAAAATGCTAAGCAGTACCAGCGGTGCAGCTAAAAAAAGGAAGCTAAAAAGACAAGAAAATTGTTTAGCTAAAATGCCAAAATTATCAAATTTTTTCAAACCAATTGTAACGGAACTGAAAAGTTCCAGTACATCGAGAGATGGAGGGGAGATAGAAAATGATGGCAACAAAGAAAAAATTCAAGGTGACCCAAATGATGATGAAATACATCATGGATCTGAAGATTTACGAAAAAATACAGTAAATTTGGACGAAGAGAGAAATAGCGACTCTAAGACTGGCGGATTATTTTCAACGGACATTGCAGATTTTCAGAACAAAATATTAACAGATGATGTCAAGAAAATTATTATATTATCTGACTCATGTCGACCCCGAGGACCTTTTAAACGTGATCCTTCGCAAAATAATCGTAAGTTTTCGGAAGAGTTTTACAAAACTTCAACAAAATATGGATGTGTTGAAAGGCTGTGGCTTTGTTATTCTCTTAAATTGGATGCGGTATATTGCGAACCTTGTTGGTTGTTTTCAAAAGAGCTGCAGGATAACTGGCGATCACGAGGAATTAGAGATTGGCGAGGTCTTTCAAAAAAGATAAAATTGCATGAAAATAGTCAACATCATGTGCAATCATGTTGTATATATGAAAAGTGGAGGCACAATGAAACGGTTGATAAAAATTTAGAAGAACAGATTCGATACGAATCTAATTTTTGGGTACAAGTGTTAGAGCGACTCGTTAATATAACGTTAGTACTTTCTAAAAATTGTTTGTCTTTTCGTGGTCATCGTGAATCACTTGAGGAAGAATATAATGGAAATTTTTTAACCCAAGTAGATCTTTTATCAAAATATGACAGTATTATGAAACAAGTTTTGAACATGCCGCATGGAACTACAAAATATTTAAGCCATTATATCCAAAATGAAATTATACATTACCTTGCAACACGTTTAAAGACAACGTTAATCGCCGATATTAACAATGCACCTTTTTATTCAATTATCATGGATACCACGCAGGATATAACAAAAAAAGACCAACTAAGCCAAATATTTAGATACGTGAAATTCATTACAAATGAAAAAAAGGAACCAACATCAATTGAAATTAGGGAAGTTTTTTTGGGTTTTACAGAAATACACAACCACACAGCTGATGGACTATTTAGAGAAACATTAAATCTGCTTGAAAAGAATGACATAAAATTAGGTAAATGCAGAGGACAAGCTTACGATGGGGCAAATGTTATGAGTGGGGCATACAATGGTGTTCAGGCTCTTCTTAAACAAGATGTACCCAATGCTATATACATACACTGTGCAGCTCATAACTTGAACCTAGTTATAAACGATGCTGTTAAAAGTTGCAAGAAAGTATCTACATTTTTTGCAACTTTGGAAAGTATTTACACATTTTTCGGCAATAGTGTAAAAAGGTGGGACCTACTGTCAAAATTCACAGGCGAGTCGCAGATTACACTTAAAAGATTAAATCCAACACGTTGGGCTGGAAGATACACTTCACTTTTGGCAGTTAAACTTCGTTTTGTGGATATAATGAAAGGGCTTTCTGAATTATCCTTAAGAAGTCAGAAAAAAGACGAACGCGAAGAAGCGGCTAGGCTTCAGAAAAATTTGAGTACTTTTGAATTTGTTTTTCTATGCGTGATATTGTCTAAAATACTAAGTGAAGTAAGTTTATCATCAAAATTGTTACAAACGAAAAATTTAGACCTCATGACTGCGACGGAATCTTTACAAACTGCAAGTAAACATTTAAAGGGATACAGAAATATGTATTATTCGGCAAAAGACGAGGCAATTCAAATTGCAGGTAAATGGAAAATTAACCCAACTTTTTCATGGAAGAGACAAACATTTGTGAAAAAACACTTTGATGAATTATCGAATGATCACCGTTTTGGTAATGACGATGATTTTCGAGTCAATGTATTTATTAAAGTCTTAGATGTGGTTATAAACCAAGTAGACAACAGGTTTAAAGGGATGCATGAAGTTTCAAATTCATTTGCTTTCATGGTACCTACAAAATTAGCAGAAATGGAAGAACCTGAAATTTTAAAATCTGCTGAAGCGCTTCAATTAAAATATAAAGATGATCTACTTACAGATTTTCCAATACAATTGATAATGATAACCGCTATGCTTAGAGAGGAAATTGTTAAAACTTCGAGTATAAAAGAATTCGCGGAGTTATTACTGATAAAATACGCTACAATATCTTCAAGTTTTACACATGTAATTACCGCATTGTTATTGTTTCTTACGATACCCGTCACCGTGGCAACGGCGGAAAGAACATTTTCAAAACTTAAGATAATAAAAAATTATTTACGCAACTCAACAGGCCAACAACGTTTGCATAAGCTCTCTATATTGGGAATCGAAGCGAAAACGGCCAAAAATATGGAAATAAAAGATGTGATTAGAGATTTTGCAAATTTGAAATCCAGGAGGAAGGATTTTAAATTTTAAACATACTTTCTTTTGTTAATTTTTAATTGTTAATAATTCAATTTTGTTCCTTTTTGTTATTTTTTAATAAAAATATCTATAAAAATTTGTGTTTCTTTTGTAGTACCGGCCCGAATAATATTTTGCGGGGGGGCCAAAAAATTGAAGTTCCGCCACTGTAGATTATATATTATGGGTTGAGTAAAAGTTAATTATGCTTGAAAATAATTAACTAGTTTTGAAATACCTTCGTTTCATTTCATCAGAAACCAATGTGCTGAACACCACGAAACTGGCGATGTGTCAGTTCAGGCTGATATATGTAAAAGGACACCTCAATATCACTATGAAATAATAATTTATACATACCAGCACATAAGGAACATCACCGAACAATTATTTAACTCAAATTTCTTATCAAAAATTCTGAACTGTATGAATAATAATTGGATGGCAACAACCATCAAATACATGTTGAGAAATATCAAACAATTCAACCGAACTAAGATTCATCGTACCTTGAAGTTTGTAACCAAAGAATAATTTTAGTTAGAAAATTCAATAGCCTGAAAATTCAGAGGCAACTTAGAGTTGTTATTCAATAGTCGTCCATTTTCAAATGCTCGAATGAGTTGTCCTATTGAAAGCAAATTATGTTGAATATACATCGAGAATGATAGGCAAGTATCAAAAACACCGATACCTACTCTGTTTGTGTGCGTGGCGTGTAGAAGCTGCTCCAATATGTATGCAGATTATATTGGTATGTGACTGGATTATAAATAGCGGATATAAAGTATATCCACGCATCAGAGGTGTATTTATTAATTTAAAAACTCTCAAACAGATGATGAGCAGATCTAATAAATATGAATTGATTGATATTCTATTTGACATTTCCGCCAGATCTAATCCATTTGATTGATGAGATCAATCCCCAGAACCTATTTTTGGTCTAGTGGACTCTAACCTTATCCAACTTCTGAGGCCTCTCGTAGGATTAGGAATGAAGCATTATAACGGCGCAGGCGAAAAACTTGGTGTCAGAATTAGAACAAAAAAAAACAATAACCGTAAGTAGTAGGTACTGACAAAAACCAACATTTATATCATTTTGTCAACATAAAATAGATGTAACACAAAGTAAATAGTATAATAGAACTAACACAGAACACAATAATAAAATACGAAAAAACGGTCTTGAAAGAGAAAAAATACAAGGCACATTTCTACTAGCCTAAAGCGCATTGGATTGAAATATTGAAATTTTTCTGTTGGGCATTTTTATTTCCGAAAATTTTCGTATTCCGGTAGTTTCATCTTTAAACAATGTGTTCTCAGGATGAATTTTCTTGCCTCTTCTTCATTTTTCCCAGATTTCTTAAATTTGTACTGAAAATAAGTAAATTCCAAATTCCCAAGCTATAGTGATATTATTATTTATATATAAATTCTCGACAAATTGGTCACATTAACACCTGATATCTTGTTTCTATAGTCTCATAACAACTGAAGTTCGAAGTTATTTGGTGGTATCTACTCGAACCAGATGTAAGATTTATGAGGTACTTGAAAAAGGTTTCAGACATGTATTGGAATTTACTTTTAGGCATTCTTCCTAAAATATACTTTTAACAATATAAAGACGCATGTAGGAATTTGCAAGAGTTTTAATTAATCAAGTTAGTATAAATCTGACTTAATCCCTGAATATCATTCCTATGATTTACAGATTTGGAGCAACGTTTTGTGTGAATCATCTCCAGGATAGATCTTTTATAATAATTGGTTTCCCTAGTTAAAATATTAACATTTTTGTAATCAAATTGATGGTTATAATCAAAGCAGTGCTTAGCAAGGGCGGTGGAATTTTCTAAGTTATTATTTCTTGTGCTATACTTATGGCCATACATTCTTTTTTGTAAATATTGTTTAGAGATTCCAGAATAAGTCCCATCACAATCTGAGCAATTCAATTTATATACTGTGTGGGTTTGTTTATCTTTAGGTATTACAGGTTTTAGATTTGAGAAATATTTCCCAACACAGTTAGTAGGTTTATGCGCAACATTTATATCGTACTTTTTCAAACATTTCTTAATTTTACCTGAGGTCTCCGGAATGTATGGTAAAGTTATATAATTGTCTGTATTACCTTTTATGTTATTTTTATATGAAGAACCATTATAGATTTTGTTTATTCTTTCTTTAATGATTGGATTGAAGAAAGTTGACAGGCTGGAAATCTAATGAACTTATAACAGATTCCTCTAGGCATTTCATAACGAGGTTAGCAATGGTAGCAGAAATAGGAGATGCCATTGCTGTGCCGAAAATTTGTCCAAAATATTGCTCACCGTACTGAAAATAAGTGCATTCTAAACAAAACTTTACAGCATTTATAAATTCCGATTGATCAAGAGGAGAGTGGTTTCCAATCTCTGCCCAACATTTTTTGATGTAATTTAATGCCAAAACGACAGGTATATTTGCAAATGAAGAAACAACGTCCAACGAAATTAGTTGATGGTTCACGGGTACGGATTGATTAAAATGCCATGAAACTTTCACATAAAATTCATTCTTCCCTATTATATTATTGATAGATTTTGATAGAAATTTTGATAAATTGTAAGTAGGCGCTCCAATATTACTTACAATGGGTCTTAGGGGTATATCATTTCTATGTAGTTCCGGAAGCCCATATGGAAAATTAATTTATTTTCTAACTCCATAGGGATTATCTCATTTTTGTGCCATTTATTTATCAATTTATCCATGTTATTTTGTACTGATAAAGTAGGGTCAGAAGTTTGGTTTCAACGTTATCTCACTTCAATTCCGTTGCATCAGCTTGTTATAAAAAAAGTGTCATAAACAGCCTTACAGACCGGGCGGTAAAATTGTCCCACGCAGAGGACAGTCCCAAAAATATAAAAATTGTTCGTAATACACTGGAAATGAATGGCTACCCAGAAACTTTCTTCAATCCAATCATTAAAGAAAGAATAAACAAAATCTATAATGGTTCTTCATATAAAAATAACATAAAAGGTAATACAGACAATTATAAAACTCTACCATACATTCCGGAGACCTCAGAAAAAATTAAGAAATGTTCGAAAAAGTACGATATAGATGTTGCGCATAAACCTACTAACTGCGTTGGGGAATATTTCTCAAATCTAAAACCTGTAATACCTAAAGATAAACAAACCCACACGGTATATAAATTGAATTGTTTAGATTGTGATGGGACTTATAGTGGAATCTCTAAACAATATTTACAAAAAAGAATGTATGGTCATAAGTATAGCACAAGAAATAAAAGCTTGCCCTTGCTAAGCACTGCTTTGATTATAACCATCAATTTGATCACAAGAATGTTAATATTTCAACCAAGGAAACCAATTACTATAAAAGATCTATCCTGGAGATGATTTACATAAAACGTGACTCCAAATCTGTAAATCATAGGAATGATATTCAGGGATTAAGTCAGATTTATACTAACTTGATTAATTAAAACTCTTACAAATTCATACATGCGTCTTTATAATGTTAAAATTATATTTTAGGAAGAATGCAAAAGTGAATTCCAATACAGGTCTGGAACCTTTTTCAAGTACCTCATAAATCTTACATCTGGTTCGAGTAGATACCACCAAATAACTTCGAACTTCAGTTGTTATGAGACTATAGAAACATGCGCTTGTATATTATAAGAATATTACTGAACAGTGGATTCTTGTTACTAAAAATTTATACTTTAATATTGACGATACAATTTCGATTATTCCTGGTTCTGTTCGTTTCGACGGCGTGGGCTTTTCAATTGAAAATTGTGCGATATGGACGCTTGTGCTATAATTAGTTTCAATAAACCCCTTTTGGACATAATAAGTCTTCTGATGATGGTCGTGAGACCGAAACGTACGTAAAGACAAAAATTTTTAAAACAGAGTGTTAATGTGACCTATTTCCCGAGAATTTTTATATGTAATTGATACTGGGTCAAGAATCTTTATTAATAGTAGTTTTAAAGCGATAAATCATGAGTTTCGGAAGACACGTCCTTTTTGTCTCCATATTGATGTTCCGATGTACTTGAAGAATGGTATCCAACTGATAATGAATGAATTGATAATCACAATATCACAGTGATGTTATCTGCTTAGGTCATGATCAATTTTTGATTATAGTCCAGTCGTCCTGCAATTGAGATACACTTAAAATGACATTTTTTCCACATTTCATGATTGACATTTATGTTTTTTGAGTCGCTGATCCCGAATATGGAAGTTAAAAGATCGTAGAGCCATGGCGTTCCGAGACATTGGCCATTTTTGACCCATTATTACGTGTTGTCAGCTGTAATAAGTTATAACCTATATACATTATGTTGACTGATTTTCTTTAAATGAATAATTTTGTACCTATATGAATTTAAAGCTGTTGTTCAAGGTCATTTTAATGAACAAAATGTTCTATTTTCTACCTACCTAACTGATCCTGATGATGACTGCAATCATATCATGTATGAGAAACATGCTCCCCCGAATCAAGTCATCTATATGGTGGGAATCGAGTCATTCAGACAATTATGAGTATGAGTAAGAGTCATACTGATTACTAAATTAAATTGCAAATCTCTAAGTGCCAGAACATGTCAAATCATGAGAATTAGAAGAAAAAACTAAAGAGGATTGAAGTGTCCCCATCCTCCCTATATTTTTGTTGCTGTTTACTCACTGGTTAAAAATAATCTTAAACAGAACAACTTCTAAATTCTCGATTAGTATAGTTACTGCGTCGTAATATCATTTACATTTCCATTCCTTGACCGATTATGCTTATTTTGAGCAAACTGTAGAGTTTTGAAAGTATAACTAAGATTGATGATATGAATTCTCTGAAAAGGAGGAAAAGCTACAAATCTACTTACCGTGGGATGAATTCGGGGATGAATGTTTACATTAATATTTATCTGCTTTAAAAGTGTTGTAATTTACGAAATTCTATTAGGAAGATTTTGGCGTGCAAGGCCCATCAAAGCTGTGGATTTACATAACTGAATAATTTGAGTAATTTGAATTTGTTTCATTTTAAAACAAAAAAGTATCACCCACTCTACATACCAAGTTGGAATAAAGTACTTAACGTTGCATTTACTATTGGAGTTCATTAAATCGGAAGACAAGAGGAAAGATGAGAAGCGAACTATAAGATATTTCCATTTGCTCCGAGCGTATAAAGGAGGTATAAATATTCAACGAGGTCCTCGTTAGATATCAAGTGGCCTATGGAAATGACAGACGGGTCCCTTCTAAAGGGTGACAATATAGTTCAGCTCTCTGTTCAGCCTGCCTTTTATCCAATCATTTTTATATCGATTTCTACGAGTATCTTCAAATAATTTATCTTTATACTGATGCTTTCCACATAATCGGTTACGCTATCAAACGGCTACTACATTTGCTTTGGATCATAAGTTATATCCCTTATATTTCAAAAAGTGTTCCGTTTCAATCACCTTTATATGAATACATATCGAACCATTCAAAATGTTGATCGTACAAATAACATCATATAATTGTCAGCAAAAAACCGAGCTTCTGCTTTTTGTTCAGAATTATTGATGGAAGGATCGCGCATCTTGGAAAAAAAAATTTTTTCTCACGATGATCAATATTGTGAATTCATTTCAATATGTATTTTACAAATTAAGTGTACAACAAAAGATGGTTGTGACTCGGAAATATCATTTTTACTTTCCTCACTAATAGGTCCAACACAAATTTTGCCTTTCTGAATCGATCTAGTCTAATTTTGAGATGTCGATGTACGTTTGTAACGCACTGTGGAAAGGATGGGGCATTTCATATTTGTCGTACATATTTTTAAAATTTTGCTAATCAATTCAATGTGGTAGAAATAGGAACTAACTGCATTGTTTTGGGGCCCAGGGGCCCCTTGTCGGATAATGCTAAAGTAGTTAATCGAACCATAATGACAATAGTGATTTGGGTAATGAATATATATGTATCACAATGACGTCATCGAACTAGTCAGGTTACATTTTTGTGTCCGTGGTCATAGAGACGGTCCTGAAATCTTCACGGAAATCAACTAGAGTTACATCAATAACTCTGTTGTATTAGAAAAGTGAGATTGACGATGGATTGTTCTTCATGTCAATGACTCTGCCAGTTCTCCTGTTAGCAATATATTAAGAGGTCACAGAAATAAGCTAGTCATATATAAACACGCAATATCGGACCCCACCCATAATTTCGAGCGATTTTCGAGCTGCTCAACAGTAATCTCGATCTGTTCCCAAACTTAAAGGAAAGCCGAGAAATCAAAATTAATCAATTTGACTAGGTAAATTTCCAAATTTAGCATAGCAAGCCCAAAATTACACATCCTAGAATTTTGAGATTAGGCTCAAAATTTCGAGCTTCTTACTAGCTAAAAAAGAGTGATTTGGAGATTGCCCGGAATCACGTGGTTTTCCGGAAATAAGAAAAAAACTAATTCCCGGGCTGAGGTTAGCACAGCAAAACTAGAAGAACGTAACTTAGAATTTCGAGACAGGTCTCTAAATTTCGAGCTTTTTACGAGCTGCTTCATGATAATTTCGAGATTGCTCAGAAGCACATAGTTTCCCGGAAATCAGGAAAAAACGGTTTCCGGTCTGAAGTAAGCACATCAAAATTAGAAGTACATGACTTGGAATATCGAGACTGAGCTCAAAATTTCGAGCTTTTTAAAACCTGCTTTTTGGTAATTTCGAGATTGCTCAGAAGCACATTAAAATTAGAAGTGCATGACTTGGAATATCGAGACTGGGCTCAACATTTCGAGCTCTTTACGAGCTATAACATATTTTTTCCAAAGATCGCTGAAAATTACTGGAAGTTGGGAAAATATCAATTTCCTGTGTCATGGTGAAATATAAAAACTGCTATTATGAGACTTGGAATATCGAGACTGGGCTCAAAGTGTCGAGCTTTTTACGATCCGTTTCGTGGTAATTTCGAGATTGCTCAGTAGCATGTAGTTTTCCCGAAAATCATGAAAAAACGATTTTCGGTCAGTTAGCACAGCAATGACTTAGGATTTCGAGGCTGGTGTTGAAATAGAACCACGTGATTTTCCAGTAACAGGAAAAAAACTGTTTTCCGGTCTGAAGGTAGCAAAAATATAAATAACAGCTGCAATTGGCTGTTCCAGCCATCTGACACCCCCTTCCGCCCCCCCCCCCCTAAAAGAACCGGGTAAAACACGTACACGCAGAATATGAATTTATAAAATTAGTTTTTGGAAAGATCAGTTAAGATGGCACTTGATAAGTTTCTTGAGTGGTACCTTTATCAATGAATCACATTCTTAAGAGTAATTAACCGACTTTACAAATTCTGTGAATAAAGGTTTGAAGAGTCAAAGAAGCTTTTTTCTTTGATTAGTTAAGTATCGAAATTGTTACAATAAAGACAATTCAATCAAGATCCTTTATAAAATTTCTGAATCAACATTTGCTAAGTGAACATCAATAATTTAGTAAAGAAAGTTGACAAATTAGGCAAAAACCATTTATCCGATTGTCATTAACATTTTTTACTCTTTTGATCAAAATTGGCTTTTTCGGTAATTGAATTACTTTTTGATTTTTGAAGAAATTTTGCATGATCAATTCTAATGACGAAACTTGGTCAATAATACTATGTTCTTCATTGACCAAGATTATAACTTGGGGGATTTCGTCAAGATCCTTTATTAAAATTATCAAGAAAATCATCAACCAATTCTTAATTAAAGCAGCAAAGTTCTTTTTTCTAAATTTTTGCACATTTTTCAGTGGAATTATTAGGAAACTTAAGAAGTGTCAACTTGATTTTCACAAAAACTTAACTGATTTTATAAATTCGTATTCTGCGCTGCGTGTAGTTCTCAAGATTACTAAGAAACGCAAAGTTTGCTAAAAATTAGAAACAAAAACGAGTTTCGCTATGGAGTTAGTACAACAACCAGAAGTAAAAGAACAAGTTATTTTAAGGTATTCTAAGAACATCGATACTGTTCCCAACATTACGAGTTCATTATATTCGCAGTTGAACTATTTCTAATACCTTTTTTTATTCCACAACCTTCTAGGTTACTTTGAAAACACAGTACGTACTATGCCGTTAGATATTATGATTTCCGGGAAAACTACGTGCTACTGAGCAACTCGAAATTCCAAGTTCCATAAGACCAGTTTTTATATTTCACCAAGACACAGGATTCGATATTTTCCCAACTTTCGGTAAATTTCACTATTTTCAGAGATCTTTGAAGGAATATGTTATAGCTCGTAAAGAGCTCGAAATTTTGAGCCCAGTCTCGATATTCCTAGTCATGTACTTCTAATTTTGATGTGCTAACTTCAGACCGGAAATCGTTTTTTCCTGATTTCCGGGAAAACTGCGTGCTCAGAACTACCGCGAAGCAGCTCGTAAAGAGCTCGAACTTTTGAGCCCAGTCTCGATATTCCAAGTCGTGTTCTTCTAATTTTGATGTGCTAACTTCAGACCGGAAATAGTTTTTTTGTGATTTCCGGGAAAACTACGTGCTTCCGAGCAATCTCAGAACTACCACGAAACAGCTCGTAAAAAGCTCGAGATTTTGAGCCCAGTCTCAATATTTTAAGTTCCATACTTTCCAGCTAACCGGAAATCGTTTTTTTTCCCAATTCCGGTAAATTTCACGATTTCCAGCGATCTTTAGAGGAATATGTTATAGCTCGTACAGAGCTCGAATTTTTGAGCCCAGTCTCGATATTCCAAGTCATGTACTTCTAGTTTTGCTGTGCTAACTTCAAACCGGAAATTAGTTTTTTTCATATTTCTGGAAGACCACGTGATTCCGGGCAATCTCCAAATAACCCTTTTTTAGCTCGTAAAAACTTCGAAATTTCGAGCCTAGTCTCGAAATTTTAGGATGTGTAATTTTGGAATTGCTATGCTAATTCTTGCACATTTACCTAGTCAAATTGATTGATTTTGATTTCTCGGCTTTCCTTCAAGGAAAAATATATTGAGGGATATGAATAGCATGCCCGAATATCATGAGGAGATTATGCCAATGATTGTCGTGTTTGATTAATGTTTCATTAATTGAATAGAATCAGTCATTAGGTGATGAAAATCCGTTCTAAACTTAAATAAAATAACTGTTAAAAGTTCGATTTTTACTAGTTCAATAGATAAATGTGACTATAGTTTCGCTAACCCAGAAGATTCTTCAAATAAATATCACAAAATATTTTGTCATAATTGTATGAAGAAGCTACTCTGTTAGCTAAACTATACTCACATTTATTCATTAAACTACTGAAAATCGAACTTATAATAGATATTTTATTCAATGTTTTATTCGTTTCATACGTGAAAATAGAATGCTTCAGACTTTACAAGAAGAATTACGTGGATTCAATCCATTGAAAGGCTGCGTTACGGGAATTGAGTATAACATCAGTTACCAGATTAAAAAGGCGATCTTCGTTGAAGTATCATGGAACTGTCAAATATACCTACAAAGAGACTTGGTGGAAATACGAATGAGTTTTGGATGAAAATATATCTGAGCCCGACTTTCTAGGTTAAACTTAGATATTCCAGAACATAATTATTTGCCGCTCTTAGCAGGACTTGGATAGGCGCAGCGTCAAGAGCACAACAGTCGATGCCCCTCTCCATCGACCATTTAAACCATTTAAATTTGTGATGGTGATGAATTAATCATTCTATGACAGGTATTATATTGTTGCACGCTTGCAAACGAGAAGGTTTCCTACGTAACTTATATTTGGTTCAAAAACTTTCAATTCAAATTATCATGACGAAATGAGAACTTCCATAATTGAGTTCAAGAGCAATTGGTCTCGAATCAAAGCAGGATGATATTCCTCCTCATAGGAAAATAGTTTGGAAAATAACCTAGATACTTTATTGAGAAAGGGAGAAGTATGAGAATGATTGGAAAGCATGAAATCAAATTTCAAGAAGTGAGTAACACCTTCCTTTTAATGCTATTCATCCATACTTGCATGTCCTCTAGAAGTTATTCACACCGATAAGGTTAGTAAAATACTAAATAGATATCTAGTGGGGATATACAGGTTCAAGATAACCTCCATATCAATGTGTCTTCAATGCAATAGAAATTGCAGTAGGTAATTCATTGGCATACCTATATGTTGATACACATGAACACATACCTATGTTGCTAATTCGATAAAAGTAGTGAAGAAGTAGTGTATAATTTGACGTATTCAGACGCCTTTTCTGTTTCTAATCATTTGAAATATATTTTGGGTTTCTACGAGTGAGGGAAGCTTATGATCGCAGCTCATTCATCATTGCACAAACATATGCAAGCTATCATTGATCTGATGTGAAAATTATCAAAGTTAGCTTCGCCGACATATGTCGAATGTATCCCATATACGCCGGTCTAGGACTTTTGGGCCAGAAACACTTGGGAGTGAGGAAACTTCTGCGCCAGCCATTTGGGCCCAAGACGCTTGATCACGAGGAAATTTAACACATTAATTTTATCACACATTAGTTTAATTTTCCAAATCTTCATTGAGTAAAATATACACAATTTTTTAGAATCTAAACAAGAGGCCATAGATTTTATGGATTTATTTCGTAATTGTAACAAATACCTCTTGAAAATTCAACAATATCCCTACTTTTTGTTCCGTCAACGTGATTGTATTGATTATTGTGACCTTTAACTAATTTTTCTATCCTTCTATCAGCTTGAATGAATTTTTATTTGAAGTAGGCTAGTCGCTGGACAGTTTTCAGGTTGTTGATGAATTTCCAAATGGTTGGATGGTTCATCGACAGGTTTGTTTGTAGCCTTCTGTGTGCGACCTCTGCGTGGTTGTCTGTTCTGTCAGTGTTTGTCAATACCCGATCATGTACTGACCACAGCTCTAGAGGAAATATTGTTCGGCGGCGTTCGTTTCACCTCCTTCATCTTCTATCTCTGGGAGCAACACATTTGACAATTCGTCTGTAGCTTCATTCAGATGGTCCGTAGGCAAAAATGTCAAGGATGCTACCACGCACGCCTCAACAGTGAAGTCTGCATTATTATTATATCTCCCAAGAAGGTTCAATTCGCCCAAATATTTTCGCATATTTTTTGTAAAATTTATAATTGCAGGAAATTTTTTGAGCCATAAGTTCGGCTGATGACTTTCCACGAGATCGATCATTTCTATATATATTGCCGATTGTTCATTCCTGAGGATTGCATAAACTACGGGATGTTCCATCCATGAGCCATTGATCAATGTAGCAAAATCTGGAAACAAATATATATATCATGTTAAAATCAATAAAAATATCTGAATATCTTATTTTGTATGTATGTATATAGTGTCCTAGGAGTTCCCATCACAGCAACTTTTCCAAGTAGAACTTTCAACCTATGAATCTATTTCTAAGGATTTTATTTTTTCAATGTCATTTTTGATTTTTTAAATAAACCATCAATTGAACATTTTCACCTATGATGAGAACTTTTCGGAGGGCACTGTATAATTTGTTATTTAGTAGATTCAATCACTCCATCAACTTCAAAAGCCTATTCAACCTTTCTCTTCTTCTTTTTAACTAGTTAAGAAATATAAGACTTAAATTCATCAGGGATGACAAGATCTTCTACTCGTGATGCATTTGGATATGCAGCTTGGATATCGTTTCTTTTTCTGGGAATAATTTTTTTAAAGCATTCGATGCTGGTAGATTTGCTGCCTGCGACCGGTTCTCTTCATTAGAATACAAATTAATAATTTGCGAAGTAGGTTCCATCGTTTCAGCAGCACGAGTTCTCATTGCAGTACAGACAACCTTCCGTTCTAAATTCGTCGCATTAGTATGATGTGAATGGTTATGTAGTTGATTCACAATAACGCCTTCTATGGTATGAATAACGACATTTGCAACCTTGAAGTTTTAGTTCAAAGCACCAACATGTTTTAGTTTCACATGCACTAAGCTTGTCGAAGAGAGCAGTAGCCATTCTTACTGTACATATGCTTGCTTCGTGTCTAAGCTACTTTCATTTTTTATTTGGAAAAAATACTTCTCGACAAAACTGAACATTATCAACAGGACCTATCAGTAACATTGATGTCAAACACAAAATGAGCCCAGTTTATTTTATTTTCGGTATTAGTAATCAATTGTCAGGTTATAACTTTGGAGGTACAAACGATTATTGTTATTCATTTAAATCCTTCTGATATTGGTAACATTAAACATTTATTGGTTTTATTGAGGGTCAACATAAACCTTTGGATATTAGCATAATATCATTGAGTGTACCTGTAAAAATTTAATATTATACCTCCACCTGTATCATTTATAACTGTTAATGTGTTGGTATGTTTGTACTCCTGTACCACTTCTTCGAAGGACCAATGTGAATTCAAGGAATAACAGAGCGTTTTATTCAAACTTACAATTACAAAATTTCGTCTACTTTATTCTCTGTATCTGATAATTTATGCCGACTGTCTCAAATTTGAATATTACATTTGTTTATACCTTAAAGCTATTTACAAAACTCAATTGCTAAGGAATGGATGCACAAGATTTCGATATGAACAAGAACTACCTAGCGCACAGTAGAAAATTGAGTGAGGAATAATAATAAAACAGCAGTTGCCGTCAGCGATTTCAATAGAATAATGCATTGTGCAATGAAATAACCTGAGCTCAACTATCTTAAGCTAACTTCGCTACAATGACTAATATTGAACTTAATTATCAACAATTACTATTATTATAGACGATCTAACTATTTTGTTAAACGAACAAACCTAAGCTAAATATGAGCTTCTCGCGCCCATTTTGCACCCCGCCCAAGTGTCCCCGCGCCCATGTATCATCGCGGCCAAGTATCTCCGCGCCCAGACGACCTCGGACAAGTGACCGCGCCCGAATGAACGGCTCCGATACACGCCTTATTACCATATCGCCATTCTTCATGAAGTACGTCAACTCAACATTTGGCTGCTGTTCACGGAGTGCATAGCTACATCAGTGGCGGCTCCTCGAAGGAGGCTAAGGAGGCTCAGCCTCCTCACTAATTTATCTTAATGATCATTCTCCATTTTATTTCCTGTTTCTCTGATAATTCTTTAAATTTTACAATTAATTCCCCGTTCTCAGTAGTTATTTTCAATCCGGCAACAGTGGTCAGAGGCTAGATAAAATTATGAGTGACTTAGTTGCAGAGTTCTTAGAAAATCCATTTAGTGGATTAACATATGATAGAAAAGTGTTCTTCAAAAACAAACGGCCTTTACCGGATTTGAAAGGATTAGTGATGGCAGGGAAGTATCAAAATCGATCGTTTAATACTGATAATTATAAAAAATATGTATGGTTAACGGGATCTGATGTACACAATAAATTATATTGCTGGTATTGCTTGCTATTCACATCAGATACAACTTCATGTTGGGGGCACTTGGGTTATAATGATTTGAAAAATTTAGCTCGTGGCCTAGAAAGACATGAAAAATCGCAGGACTATATTACATCGTGTATTAAGTTTAAATTAACCGGTAAACAGAATATTGTTAATGCGATTGATTCTACACGAACACGCGAAATCGAAAATCATAATAATACAGTTAAAGAAAACCGCGAAGTTTAAAAAAAAATCATTGATTTCTTATTGTATTTATCATTTCAAGATTTGGTTTTTAGAGGGCATGATGAAACTGAAAATTCAGTTAATAAAGGTAATTTTAGGGAATTGTTAGATTTGTTTTGTAAATACGACAGTAAGCTTCGCGATTTTATGACTAACGCGTCAGTATTTGCAGGCATTTGTTTTGTTTTATGCGGGTATAATGGTTGAGTGACACCACGCGAAATAAGGTTAGATTAGAATTCGTCTGTTCGGTAAATTATTAATTGTAAAAATGGACAACTAGTGGAAAGATTTTTAGGGTTCTACGATGTTAGTTCGGGAAGAACAGCGGTCAATTCATTCAATTTTTCAATGGAAACATTTCAACGATTCGACTTTGCGAATGAATCAGACTTACGACGGCATCTGTAATGGCGGGACATTTAAACGGTCTTCAAACAAACGTAAGTTTTAAATAACATAGTAGGAAACAGAATTCCCTGTAACACTCGAACTCGATGGAATTTTACATCACATGCAATGTTTAGTTTACCATCCATAAAAATAAAGACAAATTAATTGAAATATTTGATTTTATATTAAACAGTGATGACTTTTCAACAGATCAGGTTTCATTGAATGCTGCTGTTGGTTTAAAATCTTATTTAGAAAATGAAGAATTTTTGTTATTTCTTGATACTTTTAAATTAATATTTGAACAAATTGATCTTATTTTTCGAATTTTACAACATAAATTCCCTAATATAATTCATTCAAGAGATCGTTTAACACATCTCATTGATAAAATTCAAGTTTCCGTTATACAGAATTTCATTTTAATATTTTATTTGGAAATTATTCAACTGATGAGGCTTCTCCCGTGAAAAGGAGGAAAACATATAATTTGGTAGACAAGAAACTACATTATAAACAACTTTTTTATGAAATTTTAGATACTATTAAAGGTCAAATATTGAGATTCGATTTTCCGATTTACATGAATTGAAGTTTTTCGATTTGACGAATAGAAGATTTTTCGAATCTTTTCAAAAGAGTTTCTCAATACACTTTCAGATAACTTAGTTCTAAAATATAATTTTTTTGATAAAATAGCACTGCACAATGAATTATGCGTTGTATACTGGGATAAAGATATTTTAGGCCAATACGACAGTCACGCCGATATGATAAAATATATGATAGATAATGATTTGCAACAAGTCTCACCTCAGTTTTATAAACTACTTTGTTTGACAGTCACCATTCCTGTCACGTCGGCATCGGTGGAGAGATCATTTTCTACTCTCAAACGAATTAAAACATACATGGGAAATACAATGGGCCAAAATCGTTTATACAATGTTAGTTTAATATCTATTGAAAAAGATTTAGTAAGACACTTAAAACATAATGATACATTTTATGATAATATTATTGATCATTTTTCGTAAATTAAAGACCGTAGAATTTCGTTAATATATAGAAAAGTTGATAAAATTAATAACAAAAAACAAAATATGAAAAATTCCAAAAAAAAAAAAATTAAAAATCCAAAAAAAAATAAAAAACAAAAAACGAACGAAAAAAAAATTTGTGGGCAAGAGAAACTCTATACCTCCACGTTGGTTCTTGCTGGGTAACAATCAATTTTGTCGCTGAAGGTTAAATTAATTGGCTGAATAGAGTATATTTTTACAAAAACGTTTTATGTCCAGCCTCCTCTCTCAAAAAGTTCACGAGCCGCCACTGAGCTACATTTGAATATGTCAGTAGCTGAGACAATGTGGAAGAAGTGAAGAACATATTGTTTTCATATCATATTATATTATATTAAACTCATAGTTGATTCATAACTCAGTTTGGTCGCTGACATTTGCATCATTAGAATAAGAAATCATTGAGATGGAGTGGCAAACATTCAGATACCTAATTCTGTTCAATAGAGGAGCATACACATTCCTTATTTTATTATATGGAACAATTATTAAATATTGTAATGATTTTACAATGTACTATTGAGAGTTTCCGAAATTCATATTACCCTCTTGAATCTCAAATGAACACGATGGCCTGACTCATTGCGCCTGCAAGCCAAACCAGCAATCTAATGGGAGACGAAGAAAGTGAAGCTCAATCCTTGATTGAATTGGATCCAGGAAAAAATTAAACGCCATGAGATTTCCAGATCCTTGCGAATGAAGTTTACACATAAAGTTCATTGTCAATGAAATTGAGATTTACATATACTTAGATGGAATGGAATCCATGTATATATCAAGACATATCACCATTCCCCTTTACGGTCTGTTGGAAGCCACACGACTGATCCTACAACAAAAGTATGATATTCGGGATAAATTACAGAAAGAAGGGATGAAAGATGACCATTCTTTAGTGTGAACAATAAGTTAATAGTACAACAAAGTGGAGGCTTACCTACTGCTCGCGGAGAAGGTTTCCATTGGTCCTGTTCGACTTGTGAATCAATGCCTTCATGTTTTTCGCCCGTGTTATCTGATTTGTGTATCATCTCTCTCAACTTTTCAGAAGATTTCTAATTTTTGTTTATTTTGATTCTGATAAAATTACGGAATAGCCCATGAATATATGACAATGTTAAGGTTTATCTACACTGTAAAAAATATTTGGGTAAAATTCCCCTAAGAAATGGTGGCCACTGGGCGGCCACCATTCCACGGAGTAAGTTTAACGCGTAAGGGTATTTTTAACCAAAAAGGGAAAATTACTAATTGCTCGGGTAAAAATCCTTGGCGGTGTAAATTTTACAGAGAAAAAACACGTTGGTATAATTTTACCCCCTAAAATTACACATTGGTGTAAATTTGAATAGATAAAATTACACTCTAATGTAAATTTGTACAGATAAAATTACACTCTAATGTAAATTTGTATAGATAAAATTACACTCTAATGTAAATTTGTATAGATAAAATTACACTCTAATGTAAATTTGTATAGATAAAATTACACTCTAATGTAAATTTGTACAGATAAAATTACACTCTAATGTAAATTTGTATAGATAAAATTACACTCTAATGTAAATTTGTATAGATAAAATTACACTCTAATGTAAATTTGTATAGATAAAATTACACTTTGATGTTAATTTCTATAGATGAAATTACAGTTTGATGTAAATTTGTATAGATAAAATTACACTCTAATGTAAATTTGTATAGATAAAATTACACTCTAATGTAAATTTGTATAGATAAAATTACACTCTAATGTAAATTTGTACAGATAAAATTACACTCTAATGTAAATTTGTATAGATAAAATTACACTCTAATGTAAATTTGTATAGATAAAATTACACTCTAATGTAAATTTGTATAGATAAAATTACACTCTAATGTAAATTTGTACAGATAAAATTACACTCTAATGTAAATTTGTATAGATAAAATTACACTCTAATGTAAATTTGTATAGATAAAATTACACTCTAATGTAAATTTGTATAGATAAAATTACACTTTGATGTTAATTTGTATAGATGAAATTACAGTTTGATGTAAATTTGTATAGATAAAATTACTGTTGTTAATTTTACAGATACATTTACACCAAATTGTAATTTTGTTTGTAAACGAAATACCTAGATGATTTGGCCCTGAAATATTCATTTAAAAATAAACTTTACCTACGCACTATTCCAACTTATGATTAAAATTCTGTTGTATCATCGTCAACCAGGAAGATGAATTAATCAGTTCATCTTAGCCCTTTTTCTAACATTCTATTGTGAACCATTACCTGAATACAATAACCTAAACAAAATGAAACGAGAATTTTTGTTTTACTTATATTCAGGATTACAAAAGTTTATAAAAAATTCTTTAAAAAATTACAAATAACTAATATTGTTACAAACTTATATATAAAAAAACCTCATACTGGGACGGCAACAAAAGTAACAAGACTACCTGAAATTCAAAAATATTTATTATTAGAATAAGGGAGATGAGGAAAAGCAATACACATACATATTAGGGCCAGGGGGATTCAAAAATAGAGAAAATTGAGATTCAAAATACTGGAATGGAAAAAACAGGAAAAAAATAGGAAGCCTTTCTATAAAAATAAAATATATAAAATGAACCGTACTGGGCCTAGAACGGTGCAAACCAAATTATAATTTACTACCTACCTTTAATAGAGCATCAATTCTCTATAAGAAAACCACGAATGACAACAATAAGAAAATCATACTGTACATTATTATTAAGAAACAAAGATATAAAACCAACTTACTTGCACCTCAATTCCGATTGAGGAAAGAAAAGTATATTAAAACAAAATAATAGGATTATTGTAGAATACAAATTCATCATACAAAATTCACCTGAAATTAAAATGTAGTACATTTAATAGATAAAAACATACAAAATACTCACTTTTCGGGTACAAATAAATCTTACACCGTATACCTGTCTGTGATACTGTTGAAAATTATATTGCCTCAATGTAGGAAATCCATGTCTACATATTTGACAGTAATAACCTATTTTTAATGTAATAAGTTCTGCTGGCGTACAGGTTATGTGTACCCATCTTGGAAATATATAGACATGAAAGGCGAATATAGGTACAAAAACAGCAAAGAAACTCATCAACCTACCTTTCAAAAGGGGCCCAAGAAAACAAGTATACCGGTTCTCACAATAACGAAACAATCGACTGTTTAATAAATGTATTTCATTTAAAAGTTTTAAAATGAAAATGATCCTTAATTCCTTACTGAATTAGAAACAGAAGCTCATATGCAACACGACAGTAAGTGCAAACTGCAACTGCAATGCAATCTGGGAAATTCGACTATGCAAAACGTCTACGATAGCTGTATCTCTCTCGCTCGAGATCATTAGTAGCGTGTAATAGAGAGGGATATCAATATCTTTACATATACGCAACACAGAGAAGACACCATCTGTCGATGTCAGTACCGCAATCAGGTTAGAGCGCAGAACCGATTGAGGGAAATTTGAATTGATATTATTTTGTTAACCGAAGATTCAGAGTTTTCATACATATCGTACTATATTTTTGGTAGTATTTTATATGCATATTAAAGAAATTTTATTAATTTGATACTACAACGGCTTAGTTTTTCTATTTAATAAATAGACATATAGATAATAGAATAGCGGCTGTGTTGTGTAATAAAGTGTACAACAAAATATTTCTCTTTTATAATTAAATATTCTAACCTCAAAAACATAAGATGTTAACTATCGCTGTATGTTTACTAATTTGCACAAAAAAATACTTTGTAATTTTTAATCATCATGACATGACAATTATTTTTCAAAGTCTGCATGTGTGTTATCGGATACTTGATTAGCTAATGGAACCCTCTGCCTTTAACATACCAACCCAACCCTAACAATTTTCTTGAAGTCAGCTTCCTATTAGTTGATCAATCATCCATGTAACCGGTTCATAATACGATGTCAAACTGTACGATCATATCACCCATTTGAATAAATTTTCACTATTAGTGGGAAAATTTATCCAAATGAATAAATTTTCACTATTAGTGGGTAAATTTATCCAAATGGTATCAAATTTACCATGATAATGATAAATTTCCAGGCAAATCTAGGGTAAAATTATTCACGCAGAGGTAATTTTCTATTCTGTAACGTAAAAATACACCAGAATCAAATTTACCTGGTAAATGTTCTCCAACTTTTAGGTACTTCAAGCTTCATCTCAAAAATGAGGTAATAGTTGCCAGTACATCGTAGTAATTTTACCAATTTACACCATTAAAATTACACTCATTTTTTACAGTGTAGATCGGAGAACTGTTTCTTAGTGGCACATTCACTAGCAAATAGATGGCGTTAGACATTTTCGTCTCTCTAGCCTTTTGTCATTCATTACATCGACGGAGTTATCGTTCAGTAACATTAAAAATTTCACTCGTTCCGATATTGAGCTCGAGATCGAAACAGTTGTAATGAACTGTTAGTTACAGATCGATCTAGAGAAGCCATCATCTCTGACAAATTCGCCTCAACAGTGACATTCTCAAAGTGAAATGCCGAAACAATATTGTCAAACTTGGAATTTCACAGTTCCTCTGAACTTGAATTATTATTTTATTTCGTTGTTCTACAGAATAATGAATTTAGGTACAGCAAGTAGAACCCGAATCCATAGAAATATAGAAGAAAAAACATATTTCCATGTAGAATAAGAATACAATAAACTGATAACGCGTATCGAATTTGCGGACACCCAATGGATCCACTAGGAGATCACACATGCTCAGAATGTAGAGATACGGAACATCTACTGAATACTCAGTACATATATCAACATAATGAGATTATTACAGTGTAGTTTATTCTAATCGTATTTTGCTTAGAAGGAAATATCGAAACAGCAGAACGCGAAGAATTCAACTAACTGATCAGTGGATCAATAATTTCCTCACACTACCTGTGTTATTTAAGATATTTGGCTTCAGAACACTTGTTGTTTGAATGTATGATTGTAATATGATATATTAGCATTAGTTAAACTACAGGTGACTAGTTCCGGACGGCTTATCAGCGGAATGAATGAAGCTATAGTGTCACCGATGGATATCTGTGCCGAGGTATATATTACTTATAGACAGAGAGTGCCAGAGAGGTAATGAACACCTAACGCGGCCACCCGCGAATAATCGCCCTAAGAAAAACCTACACAATATGGAGACCATTGTCAGGATGAATTTTCTGTACTTCATTGAAGTGACGACGAGCATTCTCAGGACCAAGTGTTCCAAAGAGCGATACAAACCAATGCAAGAGTAGATAGCTGAACAATCACTTGTTATGTTAGTGATAAATCTAATGCACCTTATATAAAGACCTCCATGAAGTGGATATTATTAATGTGACAGACCTACACTGTCTCCGCAGATAACATTAATTCCTAAAAAGTAGCATTTGCCTTGTGTCAACCATCGATTTCGTTGTAGGTATGTTTCTTCTGTTGTACTTCTTTATCACTACATTTCATAAATGTTTTACTGATATCAATTTCTTAATGTCAATGTGGACTTCTGTGCACTCATAGTAGACCATTGATGAACAAAGCTCAATTGTTTTGAAGTGAGGATTGCAGGTTAGGGTATTACTATGGTTGATAATTGATATGACAGTGGTCATTCAATGACAGCATCCCGGTTCTTATGTATTTCAATAGAACTGACTGAGAAATGTTCTAGGTAAGTATGAGCACGCTCAAAGTTTCTTTGTCTAATTGGCCACATTTTCGTGTAAGTACGTTAAGAGATATAGAATAAAATTTTCTGAATTATGAAGATAACTTCGATAATTTAACATAGGATTATAAATATGAATTAACGTAAAACGATGAACCATAGGCGGGATTCGAACCCACATTGCTGGATGTCTAGTTCGAAGGTGTTTACCAATTCCATCACTTTGGTCGTGTCAGATTCTTATATTTTTGATAATGTTATTCATCTTTATGATTCTATGTTGAATTATGCCTGGTTCTATGGACTGGCAACTGCGCAGACCGATATGAAGGTAAAGCTATAATTTTTCTGTTAATGTTTTGGGTGACTCATGCAGTCAGCACTAATTTTTGATGATCTAACACTCTTTCATGGGGTGTGACTTCAATTCCGTGCTTATCGAGAAGCAGAAAAGGCTATGGTTGCTCATGATCTGCACAATGTTAATAGGTCTGCCAAGTATCATTCGCCTTTAAGAATAATCGAAAATTATGAGGTGTTCGCAGAAAGTCACATTGATATCAAAAAATTGGATATCACTAGAACAGCTATGATAGAGAAGTAGACAAGGTGAAGTACACCAACCGCGATATCGATGCTTGATACAAGGCAAATGTTTTACAGCAAAACAAACTTATTGCAACCCTTCATCCCGGGAGGAAAATATCAGATAACCTCGTGTTTAGATTTGATAGATATTTTCGAAATAGAATAATACATAGATTACTATCAAATCATTTTACTAAAATGAGTTAAAAATGTTAGCTTATTTACTTTTTTGTTAGTGTTCAAAATTTTGATCATTAGTTCGGTAGTTTGATCTTGAATGAAGAGATATTCTTAGTTCCATTCATTTCTATTCTTTATTGATTAGTGTAATGCTTTTTCACCCAAAAATTCATATATTATGGCACTAGGTATGTTTCTAAATCGCTTTATTTGAAGATTTTTCTGTGAAAAATTAGAATAAATATATTAATTATTGGAAATAAAATAAACTTATATTTCAGTTCTAATAACGTTTGTCTCATCAATTTTATCCAAGCACACCTTGCTTTGATATCATGAAGGATAGAGTAAGAACAGCCAAGTCTTCTTTAATGTCTGAAATATAGGAGCGAGGCCTAGAATTCATCAAAGCTTCACTTGGTCACAATAAAGAAGAAATCCTCTCGTAAGTTAGACAAGCTCTTCGCAGCTGTTTCCGTAGCAATTGATTAAAAAAATATAAATCATCTCATAAATTGGTGTAGGTGGGTTCAGTAAGTTTTAAAACGGATGTTTTCAAAAAATTGACTTTTCTTAAGGCGATTACAATACATCTTTAACACTGCCTCCAGGAAAGAAAATAAATAGAAACGTATCGATGAAACCTATGGAGAGTTAACTATGAAAGAGTTTACAGTGTTAACAAACTATAACACTATAAATGATAAACAATCATCCTTACCCACTAAGATTACTGTTGACGTAATGAGGACCTCTCAGCTACCAACGTGCCATCATCAGAGTGAACTAAAATATATTTGGGGATAATAATGCAATCAAAAATCAGAATTCAAAGAACTGTTTTTTGGTTTATACATTTTCATCCCTTCTAAATTACTTAGATATTTGTCCGTACTGTGTTTCGAAAGAGATGAACTCTCGAAATGGTGTGGTTCCTATTTAAAATATGTTCGACCAACGCTGATTTCTCAAAATAACTCTTCTTTGTATGGGAAAAATGTTCTTTACACCGAGTTATTATGTTCCTTCTAGTTTGGCTTATATTAATTCTGAATAGTATTCAAAGAGGCACATTGATTTTCAATTCAATTCACACTGATGATACTTGGTACCTGAAATTTCCTCAAAACTATAACATTATGTTTAGTAGATGAGATTAATAATTGTTCCTCTAGTGGAGTAAATCTGGCGAGAAAAAAGGCAAGGTTGGCGAAAATTTTACGATGCTTAGCGACTCAGTGGGAAGTTTTTGTTAGGGTACCAATAACAACCCCCTGAAATTTCTATTTCCCAAAGTGGGTGCAACCTCCTTTTTTTAATTTTTAAGGGTAGTTTAGCAAAAAAAAATAATATCTCTGGTTGTAGAACCGTTTTATTGTCCATGTCCAAGGAACTTCCAGTCCAAAATTTCAAATTGATCCGAATTACTCCCTCCCGTAATAGATATATGAATATATATATATATATATATATATATATACTAATATTCTTTTATTGATATTCTTGAAAACATACACATATATACTAATATATGCAAGAAATCTTGCGTAACAGCTAACTCGGTCATTTTTCAACCGATTTGGCTGAAATTTGGACTAAACACTACTCTATAAATTACAAGTTAAAATGTTGAACAGTTTTTCAGAAATTCAACTTTAGGTCAATTTTTTGGTTATTTTTCAAATTGAGATATCTCATGTCATTTACATCCGATCTGGATCTGCTTTGCGGGAAAATTTAGGTATTTGCATATAGTTTTATGTCATGGAACTCATTTCTCATTTATTTTTTTTCCGGCCTATATTGGCCATTTTATCGGTATTAGAATAAGCGGCTTATTAGGTTGGTAGTCAAGTTACTAAAAATCAAACTAGGAATATGCGATTTTCGACCTAATCGACGAACATTTTTGAACACGACAAGCTAAATGAAGCGAGCGCAGCGAGCCCAAAAAATGATTGAAACGTTAACTTTGAACCTTTTAAAAGGTCGTGATAGTCCCAAACCGGGTCCAAAACGGTTTTGAAATAGTTAATTTTCCGTAAATCGAATGACGTTCACGTTAGAAGCCCGTAGCTCGCGAGTTGAAATGGTGCAAAAGTTAGGAACATAGAACTTCTTTACGGGGGCTTTTTGCGTACCGATTTCACTCCATGTAGTTAGATTTAGTCGGGATACGCACCCGACAGCCCTTCTTTTTTCCAAAAATTCCGTTTAAATATGAAAATTTAATTAAAATAGGAACGGGTACTCTCAGGTCTCACCTATGCACGTCTAACGTGCAACGTACCAAAGGGAATTTTCTAGCTACTAAAATATACCCGAAGCGGATAAATGCTAGCGGCCCATAGCAAAAAAGACTTTATTACAGCTGGCGCCGGCCGTACGGGCCACGAAACGGCCCCAAATTAACAAGATCGAGGTAAAATGTATAAACTCTAACTTACGCGGAGCGGGCTCCTCGAGGGAAACTTCAAAATGATTTCGTTCGTAGCTTATTACATAGGAGGTTTGGCCTTCATGCAATTGTGTTTTTATACAATTTGAACCTTCTAATTTCGATAGGCCAAGTGAAAATCCCGGAGCCTCAAGCGCTAAAGATATCTGAGTGTTTAAACTTTCGTATAAAATTGCGAAATTTGGCATTCTTAGAAACGTCAAATTAATTAATCTGACACAAGAGTTGGGGATATTTTTATTCAAATCGATATAATACCAATTTTTGTCATCCATATTGCAAGATTTTCTCGGGAATTTTCCAAAATCAAAAACTAGGGCCTCTACGTTCAATTAAAATTCACCATTCGAAAGATCGTCATCGATAATGTTAATATGGCACCAAACTAATTCCAAGACGTAACCCAAAAATGCCGCTAAGTAGCTTAAAATAAATCATAAAGATTTGACGTGTTTTGACGGTAACCTATGTAAGGATTAAGTGATAACTCACGAAGAGAACTGATTTTGGAGGTGTATGTATAATGGAAGGATGTAGAAATAATACCAAGAGATCTTAAATAGCTATATACTGCTCAGAAACTTCCTAAATGGTCCATGGACGAAGGTATACTTCCGAAGGAAATATGTACATTTCCACATCTATAGTTCATGTGGGGCTACTGAAACTATTTCTATCGTCGTAAAATGTTCCAGCGAACCTCTGTGGTCTCGGAGATAACCTCCTGTCATGTATTTAACCTCTGGCAAGCGTAAGTTGTGAATATCATGTTTCCATTCAAAAGTACTTGAATATGATACAACAAAGGGGCCCCATCTATTAAAAAACGTTCTAGAGGTATGTCTGAACAATATGTAACAATAAGATTCAACATACTTTATTTCAGATTTGAATATATGAATTATATCAAGGTTTGGAACCAACAGATATATTCTTGCAGAAATATCGTGACAACACGATATAGAAAGGTATGTACATCATATTCGAGCAGAGTTCAATACATTTTCAATGAATATATCAAGATATCTGTCATATTCTACAGTAAAAGTAGCAATTTTCAAGTAACGTAGCAGCACGAACATTGGGTTCACTCAGAATTAGTTCAAATTGATGGTACAGGACTTTCAATGTACTCGAATAATGTTACTGTATATACAATAAAGATATTTCTATAGACATTTGTATCGTGTATTATGTTTATAGGAATACAAATAGTGATTTCACATGTTCAACGTAGACACAAGGTTATGTCTTACATTTTACCAAGTATGCGATGCTAAATATGGGTAAATGATATTGAATAAAGCAAGAAAAAGATGTTTTCAAGAGTATTTCATATGTTGTTGGAATGGAAAGCATTCTTAATGTTCAATTTACATGATGTATCATTTTATACATATGTCAGTTGGTGGAAAAATTTCACCAAAACAGATGTTACATGCATGAAAATGATTATAAAAGTGTTAAACAATTAATCTGCTACCACAAGGTATACTTTCAACAAAGTATACATCACTTTATGGATGTTATACAATATTAAGACATATGACGGAGATACATTCAAAGGATAGATGGTACAGTTTCAATACTTTAAATTGAGCTTTGCAAATGTATATATGAAAAGAATAAAGGTAGGAGGAAAACTTAATAATGAAATGCACCCTTTTTCTTCATTATTCCTGGCATAAGTATCAGATTCGATTGCTTCCTCAACGGGTTGTAGATTTTTTATAACATAACTTTCTCTGAGACTATCTAGCAATAAAAATGAATATGTACAAACTTGCTTGAGACATGTAGGTACAAACGAAACACAATTGCATTTTGCAAGTTACTAATAGGAATAAATTCTGTATCTTTGTATTTATAACAAAAAGGGTAAATCGTACAGTTTTAAGACTGGGAATTGGTTTTTACAATGGTTCTACTACCGATATGTTTGAGAAATCTTTTCGAATGGTATACTAAGAAGGTGTATCCTTGAGGTAGCTCAAAAGAGAATGTCATTCTGCTTCAGACAGACAAAATGCTTAGGCTTCCTCAACGGCTAATAGATTTTTTTATAAAATAGCTTCTTCTCATTCCTCAGAGACTGTAATTTGGACTGAAAATAAAGTAAAAAGTAGCTTCACAGATACTGCAAATAGCATTGAAAATAATTGAAAAAGCAGCTTGAGAGATTAACATACAAAATTGTATTGCATTTAGCATGGCAATGCTGAAAATTAATTAGCTTGATATTCATAAGGTAGGTATTACAATTTTTTTTCTTACAAGGAGAGGTAATTGTGTGTACCTATTTGTTAGAATGTTGAGAATTAGGGGGTACAATTACAAAGCAGCATAGGACATTGTCTGAGAAAAGAGGGAAAGCAATACAAGCAAATCTTGTATCGATCATATTTATATGAAAAATAAACTTCATACAGAATATATTGCTGCTATCATAAAGACAACCATAACAGATCACTATTCCACTTTACTAGCATTAAATATAAATCATATTAAAGGTGTAAAAAACGACTTATTGGTGACAAAAATAGACGAGGATAAATTAAGGAAATCATTGGAGGATGAAAATTGGGACACAGTTAATATTGAAATCATTTATAATAAAAACATAAAAAGAAAAGAGTGGATCACAGCAGGCATTTTGAAGTCTATAAAAACTAGAAATTGGCTTTACCAGCAATATCTAAAATATCCAAATAATGAGACTATTAATAATTGTTATAAAATATACAGGAATAAACTCAATGGCCTCATTCAACTAAGTGTAATCATTTCAAATACAAAATTATGGATAACGTAGGGTCTAATAAAGCATTATGGGAAACAATTAATAAAGTTGAGAACAAAAAGATCAAAAATAAATGGGAAATCAAGGAATTGAAGCTTGAAAGTGATGAGATTGTAAAAACTCCTATTGATATTTCAAATGCTTTCAGTAAACACTATGCTAACATAGGTAAAACTTATGCAAAAAAAAATACGAAGGCATGAAACTGACACTCACACTAATGAAAATAGGAGTCCTAGATCCATGTTCTTGTACGGTACAACTCCAAATGAGGTCGTTTCTATTATTAATTCAAGTGACAATAATAATGGTACAGGTGAAGATAAAATATCTAACAAAAGTACTTACGTTCTCTTCTTATGTTAGGGGGCAACCTGAATTCAAGGAATTAAAAACAGGTAACGATTCCTGTTTAGAAATTGTCCCTTCATTAAAGTATTTAGGAGTCACAATAGATAAATTTCTAAAATGAGATATACATGCCCAAGAAATGATAAAAAAATTAAGAGGCATTGTTTACAGAATGTGTCTCATTTAAAGTGATAGTGAATCAAACAGATGTCCCAACCGTGTAGAAGCAAATGACAAATTCTCTTTAAAATTGAATTCGAATCATTCCCCATTCGATTATAACTGTCCAGTATTAGTTCAAAAAATTAACAATGAGAAACGAAAATTAGAAATGGAAACAAATCAATATCAATTACCTAATAACAAACTCGATACCTCTAAAATGTCAAACTTCTCTAAAATTTTACATTATAACATTCAATGTCTAAGAAACAAAACTTCAGAACTAGAAGCTTTTTTAATAGGTAAAAGTTATGATATACTTTGTACAAATGAACATTGGTTGGGATCTGACGAATTATAAACACTCTGAACATAAGTGGTTTTGTAAATCTCTCAGCTTTTTGCAGAACAACGCATAAACATGGGGGAGTGGGTATTTTTACAAGTAATATCATAGAAGCAATTCCGTTAGCCTTTGATACTCAAGAAATATCTGATGAAATACATTTTGAAATAGCAGGTATAATGTACAACAATATACAGGTACTGACAATCTATCGCTCACCTCTTGAGGATTTTGACATATTTTTAAATAGATTAGATGCAACACTTAATAAGCTATCATTACACAAAGGTACTATAATAACTGGGAACTTTAACGTACATTTCCATTCAGATAGTAAAGAATCTCAGTTACTATGTAATATGTTTGAATCCTACGGACTACATAAAACTGTTCATAACTATACTAGAAACGGAGCAACTCTTGATAACATATTTACCAATTTTAACAGCAATTGTTATGTTGCAACAGTAACAGATCCCAATTTATCTGATCATCTTGCTATATCATTTGATTTTGAAGTGGAAAACAAAACATCATTAAATAATAAAATAAGAATAACCTACAGACCAATAACAGAACAAGGCTTCTTTAAACTTTATAATTATGTAGATAAAGTACATTGGTCATTTGTAAACAATTCTCAAATAAATGTAAATAACAAATTTGATCATTTTTTAAATCTGATAATAGATGTCTGTGATTCTAGCTTCCCAATGAAAACAAAATTTATAAAACAAAACGAACCTAACATACCTAAAATACATTGGTTCAATGACAACTTAAGACAAAGTAGAGAAAAATTGCAGTTATCAAGCAGTTTAAATAAAACTAATCCACAAATTGTTTCCAATGAATCACTTAATAAATTTAAAAAAGGTATCGTGAGGACATTAATAAAAGTAAAAAAGAAGCTAACGATAAATACATTAACAATTCAAAAAATATGCAAAAGGCATTGTGCCACTGATTTAAATATTTTTTTTACAAATATAGCAGAATCCCTTTTCAAGAATCTTCCACCTTTACAAAATAATCCTATTGATTATACAAAAAAAATTAATTTAGTCTTCCATTCAGAATTTAAATTCATAGAAGTTACTTTCAATGAAATGAGAGATATAATTTCAAATTTAAATAATAGTCCCAGCAAGGACACTTATAATATAAATGTTAAAATAGTTAAAACTATTCTAAATTTGATCGTTTTTCCTCTATGTAAAATTATAAACCAACGTATCACCTCTAACATTTTTCCAGATTCCCTCAAAATATCTAAAGTAGTTCCGATTTACAAAAAAGGCTTATGCGATGATGTTGATAACTATAGGCCAATATCAATTACACCCATCTTTGGCAAAATTTTTGAGACTGTGCTGAAACGGCAAATAACATACTATTTTGAGGCAAATAATTGGTTTAATAAATGTCAATTTGGATTTCGTAGCAATGTTTCTACTACAGCTGCTATAAACAAACTTACTAGCTATGTTCGAGAATGTTTTGAGGAAAAGAAGTTCATGCAAGCCTCCTTTTTTGACGTTACCAAGGCTTTTGACTGTGTGTCCCATGATCTGTTGATGCAAAAGCTCCAAGAATACAACTTTGATAACAATAGTATAAATCTTATTAAATCATACTCAACTAATCGTATGCAATATGTATCATACAACAATGAAAATTCGACAAATAAAATAATCACATTTGGCGTTCCACAAGGATCTGTCTTGGGGCCAACCTTATTTTTATTATACATTAATGACATTAGCAATTCTCTGTTGTATAAGAACAACAATATTTTATTTGCCGACGACACAACAACACATGATAGTGCTTGGACAGCTTGGAGCAATTGAGTCAACAGGCCTTGGAAACACGAACCAGTATTTGTAATTGGTTCCTTGCTAATAACCTTAGCATTAATGATAGCAAAACACAAACTTTACATTTTTCACTTAGACCAGTCAATTTAAATATTGAAACCAACATAGTTAAATTCTTCGGCGTTTATCTCGATTCAAGATTGACATGGGAGCATCATATTGCACAACTATCAAAAAAAAAATAAACGGTTTTCAATAGTGTATCTTCCTCTGTTTACTGTAAATAGGTAGCTACTTTTGAAGAAATAGAGTTGCTTTAAATTTGTATTCTACAATATCGATGATTCAAAAACATTTTAATTTTGAAAAGTACAGTTGCAATATTTTAATTTGTTGTATAGTATTTGAGGAGCCATGTAGTTGTAGAGCGACTATATTTTATGAGCATTTTCTTTTGCAATACTTGAAGTTTCAATGATTAAATTATATAACCTAGAATTGGCCAAGTGACGTACGTCACAAATTCCAAAGAGTACTCTAGAACTATACCTTCGACTAACATTTGACTCCATTCCAATTTTATACTCTTCTATGAATATCTACCACTCTCAATCTATCTAACCTATGAATGTCAAAGTGACATACGATCCAAACCATAGAATAACTTGTGACACGTGCTAATAGTAAAAGTTTCTATAAACACGTACCCATCTCTATATAACCTACAACTGCCAGAGTGACGTCTGTCACAGTGACAACCTGAAGGTGCCCATACACCTCACATAAAGGTTACCACGCACTATCCGACTAAACCCTCAGAAAGGCGTTGCACATGAAAACAACTGTACGTCAGCGGGGCGTAACTTAGCGGGGCGTAGCACAGCGGGGCGTAGCTCGTAAAATCAGCTAACTAGAATGAGCGACAGTTTAAGTTGGTGCACAAGTTACCAAAAATCAAACTAGGAATATGGACCCGACAAGCGAGCGAAGCGAGCCTGGAAAATTGTCGAAATGTTAACTTTGATCCTTTTAGAAGGTGGTGATAGCCACAAACCGGCTCGAAAACTGTTTTGAAATAGTTAATTTTGGTTAAATAAACGGTTTTCTATAAGGATGTTATATTATAACGTTAGCACAAATAATGAAATGGCATTCAAAGTATAGATTGTATAGTTTCAATACTAACAATTGGGCTTTGCAGAATATGTATATAGAAAGAATCTAGGTAGGATTAAAATTCAATAATGAAATACTCCCATTTACTCAGTTGTTCCTTGCATTATATCTATGTAACCTACAACTGTCAAGTTGACGTTTGTCCAAGTGACAACCTAAAGGTGCCCATACGCCTCACATAAAGGTTACCACGCACTATCCGACTAAACCCTCGAAAAGGCGTTGCACATGAAAACAACTGTACGTCAGCGGGCCTTGTTCAGCGGGGCGTAGCCCGTAAAATCAGCTAACTAGAATGAGCGACAGTTTAAGTTGGTGCACAAGTTACCAAAAATCAAACTAGGAATATGGACCCGACAAGCGAGCGAAGCGAGCCTGGAAAATTGTCGAAATGTTAACTTTGATCCTTTTAGAAGGTGGTGATAGCCACAAACCGGCTCGAAAACTGTTTTGAAATAGTTAATTTTGGTTAAATAAACGGTTTTCTATAAGGATGTTATATTATAACGTTAGCACAAATAATGAAATGGCATTCAAAGTATAGATTGTATAGTTTCAATACTTTGCTTTGCAGAATATGTATATAGAAAGAATCTAGGTAGGATTAAAATTCAATAACGAAATACTCCCATTTACTCAGTTGTTCCTTGCATTTTATCTATGTAACCTACAACTGTCAAGTTGACGTTTGTCCAAGTGACAACCTAAAGGTGCCCATACACCTCACATAAAGGTTACCACGCACTATCCGACTAAACCCTCAAAAAGGCGTTGCACATGAAAACAACTGTACGTCAGCGGGGCGTAACTTAGCGGGGCGTAACACAGCGGGGCGTAGCCCGTAAAATCAACTAGTCGGTATTAGAATAAGCGGCTTATTAGGTTGGTAGTCAAGTTACTAAAAATCAAACTAGGAATATGCGATTTTCGACCTTATCGACGGTCAACTTTGGACACGACAAGCTAAATGAAGCGAGCGCAGCGAGCCCAAAAAATGATTGAAACGTTAACTTTGAACCTTTTAAAAGGTCGTGATAGCCCCAAACCGGGTCCAAAACGGTTTTGAAATAGTCAATTTTCCGTAAATCGAATGACGTTCACGTTAGAAGCCCGTAGCTCGCGAGTTGAAATAGTGCAAAAGTTAGGAACATAGAACTTCTTTACGGGGGCTTTTTGCGTACCGATTTCACTCCATGTAGTTAGATTTAGTCGGGATACGCACCCGACAGCCCTTCTTTTTTCCAAAAATTTCGTTTAAATACGAAAATTTAATTAAAATAGAAACAGGTACTCTCAGGTCTCACCTATGCACGTCTAACGTGCAACGTACCAAAGGGAATTTTCTAGCTACTAAAATATACCCGAAGCGGATAAATGCTAGCGGCCCATAGCAAAAAAGACTTTATTACAGCTGGCGCCGGCCGCACGGGCCACGAAACGGCCCCAAATTAACAAGATCGAGGTAAAATGTATAAACTCTAACTTACGCGGAGCGGGCTCCTCGAGGGAAACTTCAAAATGATTTCGTTCGTAGCTTATTACATAGGATGTTTGGCCTTCATGCAATTGTGTTTTTAGATAATTTAATCCTTCTAATTTCGATAGGCCACGTGAAAATCCCGGAGCCTCAAGCGCTAAAGAGATCCGAGTGTTTAAACTTTCGTATAAAATTGCGAAATTTGGCATTCTTAGAAACGTCAAATTAATTAATCTGACACAAGAGTTGGGGATATTTTTATTCAAATCGATGTAATACCACTTTTTGTCGGCCATATTGTAATATTAATAATAAAATATTCTCAAATCGAAAACTAGAGCCTGTACCTTCAATTAAAATTCACCATTCGAAAGATCGTCATCGATTTAGTCAAAGTGATTTCTTGATTACCTTGTAAACGGCGGTCGTCACTCCCCAAAAATGCCTCTAAGTAGTTTAAAATAAATCATAAAGATTTGACGTGTTTTGACGGTAACCTATGTAGAATTACCTGATAATTTACGAAAACGATCGATTTCGGAGGTGTATTTATAATGAAATAAAGTAGAAGCAATGCGAAAAGCGTTATAAAAACTCTATACGGCATATCAGTGTCTAAAATGGTCCATGGACGAAGATATTCTTCCTAGGGGTACAAGTACATTTCTACATCTATAGATAATTGGGGCCACGAAAAACCATACTTATCGACTCCAGAAAGTTTTAAATAAGTGTATCTACAAATCTATGGTCTTAACTTAACCTAATTCATAGTCAAAGAGTTGTAAATCGTAAACTCATGTATCTAAATAAAAGTCAACAAAACTACATAAATATCATATAAACGGGGGGCCCCATCTATTAAAAAACGTTCTAGAGGTATGTCTGAACAATATGTAACAATAACATTCAACATACTTTATTTCAGATTTGAATATATGAATTATATCAAGGTTTGGAACCAACAGATATATTCTTGCAGAAATTAAAGTACATAGGGATGAAAGAATGACAACACGATATATAAAGGTATGTACATCACGTACGAGCAGAGTTCAATACATTTTCAAGGAATATATCAAGATATCTGTCATATTCTACTATTCATGTAGCATCGTCCAGAGTTATGTAGCACCACGAATATTGGATTCACTCATAATTAGTTCAAATTCATAGTACAAGCCTTTCAAAGTACTCAAATAATGTTATTTCAGTTACAATAAAGACATTTTCATATATGTGTATGGTGTATTATGTTTCAGGATCTAAATTGACATTTCACATTTTCAACGTAGATACAATGTTATGATATAAGAGCATCTTTTAGGAATCGGATGCTAATTAGGCCTAAATCATATGAAATAAAGGAAGGAAAAGATGTATACAAGAGTATTTCATATGTTATTGGAAAGGAAAGCATTCTTAATGTTCAATTTACATGATGTATCATTTTATACATATGTCAGTTGGAGGAAAAATTTCACCAAAACTGATGTTACATGCATGAAAATGATTATAAAAGTGTTAAACAATTAATCTGCTACCACAAGGTATACTTTCAACAAAGTATACATCACTTTATGGATGTTATACAATATTGAGAGATATGACGGAAATACATTCAAAGGATAGATGGTACAGTTTCGATACTTTAAATTGAGCTTTGCAAATGTATATATGAAAAGAATAAAGGTAGGAGGAAAACTTAATAATGAAATGCTTCCTTTCACTTCAGACAGACAAAATGCTTAGGCTTCCTCAATGGCTAATAGATTTTTTTATAAAATAGCTTCTTCTCATTCCTCAGACACTGTAATTTGGACTAAAAATAAAGTAAAAGGCTGCTTGAGCTATCTACAAATAGAAGTCAATTGTAGGTAGCATGTTAAGAAAATACTAGCACAATATTCATAAGAAATTTTATGGTACGATTAATGTTTTTTTATAAAGTAACTTCACAGATACTGCAAATAGCATTGAAAATAATTGAAAAAGCAGCTTGAGAGATTAACATACAAAATGGTATTGCATTTAGCATGGCAATGCTGAAAATTAATTAGCTTGATATTCATAAGGTAGGTATTAAAATTTTTTTTCTTACAAGGAGAGGTAATTGTGTGTACCTATTTGTTAGAATGTTGAGAATTAGGGGGTACAATTACAAAGCAGCATAGGACATTGTCTGAGAAAAGAGGGAAAGCAATACAAGCAAATCTTGTATCGATCATATTTATATGAAAAATAAACTTCATACAGAATATATTGCTGCTATCATAAAGACAACCATAACAGATCACTATTCCACTTTACTAGCATTAAATATAAATCATATTAAAGGTGTAAAAAACGACTTATTGGTGACAAAAATAGACGAGGATAAATTAAGGAAATCATTGGAGGATGAAAATTGGGACACAGTTAATATTGAAATCATTTATAATAAAAACATAAAAAGAAAAGAGTGGATCACAGCAGGCATTTTGAAGTCTATAAAAACTAGAAATTGGCTTTACCAGCAATATCTAAAATATCCAAATAATGAGACTATTAATAATTGTTATAAAATATACAGGAATAAACTCAATGGCCTCATTCAACTAAGTGTAATCATTTCAAATACAAAATTATGGATAATGTAGGGTCTAATAAAGCATTATGGGAAACAATTAATAAAGTTGAGAACAAAAAGATCAAAAATAAATGGGAAATCAAGGAATTGAAGCTTGAAAGTGATGAGATTGTAAAAACTCCTATTGATATTTCAAATGCTTTCAGTAAACACTATGCTAACATAGGTAAAACTTATGCAAAAAAAAATACGAAGGCATGAAACTGACACTCACACTAATGAAAATAGGAGTCCTAGATCCATGTTCTTGTACAGTACAACTCCAAATGAGGTCGTTTCTATTATTAATTCAAGTGACAATAATAATGGTACAGGTGAAGATAAAATATCTAACAAAAGTACTTACGTTCTCTTCTTATGTTAGGGGGCAACCTGAATTCAAGGAATTAAAAACAGGTAACGATTCCTGTTTAGAAATTGTCCCTTCATTAAAGTATTTAGGAGTCACAATAGATAAATTTCTAAAATGAGAATACATGCCCAAGAAATGATAAAAAAATTAAGAGGCATTGTTTACAGAATGTGTCATTTAAAGTGATAGTGAATCAAACAGATGTCCCAACCGTGTAGAAGCAAATGACAAATTCTCTTTAAAATTGAATTCGAATCATTCCCCATTCGATTATAACTGTCCAGTATTAGTTCAAAAAATTAACAATGAGAAACGAAAATTAGAAATGGAAACAAATCAATATCAATTACCTAATAACAAACTCGATACCTCTAAAATGTCAAACTTCTCTAAAATTTTACATTATAACATTCAATGTCTAAGAAACAAAACTTCAGAACTAGAAGCTTTTTTAATAGGTAAAAGTTATGATATACTTTGTATAAATGAACATTGGTTGGGATCTGACGAATTATAAACACTCTGAACATAAGTGGTTTTGTAAATCTCTCAGCTTTTTGCAGAACAACGCATAAACATGGGGGAGTGGGTATTTTTATAAGTAATATCGTAGAAGCAATTCCGTTAGCCTTTGATACTCAAGAAATATCTGATGAAATACATTTTGAAATAGCAGGTATAATGTACAACAATATACAGGTACTGACAATCTATCGCTCACCTCTTGGGGATTTTGACATATTTTTAAATAGATTAGATGCAACATTTAATAAGCTATCATTACACAAAGGTACTATAATAACTGGGAACTTTAACGTACATTTCCATTCAGATAGTAAAGAATCTCAGTTACTATGTAATATGTTTGAATCCTACAGACTACATAAAACTGTTCATAACTATACTAGAAACGGAGCAACTCTTGATAACATATTTACCAATTTTAACAGCAATTGTTATGTTGCAACAGTAACAGATCTCAATTTATCTGATCATCTTGCTATATCATTTAATTTTGAAGCGGAAAACAAAACATCATTAAATAATAAAATCAGAATAACCTACAGACCAATAACAGAACAAGGCTTCTTCAAACTTTATAATTATGTAGATAAAGTAGATTGGTCATTTGTAAACAATTCTCAAATAAATGTAAATAACAAATTTGATCATTTCCTAAATCTGATAGTAGATGGCTTTGATTCTAGCTTCCCAATCAAAACAAAATTTATAAAACAAAACGAACCTAACATACCTAAAATACATTGGTTCAATGACAACTTAAGACAAAGTAGAGAAAAATTGCAGTTATCAAGCAGTTTAAATAAAACTAATCCACAATTTGTTTCCAAGGAATCACTTAATAAATTTAAAAAAGGTGTCGTGAGGACATTAATAAAAGTAAAAAAGAAGCTAACGATAAATACATTAACAATTCAAAAAATATGCAAAAGGCATTGTGCCACTGATTTAAATATTTTTTTACAAATATAGCAGAATCCCTTGTCAAGAATCTTCCACCTTTACAAAATAATCCTATTGATTATACAAAAAAAATTAATTTAGTCTTCCATTCAGAATTTAAATTCATAGAAGTTACTTTCAATGAAATGAGAGATATAATTTCAAATTTAAATAATAGTCCCAGCAAGGACACTTATAATATAAATGTTAAAATAGTTAAAACTATTCTAAATTTGATCGTTTTTCCTCTATGTAAAATTATAAACCAATGTATCACCTCTAACATTTTACCAGATTCCCTCAAAATATCTAAAGTAGTTCCGATTTACAAAAAAGGCTTATGCGATGATGTTAATAACTATAGGCCAATATCAATTACACCCATCTTAGGCAAACTTTTTGAGACTGTGCTGAAACGGCAAATAACATACTATTTTGAGGCAAATAATTTGTTTAATAAATGTCAATTTGGATTTCGTAGCAATGTTTCTACTACAGCTGCTATAAACAAACTTACTAGCTATGTTCGAGAATGTTTTGAGGAGAAGAAGTTCATGCAAGCCTCCTTTTTTGACGTTACCAAGGCTTTTGACTGTGTGTCCCATGATCTGTTGATGCAAAAGCTCCAAGAATACAACTTTGATAACAATAGTATAAATCTTATTAAATCATACTTAATTATAAAATGAATTGATCGAACTTTTAAAATTGGGTACATTCAAGCTACATAAATGGTGTTCCAATAGGAAGAAACTTCTTAAGGACATATCAATTGAAAATCAGCATTTTAATGACATTGATATGAATACTGCTAATATGGTTTTTGAAACTTTAGGTTTATTTTATGATGTAAACTTAGATAAATTCAAAATGGTTTGTCCACCCCAATGTTTGAATAGTCATTTTACCAAAAGACAAATTTTAAGTTTCGTTTGCAAATTTTATGATCCTCTTGAATTAGTGGGGCCTATATTGGTTATGGCTATGGCTCAAAAAATAACATTGGAACGAACCTCTACCCTCTGCTTTGAATAAACAGTGGTCAGAATTCTCAACAAGTCTTTTATCGATGCCTCCAATTTATATCGAACTAAATTTAAATATGTATAATGCTGAGTTTATTGAATTATTAGGATAATGTGACAGTTCTCAAAGTGCTTATGGGTGTTGTCTATACAGTGTGTAAACGCCAAACGGAATAAATTCATTATTTCGATTACTATACATATTAAAAAAAAATCCCGAAACATGTCAATTTAAATTATAAATTGACGTCCTTCTACGTGAAAATGCGACCCCTATCTTCAACCCCCTCTGAATGTCAGGTACAACCCCCTATTTTTGAAATAGGAAGTATAGGCTTGTGATATATCGTTTGAAAGGTCTCTCCATTCAAAAATGTTATCGCTTTCAAGTTTATTGCAACAATTAACATAGAATAAAATAAAATCATGTGGTTACCGAAATTCGCTACAATACAATCAAAAACTAAAATGTAATTCAAAACGTGATAAAATGTAAAACACTAAAAAGAACTATGTATTTTAATAAAGTAGATGTTCCTAATCTTAAATAAAACTGTCTTCTAACATTATTGAACATATCAGGCGTGATTGACCTCATCACAAGCGTTATTCGTTCTTTCAAGTCATTTAAATCAAAAGGTTTAGTTTTGTACACAATGGTCTTCACATATCCCTATAGATAGAAATCTAATAATGTAAGATCAGGTGATCGCGCTGGCCATTCAATCGTACTGCCGGACATTAAATTGGTAATGTGGTGGTGCTCCATCCTGCTGGAACAATATCGTATTCACTGGAACTTGAGGATTTCCTGGATTAGGATATAAATTTGCCAATGGTCGAAATGTTAACTTTGAACCTTTTAGAAGGTGGTGATAGCTTGTATGTAATTTTCACATTCACAGTTCGTATAGATGTATAGTTTGTGTACGTTATTGCATTCACTAACGTTCGTGATTCAGAATTTAGTTTTATTTGAATTAAGGGTGAGTTTGTTTGATTGTAACCAGCAATTCACAGTACTAAGACATTGTGGATAAACTATATCACTAAATAAGAAATAATCACCATTATCCACTAAAAATACTATTAAAGTACAAAAGACCTTTCGACAAGCAAAAGGCATCAGAGTTGAAAGATTCTCTGTAATTGAGCAGTTCTTTTACTGGATAAGGTTGATTTTTTAAATTTTATATTTAAAAGTTATCGAATAACATTTTAACTTCAACTGAGGAAAGATTTCGAAATAATATATCAGACCTAAGGGGTGTAGGGGTGGTACGTATTCTTCTTCGATTACTTAAGTGCTAACTGTATCTTACTTCAAGAAAAGAGAATGGTATAGTTACAGACTTGCATAATATATCATTGTCTGATTTCAAGTATTTGTTGATTCATAAACTGTATGAATGTGCTAAATTTATTTCAGTTTCAGCACAGGATAGATTAGGCTTTATAAATAGTCGCAAATACTGTCAGATTTGTTTAAATAAACATCCTGGAGTATGTAGGTTTCATTTTAAATGCCAAACTTGCAATGCAACCAAGGCCATAATACTTTATTGCACGTAGAAACAAAACCTGTCCAAATGGTGTCTACTCACCAAATTAATAATAACAATATGAATAGCCTTAGAAGATGCAGATACCCCTAATGCTAAAATTGAACCTGAGATAAAACATGACAAGTTTGCGTCAAGGGCAACTTCCACGGTAGCCTTCAGAAACGGTTGCAAGTTTGAATTCAGTTCAGGAAGTCATAAACTCTATAAATGTGCTAAATTTATTTCAGTTCCAGCACAGGATAGAGTAGCCTTTATATTCGCAAATACTGTCAGATTTGTTTAAATAAACATCCTGGAGTATATAGGTTTCATTTTAAATGCCAAACTTGCAATCAAGGCCATACTACTTTATTGCATGTAGAAACAATACCTGTTCAAATGGTGTCCACTGACCAAATTAATAATAACAATATCAACAACAATGTTAATGTTCTATTACCTACAATAAGGGTAAAATTAATAGGTAAAAATAATCAACCTATTTTAGTCAGAGCCTTACTTGATAAGGGTAGTCAAGTTTCATTTATAAGGTCTGATTTGATCGATAGGATTCGATGCAATGTTTTCAACGATAAGCTTTCTATAATGGACATTGTTGATTGTGCTAAAGAAGTGACACACTCAGCGAATATAACTGAATAATAACCCTTCAAACTATTAACATTCAATTTAATACCTACATTAATTAATGAAAATCATAAATAACTTTAAATAAATTTATTAATTCTTGAAAAAAAAACTGAGTACAATTCAATTATCCATGAGGAGAATTTCTTCTTCATCCATTCCTGTAAATAAAATTATATAATAATAATTTATGAAATAAGATTGAAAAGTTTTAAAATATATAAACGTAGGTATAAATGGTAAATAAACATACTTTGTACTTCTGGTTCCGCAGCTGGAACAGCAGGTCCCCCATTTCCCTCTTCGGGGACCACGGGTACTGCATTCTTTTCTTGCGGGAGCGGGATCCTTCGTCCCCGGTACAGGGCCCGCCCTTGACCCCGTCCTCGACCACGTCCTCGACCCCGTCCTCCTCTGCGTCCGCCGCCATCTCTCTTAACAACAATATATTTCTCCTACAACAACAAAAAATAACTGTAAAATGTTCTTATTCATATCAAAATACGTTATGTATCCAATCAATCGTCAATATTCAACTTGTACAGTAAAAAAGTTGCAATAAAATATAATATATGCAGGTATTTATTGAATCAAAATTTTACTTTGATACAAAGTATTCAAATAAAGCATAAAATATACTTACGTAAAAATTGTTTATTGTAACGCTGCCACCAGCAGCGTTGTTAATTACACAACGCTTGTCCATTTTATGCGTACCTACTGATATAAAATGACATATTACAAATTGTATAGCGTTCAAAACAAAAAAGAATCGTTTTATTTCAAAACTTGATTTATAATCCACCCATAGATCGTGAATATAATTTAATAAATACCACACTTATTAATTATACTACAATGTTATCATTTACATTTGAAACTAATATTTATATATATATTTAGACTTTTTTTCCCGCGATATATTTTTAAAAGTAACAAAGCAGCATAGAATCAAATCGGTATTGTTAGTATTTCCATCATAGAATAAATTGAAAATCAAAATTTTACAATAATTATACTTGAATTTGTTGAACGTTGAAACGAAACAAATTAGACTGACCCATCTATGTATTATAACAAAATAATGATGAATCGATCTCCTATAAATTTTAAATTAAATTTCTAAATATATATTCTATGGTATTCATTCTGTGTAACACACATAAAGTAATATCATGGCAATCACGTAATTGAAGAAGAAGAAGAAGAATATCATGGGTGTTATGATAAATTGAAACGTCAGATTTGACGCAATTGTCATTTGAATGGGAGACGCTATAAAGACATAATTGTTTTGTCAATCAAGACGCTACAAGCAAAATTATAGCTCTATATTATAATAAATATTACCCGACTATTACATACGCTACGCAAGATTTTAGGTGATTTGTGTTCTGATATCAAATTGACCGTAAGTATTATTACATATAATGTTGATATTTATACATCGAAAATAAATTGATTAAATAGATAGGCACGATGTTATAACGTTGGGGAAGGAATTCAGTTTTAACAAACAACAATTTGTCTTTGGTACATCCCTAAGCTATTGCTCTATTAGCCAGAACGTTAATTCACCTATAGTTTAACCTGATACAATTGGGGATCTGATTTGTTGAATCGTGAAGGTCCTAGGTGGTTTCAATTGAAAAAATCACCTTTAGCAAACCTAATACGTCGTTGTAACGAAACTACTTCATCCTTTATTCATTTATAATGTTCATACAATTCAAATTTCTCATTTCTTTGGTTTTTTCCTGTAGATTGTTGTGCACAAGATTCCAGTGGTGATTACTGCCGTATCTGTTCAACATTTTTGTATCAAGTTCGCAGTAAGTACTGTACCTACTCCTTTAATAATTTCGTTTTATAACTTTACATTATAAAATTAATATTGAACTTAACAATACCAATCCTGCATATATACGATGATAACGAAATTATTCCATTATTCATTTATTTAAAACTATAATCAAGCTGTTTTCAAGGCAATCGCCTTCTATCATTGTTATTCAGGAACGATATGAAACTATCGAAAAGCTCTTGCATGTTTAAATGAGAATAAAAAAGTAATTCAGCTCTGGCTGACAGGGAAATGACTGTAGCAGACTCACTGGCAATGAGGGTGCAGTCTTAAAATTTATTAGATCATTACCATTGCTCTACATATATGAAAAACAGCTAAAATAGCTATATCATCTTGATTTGGGATTAAAATACTTTAGTACTGGCAAAACGTATCATGTTTAGCCCACTCCAAAGCTTTCTTTATAAATGTTCTGATATGATAAATGATATTCAGCCCAGTAATATAAAATCTGAACCTATTTTAAACTGGGGTTCATTTTGATATTTTTATTAATTTCTTTTATGTTTTAGGTTAACTGTTAAGTGAAATCTATCTCTTTTATTGTATACAAAGATTGAATATCGAGCGAGTTATATACCTATAGGTAAGTGTGTTGATGTATATTGTTTTTTTTAAAACACATCCACACAATAAAGACGTATACAATAATATTTTGCTGTTTATATATTTTTACTAAAATTGTTATTTCTGTTTTATAATGCCGAGAAATACAAGGTTAACACTTAGGAGACCAATGAATACACAGCAAAGTAATTCTGGAAGGAACGCAAATGGTAATTAATGCAGAAAAATTTGTTTTGAATGATATCAATGATCAAGTACACATTTATAGATTCCACAAAGAATGATGAAGCCGTAATACCAAAATTACGGTTGAGACGTACCACTCAACCTGATGGTACGAAAATTTGGCAAGTTGTGAAAGATGTTGTTGAACTAAATGAAAGGAAACAACAAACTGAAACTGAACCAGTTGCAGGTCCTTCTAGAACACCAAATACCTCTATGGTCTATGGTAAGTATATAAACATCTCAAATTGCTGAAAAAAATGATTTGTGTTAAACTCAAATAACCTCTATACACTACAATATGGTTTTTTTCTGTTTCACGAAACGTGCCACTTATTTCTGATGATATTTCTATCAAATGATTTGTGTACATTTATATTTGCAAGCTGGTAAATGTTTTAGAAATATATCGATAATTATAAATCAAGAAAGTTTTTCAAGTTGTAGATCTTTCACTTACAGAATAAATGTATAGCTTTATTGTGATTTTCTATCAAAACTATTATGAACCCAATCAACAAAGCCTATTCTGCTAAAATCTGATTTTTCAAATGTTTACTGTGATTACAAACATTCAAGAATCATCAATTGTCATTTTCGAATTTGATCTAACACTATTAATTCCAAATCTGACATGTATAAATCAATTGCACGAACATGCATTCAAAATTGAAAATCTGCATATATACATTTGTCTCTTTTGTCAACATGTACACTTTTTTTCGTGCTCTAAAGTATACCATAGCTTGATGAATACGTTAAATATATTGATTATTATATTGTCCTTTTTGTCGATACTTCCAACATTATGAAGTCATCTCACAAATTTTTATGATAAGTGGAACATTATTGGGACAATCATTTTGACAAATTTTTATCTTGTGGCAAAATTGTATGTTACAGAGTCTACTTGCATTTTACAATACCTCCACTATATATACACCCTTTACTGATACTACAATATATACTTTGAAAAAACTGTGCATCAATGGGTTTTCCAATAAATTTGAAATGTTAAGATGAGGAGCCTATTTATTACTTTGTTTATGTAATCTTCTATTGTATCAAACCTAACCAGCTGTATCGAACACAGGCTTTTCTTAATAAACTATCGCTCACAATCGATAATTTTACACAGATAAATCAATTATTCCAGAAAGTGTATTTAAATTATTATGTTCCATGATGATGTCTATTATAATTGATGATTTTTGATGTAAACAGTTTCTTTATCACGTTTCACAGTACATACATTGCGGTCAAATTCAGGAAACATTTTAATTAGTAAAAAAGAATTTGAAGGAAATTGATAATTGTTATTTTACTAACATTTATAACAATCTTCTGGAATCGAAATAGTAATGTTGGCAAAATATTTAACTCAAAAAATAATCATTACATTTGCTATCCACTCTAATTTCAAACATTCAAGAATTTCATCAATTGTCATTTTAAAATTTGATCTGAAACTATTAGTTCCAAATCTGACATGTATATGTCTCTTTTGTCAACATGTACACTTTTTTTCGTGCTCTAAAGTATACCATAGCTTGATGAATACGTTAAATATATTGATTATTATATTGTCCTTTTTGTCGATACTTCCAACATTATGAAGTCATCTCACAAATTTTTATGATAAGTGGAACATTATTGGGACAATCATTTTGACAAATTTTTATCTTGTGGCAAAATTGTATGTTACAGAGTCTACTTGCATTTTACAATACCTCCACTATATATACACCCTTTACTGATACTACAATATATACTTTGAAAAAACTGTGCATCAATGGGTTTTCCAATAAATTTGAAATGTTAAGATGAGGAGCCTATTTATTACTTTGTTTATGTAATCTTCTATTGTATCAAACCTAACCAGCTGTATCGAACACAGGCTTTTCTTAATAAACTATCGCTCACAATCGATAATTTTACACAGATAAATCAATTATTCCAGAAAGTGTATTTAAATTATTATGTTCCATGATGATGTCTATTATAATTGATGATTTTTGATGTAAACAGTTTCTTTATCACGTTTCACAGTACATACATTGCGGTCAAATTCAGGAAACATTTTAATTAGTAAAAAAGAATTTGAAGGAAATTGATAATTGTTATTTTACTAACATTTATAACAATCTTCTGGAATCGAAATAGTAATGTTGGCAAAATATTTAACTCACAAAATAATCATTACATTTGCTATCCACTCTAATTTCAAACATTCAAGAATTTCATCAATTGTCATTTTAAAATTTGATCTGAAAGTATTAGTTCCAAATCTGACATGTATATGTCTCTTTTGTCAACATGTACACTTTTTTTCGTGCTCTAAAGTATACCATAGTTTGATGAATACGTTAAATATATTGATTATTATATTGTCCTTTTTGTCGATACTTCCAACATTATGAAGTCATGTCACAAATTTTTATGATAAGTGGAACATTATTGGGACAATCATTTTGACAAATTTTTATCTTGTGGCAAAATTGTATGTTACAGAGTCTACTTGCATTTTACAATACCTCCACTATATATACACCCTTTACTGATACTACAATATATACTTTGAAAAAACTGTGCATCAATGGGTTTTCCAATAAATTTGAAATGTTAAGATGAGGAGCCTATTTATTACTTTGTTTATGTAATCTTCTATTGTATCAAACCTAACCAGCTGTATCGAACACAGGCTTTTCTTAATAAACTATCGCTCACAATCGATAATTTTACACAGATAAATCAATTATTCCAGAAAGTGTATTTCAATTATTATGTTCCATGATGATGTCTATTATAATTGATGATTTTTGATGTAAACAGTTTCTTTATCACGTTTCACAGTACATACATTGCGGTCAAATTCAGGAAACATTTTAATTAGTAAAAAAGAATTTGAAGGAAATTGATAATTGTTATTTTACTAACATTTATAACAATCTTCTGGAATCGAAATAGTAATGTTGGCAAAATATTTAACTCAAAAAATAATCATTACATTTGCTATCCACTCTAATTTCAAACATTCAAGAATTTCATCAATTGTCATTTTAAAATTTGATCTGAAACTATTAGTTCCAAATCTGACATGTATATGTCTCTTTTGTCAACATGTACACTTTTTTTCGTGCTCTAAAGTATACCATAGCTTGATGAATACGTTAAATATATTGATTATTATATTGTCCTTTTTGTCGATACTTCCAACATTATGAAGTCATCTCACAAATTTTTATGATAAGTGGAACATTATTGGGACAATCATTTTGACAAATTTTTATCTTGTGGCAAAATTGTATGTTACAGAGTCTACTTGCATTTTACAATACCTCCACTATATATACACCCTTTACTGATACTACAATATATACTTTGAAAAAACTGTGCATCAATGGGTTTTCCAATAAATTTGAAATGTTAAGATGAGGAGCCTATTTATTACTTTGTTTATGTAATCTTCTATTGTATCAAACCTAACCAGCTGTATCGAACACAGACTTTTCTTAATAAACTATCGCTCACAATCGATAATTTTACACAGATAAATCAATTATTCCAGAAAGTGTATTTAAATTATTATGTTCCATGATGATGTCTATTATAATTGATGATTTTTGATGTAAACAGTTTCTTTATCACGTTTCACAGTACATACATTGCGGTCAAATTCAGGAAACATTTTAATTAGTAAAAAAGAATTTGAAGGAAATTGATAATTGTTATTTTACTAACATTTATAACAATCTTCTGGAATCGAAATAGTAATGTTGGCAAAATATTTAACTCACAAAATAATCATTACATTTGCTATCCACTCTAATTTCAAACATTCAAGAATTTCATCAATTGTCATTTTAAAATTTGATCTGAAAGTATTAGTTCCAAATCTGACATGTATATGTCTCTTTTGTCAACATGTACACTTTTTTTCGTGCTCTAAAGTATACCATAGTTTGATGAATACGTTAAATATATTGATTATTATATTGTCCTTTTTGTCGATACTTCCAACATTATGAAGTCATGTCACAAATTTTTATGATAAGTGGAACATTATTGGGACAATCATTTTGACAAATTTTTATCTTGTGGCAAAATTGTATGTTACAGAGTCTACTTGCATTTTACAATACCTCCACTATATATACACCCTTTACTGATACTACAATATATACTTTGAAAAAACTGTGCATCAATGGGTTTTCCAATAAATTTGAAATGTTAAGATGAGGAGCCTATTTATTACTTTGTTTATGTAATCTTCTATTGTATCAAACCTAACCAGCTGTATCGAACACAGGCTTTTCTTAATAAACTATCGCTCACAATCGATAATTTTACACAGATAAATCAATTATTCCAGAAAGTGTATTTAAATTATTATGTTCCATGATGATGTCTATTATAATTGATGATTTTTGATGTAAACAGTTTCTTTATCACGTTTCACAGTACATACATTGCGGTCAAATTCAGGAAACATTTTAATTAGTAAAAAAGAATTTGAAGGAAATTGATAATTGTTATTTTACTAACATTTATAACAATCTTCTGGAATCGAAATAGTAATGTTGGCAAAATATTTAACTCAAAAAATAATCATTACATTTGCTATCCACTCTAATTTCAAACATTCAAGAATTTCATCAATTGTCATTTTAAAATTTGATCTGAAACTATTAGTTCCAAATCTGACATGTATATGTCTCTTTTGTCAACATGTACACTTTTTTTCGTGCTCTAAAGTATACCATAGCTTGATGAATACGTTAAATATATTGATTATTATATTGTCCTTTTTGTCGATACTTCCAACATTATGAAGTCATCTCACAAATTTTTATGATAAGTGGAACATTATTGGGACAATCATTTTGACAAATTTTTATCTTGTGGCAAAATTGTATGTTACAGAGTCTACTTGCATTTTACAATACCTCCACTATATATACACCCTTTACTGATACTACAATATATACTTTGAAAAAACTGTGCATCAATGGGTTTTCCAATAAATTTGAAATGTTAAGATGAGGAGCCTATTTATTACTTTGTTTATGTAATCTTCTATTGTATCAAACCTAACCAGCTGTATCGAACACAGGCTTTTCTTAATAAACTATCGCTCACAATCGATAATTTTACACAGATAAATCAATTATTCCAGAAAGTGTATTTAAATTATTATGTTCCATGATGATGTCTATTATAATTGATGATTTTTGATGTAAACAGTTTCTTTATCACGTTTCACAGTACATACATTGCGGTCAAATTCAGGAAACATTTTAATTAGTAAAAAAGAATTTGAAGGAAATTGATAATTGTTATTTTACTAACATTTATAACAATCTTCTGGAATCGAAATAGTAATGTTGGCAAAATATTTAACTCAAAAAATAATCATTACATTTGCTATCCACTCTAATTTCAAACATTCAAGAATTTCATCAATTGTCATTTTAAAATTTGATCTGAAACTATTAGTTCCAAATCTGACATGTATATGTCTCTTTTGTCAACATGTACACTTTTTTTCGTGCTCTAAAGTATACCATAGCTTGATGAATACGTTAAATATATTGATTATTATATTGTCCTTTTTGTCGATACTTCCAACATTATGAAGTCATCTCACAAATTTTTATGATAAGTGGAACATTATTGGGACAATCATTTTGACAAATTTTTATCTTGTGGCAAAATTGTATGTTACAGAGTCTACTTGCATTTTACAATACCTCCACTATATATACACCCTTTACTGATACTACAATATATACTTTGAAAAAACTGTGCATCAATGGGTTTTCCAATAAATTTGAAATGTTAAGATGAGGAGCCTATTTATTACTTTGTTTATGTAATCTTCTATTGTATCAAACCTAACCAGCTGTATCGAACACAGGCTTTTCTTAATAAACTATCGCTCACAATCGATAATTTTACACAGATAAATCAATTATTCCAGAAAGTGTATTTAAATTATTATGTTCCATGATGATGTCTATTATAATTGATGATTTTTGATGTAAACAGTTTCTTTATCACGTTTCACAGTACATACATTGCGGTCAAATTCAGGAAACATTTTAATTAGTAAAAAAGAATTTGAAGGAAATTGATAATTGTTATTTTACTAACATTTATAACAATCTTCTGGAATCGAAATAGTAATGTTGGCAAAATATTTAACTCAAAAAATAATCATTACATTTGCTATCCACTCTAATTTCAAACATTCAAGAATTTCATCAATTGTCATTTTAAAATTTGATCTGAAACTATTAGTTCCAAATCTGACATGTATATGTCTCTTTTGTCAACATGTACACTTTTTTTCGTGCTCTAAAGTATACCATAGCTTGATGAATACGTTAAATATATTGATTATTATATTGTCCTTTTTGTCGATACTTCCAACATTACGAATACGAAGTCATCTCACAAATTTTTATGACGAGTGGAACATTATCGGGACAATCATTTTGACGAATTTTTATCTTGTGGCAAGTTTGTATGTTACAGAGTCTACTTGCATCTTACAATACATCCACTATTAGATCATACACTTTACTGATACTACAATACATACTTTGAAAAAACTGTGCATCAATTGGTTTCCCAATAAATTTGAAATGTTAAGATGAGAAGGCTATTTATTACTTTGCTTATGTAATCTTCTATTGTATCAAACCTAATCAGCTGTATCGAACGCAGGCTTTTCTTAATAAACTATCGCTCACAATCGATAATTTTTCATAGATAAATTAATTATTCCAGAAAGTTTATTTAAATTATTATGTTCCATGATGATGTTTTTTATAATTGATGATTTTTGATGTAAACAGTTTCTTTATCACGTTTCACAGTACATACATTGCGCTCAAATTCAGGAAACATTTTAATTAGTAAAATAGAATTTGAAGGAAATTGATAATTGTTAATTTACTAACATTTATAACAATCTTCTGGAATCGAAATAGTAATGTTGGCAAACTATTTAACTCACAAAATAATCATTACAATGCTATCCACTCTAATTTCAAACATTTAAGAATTTCATCAATTGTCATTTTAAAATTTGATCTGAAAGTATTAGTTCCAAATCTGACATGTATATGTCTCTTTTGTCAACATGTACACTTTTTTTCGTGCTCTAAAGTATACCATAGTTTGATGAATACGTTAAATATATTGATTATTATATTGTCCTTTTTGTCGATACTTCCAACATTATGAAGTCATGTCACAAATTTTTATGATGAGTGGAACATTATCGAGACAATCAATTTGACAAAGTTTTATCTTGTGGCAAGTTTGTATGTTACAGAGTCTACTTGCATCTTACAATACATCCACTATTAGATCATACACTTTACTGATACTACAATATATACTTTGAAAAAACTGCATCAATGGGTTTTCCAATAAATTTGAAATGTTAAGATGAGAAGGCTATTTATTACTTTGTTTATGTAATCTTCTATTGTATCAAACCTAACCAGCTGTATCGAACACAGGCTTTTCTTTATAAACTATCACTCACAATCGATAATTTTACATAGATAAATCAATTATTCCAGAAAGTTTATTTAAATTATTATGTTCCATGATGTTGTCTATTATAATTGATGATTTTGATGTAAACAGTTTCTTTATCAAGTTTCACAGTACATACATTGTGGTCAAATTCAGGAAACATTTAAATTAGTAAAATTGAAGTCGAAGGAAATTGATAATTGTTTTTCACTAACTTTTATAAGAATATTCTGGGATTAAAATAATAATATTGACAAAATATTTAACTCACAAAATAATCATTACATTGCTATCCATTCTAATTTCAAACATTTAAGAATTTCATCAATTGTCATTTTAAAATTTGATTTGAAACTATTAATTCCAAATCTGACATGTATATGTCACTTTTGTCAACATGTACACTTTTTTTCGTGCTCTAAAGTATACCATAGCTTGATAAATACGTTAAATATATTGATTATCATATTGTCCTTTTTGTCGATACTTCCAACATTATGAAGTCATCTCACAAATTTTTATGATGGGTGGAACATTATCGAGACAATCATTTTGACAAATTTTTATCTTGTGGCAAGTTTGTATGTTACAGAGTCTATTTGCATTTTACAATTCGTCCACAATTGGATCATAAACTTCATACACTACAACATATACCTTCCAACAAACTTCGAACCAATGGATTTTCCAATAAATTTGAATTGTTAAGATAAGGAGACATTTATA